>JAWWQZ010000283.1:0-713025 GCA_033815515.1 Cryptocheilus praepositus | reverse complement strand
TCTACGTACGTTCGAAATATTCTCTTCGTTCTCATCGGTGTTCGAATCTGTTTCAAGTGGATCATAATTTTCCGTATTGTTATTTTCCATATCCAGAATTTCCTGATCATCTTCAGAACATTCTGCATCGATATCATTTATTCTCTCTAATAATACGTTCGCACTCCTCAAACGTCTTGACATTTTGGGGACAAATATTCTACAAAAATAAAAACTAAAATATGAAAATGTAAATCAAAATAGATAAAAAAAAGAATAAAAGATAAAATGTGAAACTTACTGCGACGTATTGTTAGTCTTGTTCACTATTTTGAAAATGGCACTTATAACACGTAATACGATATAAAATATTACAAAATAATAATAAAAGACTGCCAAGTATGCTCTTTGTGACTTTCACGTTCGATGCACTCTGTTCGTGTCGCAAGACTATACTGATTTGAATTCGTGAGAAGACGTCTATACATTTCCTTCAGTTACAAGTTTATTTATTTTACGTCATAGTAGATGGGATGGCGTAGAACATTCGAGGATCTTGACCGTATCGGATATCAATCAAGCAAATAAACACCGCTAGCCCGATAGTCGAGCGAGAACTGTAAACACTTGGAAGTGCCGTAAACCATTTTCTGGAAGGCACTTATCGGATAAAATCGTGTCATAACTACATTACCTTTCGTTTGTAACGACTTTATAGTTTTGGCATTGAGTCTTAGAAAGAAACTCTTACAAAAATGTATAAATCGTACTACCGGTCAAATGACCGGTCGTGGTAGGTAAGACAGACTACAAATTTTTCTCGGAAAATAAACAATAGAAAAATAAGTGAATATTGAAAAATATATCGTAGATATATATGAGGAAAAGTGGTAAAGTTTAAAGGCGATTCACATACGTTGAATGTAGGAAATTCCAAATGAAAATTTAAAAACGGTCATTTGACCGGTCCTGGTAGAAATAGTGTTAGGGGCTCGCTGCGTCGAGTCGGTTGCACGGTGGAGTGACAGGAATCGCTCCACCCTTAAGGGGACATTCTATTTTCTCGGGTCGAAAAAATCGATTTTTTTTTTATTGTCTTATTCGAAAGTATATACTTTCGAGATTATGTCCTCAAATTTACAGCGATAAATTCCAAAAATTGGGAAAGTTATAGGCCTCGCATCTAACCCACCTCGCGTAGATAGAAGGGTAACGTCGCTTGACCGGTCGGGCCGTTTTTCTCTTTCGGCGATCTTTATTTATTCTAAGAAATTATCTAATTCTGGAAACGATTTAAGAGAGAAGATCACACAAATGTAAACATTGCATTGATAAACATTACGAAGGAGTGTGTTCCGCGCACCAAAATAACATCTAAATATCATCTTACCCTTGACCTTGACGGTCTCTGTTATGTTTATTGCTTTCTGAACATGCATTCAGTATTCAAACAGTTTTCAAAAGAGACGTATCGTTTTAATATGGATCGAAAACAAAGTAAATTTATCAATTCGAGACCCTGTCGTTCGCGAAAAAGAACGTTTATTGGAAATCGGCATACAAGTGAATGCAGTTTGGAGTACTGTTGGAAGAATGAGTATATGCGACCGTTCGGCGAGCGTGTCCGTGCGCGCCTCTGTTTTCATGTGACCAAGCCCAGAAAAGAAAAAGAAAAAGGAAACAAAGCACGTAGCGCCGTGCTGTTTGGCGGCATCCCGACCTGCGCTCGATGCGTCGTAAAGGTCAGTTCTTCGCCGCGTGTACGCCTGTAAAGACGCTGAGTGTATAAGCTATTCTCCTTTGTATTTTTCTATTTTTCATTTTCTTGTGCGCTGTCTTGTGCGTTGTACATTTCTTTAGCAAATACATTACTTTGTTTAAAACATAGTTGGAGGGAAGGCTTACTCAACCCTGGTTCCAACAAGTACGCTAGTACATCGGCAGAAAAATTAAAAGAAAATGCTGATCTGCATGTAAACATTGATCCGACTATGAATTATTGTATATTACAATTTACTACGTAAGAATCTTTTATATGCAAAAATTCGATATGCAAAACTTTAAATGCGTTTTTCTCAGTACTATACTTTTTGAACTGGCGTGCACGATTCCAAAAAAACTATTCGATCAATCCGTCCGAGATTTTAATATATTATTCTACATACTTATGCCTATCGTATGAACCATGGGTCTGTTATTAATCAATATTTTCTCATTTTTTTCCATCATAAAAAGACGGAAAAAGTGCCATTTTCGTGAACCTAATTTTGGAAAGTCAGTCATTTTGAAAGTTTTCATGCAAACTCTTTCTCCGTGGTTCATGCGATAGTGGTTAGTATGTAAATTAAGATTCCTGTTCTGTTTTTTTTTTCTGATTATCCCAACGACCGCAATCACGCACGCCAGTTAGAATAGGTGTAAATTAAGATTTATGTTCTGTTTTTTTTTTTTCTGATTATCCCAAATAAACGCACGCCAGTGAGTATGAATTTTTTGGAGGTGCTCCAGCAATCAAGAAGAATTTATATGAAAAAATTTGAAAAAACATAAAAAGAAAATATTTTTGTATAAATAAAGGTCGATATGATACAATGTGAAAGTTTCAAATTGCTGCGTTTCTATTTTCGATAAGAAAAAAATTATTGAAAATCAGTAAAATTTTTTGATGAGAAAGTAGAATGTCCCCTTAACACGTTGACGCCGGCCTGACCCACCGGTGGCCCATGCTTGTCTGTTCCCTGCGGCGGCATGACCCACCGGTGGCCCATACTAGATTGTTCCATGGGGCGGCATGCATCACCGATGGGCCACGTTTGTATACAAAAAAATACATAGTACAAAATGTTATTTTATTGATTTAACATTATACATTAACATTTCTACCTTATAGTAAAGCATTTAACACAAAATACATAACTTATAATTTAATCAATACATTGAATATAACAAAATATAACTACTCATATTACCGATGCAATATTTTAAAACATTTTAAACAAAGTGCCGGCTTATCCGGACAACTGTTACAAAAGGTCATTACTTTTTTTGTTTTGTTCGTGGCGTACTGTGTACCTTTTAAGTTTGTTAAGCGTTTGTAACACTCTTTACATCTTTTCCTCGTCTTCCTCGCGGATCCTTGGTATGAACTTAAAAAATGTTTTTCCCTCTACTTACTATTAGTTCTTCATTAGGGGGATTCTCAACTCTCTTCAATAGGTAATCAATAATTTTTTCTCTAAATTTAAAAATTTTGTAACGTTTAGTTCCCCACTTCTTGTGGATGTACCACGCATTTACTAAAGAGGTCCCGCATAATAGCTCCATGACAACTTTACGATACCATTTTACCGTTTTCCGTAAGTATTTATAATACGAACACATTTGGTCAGATATGTCAACGCCTTTTTTCGCACTATTGTAAGAAAAAACGGTATCTGGTTTTAATTTATCATCTTTGCCACGTATAATGGCGCAATTGTGAGATCTCGAAGTGGTTAACATGCACAGGGGTCTTTTGTCTGTCCACTTCAAAAATTTCACGCCGCTCCGATTTTCAAGAGATATAATATCGCCCTGTTTCTGTTTTTGTTTTCCCTGCGGCGGTAGGAATTTTCTATTAATTTTGACTGTACCGCAAATATATGTTCTTTTATTGAGCGCATTTGCATACATCGCCTTTTTAGACCAATATAATCGAAGTTCGGGTACCTGCACTACACCCATAATGAGATACCCATAAAGGTATTAAATTCACTTTTTGTAACGGGGTTCCATGGTTGTTGATGTTGTCTCCTGCCATATGCCGCATTCACTATGCACTGTACAGCGTATCTGTTAGTCTCTTCAACGATGATCTCTAATATCTCGGCCGTGAAGAATAATTTATATAAGGCAACAGGATCGTCACAGTCCGTCTCTTTCATCAGTAGTTCTTCTTCTTCCGAATACTCTTCCTCTGATGCAGATTTTTCTGCAATTTTCCGCCATTCCGCATCATCATATTGTTCCTCATCAAACTCCCAAACTTCTTCCTCCGTGGTATTTCTATCAGTTGCCGTGTCCGACGATGATGATGAAAGTATTCTATTTCTTCGACTCTTTCGCATGATTCCAAATACGGATTCATCAGACGAATCACTGAATTCCATATCCATTGTATCTAATATTTAGATCGGTAAAAATTAAAAATAAAAAATGCTAACTGCCTTTTTAGAAGGAAAGGAACTTTTTATTACCGTTACACTTACCGGAAGAAATGTGTGCCCAGATAATTCGTTATGTCAGAACTCTATTGACCTCGCACCTCACAGACACTTCACACAGAATACTTGCACACTAACATTACTCTTTCTATCTTGCCGTCAACTCTAAACTCAGTAAAAATTACGTCGTCGTCTAAATGCTCGATAATGGTCCCTCATTACTTGGTGACGGGCTTATGGCCATAAACAAAGAATTAGGGTTTTTCCTCAATTCATGCGACTGGCCACCGTGGGTCCTATCGGCAGGCCAGACCACGCGCGGGCCACGTGATAATTTTGGAAATTTGGTCTATTCGAATCAGCTAGTGGGTATTAGGGCGCGATCATTGAACAGTATAATTTGGTGCCGCGCCGCCCCATGGGACGGACCGCTAGTTGAAGCGCCGCCGCACGGAACGGGCCCCGAATATCCGCGCCGGCGTCAACGTGTTAAGGTGCATCAGCGAGCGTGAAATGACAATTATATTTCATTAACTGTCGTTTCGATTAATACATAAAAGTTGTACACCATGACCGATGTCTCGAATATCCGTCGCCCTTATATTTCGAATGTGGATCCGCGCGTGTGCGATGGAGACTGCGAATGATTATGGCCTAGTTGGTAAGTGTCTCGTGGTCTCCCCTTGCTTAGTAGAGTCGCAGGGATGGCATCGGGGTGGTTCTAGTCGGTAAGAACCCGACACTTTTGCCGGCCCCTCCCCTGGAGGACCGGGGATGTCTGTTGGCAGATTTCCACCCCATTAATAAAGAAAAGCCTTGTTCTCCTACATGTTACGCATTTCGGAATCACATGCTTCATCGCAAGTCTTCCCTTGATCGGCCAGTATCGTAGCTGAATCGCATTCAACGTAGCTTGTGGACCAACGTGTAGATGCCGCACATGAAAATCTTGAATCACAAGCGTAGTGAAATTATGATTGTATGAAAGAAGAATCGGATGTTTGTGGTCGTAACTAATGTTTGCGTGTTTGATACGTCCCCCACGCGTACTATTCTCGCTGCATCGATGAATGGTCGCAGTGGCCTGAGTCTGTCGGTTTACTGAAGATTGTAGCGATGTGGGTTTGAATTAGTATAATGATTCTGTTTAATGCATCCTGTAATTCGTCCATTCGTAACGGTCCAGACCGGTGGTTACCCTTGAGTGCGTTAAAAAAGCACCTGCAGAAAGCTGTGACTCTAATTAATCGCGTTAATGATGAAAATCGATCTATGTTTCCAAGTTCACCACGCGCCCTCTTATTGATTTGGTGCTATACGGTGTCACCCATGAATTAAGTTTCGGGAGTGCAATTGGTTATGATTGGATTAACTGATTGGACGTCCGAATGACTTGGGAAATTGTCAATAAAAAACAGATATTTTTGTGGATGTCTATTATATAGTTGTTGACGCACTAGATTACAACCTGAAACTAGTTACTACGGTTAAGTTGTCGGCCTTTTACAGGGGGCGGGTAAATCTGAGGTGCCTGAGCCGGGCAGTGTAAAATATGGGTACAATTATTCCCCATGTAGGACTGGTGGGATGCGAACACATAATGCTACGGGGATAATTTGTCATGAAGTACAATTACTTGTTATAATGATTGGTCTTACAGGTATAGAAAATCGGCAAAAAACTATCCAATAGTAACTCAAGGAAGGAAAGGGAGGGGAGACAAAAGATAATGTTTATTAAATTAATTAAATATTATACATTGTAAAATGAAATACAATCAAAAATATATTCCTCCCCGGCGGGGAATCGAACCCCGGTCTCCCGCGTGACAGGCGGGGATACTGACCACTTTTTTTTTTTTTTGCAACGTATGTTTATTGTGCCGTAACAAAATAATACAATAAATACATAATGCGACGCAATAAACCTAAACATACAAAAAAGGTTAACAAATAACAAAAACAATCCTACAGACTAATGGCTCTGGGACAAGCACTCGCAGTCTTAGAAAAATAACAATATGTACAAGGCACTTAATGCTACGGGGATAAATTTTTATGAAGTAAAATTACTTATTACAATAATTGATCTAACAAGTATAGAAAATTGGCAAAAAACTATACAATAGTAACTCAAGGAAGGAAAGGGAGGGGAGACAAAAGATAATGTTTATTAAATTAATTAAATATTATACATTAAAAAATAAATAAAATCAAAAATATAAACTCCTCCCCGGCGGGGAATCGAACCCCGGTCTCCCGCGTGACAGGCGGGGATACTGACCACTTTTTTTTTTTTTTGCAACGTATGTTTATTGTGCCGTAACAAAATAATACAATAAATATATAATGCGACGCAATAAACCTAAACATACAAAAAAGGTTAACAAATAACAAAAACAATCCTACAGACTAATGGCTCTGGGACGAGCACTCGCAGTCTTAGAAAAATAACAATGTGTACAAGGCACTTAATGCTACGGGGATAAATTTTTATGAAGTAAAATTACTTATTACAATAATTGATCTTACAAGTATAGAAAATTGGCAAAAAACTATACAATAATGAAACAAGGAAGGAAAGGGAGGGGAGACAAAAGATAATGTTTATTAGATTAATTCAATATTATACATTACAAAATTAATAAAATCAAAAATATATTCCTCCCCGGCGGGGAATCGAACCCCGGTCTCCCGCGTGACAGGCGGGGATACTGACCACTATACTACCGAGGAGCCGACGATTCAACAAAAATTGTTTATCCGAGACGATGACAGACACCACTTGAGATAAACAAGCGAAGGGCCCTTCAGCATTGACAGGAGTCGATGACTGGAGGGTTCGCATTACATAATCTCAATACTGGTGATCCCAACCATGAGGTTAAAGCCACCGGTACTTCTCAACCGAGGGTCTGCCACCATCTCGAATGTCGGTACTAATTAATCTATAAGTAAAACGCATATTACTATCATCGGATGCCATATTCCTTTCGTATACAATTCTCTTATCGTATGTTTTCCTATTGTAATGGTATAATAGGGACGTTATCTTTATTTTGAATGAAGCCCTCGCTATCGAGATAAACGAAGGATTCCGGCGGCATGTAACCCGAGTGCCGAGCCTTTTCGAAATATAACGGGTTCGGAAAAACTGAAGCGAAAATCAAACCGTTAGATCTAATATTATAAATATTGGCCCAATGGTTACGTATAAGCTTCAGTATGAAGAGGTCAATTCTGATGATTTGGGCCTCTTCATACAGCTTGTTGTTACTAATGAGCTTAGTGAAATTTGACTCCGGCGTTCTATATTTTCCCAGGCACGCTCTGAGGCATTTTCTTTCGAAAACTCTCAGGTGTTCCATGGTACTTGCACTAACATTGAACCAAATCTGGCATCCATAAGTCAATATGGGTCTTACTAGTAATTTATAGAATAATATTTTGATGGGTGCGTGGAGCTGTTTCGAGTAGAAGAGTCTCCGGTTGACGATGAAGGCCTTCTGTGCTTTCTCTATCTGCATCATGACATGATCGTTGAAGTTGAGCTTGAAATCCAGATGCACGCCAAGGTAGCGAACGACGTCCTTGCGTGGGATTTCACTTTGGCTCGTCACATTATCATGGAGACAGAAAAATTTGGAATTAACTCTAACATCGTTACTCGCATTCGATATCTTGGATATGTACGGTCTGAACAGTATCGTTTCGCATTTCTTCGCGTTTATCTTTAGTTTCCATGTGTGGAAGTAGTCGCAGACTTTATCGAAGGTGCTTTGCAGCTCCTTCTTAATCGTCGACACTTTCTCATCTTTCACATAGACCAGCAAGTCGTCCGCGAACGCCAGGGCGTATTTGTTTTTGTCACTATTCAGACCGTACATCGACAAAAGGTCACTGATAAAAATGCTAAACAAGATGGGTGAATTTACCGTACCCTGTTGCAGGCCATTATTCACGTGAAATACGTCGCATGATTGCTCCTGACCACATACCACGCGAAACTTTCGTTCATGGACCATGTTCCAGATTATCTTAACTAGATGATTCGGGAATCCTTTTTTCAGAAGTTTGAAAAATAATCCATCGAGCCAGACGGTGTCAAACGCTTTTTCTAAATCTATAAAACAGGCACCGACGCATTCGTCGGCGTTTCTTGCCCAACAAATATCGGATGTGAATTTTGTTATGGCGTGCACGGTCGAATGTTGGTACCTGAACCCAAATTGATGTTCAGGTATTACTTCATTCGCGGTGCAAAAGGTATTTATGGCATTATTAATGGTCGTCTCGAAGACCTTGCTAATATTCGGTAGCAGACTAATAGGTCTGTAGCTACCTGGCTCGCTACCCTTTTTATCTTTTTTCTTAATGGTTATAAGTTTTGCCGTTTTCCACGCGGTAGGGAAATATGATGAGTTCAAGCAATTATTGAATAAAATCGCGTAGTAAAATATGTAACGCGGCGTTAAACTTTTTAAAACTATATTCGGTATATTATCAAACCCGGATGATTTTTTGTTGTTTAGCTCTTTGAATGTGACGGACAGTTTGGTGTATGATGTGAAGTAGTTTATGGGTATCTCGTTGGGATTGGGATCATCAGCATGGTTCGTTGGTGTAAATTTACAGATGGTTGTCTCGTTGCGTCTGTCAGTGTCCATTTCATTCCTGAAACTTTCTATTTTTTGGGAAATGATGCTACCCAGACGCTCCTTGCCCATGGCATTGTTCTGCATATGGGCAGCTTCAAAATGTGCACCCAAGATGTTGAGTTTCTCTTGGGTGTCTGAAAACGTGTATCTGTCGTCACCGTCTAGTCGCACGTTGTCTACGTTTATGCCAGCCCTCTCGAGAATGGTTGTACTGTCACGCGGGATTTTGAGAGTCTCGATATCTTTATCCTCTTTTCCACGGAAGACGTTTCTTACGGTGGGAAAGAGGTCTTTTGAGTTACGTACAGATAGGTTCGTGATTTTGCTCTTCCAGTAATCGTTAACGGACTCCTGGAAGGCTTTTTTCAGCTCATATCTGACGTTTTTTAGCAATGTTTTTAAGACTTTAATCAGCGGTTCATTGATTGGCAAATAATTTTCTATTTTTGTGAGTCTGTTTAACTGAGTAATTAAGCGGCTCTTGTGCTTGCGTAGTTCTTTTATTTTTGAATTGATGTATCTGTTCGTTGAATTGTAATTGGTATTAACTCGCGGGACCGAGCATTCAATCGCGTGGCGTGTCTTTACGTTCAACGCCTCAATGTACGTGTCTATTTCGGTTGTTTTTAAATTGCGGTCATTCGGTATGTCTAGATCGTCATTCTCGTCGAGGGTTGCCTTAAACATCGTCCAGTCTACTTTGTTAAAATTATATATAATGGGGGTCTCTATTTCTTCAAACTGTAATGTGTCAGTCGAAGGAATGGTAATTCGTGTGGTTATGGCGCGATGGTCACTGTCATATTCAAAAGTATCTAACTTATTGTGTTCGGGTAAATCGTGAAATTTAATTCTGTTATCCGCGAGACACAAGTCTATGAAAGCCCCACTCTTCGGATAAGAGGGTTTGGCCGTGCTAAGAAATGAACATTTGTACACTATTTGATTTTCATTGTGCCACTTTCGGAGGGAAGTGCCACGTGCGTTTGTAATAGGGTTTCCCCAGTCCGTATGTTTCGCGTTGAGGTCGCCCGCTAGCAGATAATAATGGTTTGGGTCGTCGAGCCGTAGCATTTCGAAGAGGCCCTTCAATTCAGCCATAAATTCCTTTTTACAATTACTCGTCGCGTATGCAGCAATGAGGAAAAGTTTTCTATTGTCTAACATGTTAATCACGAGCACCGTTGTCTCGAGACTAACGCTGTTCCTCGTACAAGCTGGCTGTATGGATTTGTATTTAATATCGTCGCGAATGAGTATTGCGGTTCCTCCACCTTGTCTGGCATTTAATCTATCCGTACGGACTAGATTATAGTTTTTAAAGTGCAGAATGTGCCGAGCGCTTAGCTTCGTTTCGCAAAGAAGCGCCACGTCCGGTTTCTTCTCCTCGAGACAATCGACGAGGGTGGCTCTTCGTTCGTTAGTGATAATTGAGTTAACATTAATCGAGACGATACGCAAACAGTCTACGATTATACGTTTTGTATTACTGCGCGAACAATTAAGCATCCCGGATTACTCTAAGCCAAGAGCTTCGGCAATGATATTAATTTTTTCCGCGTTAGCAGCGATACCTTTCGCGAGTGTTGCTAGTTGGCTATTTATTATATTTGAAATGTGGCTTTTGATATCATCAAGTATCGCATTTTGGGGATTCTGTGGAGCGGACTGAGTCTTAACTTCTGTAATTTGTGGTGCTTTGTTATTTTCTTGCTTTTTGGCTACGCGGTTTGAAAGCATGGCGCTATAAGATATTTCGGGATTTACCATTTTCGTGAGACTAATGACTTTTTTCTCCCTCTGCAAGGCTATTGCTGCTTTTTTCTCCTCGATTTTTTGTTTCATTTCTTTTAGCTTGGGACAGCCTCTGTAAGAGGCTGGGTGACCGAAAGTTTTGCAGTTGATGCAGCACGGTGCTACATCCGCGTGTTCCCCGTTTTCTTTTAATGAAGGAAGAGCACACTCTCCTGGATTGTGCTTTTTATCGCACTTCACGCATCTATATTCTAAGTTGCAGTTTGATGCAACGTGTCCGACTCTTTGGCATCTCCTGCACTGAGCCCTTTCCTTTTTTGTAATTTTTCCCATGTTATCATGGAATGTAGAATAACTTTTATTTGTCTTAGGTTGTCTGGCTTACTATCAGGCGACAACTGAACAATAAAAATAGGAAGATTCCTATTTTCGCGTATGGATTTTTGGGTTGTGAACTTTTTTACGCTGACAAAGTTTACCTGGTCGATATCAGTTGCTTTTAGTGCGCTAAGCACTTCGTCTGCCTCAAAATCTCCTTCGAGATTTTTCAGTAGAACGGTTAGGTTTTTTTCTGATTTCGGCGTGTAAGTAAAATATTCAACTTTGTTTCGCTTCAAAATTTCGCAACATTTGTTAAAATCAGGTAAGGTCTCCACGTGCAGGAGATGTTTGGTTAAGCCCACTTTCTTAACATAGAAATTCCTTACCTCGCTGCTATTTTGTATGATGTTGATGGTAGCTTTCGATGAACTGTTTTGAATTATGATGGGCGGTGGTCTGCTGTTTTTTTTCATCGAAGTTTCGCTCGGCAGAGTACGAGGTTTCTGGGTGTCCGGTGCCTGGTCCATATTCCTAGCGCCTTGACTGGTGCTGGGTACAGGGTCAATCTTCGAATTTTGCGCTTTCTTGCGTTGAATTTCCTTAGGTGCCCTGGATCTTGGTTTTTTCACGGTTGACTCAACAGTGTGCCAATCGTCTGTGTCCATGTTCACTTCGTCGGTAGTCAGAACCTCGAATTTGTTTTTCTACTGGATATCTTCTGTTTTGGGTGCTTCTTTTTTCTTCAGCCGGTTCTTCTCTCTTCGCTCCTCTTCCAGCTGTTTGGATAGGTTTTCGATCGTTTTGTTTAGGGCTTGTATCATTGCCAGTTGTTCTTGGTATGAAGGTTGTTCTTGCTGAGAAGAAGGTGCAGGTTTCTCCACGGTAGAGCTGATGGTGGTCATCTTTCCTTTCATTTTTTTCCTTGGTCGAGTTGAACTGGCGTCTCGTTACGTTTCAAGAGATTCGGCTTGGGCTCGAGTCTTTTGGGTTTTGTCCTTTCCTTGATAAGTTTCCTTGTAATTCTGTGTATTAATGTACTTTCATTTAAATGTGCACTATCCTCCAGGATAGATGCAATTTTTCTAATTTTATGCGGTGTGGCTGACACAGTCACATCGGGTATTTTTGAAGTGTTCGTATCTGGGGTTGGAACCCCTTCTGAATGTTCTTCGTTGTTTATGTTAATAATTAATAACCACTATGCACTTTCGCTTAAGTATACTGCGCTGAGTAACTTCACTGTGCACCGAAGGTCACTGTCACTTTCACTTTGGGTGAGAGTTAGAGATTCTCTGTGACTACCTGAGGGTTGGAGCGATCGGAGGACACGTCCGTTCCCTTCGGAGGTTCGCTTGAGAATGGGATACTGACCACTATACTACCGAGGAGCCGACGATTCATCAAAAATTGTTTATCTGAGATGATAACAAACACCACTTAAGATTTAAACAAACGAATGCCACTTCAACATTGACGAGAGTCGATAACTGAAGTGGTCCCCGCAACATAATCTCAATACTGGCGACGCCAACCGTGAAGTTAAAGCCACCAGTACTTCTCAATCGTAGGCTTGCAACCATCTCGGATGTCGGTACTAGTCAACCTATACGTAAAACGCATATTGCTATCAGTGGATGCCAGATTTCTTTCGTATACATTTTTTTTTTATCATAATTCTTTCTATTGAAATGGTATATGATGGGGACGTTATCTTTGTTTTGAATAAAGCCCTCGCTGTCTAGATAAACGAAGGACTCCGGTGGCATGTAACCCGAGTGCCGAGCCTTCTCGAAGTATAAAGGGTTCGGAAAGACTGAAGCGAAAATCAAACCGTTTGATCTTATATTATAAATATGGGCCCAATGATTACGTATAAGCTTCAGTATGAGCAGGTCAATTCTGACGATTTGGGCCTTTTCATACAGCTTGTTATTACTAATGAGCTTTGTGAAATTTGACTCTATAGTTCTATATTTGCCCAGGCACGCTCTGAGAGACTTCCTTTCGAAGACTCTCAGGCGTTCCATGGTGCTGGCGCAAATGTTAAACCAAATCTGGCATCCGTAGGTCAATATGGATCTTACGAGTAACTTGTAGAATAGTATTTTGAACCTGGCATTCAGTTGCTTCGAATAAAATAATTTCCTGTTGACAACGAATGCCTTCTGCGCCTTGTCGATCTGTATGATGACGTGCTCGTTGTAGTTCAGCTTGAAATCCAGATGCACGCCAAGGTAGCGGACGACATCCTTACGTGGAATTTCACTCCGGTTCGTCACGTTATCATGAGGGCAGAAAAATTTGGAATTAGTTCTGACATCATTATTCGTATGAGATATGGGCGATGTATACGGTCTGAATAGGATCATTTCGCATTTCTTCGTATTTATCTTTAATTTCCAAGTGTGAAAGTGGTCGCAGATCTTGTCGAAGATGCTTTGCAGTTCCTTCTTTATCGTCGACACTTTCGGATCTTTCACGTATGCCAATAAATCGTCCGCAAACGCTAGCGCGTATTTATTTATTTTCCTATTCAGGCCGCGCATCGACAAGAGGTCACTGATAAATATGCTGAATAAGATAGGGGAGTTTACCATGCCTTGTTGCAGGCCGTTTTTTACGAGAAACAGTTGAATGGATTGCACTTGGCCACATACTACATGAAACGTTCGGTCATGTGTCATGTCCCAAATTATCTTGACGAGGTGATGGAGAAATTCTTTTTTCAAAAGCTTGTAGAATAATTCATCCAGCCAGACGGTGTCAAATGCTTGCTCTAAATCGATGAAGCAGGCACCGACGCACTCGTCGGCGTTTCGTGCCCAGCAAATGTCGGATGCGAATTTCGTTACGGCGTTCACGGTTGGACGGAGATATCTGAACCCGAACTGGTGATCGGGTATTACCTTATTCGCGGTGCAGAAAGAGTTTATGACGTCGTTAACATTAGAAAGACTGAAACTTACATACCTACATTGCCATAAAGCAGTCAAAATGACTGCATTGTGAAAGAATAACTAATGGGCAAAGAAATTTGCGTAAAATTAATATTTAATATTTTTTATATTACTTATAGTCACACAACAAGTTATTAGTAAGTGTTAACAAAAATAATTTTTACATTATTTGTACATTTTAAGCAAATGAAAGTGGAAATCTTTATATGTGTACATCTTCTGCAAACATACTTTTGACATTTTTCACATATATTATTTGTTTTGTTATCGTGGCAAAGTTGTACTTGACAAATTTTTCCTTTGTTAGAATATGTTGTATTTGATCTTTGTGGGTTTTCATGTTCTGATGTATTTTTCTGTCTTGCAGCTTTGTAATCGGTGGAAAGCTATTCTGCTAATTGAAACAAGAACTGTTTTCATTGTATTCGTATTCCTGTCGCTTCTTTGTAAAGAATCCAAGCATTTATAGCAGCCAAATCTAAAATATTGAAAAATATTTGGAGGGGCCATCTACGAGAACTGGATTTTACTGTATATTTTCTGACCAATTGATCCGCCATATCAACTCCAAATTTTGTTTTATTATAAAATTGAATAGAGTCCGGTAACATTTTGTTATTACTTTTATCAATTTTCATAAATTTATGCCTGGAACTTAGAACAGCTACTCTTTTGTTCACTTTGCTTTTATATATTGTAACGACACAATTGTCTGATTTATATAGAAAAGTCGAAAACGAGGCATGTTATCCTTCGTTTGTTTGGATGCTTTGGGTAGTTCTCTTTTATTTCCTCTAACAGTTTCAACTTGTGTTGTTTTTTTGGCCAATAATTTCGTCGCGAGTGACATGCTAGTGAAAAAGTTATCGGTCGTGATATCCCTTCCACAGCTCGTATATGGCTCGACAAGTTTCCGAACAACGTGTTCACTGAGAAGCATTGACGATGGTCGTTGTTCATTTTTCCCCAAGTAGGGAATACCATTCAAAACGTACTTGCTACTAACATCTGATGCAAGCCAGAATTTGATACCAAATTTTTTGGGTTTATTAGGCATATACTGTATAAACTTGCACCTAGCTTTTGTTGGAAATCATTGCTCGTCAACTGATATATTTTGCCCTGGTTGATAGCAAGCTTGACTATTTTCAATGAACTTGTCCCATATTTCCGAAACCAAGGCAAATTTATTTGTTTGGAGGCGTCTACTTCTTTCGGTTCTTTTGTCAAAACGAATAAATCGTAGGATTTACTTGAACTTATCTGTGGGCATAGTTCTAAATAATTCGGGACCCCACTTTACTGACCATAAATAACTCAGTTTTAAATTTTTTGCCCCGTAGGCTGCACGAGCATATAAAATCCCAATAAATGCACGTATTTCCGGTAATCTTGTTGTTCAATCGTACCCCAAAATTCGGCGGCCTTCTTCTTCTGTGCACTTTTTTATATGTTTGATAATATAGTCATCTATTATCAACGAGAATGCACTGACAAGATTATCTGCCATAACGTAAAGATTTGAATAACAAATACTATTTTAGTTATTGAAAAACTACAACTTATCAAGTATATGCCCAAATCGACAATTTGTCATGAACTTGTATGTTATCATATGACGGTAATCAAAAATATATAAACTGTTATTCCAATCCAGAGCCGAACTAGTCATATAAGAAATGTACTCAATTCAATAATAAAAGTCATTTGATTATGTAAAATTTTCCATGTAGTCAAAATGACTGCTTTTAGGCAATACATATAACACATACATATACCGAAAATGAAGGAGGGGGAAAGCAACCACAATGATTAATAAATGCATTTATATGTTGTACAAAAAGTCAGAAAATTATAAGAAGCTGTGTGATTATATACATAATTGTTTCTCTAATTGAAAGTGAAAAGCAGTCAAAATGATTTCCTTAGGCAATCTAGTGTTAACGGTCGTTTCGAAGACCTTACTAATATTCGGTAGCAAACTCATCGATCCTTAACACTTAGTCGATCGCGTAGATCTATCCATTTCCAAGCTAATTGGTGGCCGACTGATCGGGTAGATCTACCATTTTGACCTGAGAAACGCTTCTTTCTTTATAGAGCTTCTTATTTATATAGAGTATAACATATAATAAAATGCACCAATTTTTGAAGTCTTTTATTGCTCATTATTAGGGCTCTTTATGTTCGGGATTTCCGCAGGTGCCTCTGCCAGCCATAAAATTCTTTTCTAGAACATTTAGACAATCGAATTTTCTTATTTATATAGGGTAGAACATATAATAAAATGCACACCAATACCACACCTATTAGAAATCGAAATGCTACCTACACCCTACTCGTACAACTTTTTCGAATATGTAAGCCTCCGCTCAACTTGCAAATATATATTAACACATTAAAAGCGGGCGATCTTGGCGAAAGTATGCTAGGTAACGCGGCGACCGCCCGCCTCGTTTTTCGTCTACAGCGGGCGATATTTTCATAAAAAATATTAGTAGTAATATACTAGTAGTAGTATAAAAATATTAGTAGTAGTATATAAAATAATAGTATTCATAAAAAAAATGTAGATTTAAAAAAGTTTATTTAAACTCTTAAAACTATAAGAGATATTAAGAAAGAACTAGACACTAATTACAAAAAATGTTTTAAAGTACATATTTATGAGACGAATCTAGTATTTTTTATGAGTGTGATAATTTTGATAACACTCGCCACGGTGAAGAGGTGCATTGCAAAACTCGCATTTGAAGCAAGTCAACTTTCTTTTTTTATGTGCCGCACAAACTACGCAGTTTCGTTGGGCATATAGCTTTTTGCCTTTATTTTCTATCCGAATTAATTGGTGCTTTTTGATGTCTAGCGAAAGACGTCCAGGCGGATCAATTTTATATCGTGGAGTCCGTGGTGCCGGGTTCGATGTACCAGGTTGTGGCTCTTCAATGTCCATCAATTCCAGATCTTCGGTTTTTTGTCGGTTATAAGACAGCGTGATAATTCTAACAAATATTTTTTATATGGCAAGCTACTATTATTATGCATGTTATATACTAAATAGGAATTGAAAAATGCACAATTTAACATATACATTACAGCCCGCTTGGTCCACTTTCTTGTTTTTCGCAATATTGAGTAATACGAAAGGTACTGGTCTGCCCTATCAACACCTTTCATATAGTTGTTGTATTCTATTACGCATTTTGGTTTAATTATTTTTGTATTTGTGTGCCAATCTGTATTGGAGCTTTCTAATAGTTCACTCGAATGAATATTCGAAATCATCCTCACTTCTCTCTTTGATTGCCAAATTTGTAATAACACGTCTCTTTTTCTCCGGAAAATTGACTGTCCGCGTTGCAACTTATTATTTTTTAATTCATGTGGAAGTCCTCGGTTTACACGTATTGTTCCACAACTTCGTATTTTATGTTTTAAAAGAGTTTCGTTTATATCTACACTGTTATAATAATTATCCATAAACACATGATAATATTTGTCTTTATAAGGAGTAAGAATATCTAATATTGTTTCCGCCAGTTTCCTTCCTTTTCCACAATACATTTTCATATTACAAATGTAGCCACTTTTCGATTCAGCCACAACTCTCACCAAGATTCCATATTTAATAATTTTCGAGGCATTGTAAACTTTAAATCCCAATCTTCCACGCCATGGTATGATGCTTTCGTGCAATGAAATTTCTCTTCCTTGTATATATACAGTATTGAATTTTTCAACCAAACTGTCATAAACTGGTCGAATTTTAAATAGACGGTCGCTCGAATCATCCATTTCATCGTTGTTCACAAAGTGCCACCATCTCCATATCTCTTTAAATCTATCACGACTCATTGTCTTTGGAAATATTGGTGTTTCTAATAATGGATTCTCTTGTCCAATATTCATCGATAGTACTTTTCGGAATTTGGCCCATTAGAATTAATAATCCTAAAAATTACTTGAATTCGCCAATAGTGAGATCCGTCCATGTTATCGTTTTCTCCTTTTTAACGTATTTTTCGACATTTTGGTGGTGATATCGGTTACTTTCTGTTACCATCATTTCCTAGAAATTATCATCAAGGAACACATCCAGAGCTCCTTCAACGCCGTTCTGTGGTAAAATATTTAACCCCGTTCGATCCAAAAACGGTTCTATGGTAGGTGGAATGTCGACTTCAGTCCATTGATGTATAATTTCTTCTTCATAATCATTTTCACTTTCATCATCGCTAATCGGTAGTGGAAAAACTCGGGTCCTTCTCACAGGTCGTATAGAACTGTCACTATCATTATTATCAATAGCTAACCCTCTTTCATCGCAATCAACGTCAGATAAATCGTCTGCATATATATCTTTATTTTCGCTTGAAACCATATTGAAGGATTTCAAAATTTACTGTAAGTAGAATTTGAACAACCGAACAGCTTCAAACCACAAAACATACTAAATACAAATGTAACATCGCGCATGGATTGCGCAATGTGGTTTCAATCGTACTAATACGACTCCTGCCTTTAAGCTACAGTCGAGATAAATCGTAGTACTACGACTCCCGCCTTTAATGTGTTAATGTTGTTGCATTCTGTCGCATTGAGACAATCGGTCTCTTTGATGAGCGGCCGATGCCGATGCGTCATGCGCTCAGTGGTGGGGAGCGAGGCCCTTAAGACGCAGCGAGTCGTCTTGGGCGTAAATTAGACAAAGTAGTGACGCCGTATCCGCTATAGAGTAAGGACCGGCTATTTTTTGGTTACTCTTCAAATACATAGTTTTTTGTCTTGTTCTTCTTGATAGTCCTTCCGCTTTGATTATTCTACACTATCCCGTTCCTCTAAGAAAACATTTGGCGACCGTGACAGGATTTGGGATTAGTGTTATTGATTGTGATTAGTGCATTGTTAACCGGAAGGACCATGGACAAGACAAAGAAGAAAAGAACAGTCCAACGCGCCGCGTTTACGAAAGCATTGAACGCTTTCAACGCCGCTCTTGAAAAGGTTCGGACCTAAGTCGGACAATCGACGGATCCTGGTTGCATTGCAGATCCTAGAAGACAGGATTAATGAATTGAAGGTAACCGAGGATCTGATTATTGATTTGCTATTAGATATACCGACGACAGCTGAAGAAACGCTTCAACAAGAGTATAGCGACGCGGAGGAATATAGAATACAATTTTTGACGGCCAAAATGTCCGTTGCCGAGTTCACGTCGGCACGGAATACTGTAGGACTGACTAGTGCCTCAAGTGGACAGGGGGAGGCAAAGAAAAATTATAAATTGCCGAGGATCGAGTTGAGTAAATTCAGCGGAGAGGTGCGCGAATGGTTGCAGTTCTGGAGCTTATTCAAGAAAATCCACGAAGATCTGGATGTTGCCAAGGAGGACAAGTTCCAGTACCTGATCCAGGCAATGGTGCCGGGTTCGCGTGCCGCCGAGCTAGTATTGAGTTTTCCCCCAACAGCGGAGAATTACGATAAAGTAATCACTAGTCTCAAGAATAGATTTGGTCGGGAAGATCTACAGATTGAAGTTTACGTGCGGGAATTACTGCAATTAGTATTGAGGAATGCGGTGACCCCGGCGAAAGACATTGTATTATCGAGTCTTTATGACAAAATTGAATCGCATCTAAGAGCGTTAGATTCCCTCGGTGTTACAACAGACAAATGTGCGGCAATGCTTTTCCCTCTCGTCGAGTCTTCCTTGCCTGAGGAATTATTGCGTGTATGGCAGCGAAGCTCGGTGCATACCACGACGTCCGAGGGAGAAGAAAACGTAACGACGCAGACCAGGGATAGATTGAGCAACCTCATTAAGTTTTTGGAAGGTGAGGTGCAGAACGAGCTGAGGATCTCCATGGCCGTGAGGGGTTTCGATTTGAAGACGGACAACTCTGCGGACTCGGAGAAACCCAAGAAACAAAGGACGCGCGCGGATCATCGAGACGTTCCGAGTGCAATGGGCCTTCTAACCATTGATGATAAGAAGAGCCCGTGTGTATTTTGTGGTTCCAAGGGTCACGTGAGTGTTAGCTGTGAGCAAGCTAAAAAAAATGTCTCTTTCAGAGAGACGAGCGATTCTTAAAGAGAAACGTGCATGCTTCAATTGTCTGAAGACTGGACATATTTTTGGGAAATGCCGGGCAAATGTGAGATGCGCATGGTGTTCGCGTCGGCATGATATTATAATGTGCCCGAGTATGAATAAACAAGAGAGCAATAGTGTTAGCAATAAGACAGAGCCAGTCAAAAGCGAGTGCAATTTATCGAGTTTTTGTAATGATCCGGAAGTTTTTATGCAAACGTTGCGAGTTAAATTGCGTAACGGCGATGACGAGATTGTAATTCGGGCGGTTGTTGATACTGGTTCGCAGAAGTCGTACATTACAAAAGAAGCGGCGACGCGTATAGGGTACGAAGCGATAACTGAGCAGTCGATGACTCATTCGCTTTTCGGCGGAGAGAAATCTGAGACAGTCTGCCACAAACAACACCTGATACACTTCTGTCTCTCTCTCGGACGAGGCGGGCGGTCTTTGTGCCTCTTTTCTGGCGCCTTCTTTCGTTCTCTCTCTCTCTCTGTCTCTCTCTCACTCACTCACTCTCACTCACATGAGCAGTTTGGACAATAGTTATAGATGCAATTTTGTCGTTTTGGATCAAAAAATTATTTGTGATGAAATACCTGCGATTCAGTTTGGGCCGTGGTTCGAGGAACTAAGAAAGTTAAATATTAAAATTTCGGATATTGAAAATAATAACCAACCGGTCTCCGTGCTCATAGGAGCTGATGTTGCTGGAAAGCTCCTTACCGGTCGTAGACGCGTGTTGAGTTGCGGTTTGGTTGCCGTCGAGACATTTTTGGGGTGGACTCTAATGGGAAAAGTCCCCGGTAAAGTAAAGCGAAATGATGTAACCATGATAGCCACATCCACGTTTGTTAGAAGCGAGAATATGCACTTGAAGAAGGCACTTGAAACTTCGACTAGGAATCCGAAGATACGCGAAGGTTCGAGTCCTAAGCAATGGCATCACGTCCCCGGATCATTAAATCCTGCAGATTTACCGTCGAGGGGATGTACAGTCGAGCGCCTGTTAAGTTTGAAATGGTGGGAGGGACCGAGCTGGCTATATTTGAGTTCTGAAAATTGGCCTAACGACGGACCCACTTTTGATGAAAACGAAATTAATAGAGAACTAAAGAAATCGCAGCAGAAAAATGTAACGGAGTGTACCGTGTTGATGACTGCTGCGAGAGGTAACCCCATAAAAGATAGGCCTTGGTATACCGGCAAATTCTCGCAACATTCAAAAGTCGTGCGAGTTCTCGCTTGGATAAGGAGATTTTATTTGAATTGTCGTAGTAGAGTAAAGTTAAAAAGAACGGATGACCCCTCTTTTCAGGATTGTATAGAGCTAGTAAAGGATTTATCTTTTGAAGAGAGGAAAACACGAGTAAAGCATTTATCTTGTAAGGAAATAGCTGATTCGGAAATTTCATTAGTGAGGGCTATTCAATCTGAATATTTTAAGGAAGTAAGTGACTCACGCATTAAGCAGTTTTTGCCGTTTTTAGATGAGAATGGAGTAATCCGGTTAAAGACAAGAATCGTTTTGCGGGACGACACGTTTAATTTTAGATGCCCTGCTATTCTACCCGGTGAGCATGAGATAGTTCGTTTAATTGTAAAAGAAAAGCACGAAAATTTGAATCATGCCGGGGTCGAAATTACGATGAGTGCCGTGAGAGAAAATTTTTGGATCTTGGGAGGCAGAAGGGTAATTCGATCGGTTATAGGAAAGTGTGTGAGTTGTCGTAGACACGATTCGAGGCCTTTGGAGTCCGTCCCTGTGCCTTTGCCTCTAGATAGAGTGAGAGATGCGGCGGTTTTTGAAGTTATCGGTGTAGACCTTACCGGGCCAGTTTATCTTAAAGGTGGTAAGAGAGCCTGGATCTGTTTGTTTACGTGCGCAGTGTTTAGAGCCGTGCATCTCGAGATAGTGACGTCACTGAGTACTGCTTCGTTTCTGATGGCGATGAGACGACATATAGCACGGCGCGGCAGGCCTTCTGTAGTATACAGTGACAACGGCACGAATTTTGTGGGGCTGAACAATGTCCTCAAGCGTGTAGATTTTGCGAAACTGGCTGGAATCGCGGCAGCGAAACAGATTGAGTGGAGATTTAACCCTCCAGCTGCTGCTTGGTGGGGAGGATTTTGGGAGCGTCTCAACGGTATTTTGAAGCGATTGCTGAGACGAACACTTAAGAAATCTTGTTTAGACTATGAAGAAATGTTGACGGTGCTTTTAGATTGTGAGGCGGTAATAAATTCCAGACCGATCACTTTTTTGTCTGATAGCGAGCAGGATGTTATACCTCTCACCCCTTCAATGTTTTTACAAGAAATAAAGGAAATCGGCGTATTGGATCTCGACCAGATTGAGAATTGTCGACTAGATAAGCGTTTTGCGTATCGTCAAAAAGTAAAAAATGATCTACGGAATAGATTTCGCAATGAATATTTAGGCGCTCTAGTCCATAAACAGTTTAGGAAGGGAGCCGTTCCGATTGTGAGGGTAGGTGATGTAGTATTAGTCGAAAATGAGAATGTGAAAAGAGTTGACTGGCCTTTGGCACGCGTTAAGAAACTTATCGTTGGTAAGGATAATAACGTTAGGGTCGTGCGATTGACAACAGCTTCAGGCGAGCTGATGAGACCTATTCAGAGAGTTTATCCGTTAGAACTTAAATATAATGAGCGTGATTCTGATCTCAACAGTGCGGTTATCGATAAATATAAGCGTGTTTCTGATTCTCAGAAGTTAACCGAAGAAACACGGGATGCTGTTGATAATGATGACGCGTTTGATGGCAATATTGTAACAAGGAGCGGCAGAAAGATTGTTAGGCCGGAGCGTTGGTCGTACTCTTGAGAGAACTCTGTAAGCGTGTGCGAAAAGTATATCTTTTGTTTTTGTGTTCGTGTGTCTAGCGATTTTTTTGTTGGTTATTTGTTTTGACTGTATGTATGCGTATGTGAGTGCTGTATATTGATTGAGATGGAAGAACCTATGTTCCATCTCAATGGTGGGAGAGTGTTGCATTCTGTCGCATTGAGACAATCGGTCTCTTTGATGAGCGGCCGATGCCGATGCGTCATGCGCTCAGTGGTGGGGAGCGAGGCCCTTAAGACGCAGCGAGTCGTCTTGGGCGTAAATTAGACAAAGTAGTGACGCCGTATCCGCTATAGAGTAAGGACCGGCTATTTTTTGGTTACTCTTCAAATACATAGTTTTTTATCTTGTTCTTCTTGATAGTCCTTCCGCTTTGATTATTCTACACTATCCCGTTCCTCTAAGAAAACAAATGTAGAAGCCAAGCTTCTTGCCGTGACGCTCAAGAAGTAGTGTGAAGCGAAGTACATATATAATAATAACCCTAAAAATTTTCAGAAACATAAGGGACGATTCAAGTGATGAGTTGATTATGGACACACTATCAGACTGTTCTGAAGACATTGATCTACTTGATAAGTGATTGTGAAGTTGACGACAATAATACCACCATCGTTCCCATATATCACAGTAATCGACGAATCCTTCTGAGTGAATCTGAAGATGATTCCGCCGATGACTCGGAAGCAAATATTATTGTCAATGGCGTCGATGATTGGACAGAGGATGATATTAGAGTTGAACTAGAAGCATATGGTCAAACTGCATGCATCAACACAATGCCTGGACATCACGAAAACGAATGGGCAACTTTACAGTTGTTCCTTTGTGATGATTTGTTTGAATTGTTAGCAACGGAAACAAACAGATATCGCGCTCAAGTTGCAAGCAAATGTAAAGAATACAAAGTGGTAAAGTGGGTTAACGTGACAGTGAAAGAGATGGAAAAGTTTCTGGGATTAATTATATCGATGGGTCAAGTACGGAAAGACGATATATATATGTATATTATTACTGGTCCACTATATCATGTATTGAAACCCCGATCTTGCCCAAACCAATGAGTCGAAACAGATTCATGCAAATCTGGAGGATGTGGCATTTCTGCAATAATGATTTATCCCATTATAAATCGGATAAATTATATAAAATTCGAGAAGTTATAAATTATATACAGAGCAGATTCCATACTGTGTATACACCACAGCAGCAATTATCATTAGAGGAAGCCATAATACCTTGGTGGGGTAGATTATCTTTCCGCACATATAATCCCACAAAACTTGCAAAATATAGAATTCTGGTACGGATGCTCTGCGAAGCGTCATCTGGATACGTTTGCAATTTCCAAGTATATTCAGGCGCGGGAGCGACATTCCAAGATAAGTTTTGTCAATCTTGGATCTCTATGTGGGATTCCACCATCATGTTTATATGTATAACTATTATAATAGTGTACGTACAGCCGAATTGTTCCTTCAAAGAAAAACAAGAGTTTGCGGAACAATTAGAGCAAATAGAGGATTTCTGCAAAATTTAAAAAACCTTGTATTGAAAGAGCATGAATCGATATATGCAAGAAAGGGGTAAGTCCTTTTACAAGTGTAGGAATTAACCCTTTGAGGACGGACCACTCCGACGCGCGAGTGTCCGCCTGGACGAGGAGGCTTGGGAGCATTTCGTGGGACACTAGTATACGCATGAAGATTCGTTTGCAACATATCTATTACACTTTTTATTGATAATTTTCATTTTATTTTTTAAAATCTTCTACAGTGTGATATTTCTGAAAACAGTTGTCTATACACATAAATGGTTTTTGCGGAGACGTGTCACAGTAGAAACGTGTTTGCTTCCTTCCTCCTTTTATTTTCCGATTTGAGCACACAATGCAGTCCCTGCAGTTTCCATTATCGTCGTGACGAATGATGTGTAAGCGATCATTTAGTCTTTTTGGCTCACTAGAGGTAGACGGTTCCGTATTCCTTTGAGATCCGTCACGAAAATCGCCAACGAGTTTATCGACGAGGCGTCGCACAAACTTCATATGTGAAATTGGCTTTTGATTGTTTTTCGTTTGTACACATTTGTACATTATATAGGGTTTTTCATTAAGCGTGTCTGAACTTTAAAATTGAATAAAAAAAGTTGTGTGCGACATTTGACGGAAACCTTTATTGCGGATTAAAGTACATTCGATACCATTAGGTTTTAAAAATGATATCATTCAAATGGCCTCCGCGACTTCGTTTACAGGACTCGATCCGAGAGGTCCAATTTTGTATGACTCTCTTGCATAAGTCGGCCTTGATCTCACTGATGGTTCGAATGATATTTTTTTCGCGTTAGATCGCGCGTTTTTGTCGTACATGGACTGCTTTATCAGCAACCGAACCGCTTTGCTCGAATTTCGCGATAATTCGTTGAATTGATAGCTCGGTTGGACGATCATTTCGGCCGTAAATATTTCGTAGCTCGCGAAAAGTTTGGCGAACAGCACATGAATATTTATAATAAATTTTAACAATTTCGACGCGTTGTTAAATGGTAACTATGGCAAAACATAAACAACGAAGAGTGACAGTGCTGCCACCTGAAATGTCAGAGCAGCGTGCTGTCAAAGTTCGGACATAGCTATTGAAAAACCTTTACATGCATTTACAACACACATTTCGAGACCCCAAAAAAACAATTTTGTCCACCACTTATTTGATTTTCTCATAAAACAGTAAGTGGAAATATATTGGTCGGCCCTTTTTACCCTGTTCGTGCCTAAGAGGGCCAAGCGTGCCTCGTGTGTCACTGTCGATGTCAGTGCCGAGCGTCTTCAAATGTTTTAACGAAAAGGGCCCAGACTTTCCAAATCGAGAACGCACGTATGCACTCAACGCGTTGCGTCGTCAGTCCGCCTTGAGCTGCACGCCGTATAATAGTAAAAGGTCGTTCTGAAAAAATTAGTATTTGGTTACCTAACCCTTAAACAGACCCTTCCCAGAGCCTAATTTGCGACGGGTCGCCGCGAAATTGATCACGGACAGAGTTTTGCAGTCCTACAAACTCGCACGGCTAAAACATACCCCACCCATGTAGTTATTATAATTTATTATTGCAACGGGTTTTTCCAATTGGAGAAATCCACCACCGCGCATTCTTCTGTTTATTTGTCTCGTTGCGCTTGTATCCCAAGTACTCAGCGGTGTAACAATTCTCTTATCCTTCCAAGATAATAACAAAATTTCATCAGACCTATACATATGCAGCAATTTTGTTACCAGAAAATATTGGTTTTTTTATTACATCTGGAATGTATTTTCTATTTGTTTGTACAGTACCGGTTAAATAGTATTTTTTTTTGCAACAACGCATTTGCTAGTGGTATGCTAGTGAAATATCTATCCGTAAATATAATGTGCCCTGAAACTTCAGGGTGTAAATCTAATACCTTCTGGTAAAGATCCAGAACAATTCTAGAACTAACGGGTGCATCAGGTCGCACAAGATTTTCCTTGGTCAAACTACCATAATAGGGTAGAATAGCTTGTACATATCCGGTGTTAGCATCAGCTACCACATACACATATACGTATCCCCCATTTTGTGGCCTTCTTAGCATTATACGTTATAAAACCTAGTTTTGCCGTTGAATTTGACTATTGCTTCGTCAATAGACACTCCTCTACCTGATACGAAGTTTTCTCGGAACTTCGTATCAAGGTAATGAAAATAATTACTGATTTTTTCCCTTCGTGTTCTCATATTGTGCGCATATGCTGCTTTCTCATTTGCGTGGAGCATCCAAAAAATCTGAAGAAATCTATCTCTTCTAATATTTCTCCAAAATACGGTATTTTCACGTTACGCGCAGTTGACCAATATTCCTTCAAATTTGGAAGGGGTATCGTACCCATATTTAATATCACCCCTAGAAATGCCAATATTTCAGCCTTCGTTACGTCGACCCATGTGTTCCAAGTTGAATGTACTGAGATGTTCTTACTCGCTATTTTAGCACGTCCGTATTTATTGATTTCTTCCAGTATCTTATTCATTAATTGATCAGTGAAGAATAATTTGAAAAACTCAATGGGATCATTATATTGGTGACCCGCCTGAGGACCAACAGGTTTTGTCCCAGTCGTAAATGGGATTTCGACACCCTGTATGTCTTGGTTTACGACGTTCCTCCATGTGAAATCTACATTTGCTTCATCTCTTTGGTTTCTTCGCCGTTCACCTTCATCTTCGCTATCACTTGAAATGTTGAAACGGCGGAATTGTTTTCGTACAACATATTGTACTTCACTTCCGCTATCAGAAGAAGAATTTTCCATAACTTCATCACTTGACGCAACATAAAACTCGTCATCACTGCTGCTGCTGTCACAAAATGTAACATCCTTCCTGCTTCTTTTAGACATAATGTTATAGTACGGTAATTTTCATATATAATAGTCCAAATAATAATATATAAATATAATTAACTTTATATGGAAATCTGAACTGTAATGTGACAGATGTGTTCGTTTGAAAGATTCGTACAAGACTGTTATTCTCATGCACGAATCCAGCATTTGAGATCAAGGAAACGTAAGGCGCAAAAAGAAACCAATCAAGAGCACAGAATATACGGATGCATCTGTAATATACCAAAGGCAGATGTCCACATTCTAAATACAGCGTAGATCCTATTTGCTTGGGCTGCTGTCCGTAGACACGCGTTCCGAACGGTAAAAATGCTTGGGCTGCTGTTCACAGACACGCGTCCGAACGTAAAAGTGGTTTAGGATTGTCCGCAGACGTCTGTAAAGGGTGGATAGATACAAGCGCGTTTGTTCGAATGTACAGCTGCCAGTTGCTAATCAACGAATATATTGTTTAAACACACACACAAACTAGGTTGTTCACAAGTATTGGCGTTCGATAAGAAAAACACAATGTTATGGTTCAAAATACACTTTATTATTCATCAGTATAATCTCTGAACATTAATGCACTTGCTCCAACGATCCTCGAAAGAATCCCATCCCGAAAGATTCCGGAAGGTCTGCAAAATACGTAACGAGACGACTGTTTCATTTGACGAAAAACGCTTGCCACGATAGCTTTTTGAGTTCTAAACAAATGGAAGTTGGTTGCTCTGGGATGAATACGGAAGATGCTCCAACAATTCGAACTTTTTGGAAGATTGTCAAAATGCGACACGGTGGTTGTCTATGAAAAAGATTTTTTCTTCTGCAAACCGATGGCTTTTTCACGAGTTTTTTGTTTCATACTGAAGAAAAGAGCGAGGCAATAATATTCAGAATTAATTGTTTTATCAGTGAGTAATCCACAAATAAAATTCCTTTCGACACAGAGAGAGAGAGAGAGAGAGAGAGAGAGAGGACTCGTTTCGAAGCCGAACAACCAGAAAATAGGCACTTGTTTTGATTTAATCACTGAAACACGTTCATCCATAGTGATGAATGTTGTTGAAAAGTCGCATTCGAATGTGTTTTGTTCAATTGTCCGCAGACAACCATTGTCCGCACACAGCTTTTTAAAACTCAAAATATAAAATATGACGCGTTTGTAATGAGATGTGTAGCGCTCTGCCCTCTCAGTCAAGAAGAGTCCAACAAAACAAAAACAAATTTGGACTAGTAGCAACGCCCTCTCTTATCGACCGAGAAAACTTATTGAACAACCTGGTATGTCGTATACATAGGCCCCCCCAGTAGGCAAAAGTGGGCGTAAACAAAAGACGCGTGCGTTCAGACAGTAGGGATCGGACGCCACGGGCGAGATGTACGTGCTAGCGTGTGGTTCTTTTCTATATTCCAATAAATATCAATTATACTTCGAGGCTCGCCCTCGAGATTACAGTGTAGTACCATTCCTCCGACCTACTGATTGTCACGTTTTTAGAGTTTTCAAACAATTGAAGTCTGCTGTGAAAGTGTCACGTGCAGAGAAATAAGTGCCTCAGATTTTGTGAAATTTGGGAATAATATCATGGGTAAACATAAGAGAAAGTCATCTTCACGTGATAAGGAACAAGAAGACCTTCGGAAAAGAATGAAAAGGCTTGAGAAATTAGTTCAGACGAATGTGCTTCAACAGCACGTGCCGATCAACCTAATGGTGGAATCTGAAAATTCTTCAGATAGTGCCATTGTGCCAGAGACAATTCACCGACCGCTAGATCCTTCGAATATAACAAGTAAGTTAAGAAATAGTATTGACGGAGTATTAATTTCGAGTTGAAGTTATGCGAGACATAACCCATAACTCAGATTTCACGATCGAGCTTATACGAGAGATAAGACATGATCGAATTTATTTTTCACGATCGAACTTATACGAGAGATGAGACATGATCGAATTTATTTTTCATGGCTGAGCTTACACGAGAGGTAAGACAGAGCCGAAGTTATTGCTAAACACAGCATTGTATATACGTATGTACGAATATGTACATATTTGTGTGTGTGTTTTTGTGTATATATGTAGGATTGAGATACGAGGTGGATCGGTGAAGAATAGTATTTATTTATGTGTGTGTGATTAAACGCAAGGAAGAAACGTTAAACGCACGACTCGACAGTATACGCCTCGATACCGGACCGAATGTCCTTTGTTGCGATCAACTCGCACACACACAATTTTAAACCGACGCTCGCACGAGGCGTTTTCATGGCCGACACACACACACACACACACACACTCTCGATATATATATATATATATATATATATACATACATATACATATATATATATATATATATATATATATATATATATATATATATATATATATATCACAAAAAAAAGTCCGTTACTTTATGTTTCAATATTCTCTTAGGCGTATCCGAAAACGCCACAGAAGAATCTACTTTATCGACGGTCAATATGTCGGTGACGCCTGTATTGTCGATTTCTGCGCAAGAACCCCCTGTGCCGACGACTTCAATTGTAATGGTTCAAAACGAGGAAAAATCTCCAGAGGCATTTGTTACACTCGAGGATGATGTTATCAGGATTATCGGAGTGGAACCAGTTGCCAAGCAGAAGGACCTGAAATTATCTTCACACATTACCACTCGCTGGAATACCTGGCTAAAAGCAGGTCATAAAAAAGAGGTAAAGGATGAGTTGTTAAAAAAGTGAGATGTGGACTGTAATCTCTTCGGGCGAGCCTCTCGTATAATTACGATCGAACTTCACATACAGGTAAGTTCGTTCGATCGTTTAATAAATTGCCCGATTATTTCACGTGTGTTTCCTACTTCCTCGATCCCCAACCCGTTACATCTGGGACCTACAAACTGGGGCCTCGTCCGGGATCGAGCGAAGGGATTCGGCACGCGTGTAAATGATCGGCAAATGCGAATTATGACGGCACGCTCGTTCAGACGATTCGAGCGGCAGTTCCTATGAACCGCGCACGTGATCGCGAATTACGACGGTACGCTCGTTCAGACGGTTCAAGCGGCAGTCGTGTGAATCGTGCATGTGATCGCGAATTACGACGGTACCCTTGTCCTGACGGATCGAGCGGCAGTTCGCGTAAACTGTGTATGAAATTGAGAGGGGCCTTGTACTACTTTGGTAGTGGAGAGTGAGGATATTTGCCTTGAAGTGATATTTTACGTAGTTTCAGACACAGACTTAGGCTATGAAGCCATACTGGGACGAGATTCAGTGTCTTCTGGTGACGTAGAATTTGTGACATCAATATTCGGCACGAAGATTATCCGCCTAAAAGCTAGCATTGCCGCGGAAGCCAATGTGACTGTCGATACAATAACTGAAGCGACTGAAAGTGTTCCACGCGAGCTGCGTGATGATGTTCGACGGCTACTGACGAAATACGTGGAGTTGACTATCGTGGAAAGTTGTATGCGTCCCGCTACCGCTGGGGAAATGCAAATAAAGGACAACGACTGACGTACCGATCACGTATCGACCGTATCGGCTTGTGTTGAGTGAATGTGAAAAACTGCGTGAAATCATCAACGATTTATTGTCAAACGGAAATACACAAAACAGTGCGACGCCCTATGCCAGTCCTGTGATTCTCGTAAAGAAACCAGACAGCAGCGACAGACTTTGCGTCGATTATCGTGCGCTGAATCGCATAACAATTAAAGATCGTTATCCGCTGCCCAAAATAGACGACCAACCTGATCGATTGGGAAAAGGAAAATATTTCACAACGTTGGATATGACGTCTGGATTCCATCAGATCCCAATAGCCGCAGATTCGATTGAGAAAACAGTGTTTGTGACACCCGATGGACACCATGAATACTTGCGAATGCCGTTTGGATTGTGTAAGGCGCCTTCGGTGTTCCAACGAGCTGTGAACTTTGGTCTGAGAGATTTAAAATATTCAATGGCGCTAGTATATCTGGATGATATACTCATTCCCTCGTCGACGATAAGCGAAGGTATAGTTAACCCTTTGCGCTCGAGCGGTGCCTCTCAGGCACCACGGCATGTGCTGCGCCAACTCGACCGGTGCCTCTCAGGCATCACTCGCATCGATGCGGTAAATTGAGTGGTAACGGTGTTTATTTGTGTTTGGCCTAACGAATATCGCTTGACAAGTCTACCTGGCATTTTGTAGATCATTTTATGAGGTGTTATATAGCTATAAAGATGTCTTATCTCAAAAACACAAACGAATTTCAATGCGTGCATTATGCCTTGGAGAATAATAGAACGCTGATAGACGTCGCAACGCTTCTTTCAATTCGCTTCTTTCAAAAAAAGGTACAAAAAGAACCAATCACCGTCTTCGCACTTTTGAGATAAAATGTCTTATCTCAAAAATACTTGTAAACGCGGGTTGGACTCTGTCTTCGACATTAGTTCGAATTCAATCTTCTTGGCAATCGCAATATTTCTTTCAAAGTTAGTGAGCCCAATAAGTATGGAACACGACGAAGAAATTACTTCTGATGAAGATGAGTTCAATTTTTCGGCAATAACGAACGAAATTACATCACTACATAGACAGCTTGCCCATGAGAATGAAGACGGAAGTGATGAAGATAGTGACGACATTATAGGTGAAAGAAGACGAAAAATCCGAATAATCGATAGTGAATCTGTCCGCGTTGCACAACTGAAAGCCAAAGTGGCCAAAAGCCAAAAGCCAACGTAGCACAGCTTCTACTTCACAGAGCACTTCTCAAATGATCCGACTCGATAGGAAGCTGCATGTTATTTTGATGGGACAAAAAAAGGATTGCAAAGTTTGTTCCCAACGAAAGTCCGGCTAAAGACGACAAACTGTGTACTATTGTGACACATGCCCCGACAAGCCAAGAATGCACATTGGAGATTGTTTTACAAAATACCACAAGAAGAAAAATAATAGAACGTAATCTTTAATAAATATCCTTCATTAACTTAAATAAATGTATGTAATGTTAAAATATACGAGTTTAAAGTGTCCTATTGTGCCTACAATTATTTTAACTTAACAGAAACGAGTCGAGTTGCTGGTCAGCCCGAGAGAAAAGCGCGTCGAGCGCAAAGGGTTAACCTTGATAAGGTATTTGCTGCATTGGATTGAGCGGGTTTCTCGTTACACTTGAAGAAATGCAAATTTTTGCAGACGAGCATTGATTACCTTGGTCGAAATATATCAGCCGAAGGGATCCGGCCCGGTGAGAAAAAAATAACCGCTTTACGAAATGCACCAGTACCAGTAAACGTGAAGCAGGCTCGACAGTTCATGGGGTTAGCTGGATATTTCAGGAAATTCGTCCCGGAATGTGCAACGCGAACGTCGTGTATAACGAATTTAACAAAGAAAGGCGTTACATGGAACTGGACGGAAGAATGTGAAGTCGCTCGACGATTCGTCATCGGAAAATTGTGCGAACGCTCGCTATTGGTTGTTTATGACGCTTCCCGGGAAACCGAATTGCACACTGATGCAAGTAGTGTTAGATTTGGTGCGGTTTTATTCCTGGTCCGATCCAACGGACCCAGGAAGAGGCCCCGACACAGTGATTGAGTTTTATTGCCGTACCGAAGACCTAATCCGCAGTGCTAGACCGAAGCCCTAATCCCTACCATTAACCAGCACTAATTAAAAACCGTTTCGCACTCCTAATTAATATTCCAGGTCAATTCCCTCCTCTTCCACGTACCACCGATTCTCCGAATTTCAACCCCAGTGTCACCTCCTGCCAAACCCACCTTCCACCAATCACCTTCACTGCATTTCCACCACCCTTACTACAATTTTCATTTATAAGGCCCACACCCATACACGAAGAATCAGTCAAATAAGGACATCAGTCAAGCAAGAACACCAAACAAGAACACCAGTCAAATAAAAACACCACCACGAGAATTGCTCATCAAAACTTATTCTGTATCACGCGAATTTCCTTTTAATAAAATATTATAATAATCTCAGTATATCATCTTTATTAACGCGGTGCTTACGATCAACGTCTTTTGCGACCTATTACCAGAATAGCATAGGCATATCAGTCTATCTTGTTTTGGTAGTTCCAATTCCAACAACATGACAAAGAACTGCTTGTAGTGGCGTATTACAGCAAAAAGGCTTCTAGGGATGAAGCGAAGTATTACTCCTATGAGTTGGAGACATTGGCAATAGTTAATGCGTTAAAACATTTTCGAGTTTACTTGCTGGGAATTAAGTTCAAACTTATTACGGATTGCAACGCGGTTAGGGTCACAGCTATAAAGAAAGATTTGCTACCGCGTGTTACAAGGTGGTGGATTTGCTTACAAGATTTCGACTTTGACATTGAATATCGTAAAGGGAAGAGCACGGCGTACGTGGATTATCTAAGTCACAATCCTGCAGAACAATCGAGAGAAATCTTTGTATTAGGAAAGGCGACGTGATTCGGGATCGTATAATCACGTGATCCGGAGACGCAAGAAATACTGAGACGAATCCGCGAGGGTGATAACAGTGCAAATGATTACGCCGAAGAGGGCGGTATATTGATTCGTATCAAAGACGAAAAAAACAAGAAGATACGGCGCTGCTATGCGCCAAAAGGAAGTCGCCTTATTCTTGTACGATAACATTATCATAAACAGTGCCACATTGGCTATGACAAGACATTACATTCCTTACGACAAAATCATTGGTTCCCGAAAATGAGTCAGTTTGTAAGGAAATATGTGGATAGATGTATTGTTTGCATACTGGCAAAACGTCCGAGTGATTCAAAACAGGGATTGTTACATAGTGTAACCGCCTCGTAAGAATCCGCTCGGGTTGATACAAAACATCGTCGAGCAAGGAGAAGTGCGAAGGGACAACGAGTGCCCTGATTTATTCATTCGTTATCGAGAAACCGAACGGACACGACCGCCGCTGCATCGCGACCGTGTGATAATCGCCTTTCGCTAATAATTATTTTATTTCGTCCAATACCGTGATATAAGTTCATTTATACGTTACACCGAATAAACGACATCCTACACTTTACACCGAAGACCCGAACGCCCACCGACCGCCGTTTACAGAAAAAGGAACTACCGATCCGACCCAACCGACAAACCCTCCGTTTACAAATCTCAGAAGTGGGATACACAAGACTGTGTTCGAACCCAATCCACAATCGTCGCCGTAACGAATTTACAAAGAAAGGCGTTACATGGAACTGGACGGAAGAATTACCGAAGAACGTAAGAAACGAAGATGCAGCGAACATTCGGTGAGTTGAAACTCCCTACGTTAAAAGATATCTGCTCGAGTCAAGGCTTGAAACAAACGGGCATGAAACCGCAAGTCCTTGCACGTCTAATCGCACACTTCGGATCGGAAGAAGTGCCGGCTGATATTTTAACCCTTTGGATGCCAGCGGGCCGATCTGTCGGCCCTCGGTTGCTATGCGAAGAATGCCACAGGCCGATGCGAAGACTGATACGGGCCGATGCGATGACTAACACGGGCCGCCGATGCGATGGCTCCGTGCGTTTACATTAAGATTTTCGCTCCTCTGAGTGTCAAGTGTTTTCACTGATGTTTAGTCCTTATCTCTAATACATAGTATCGTATTTCTCTTTGGTTTGAAAATTCATTAGTCGTTCTACCTTTAGTCTCTCGTACGCTGTCTCTTAGTAAAAGTCAAAGTGTTCTTCTGATTTCGTTCGTCTGTAAAATTCGGTTTTAGTAATAATTTTTAATAATAATAGATTCATCCACAATGTCAGAACAATTTGAAAATGAAAGTGCCGAAAGTTTAGTGTTTGATTCATTTGAAAGTGAGAGCCAGTTGTCATCAAACATCAATGACGAAAATATATCATCCAGCAGTGATAATTCTTCTATACATCCTGTTGGTCTTACTGCCTCACGAAGACGAAGAATATCTTCATCCGAGAGCACAGTTTTACAAAATTTAGATAGAGAAGAAGATCCAGTCGATACCAATGAAGAAAAGTGGGAAGAAGTATTCGAAGACAGTGATAACTCACCAGAAGACTACAAATTTGAAGAAATACCAGGTCCAAAGCACACACTTCCTCTTACTGCAGCCCCTATAGCTTATTTTTATTTATTTTTTACCAATAGTCTTTTAGACACAATAGTAAAAGAGACAAATGTATATGCAAGCAATTTTTTAACGTCACGAACAAATTTATCCTTGCATTCTCGTTTACGAAAATGGACACCTATAACCATACCTGAGCTGAAAGCATTCATCGCTTGCCTAATAAATATGGGTATAAATAAGCGACCAAGTATTGCATCCTATTGGTTCACTAACAATTCTCAGCATTTGCCATGGTTCCATCAAATGTTTTCAAGAAATCGTTTCCAACTGATTCTAAAATTCTTTCATATTGCCGATACGGAAAATCTTCCTCCACCCGGACGACCTGGATATGACCCGTGTGCTAAAATTCAACCACTTATTGAACATGCCAATACATTATTCAGACTTTACTACACACCCCATCAGCAGTTGAGTATCGATGAAAGCTTAGTTGGAACCAAAAACCACACGCAACTCTTACAATATTTACCAAACAAGCATCACCATCGGTGGGGGATAAAATTTTGGATGCTGTGTGACTCTGTCGCAAACTATTGTTTGGCATTTTTTATATACAGAGGAGCAAGAAGTAACATAGATAAGTCTGAAATTAAAAAGAATGGCTTGGCGCACACTGTAGTAATGCAGTTATTGAAAATGGGGAATTACCTTTCAAAGGGCTACCATATTTTCATGGATAATTTTTTTACGTCAATACCCCTGGCAAAGAATTTGTATGGACTCGGAACCTATATTACTGGGACAATTCGCCGCAATAGAAAATGTTTACCGAAGAAACTAACAGAAAGATTTGCTGTAGCAGAAACAAAATATTTTCGTCAAGGCCCTATCCTCACCGTTGGATTCAGAGAAAAAAAAATCTCAACGTTTTCCTGTTCTTCTTTTGTCCACTAAAGCCAAAGCAGAAAGTAGCACACATTTCCATATACATAGAGTTCATAATACAGAGACAGTGAAACCGTCCGTTATACAGTCATACAATAATTACATGGGTGGAATTGACACATCTGATATGATGTTATACACATATCTAGATGAAAGGCGAACTGTAAAGTATTGGAAAAAAATTTGCTTCAACATATTTTCGAGAATGATTCTAAACAGTTACATAATTTACAAAGAAAGTCTCCCCTCTGAGAAAAAGCCTATATCACGTTTGAATTTTATAATTAATATTGTTGAGCATCTTGGAAGTGATGGCTCCTGGAGATGAACAACAAATCTACTGTGGAATCAATAGAATTATTAAAATTACCTGGAAAGAAAGAAAAGGAATGTTGTGTGTGTAGTAAGAGACGAAAATTTGACGAAGGAAAGCGGAGAAGGTCCCGGACAATCTGTTCAAAGTGCGAGAAGGGCCTTCATAGTGAATGCTTCCCAAAGCACAAATGTTATAATGAAAACTTTATGTCACAACATTAAAAATTTCTTTCAATTTTAAACACATGTATAAATAACTAATGTGTGTGATATTACTGTAAAAATAATTTTCTACGTATATTTTACATGATTCAAATATTAAAATTTACATTATTTGTAAATAAATATTTTATTACATTAACATTGAATTCAATATCCTTTTAGTCTGAAAAAAATAACTACTACAATTTTCCTCCAGAAAATGGACATTTTTTTTTTAATAAAGCAATTCATAGAAGCGTGAGTATCAAATCGGCCATCGCATCGGCCCGTGGCATTCTTCGCACATACCGCGCAGATGGGCCTGGCATCCAAAGGGTTAAAAGAGATCGACGATGAAGTGAGCTCGACTATGATCGACGTCGGATCATTGCGCGCAGAAATTGCCGAGCTCAAAGAAATGATAAAGACGTTCGCGCAGGCAAATTATTCCCAGCCGTCGTTTCGAGAACAAACAAACGCCGTTGTCAACGAACAGCACACGACGCAGATGCACACGCGAGCGACAGAGACGGAGACACTTTTTGATCGAAGCCGACGTTCAAGCGATTCATACCGAAGAATATATTGCACTGGATCGACACCACCATCTGTCGAACCGCCGAATCCAGTCCGACGAATTACTCAAACCGAACCAAAAACTATAACAAAACTCGTGAAAATTGACGGAACTGAAATGAACGCTATTATTGATCCGGGAAGCGCGCGATCGCTTATCCGCAGAAGTGACACGAATGGGTTAGAAAAATCGAGCGAGGACGAACCCGTGTGTCTAAAATGATTCGCCGGGGGAATATACAAGTGCCGCGAAAACGTCAGGATTCGCTTAGCCATCGACAAGGAAGAGGTAGAGTGCGAACTGTGTGTCGTCAAGGATGACATGATACCGGAACCGTTGCTTTTGGGATTCGATGTCCTCTGCCGCGATAAAACTCGTCTAATCATCGAAGAGTCCGAGTGTCGTCTCGAGAGAGTGGACGTGCAGCGATTGACCGTACCGACGGAACTCTCCGACGTTGAACGGGAACACTTTTATACGATGGTGCGGAAAGGCACCATGGACGCGTGTTCGGACGGACTAGCCGGAGTCTTGCTACAACGGGACGATGAAACCCGTCTACGAGTAGTGTACTATTATAGCCGACAGTGTACGGACACTGAAAGACTTTACCACAGCTACGAGTTGGAGGTATTAGCGATTACCGAATCGCTCGAACGATTCCGCGTGTATCTGTTGGGAAAACACTTCCGTATCGTCACCGATTGTTCTGCCGTAAGCAGCGCAAAAAACACTAAACCGCTTGTTCCGAGAGTTGCTCGCTGGTTTTTAAAATTACAGGAATACAACTGCGAATTGGTTCATCGATCTGCCGAGAAAAAAAACATGCCGACTCTTTGAGTCGTGCCCCGTTCGAGAAACCAGTCGAATCGACCGTCGTCACTGAGAACATTTTCAGAGTCGAAATCACCCAGGATGAGTGGTTGACCGTTCTCCAGATGCAGGACCCGAAACTACAAGAGATTCGCCATATCATCGAGGGAACGAAGACGTCCGATCAATCGAAACAAAATTAAAAGGGAATACGAAATCAGGAAGAATCGTCTATATCGTAGAGACGGAACGGACCTCAAATTTGTCTTTCCGACCACCGTACGATGGAAAATGCTGCAGCATTACCATGATTTGATGGAGCAATACGGCGTTGAGGAGACATTACAGAGACTAAGACGCGATTTTTCGTTTCCGCGTATGCGACAGCACATCAAACGATACGTCGCCGCTTGCCTGGAGTGCTGCTACGACAAAAGCAAAGGTGGAAAAGCCGATGGAGACATGCACCCCGATGAGCTGATCCCAATACCATACGCAACACTCCATGTCGATCATCTTGGGTTGTTCCCGAAGTCGAAAAGACAGAATGACTACATGATCGTCGCCGTGGACGCTTTCAGTAAGTTTGTCATCGTGTGCGCCGTACGAAACGCTAGAATACAACCCGTACTTAACATGTTGAACGAACTGAACGCGTTTGTTAGGTTGCCGAGACGGATCGTCACGGATCGGGGTACCGCCTATACGTCACAGCATTTCGAACGTTATTGCCGAGAAAACCACATTCAGCACATCAAAAATGCACACCGCGGGCCAACGGACAGGTGGAGCGCTTCAATCGAACCATCCTGGGCTATCTGAAGAGTGGTACTGAGGACGTAAAATTGTGGGACGATCGAATCCGCGAGATGCAGTGGGTATTAAACACCCAAAGGAACGAGACCACTTTTTGGAAACGAATTAATTTTCGACTTCCGCCTCCGGGACCTGATCCCGAACCGCCTAGTGGAAGCTCTTCACGACGATGAGTTCCACGAGACCGATCTGACCACCGTCGAAAAACCGGTTAAGCAGAGCGAGGATCCTCGAACAACGGGGAAAATGGAAAATACGTTTCAATGCACACCATCGAAAGCCGCCTATCTACCAAGAGGATGATCTCGTGGTGATAGCGAACGTACCCGCCGCCCCCGGGGACTCACGGAAGCTGGAGTCTAGATACCGAGGGCCTTATGTCGTCAAGAAGTCCTTGGGCCGCGACCGATACCTTATCGAGGACGTTGACGGTATGCAACGAACTCAAAAGCACTTTAGTTCAGTTTTTTCCGCAGAAAAGTTGAAGCCTTGGTGCGACTCGATACCTGACATCTGTGAGGACGACGCCAATTCGGACGAGGAAGACGAAGCGGAGTCGGGGACGCCTCAAACTCAGGAAAGGCCGAGTGTAACCGCCTCGTAAGAATCCGCTCGGGTTGATACAAAACATCGTCGAGCAGGGAGAAGTGCGAAGGGACAACGAGTGCCCTGATTTATTCATTCGTTATCGAGAAACCGAACGGACACGACCGCCGCTGCATCGCGACCGTGTGATAATCGCCTTTCGCTAATAATTATTTTACTTTGTCCAATACCGTGATATAAGTTCATTTATACGTTAAACCGAATAAACGACATCCTACACTTTACACCGAAGACCCGAACGCCCACCGACCGCCGTTTACAGAAAAAGGAACTACCGATCCGACCCAACCGACAAACCCTCCGTTTACAATAGTATCGATAAAATACCGATACCTTTCCATACTGTTTATGCTGATTGTATGAGACCATTCACACCAAGTGACGAAGGTTATAAACATTTGTTGGTGCTAGTGGATGCCTATACAAAATTCGTGATGTTCGTCCGTCTAGCATTTGCCCTTGCGTTGCGAGTCGATCAGGCGAGCACGACGGTTCGACACTATGTCGTATAGGTAGGCCCCCCAGTAGGCGAAAGTGGGAGTAAACAAAAGACGCGTGCGTTCGGGCAGTACGGATCCGACGGTACGCGCGAGATGTACGTACTAGCGTGTGGATCTTTTCTATATTTCAATAAATATCAATAAATTGCCCGATTATTTCACGTGTGTTTCCTATTCCCTCGATCCCCAACCCGTTAAGTCTGGGACCTACACAAGTTTGGCAGGCAAAAGAGAACCGAATCGTCATAACGATTTCGACGATTGATTCCGCAGAATCTGTAAATGTTCCACATTGGTTCGGGACGAGAACTAAATCAAAATCCATTGTGGACTATAATAAGTATATGAAAGGAGTTAACCGTGCCGACCAGTACTATAATATGTTTAGAAAAAGCGCCAAATGGACAAAAAAGGCAGTGCTGTATTTTTTGAATGCTGCCCTTTTTAATTCATTTCTTACCCCCCAAAAAAGGAAGTAGCAGCGCAACATATAAGACATTTTTGCTCAAAGTGGCCATAGGATTGGTGCAAACGGAGGAGGAAGAAATTCGAAATATTGACCCAACACAAGCAAGATCATAGAATATAGTACAACAAACAAGAAGAACACCGAAACATGACCCACCAGGACGTTTATCTCAAGACATGAAAAAACACGAACTCGTGCCTATTGTCACAAATGGAAACAAGACGGAAATGCAGAGCATACTCTGTGTTACACATCACACTTGCCCTTCTCAACGAGTCGTTCCGCCCGGAATTCTGTCCCATCTCCGAAACAATGCCTTCACGTCTGCACTCTCGAAACTCTCCAAAAATAGGTTTCAATACATTCAAAATAGTTCCATGATCCGTTCCCTAATCCTCCATGACCACTTTCGGGCACGTTCCTAACATCTTTATTACTTCACCGTTGCTCTTAGACTTAAATTTTCAGTCAAGTACCAGTACCCAATTTCTCTTTTTGTCAAGACATGCGGCAACCACATGTCGCCCCACACAACAGCGAAAAAATGGAAACTCTGTATTTTCCGCAATGAGTGGGGTAAACTTTCCTTCGACGATCTTCCAAAACGACGAGAAGAGCACTCTGATTTAAACTCTCGCACCGACAACACGTGTCATTAACCAGTCTATTGCAACGTAACACAAGACTTTCACTCAACATTCAACGCGCGAACACTACATTAACACGACATTGTAACTTAGTATCCAAAACCGATTGTTATCTATTTTTAGAGAAAATATACGTTTTGTTATCTCACCTTCGTACAACAAAATTATTCTCATCACCCTAAACGGTCGTGAGAAAACGCGCATAATTCAGGTGGCACACGCGTCGAGGACTCACAACCCTCGTAGAATCGACGACACAGAACGCGATTCTCATTTGAACGGTGCGCGTAATATTTTTGGTCATTCGAGCCGGATTGGAACAAGTGTAGTGCGGAGCGAACAAGTCAGCAGTCAACCATCGAAAATACATCGTGCCACAACAGGGCAACATACACCCTCAAAGTGTAGGGACTTCCAACATACACATCAGAGGATCATCATTCATTTTACAAACTCGGACACCAGTGCCGCATACCCAACCAAGGAAGCCAACGATACCGCATTCGAGGGTTTCAAATCTACATCAACAAGGTAGGCTCAACCAATCGAATCACCGATTCCTTTACTTCCTCATCCTTTATCATCATCACGCAATACCATGGCAACAGTCAGGCGTGATGTTAGTGATGCCATGCTCGCCACCCGACGACGACGCCCAGATAACTTCTTTCACAAAGCTGCTTGACCGACACGACACGAACAGTACCCGCGATGAAATGCTCATACGAGTTAGCTTAGAAGCTCTCGCCGAGCATTGGACGCAATTCGAACCTACGCAGTCGGAATTAGAAAACACGGATGAAATGGAGTCAGCAAAACGGGACGAGATAGAAGAAATGTATTATGCCGCAGTCGCACGGGCAAGAACCCTTTTGCAACAAGTCAACCAGTTCCCAGTGAATCTTTCGAACCCCGTCTTGCCAACTCCAACCATTACACCTATTCAATTGCCGCAAATAACGCTGCTGACTTTTGACGGATCACTCGAAGGCTGGGTTCCGTTCTACGATTTGTTCTCGTCGATTGTGGATCGAAACGAAAACTTACCAGTGGTTCAGAAACTACAATATCTCCGTTCAGCCGTTAGAGGCAAGGCCGCAGCCACAATCCAATCACTTCCCACGACTGATCAAAACTATACGGACGCGTTAGAGATGCTCAAAAGAAAGTATGATTGCAAACGCAAACTCATCCGAGCACACGTATCCGCGATCCGTGAGCTTCCAAAGGTATCCAAGGAGCGGCCACACTCTCTAGGAGAATTTCTAAACTCCGTCAACCAACATTTCAGAGCGCTAAAAAATCTCGGACAACCTATTTCACATTAGGATCCACCGATAATCGACCTAATATTAACCAAGATCAGTCCAGACATGGCTCTACAATGGGATCTCACACTAAACAATAACGACCTGTCCGCGTACACACACTTAATCGACTTCCTCCAGAAACGAGCCGATGGGGCCGACATGGCCGTCGTAAATCAGTCCACACAATTCAATTCATCGCTTAGTACAACAAGATTCGGTCAGAATTTGCCCCTCAAGGTCAAAACCGGCAGACTCCTCCAGTGAGGGCTATGGCCTTCACGGCAAACACCATAAGGTAGTGTAGGATCTGCGATGACAATCACACCATATGGGCCTGTGACACATTTCGGGCCATACCCGTAGATCAACGCTGTGCAGCCGCGATCAGAGCGTCGCTATGTACGAACTCTTGTTCGAGACTTCAGAATAATTTCAAAGTGAAAATAACAACGGATGTAAGAATGTTCTTAGGTATGGAGATTCATTGTCTGAATGATGGATCAATTTTCTTTAATCAGTCCAATTATATTAAACATTTCTTGGACCGTTTTGGAATGACCGACTCTAAGCCTATGTCAACGCCAATTGATTCCCGATGGAAAGACGTAAAAGATACTGTAACGGATGATTGTGTGCCGTATCGAGAAGCGGTAGGGCATCTTATGTATCTGCAAGTAGTTAGTAGGCCTGACATAGCGTTTGCAGTTAACGTAGCATCTAGAGTGTTACACAAACCAACAGAGGCACATTGGCAATTAGTTAAACGTATAATGAGATATGTTAAAGGAAAAAGCGATGTTGGTTTACATTATAAAACTGATGGAGACTTTGAATGTTTCAGCGATGCAAATTTTGCAGGTGACATCGAAACGAGAAAGTCAACGAGTGGAATTTTGTGTACATTAGGTCACGCTGCTATAATCTGGCAAAGCAAGAAGCAGCAAAGTGTCGCATTATCAACTACAGAAGCTGAGTATGTGAGTGCGTCACTTGCGGCAAAAGAAATTGTGTGGGTTACGAGAATGTTGGATGAAATATGAATTAAGAACAAACGGAATACTTTATATGTAGATAACATGAGCGCTATTAAACTTGTGAAAACCCCCCAATTTCACCAACGCAGTAAACATATCCACGTGCGTTACCATTTTGTACGCGACTTGTATGAGAACGGCTTAATAGATGTACAGTATGTAAAAAGCGAGGATCAATGTGCCGATATCTTGACAAAACCTCTAGCAAGACCTAAATATCAGCTAATGTGTAAGACCTTAGGACTTGTAAGCGCAAGCGACATAATAAGTAATAAGACATGTTTGTAATATACTGTTCTTGTCGTGTGTGGTTATAGGGAGAGTGTCAATGTATGTGTAATAACCACACACTCCTATGGTGGGCCACGACAGCCTTCTTTATTTAAGTTCGCCTGGCGGAGAGGCTGTGAGCCCGCGATGCCTTTTTGTCATTTTCATACGCAACGAGTCAGTCGTGACGAGCCATTAGAGAAGAGTGCACACGCAACTTAATAAAGCAACCTTTAGAAATACTGCGTAATACCTTCAACATAAACAATTGCCGATCCGGCTCGTGTCGCATTTGCAACGAGCGACATAATACGCTATTGCATCACACTGGGTCGACGGACGGCGCCATCAACGAGGATTCGGCAACTTCGACGAAACAGAGCTCTCCTTTTAATGAAACTCACGCATGACTAGAAGCAGCCGGACGCACCATCCGAAAGACCGCACAATCAGCATTCACCGTCGACACCGACTTCAATCAACTTCTCCTTGCAGCCGAAATGTTAGTTTTTAATCGTGAGGAAAGACCAGTTCAAAATCGAACGCTTATCGATACGGGTGCATCCGCTAACGTCATGACCGAGAGATTCGCGAGAAAATTAGGATTACCCTTCAAGAAATGTTATGCCCCTATCGGATCGGTAAACAAATTAACCACAGTATCCACGAAAATAACGGCAGCCACAATTCAATCTCGTATTAACGACTTTTAACTATTCTGCAACACATTTCAAATTGACTTGACAAGATTCTGGCAAATTGAGGAAGAAGCTACAACTCAACACCTTTCCGCAAGTGAGATCGCTTGCGAGGAACATTTTAGGAGGAGTATTTCGCGCGATCAAACACCAGAAGAATTCCTTCAGCCACCCCTCTGGATTCATGGTCCAGAGTGGCTAGCGTTGGATGAGGATTGTTGGCCGGTGCAAAGTGCGATCTTACCAACGACAGTCCCGGAGCAGAAGATAATAACGTGTCTAGAAACCACAGTGTCCGAATCAATCTTGTTTACTCGGTTTTCATCATGGGCTCGCATGCAGCGGGTTGTTGCTTACTGTTTGAGATGGCGAAGAAAATAACACAAAGAAAAATGGATTACCGTATTCCAACTCATCACAGCACGGACCGTCATCATTCGGCAGCTTCAACATTGTCATTTCAAGCGAGAAATTCAATGTTTAATCCACAACAAACCTGTCAGTTCAGACAGCAAACTACGTCGCCTAAAACCCTTCATCGACAAAGACATTTTGCGAGTTGGTGGTCATCTGCGGCACTCCGAACTCCCATTCTCACAAAAACACTCGATAATTTTGCCACGGCCACACGTAACAAGCCTCATAATCCATGATAAGCATCGCCTCCAGATGCTTTCCGGGGTACAAGCGACATTGTATGCGGTCCGTACACAATACTGGCCTATTGATGGCTGCAGTCAGGTTTGGAAGATGGTGAAGTCTTGCGTACGATGCTGCAGATTCAAATGACCACCAACCAGCAATATCATGGGTGGTTTACCAGCAGCACGAGTGACGGAATCGCGTCCCTTTACAAAGGTCGGAGTGGATTACTGCGGACCGTTCCACATCAAGGAGACACGACATAGAAATCGGGTAAAAATTAAAACGTGCGTAGCGTTTTTTGTGTGCCTTGCAGTAAAAGCCGTATACCTGGAACTCGTAAGTGACCTGACTACTGACGCATTCATCGCGGCTCTGCGACGGTTTATCGCACGGCGGGGTCTTTGTACGGATTTATACTCCGACAAAGGCACTAACTTCGCCGATGCAAATAATCAACGAAGGGAACTCGCCGATTTGCTTCATAACAATGGTCATCTCAAGAACGTTAGTGAATTCTTATCAAACAAAATAATAAACTGCCATTTTATGCCTCCACACGCACCACATTTCGGCGGTCTATGGGAAGCAGCCGTAAAATCAATTCAAGTATCATCTGAAGCACGTCGCAGGGAATAACTTATTTACGTTTGAAGATCTAAACACCTTAATCATTAAAATTGAAGCTACCCTCAATTCACGCCCCCTTACTCCCATTCCTTCCAATCCAGAAGACGACCTAGCTCTCACTCCCGGTCATTTCCTTATCGGCGATTCATTCGTGAGCCTACGCAAGCGAGATCTTAGAAGTGTTCCAGAGAATCGTCTATCCAGCTGGCACGAAATCCAAAAAATTAAGCAACACTTCTGGACCCGATGGCACACAGAATATTTGAATGAACTGCCCAATCGGAACAAATGGCAGAAGGAATCACATGATATCAAGGAGAGCACCTTAGTACTAATAAGGAACGATAATCTCCCACCAACGGACTGGGCCCTGGGCCGAGTACTCAAAATACATCCGGGGATTGACGGCATTGTACGAGTCGTCACCCTGCGGACAGCATCCAATATAGTAGAACGCAGCATCAGAGGGTTGGTCCAACTCCCAACTCAACCGGGGGGCCAGAATGACTCACTGAGAGATTCACCCTAACATCATTATCGCAACGTTATTTTAACCACTTAGCTTACAATGTCGATCAGAGACGGAGATCTCAAACATCATCAAGAAATCAGAGATGAGGTACCACCGATCGGGTTAAATGTAAATAAAACGTCTCAAAGACGTTGTAATAGCTGACCGACACACGACATTCACTCAGTTTTCTTTACCGCATTCGGAACTGCAGCTTTACTTTGTGAAAATTATAAAAGTACCCTTCACAATGTGTTCAAAAAGAAAAATGAGCGTTGACGAGGACAGTGAGACATGCGATAACATCGCCAACATTGATTTCACAAGTCTTTTAAATAATAATAGTGACAGTGAAAAACTTTTTACCTGTTAAAAAACGTTATACGACGTGTGTTGAAGAATGATAAATAAAGAAGATTATTACCGGTCATGAGGTGGATGAGAAGAAGATAATAAAAAATGTGGACAATCCAAATGTAAAGAGGCAACTTTAGACCACTTGTATATTTTGGGAACGACAGAGAAACCAAACTGTAAAAAATATTAAAACACATTGCCATTTTTTTATTTCATGTTTGGGTCGTGCTATTTATCTTTAGTCATCTTTAATGCTCTAAATTTTCAAACTTTATTGCCCATATTTTTTGAACAGCCTGAAAAAATTATTGTTATATACTTTTAATTTCATGTTTTGTATAAACAATATTTGAAATCGTTAAATGAAATTTTGAAATAATTGACCACTTAAATAATTTTCAAACTTCTTTGATGGCAAATAGTGAAAATATCAGTTCGCATTACTTGTAAAAAATATACGTGGTGGAAACCTACAGTTCGTTTAAGCGCACAAAGTGGTCGGCTAAGTGTTAAAACTTTTTGTAAGTTTACAATGTCGTATCAGAGACGTAGCGGCGCGCGAATGAAAAAACATGCCAAAAGATTTCAAACATAAACAAGTCGTAAGAGACGTAATGGAGCTGGCCATCTCAAACATCAACAAGACGTATCAGAGATGAGGTACAAAATACAAAACAGCGCGACTCAAAAAATCAAACGTTCCTCAAAGAAGTTGTAATACAATGAAGGAATGATAGAAATTGACACAAGACGTGTCACGTCAGTTTTCTTTACCAAAAAGTTATGAAAGGAATGCAACTTTACTTTGTGAAAATTATAAAAACCCTTCACAATGTGTTCAAAAAGAAAAATGAGCGTTGACGAGGACAGTGAGACATGCGATAACATCGCCAACATTGATTTCACAAGTCTTTTAAATAATAATAGTGACAGTGATAGTGACTTTTTACCTGTTATACGAAAACGTTATAAGCGACGTGTGATTGAAGATGATACCAATGACGAAGAAGATTATTACCAACAGTCAGACTTGTGGATTTGGATGGAAGAAGATAATCAACCAAAAATGTGGAAGTATACGAAGATTCCAGAAATTAAAGAGACATCTTTAGACCACCTGAGTATAAGAAAAAAGGAAATAGACCTTTTTAATATAATGTTTAATAGTATATTTTGGGAAAATATTGTAACGGAGAGAAACCGATACGCGGAACAAGTAAGAAGCAATGAAAATAAAAGATGAAAAATGGACGAAACTTGGTTTTCTGTCGACCGTGATAAAATAAAAACATATTTTGCGCTATGTATAACTATGGCTGAAGTAAAGAAACCTACAATTCAAATGAATTGGTCTAAGAGGGCCGTTATAGAAACTCCAATATTCAGAAAAACGATGCCATTTAGAAGATTTTTACAAATAAGTAGATGTTTGCATTTTGCAAATAACAATACGGTTAACAAAATGGATAAGTTATACAAAATAAAACCGGCGATAAATTATTTTAATCAAACATTTAAACAAGTATATACAATGCAAAAGGACATTACAATTGACGAGTCATTAATGAAATTTACAGGGCGGTTATCCTATAAACAATTTAACCCATCAAAAAGGGCGAGATTTGGGGTTAAAGTTTATAAATGATGTGAATCAAATTCGGGTTACTGCTGTAATTTCAAAATATACACGGGTACTGACAAAATAAATTCTAGTGACAATGCATCTGAAAGTGTTGTCCAAGAACTATGAAACCCAATATTACACAAAGGACACACTTTATATTTAGGCAATTGGTATTCTTCACCAAAACTTTTTGTAAGTTTAGTCAACAGCAAAACCAATGTCACTGGAGCAGTGCGCGCGAATAGAAAAAACATGCCAAAAGAGAGTAATGAAGACAAAATTAAAAAATAGCGATACTGGAATATGAATACGAGAAGCTGTAATGGAGTACTGGCACTAAAATGGAAGGACAAACGAGACGTTTTCATTCTTTCTACAAAACACAAAACAGCAGCAATGACTGAGCCAGACAAAAATCAACGCATTCCTACTTTGAAACCGAAGTGCGTATCGAATACAATAAAGGAATGATAGAAATTGATAGACAAGACCAAGTGTTAGCGTGCTTCTCTATTATGAAAAAGTGTATGAAAGGATATCGCAACATTTTCTTTTACCTGTTTGATATGGCTTTATTTAACTCTTACATTTTGTATAACAAAATAAACACTGAAGAAAGAAAGAGTTACGCAGTATATAGAATTAAAATAGCCGAATCATTGTTGCAAAATACGCCGTTACTGGAATACAATCGTAAAGGACATATCAAATGGAAATTTACCACAGAGATTACACGCGCAACATTGGGGTCCTTTTCTAAAGCATATTGATCTAACACAGTCGAAATTAAAACCATCAAGAGCCTGTATAGTTTCTAGAAAGCATAAACAACGTAGCGAAACAACGTGGGAATGCAAACAGTGTAAAGTTGCATTACACGTACCAACATGTTTTAAAAAATATCATACAATCGAAGATTATTACATTTTTGTACATTTTATTAAGACGATGAAATTCTTAAATATCTCTTTATTTAGAAATTAAAATAAAAATGTTATTAATGTATTCTTTTTATATAATTAATGTATTATTTTTATACACTTAATGTATTATTTATGTTATAATTAATATATATGTAAACGATGTTAGACAAAGCGGAATCTGCGTGTGTGCGTGAGTGTGTATGCAGAGATTTACATGAGAATCACGTAAATGTGCCGAAGGGTATCGTTTGTACTAAGGGGTTCAAGGACGTTTTCTAAGAGAGAGGTGTTTTATTGTATTAATAGAATAAACTTATTTTCTTGTTTTTTTTCATTTATTAGGTGTACAAATGAATAATCCAAATTATTTTGAGCGGTTATGAAATCAATTTTAAATTCAATAGATTTTCCCCCCTTTTCAGAAGTGGGATTATGCAGTGTGTGATTTGAGAAGAAATTAAAAATAACAAACAGTTTTGAAAAACGTAATTGAACTATCGTATTGACCTTTAAGATTATTCAATTCATTGATAGAGTCGAAACGTCGTAGCAACAGATAAGGTTGTTTGTTCGACATTGCATTCTTTACGAATTTCAAAAGGAAAAAATGCTGCAATTGAACATGTGAACTGTGTGTGTTCCTTCCTCGGCGAAGGTGTTGTATCATACGATGTGTGCGCATTTTGGTTTAAGCGGTTTAAAAGCAGAGTAATTTCAGTCTAATCGACAAACAACGCCCTGTGCGTAGAGAACAACGCGGACAGTGTATACCGCGATAACGATGGTTTGGAAAAACTGCTCGCCATCTTGAGAATTCGGAGAGAGAGAGAGAGATCGCAAAAGGACGCAGAACAGTTGGGAGAGAGAGCAAACGATTTCCAAACGCCTACATGAGATGGGAGAGCGATCCAGAAAGATAGGTTCAAATGGGTTCCTCATGAACTCAGTGAAAGCAACAAAAATCAACGAGTGGCAGCGTGTCTTTCCGATACTTACCATCTCAATGAAGCAGCGTGTGTTGAAAGTCTTTCTTGTGGAAAATCGTTACGGTTCAATGAGGAACATGGATTGAACACTACGCAATTGCTTCGGGAGATGCGAATGCTTTTGACGATCGGAAGTCATGACACGCAGGTAAATCTTGTGTGGAAGAATCAAACATTTTCAGAATATTGTCGTAAAACCAAAATCGCTTATGGATCAAAAACTGATCGAGTGTATTATCGATGGAATCTCTGCATTTGCGATTCGAAGAGAGGCCAGGATGGCAAGATTTACGACGACGAAGGACTTGTTACAATTGGCGTACTTTATTATGAAGAGGTCAAGAATTGTGGAAAAGGAAAAAGACCGGGTGAAACAGTTATCGAGACCTGCGGACTGCTACCAATGCCATATGTAATCTGCTTGAGTGGTCATCTTTCGAATTGTAACGAAAACGAAACGTATACCGGCAATTGCGGAAGCAGAACATCGAATCGCCGATTGTCAGAAATGATTGCATGACAAACGTTAACCAGGTGGAATTGCCACACATTTAACACTTCACTTATCATGTACGGATGCGAACATGCGATAGTCTTATGGCGATGATTGATTCGGGTTCACCGATAAGCCTTCTAAAGACCTCTTTTGTACCAATGCATGAATGTACACCAATAACACAGCGCCAGTCCTATCATGGTATTAACGGGACAAAATTGGAAATTTTGGGACGTTTTGGGAAGTCCGTTAAGATTAATAGTATCGCGATGAGTATTTCTTTCTTTGCGGTGCCGGATACGGCCATAAGTTGCGCTGCGTTGTTGGGTAGGGATTTTACATCGTCGCCAGTTGTGAAGATAACGTTGGGAAAGGATGTTAATATCTCGAGAATAGATTCCGAATCGGTTGATAACGAATGTGCGGATTTTTCGAGACAAATACTACAGATCGATTATGTTGAAAATCCGTTGTCAGTAGCGGAGACTTTAAATATTGATCCGTGTCTTGACTCAAACACGAGGAAAGTTGTTGAACAATTGTACGAGAATGAATATGTTGCCGAGGTGGAGACGGAAAGCCCATCGACTGGGATCGAAATGACGATTAGTGTCACGCATGACCGGCCTATTAGTTTTGGACCGAGGAGACTTTCCTTTGCCGATAAAGAAAAATTGCGTAGTATACTCGGTGAATTGTTGCAGAACCGGGTAATCCGACCAAGTAGCTCACCATATGCTTTTCCAGTTGTATTTGTGCACAAGAAGACTGGCGAAAGCCGTATGTGCGTCGACTATCGCGAGCTTAATAAAATAACGGTTAGAGATAACTTTCCGACGCTGTTAATTGATGATCACTTAGATCAATTGCGCGGCAAACTATATTTTTCGAGTCTTGATCTGCGCAATGGTTTCCACCATGTGAAGGTCGCCGACGCCTCGATAAGGTATACGTCTTTTGTGGCACCGCTGGGACAATACGAGTATCTGCGGATGCCCTTTGGCTTAACAAACGCCCCACGTGTATTTCAGCGGTATATTGGTTCCATTTTCCGTGAGTTGATGGAGGCGAACAAATTATTGATATATCTTGACGACCTTTTAATTGCGACTGAAGGCATTGACGAACATCTTGACATTTTGCAGCAGGTGTTTAACATAGCTAGACGGCATAGGTTGCAATTTCGATTAGATAAATGCTCGTTTTTGTATCAGAAAATCACATATCTCGGTTATTTAATTGACAAAGAGGGTATCAGGCCAAGCGTAGCTAACGCTGAGGCCGTTGTCAATTACCCTATTCCACGTAATGTAAGGGAAGCACATAGATTCGTTTGTCTTGCCAGTTATTTCCGACGGTTCATTCAAAACTTTTCGAGAATTGCCAAACCTCTGTATGATTTGATCAAAAAGGACGCGACCTTTCAATTTGGTGTTGAGGAAAATTGTGCGTTCGAAGCGTTAAAGAGGGCATTATCGTCGAAGCCCGTTTTGGCTATTTACGCACCGGGATTGGTAACGGAGCTGCATTGTGATGCTAGTGCCAGCGGATTTGGTGCTATCTTGATACAGAAACAGACGGACGGTACACTTCGACCCGTCTCATTTTTCAGTCGAAGAACAACACCGACGGAATCTAAATATCACAGCTTCGAACTCGAATGCTTATCGGTTGTGTATGCGATAAAGCGCTTCCACGTATATTTGTCGGGCATTCCCTTTACTATTGTCACCGATTGCGATAGTTTCCGGCTTACCTTAAGTAAGAAAAACGTTAACCCACGTATTTCGCGTTGGGCCATGTTATTGCAGGACTACGATTACCAAATAGTACATCGACCGGGAAAGCGAATGTCACATGTAGACGCGTTGAGCCGTTGCAACGCTATATTGGTGTTGGAGAGTAGTACGTTCGAGCAAACGCTGTCCATTAGGCAGGACCGAGACAAAGAGATAAAACAAATTCGAGACTGATTAGAGCACGGTGAAGACAAGTTTTACGAATTGCGCGACGGATTGGTCTACCGTAAATTCAAAAATAAGAAATTATTGTAGTGTCCGGATTTTCGTGCCGATGACTAACGTATGTATATGACACGTTGAGATAAATGCGTGCGTCGTTCGACAGCCTTAAGAACGCCTTATCGCCTAAGGGACAGTGTGTGTGTGTGTGTGTCTGTGTGTGGAGGGTGCGTGCGATCATGCATGCTAGTTATAAGACAGTCTGCTGTGAGCTCGCCACGGGGAAACCACGAGGAACACTTGTGAATAACTGTATCTTTCCAATACTTTTATTTAATAAACTTGTTTTATCGCCAAACACCTTGTCCAAGGGCCGATCCTATAAATTTTGGGGGCTCAGCCGGGATAACAACAACAAATTCGCGATTTGCCATTGGATTGGGATTGTGCGGGATAAATAACGGGGAAGTGGTGTTACGAAAACGAGGATGAGTGAATCTGAAGTTGTACGAGCTGACGAGGTGCAAAGTGACGACTCGCGAGTGCAAAAATTGAAACTCGTTGAGCTACGAGCAGAATTGAAGCAGAGGAAGTTAAAAACGACAGGCAACAAGGATAAGCTTGTGCAACGACTGAAAGCAGCACTGATGCTGGAAGACGCGAAGGAAGACACGGCTGATGAGGACGACGACGTGGCTGAGGAAGACGAGGATGCGGACGATTCACGCGTAAGTGGCGAACGTTTGTTATCAACGAGAGACATCGAAGATTCGCTGGAAACATTTAGCGGCGATGATAATGTGAATGTAAATCAGTGGGTGAACGACTTTGAAAGCATGGCTCGACTATGTAAGTGGACGGATACGTATAAGATAATTTATGCCAAGCGATTATTGCGTGGGTCGGCGAAACTCTTTGTGTCGTACAAAAGATGCACTCAGTCGTGGGCCAAGTTTAAAAAAGCCCTGAAGGAAGAATTCGAATCGACGGTAGACAGTAGAAAAGTGCACCAGGAGCTATCAATGCGGAAAAGGAAACCCGACGAGAGCTACCAGAATTTCATCTACGCAATGCTCAACATTGCCGATCAAGCGGACGTGGAACTTCCCGCCGTCATACAATATATAATCGACGGCATCCGAGACGCGGAAGTGAATAAGACCATTCTTTACGGCGCAAGAAGCATTAAGGAGTTGAAAAATCGATTCGCCCTGTACGAGACCATGAAGGCGAACACAAAGGTGCACTATCAACCCAGGCGACCAGGGGACCAACCGGCGTGGAAGACAGCGACACGCGAAGATCAAGGGGAGCCATCTCGCTGCTTCAACTGTGGGAGTAAGAGTCACGTCCGCGAAGTATGTCCAACGAAGCACAAGGGGTTTAAATGCTTTAATTGCAATGAATACGGACATCGCGCGGCGGAATGCCCACTGCCGAAAAAGGAAGTGAGACGAGTAACAGCCAGCAACGAACACGCGCCCGAAGTTCCAAACAAGTACTATAAAGAGGTAAAGATCGCTGGCCACAAATTGATCTCATTAATCGATACCGGTAGCGACTTAACGCTATTACGTGCGGAGAAATATGTGAAAATCGGTGCACCTAAATTAACGAAACAAATCGTTAGATTCCGTGGCGTCGGCTCTAGCGAAAACAGCACGTTGGGACATTTCGAAATGTCCATAAGAATAGATGATAAGGATTTTCCGACCACGATACACGTAGTTTCAGATACGCTGTTAAATCACGACCTGCTCAGTGGCACTAATCTCTTAAACCACGCTGAAATTCATATTAGACGAGGAACTTTGCATATATCAGCGCCGGGAACAGATACCGAGACTAATTTAAGCCTACCCGAGATTCTAAGGATCGATGCAATCCCGGATACCGATGAAATAGACCTAATGCATGTTCCAAAGCACGAGTACAAGGAAGCCGTGACCGACATGATTGAGCAATACGCGCCGAATAAAGTTCGCGAAGTAGGAATCAAGATGACGATCGTATTGAAGGACGATATTCCCGTTAGCGAGAGGCCGAGGAGACTTTCTCCAGACGATAAAGCGGAGGTAGATAGGCAGGTACAAACGTGGTTAACCGAGGGTATAATTCGACCGTCGCTCTCTGAATATGCAAGCCCTATCGTGTTAGTTAAAAAGAAAGACGGTAGTACTAGGCTTTGTGTCGACTATCGACAATTAAACAAGAAGACCATACGTATGCATTACCCGCTTCCGTTGATACAGGACCAGTTAAACTTATTACAGGATGCTAGAATCTTTAGTGTTTTAGATCTAGAAAACGGATTTTTCCATGTGGCCATAGACGAGGATAGTCAAAAATACAAAAAAAAAAAATACACCGTTCGGCGAGCGTGTCTGCGCGCCTCGTTTTCATGTCATGAGAAAAACAAAAAAAGGAAACAAAGCACGTAGCGCCGTGTTTTGTTAAACGTTCCTTTCGAGTCTATAAGTTTTTCCCTTTTGTATTTTTCTATTTTTCATTTTCTTGTGCAAATACATTACTCTGGTAAAACATTTCAGGGGATTCATAAACGCGGTCTGTGCATTTATATTTCAGAAATTCATAAACGCGGTATTTTCGGAAACAGATTGCATCAGGAGCGGTTTTAACATACATGGATGACCTTATAATACCATCAACCGATTATGAGAAAGGGCTACGAAATTTAGCGTCGGTATTACAGACGGCAAGTCAATATGGGCTGCGAATTAAGTGGTAGAAATGTAAGTTTTTACAAACCAAGGTCGACTATCTCGGACACATTATAAAAAACGGAACGGTCTCCCCCTCGGAACAAAAGACAACCGCGGTATTACAGTTTCCCACGCCAACGAATTTTAAGGCAGTCCAAAGTTATTTAGGTCTAACAGGATATTTTAGGAAATTTATCTTCAACTATTCGATTATCGCGAGACCGCTAACGGATCGTTTACGTCAACCCCGCGAATTCAATTTTGGTACCGCCGAGGAAAGAGCGTTTAACGAATTAAAGTTCGCTTTGAGTAACAAACCCGTCTTAAGATTGTACAGAATCGGTGCCGAAACCAAACTGCACACCGATGCGTGTAGTATAGGATACGGCGCGATTTTGATGCAACGCGATGAGAACGACAGATCTTTTCACCCGATCTACTACGCAAGCGGCAAAGCCACGCCAGCCGAAGAAAAATATTGCAGCTATGAGCAGGAAGTTCTGGCCATAATAAAGTCATTAACCCTTTCGCTACTACGGGCGACTATAGTCGCTGTAACGACGCTCGGCCCTACCCCCTCCACAACCACCGAGGGCCAGGACCACTGACCTATATATAAGGGCGCACGCCCACGCGCCAACTAGTTTTTTAGTCTCAGTTCCATTATTCTTACGCAACCTAAAATCACGAGTAGTCCTCTGACCACGGTCATCCGACGTATAATTGTATTCTTTTAGTATTTTTATTAATAAAGTTTTGAGCGATTGCCACGGCAATCCCTCAATTGTTTTTAAAAATCTATTTGAAGCAATTTCCCCGTGACATTTTGGCGATCCTGCCAGGATAGTCTCTCACGACGTTATTCCGCGAAGGAGGTCGTCACTGAACGCATTGCGTTATACGACAATACCAGCGGACCCTGAACGTTCAAAAGGAGCTATCCTCGATATTGGACCTTGGATCATCGTGAAGATTTTGCACGACCAAAGGAAACCACATTCGACTACGGAATTTGGAATAGAAGCCCGAAGAGACTTCAAAACCAAGTGAACCACACTTAAAGGTAAAAAGAAGCTAAAATCCGTGGGACTGAGCCCGCGAGCCCAGATCTCTCGTCAACAAAAATCGAAAGTGTACCTGTATATCTGAGTAGGTTTGTAAGCAGCCTGCGCAGATTGCATGGTAATAAACAAAAAGGCAGGAGGCAAGACTATCATCAACCACTGTCCACCATCACTAAATCCGAAATATCTACGAGAACAATAAAAGAAAGTTTAAATAGAACAACCGGTACGCGTAAAACTGGCCTTCGTAAGCTACCGCGTAAAGAACGAGTACACCACAGAAGAAAGTTCAGACACGGACACAAGTGAAGGAGCCCAGCGTATCAACTCAAGAACAATGTCTAGGAAATCGTCGCCGACGCGATCCCTCCACGAGACGGACGTGCTGACACAGATTCTCAAGAAAATGGAGCTAATGGAAACCAAGTTCGGGACTAGTATGGACGCAATCCGAACGTTGGGAGAAGAAAATAGAAAGAGATCAGAAGAAATTAAAGACTTATGGAGGCATCAAGGAATGCAGGTTACGGAAGATGAATCCGGTGAACAACGGAGCACGGCACGGGACAAATCTCCCAACGCGCGAACGGAGCACGACAGCTCACCTGACCGAAGCCCGATCAGAAACGAAGCTAATCACCGCAATAGACGCGAAAGTGCCACCGCACCGGTCTCGGAAATCATACGCATCGTACGCACCATAAAGGGACACGATGACGTGGGGGTAGAAGAGTTTATTCAATCGGTAAAACGGGCGCGACTTCAATGCAGCGAACCCGGACGCCTGTTAGATATCATTCTTAACGAAAAGATCACCGGCAACGCTGAACGGGCCATCCGATTTATACCAATTACCTCATATGAAGAACTTTATCAAGCTTTACGACAAAACCTAGCCGGTACCACCTCATACGAGTTAGCCCGAGCAAAGCTGGCACAAGTGAAACAATTAAACGGAGAAAGTGTCCAAGCTTACAGCTATCGATTCCGAGAAAAGCTGAACGAACTAAAATACGCACTCCAGAACGAAACCCGAACCACGGAACGTCGAGTCGTCATGAAGATGGAAGAAAGAAATGCAATCAAGTCATATATCATGGGTCTACGTGACGACATAGGCACTCAAGTCCGCAGCCTGAGACCCATAGACCTAAACGAAGCCCAAACAGACGCTATGGAAACAGAGGTCTGGTTACGAGAAAAAGCAGGCCGTAACAGAACTCCAACGCAGCCACAGCGCGCACCTCTCGACACAATACAGAAAACGCAACGACAACGATACAATGAAAATAATTCTCATCACCCTATGCCACCAAATCATGACAGACCGCTCAGCGAACGCATGACTCTACATTGCAATTTCTGCAAGAGGATGGAACATACAGAAAACCAATGTTTCCAGAAACCAAATTTTCAGCAAGGCGTTCGCAAAAGCCGACCACCAAACAGGATAAATCGAACGCAGGACGAAGAGACGGACGAGGTGAACAACGAAAACTACGAGTCGGACGAAGCCCAGGAGGAACTATACGCGGTCGAGTCACAGCAATCGACTCCGACTTACAGCACTGCCAATGGAAATTGGGAGGAACAAAGAGGTTCGGAAAATACCTCATCGATACCGGCTCCTCCCTTCGACCTGAACCTTATAAAAGAAGCCATTTTACTACCAGACATAGCCCGACATAAAGAAAACAAGGAATTCACCATGGGAAAAGATCAACACCTTTCCACTCAATGGGTCAACTTACGACTGCACAAAAAACAGCATAAATTCCACGTCGTACCAGACGAATTTCCCATACCCGAAAGCGCTATAGCCGGGTTACCGTTACTACGATCGTTTACTTACAATCTGAGTAACTATTTGTTGACACTAAATGGCATCGGCCACAGATTATATAGCGACGACCACCACGTCCCAGCACGAACCACACGCATCCTTAACATTCGATGTGATTCAAGAAACGGCTACGTGGCTATACTCGACCATCCAAAGATCGTGGACCCGGTATATCGTATCAAAGACCACGTAATACAAGTACCGGTCACGAACATATCGGAAAAAGACATGGACCTTACAAGCCTCGAGATAGAACTGCAGCCTGTGGAGATGTACAAATCACAAGCAAACCCCAATCACACGGATCGAGCTGAATCACAGAATCCAGCTCCTACTAGAAAACACGAGGCTCGACCATACTGATGGCGATCACCGCGAAACGCTGTGGAAGATCGTATCACATTATCATGACATTTTCACACTACCTGGAGATCCACTGCCATGCACCGGCATTGCAGAACATCGAATTACTTTAAAGGACGACAAACCAATCAACAACGCGTTGTATAAACCTCCGAAATGCCATCGGCATGAAATCTCCAAACAAATTCACGAAATGCTACAGAAGAATATCCTCAAACATTCAAACTCTCCGTACAACTCACCTGTATGGGTCGTACCAAAGAAAAGCGACGCTTCACAGAAAAAGAAGTGGAGAATTGTCATTGACTTTCGGAAAATCAATGAGAAGACGGACCAAGACGCTTATCCACTACCCGTTATAGAAGATATCCTGGATCACCTAGGAAAAGCAAAATTTTTTTCGGCATTCGACTTGAGTTCGGGATTCCATCAAATTCCTATGGAAGAGAATTCAAGGAAGTTTACAGCCTTCTCTACACCCGAAGGACACTTCGAGTACACTAGAATGCCATTCGGACTTAAAAATGCACCCGCCACTTTCCAGCGAATGATGGACACCGCACTGAAAGGACTAATTGGGAAAACATGTTTCGCATACCTTGACGACATAGTTGTGTTCGGTTCAACGTTAAAGGAACACAATGAGAACCTTGTCATATTATTCGAGCGGCTGCGCATCATGGGATTAAAATTGCAACCCGACAAGTGCGATTACCTACGGCCAGAATTGGAGTACCTGGGCCATCTAATTACTAAAGACGGTGTGAAACCGAACCCAAGCAAATTAGATGCCATAAAAGCATTCAAGCAACCCCGTACACCTAAAGAAGTCAAATCTTTCTTAGGGCTGGCAGGGTACTACAGGGAATTTATTAGAAACTTCTCTACCATCGGAAAGCCCCTCACCGAACTAACAAAAAAGGACATGGAATTCGTCTGGACAACTGCATGCCAAATGTCGTTCGACACTTTAAAAGAAAAACTCTGCACTTCACCAGTACTGCAGTACCCAAATTATGAAAAGGAATTCACGCTGACAACAGACGCGTCAAATGTAGGGCTGGGAGCAGTACTTTCACAAGGCGGCCACCCCTGCTGCTACATATCGAGAACACTCAACGCACCCGAGAGAAACTACAGTACCACGGAAAAGGAACTGTTAGCCATAGTGTGGAGTGTCAAGAGGTTACGACAGTACCTCTTAGGCCGTAAATTCAAAATACAAACCGACCATAAGGCCCTCGTATGGCTGTTTAACGTCAAAGATCCGTCCTCAAGACTCCTCCGATGGAGACTCAAGCTGGAAGAATATGATTATATAATAGAATACGTCAAGGGAAAAGAAAACCAAGCCGCGGATGCTCTATCGAGAGTAATGCCAACACGTGATATACTCAACGACGCGATAGAGATGTCAGGAATCAAGTCACCAAATGAAGAAGATACAACACCCATCACCAACTACTACGAAGAATACACAGCATGGGGACAAACGACACACACCGCAGACAACGTTAAAATTTTACAATCAATGAACAAAGGTCACTGGATGGAAGTAACGAAGGACATCACCGAGGACGACAACACTGCTTCACTGGGCCCTTATAATGAGGAAAAGTGGGTAGAGGAACTCGGTCTAGCTACTGAATACCTGCAAGCATATGGGAAAAATACACTCCAATTTAAGCTCATTGATCCCACAGTTACCGAATGGGAAAAAGAAGTCCTACTGGACATGCTAAATTTCCTGGGAACCAAACGACAAACCATAGTTAAAATATGTTTCACAAACCAAGGGAAACTGACAACTGAACAAAAACAACAATTACTGACAGAATGCCACGGTAATACGGCAACTCAGCACTTCGGAGAAAACCGCTCTATTAAACGACTTAAAGAAGCTCATGAATGGACCAACATGGAACAGGACATGATCAACTATATTCGGAACTGTGAACGATGCCAAAAGGAGAAACTCGTACGACTTAGGCACAAGGCGCCAGCTATTATACCAGATACACCCACGGCGCCTAACGATAAAATTGCACTCGATATCTTTGGCCCGCTTCCCATGTCTCAGAAGAAAAACAGATACATCCTTACCATTCAGGACACGCTGACAAAATACCTCATGCTGTGTCCCTTGAAAGGCATCACCTCAGAGGAAGTATTTACGGCCCTACTAGAACATTACATTTATCTTTTCTCCACTCCGAAAAGTATACTTACAGATCAAGGAACCAACTTCATATCCGAAACCATGAAAGAATTCGAACGAGTATTCAAAATTGAGCACATCCGAACAACCGCCTACCACCCACAAGCAAATGGAAGTGTTGAAAGAGCACACGCCGTAGTAAGAGATCTCATCAAGACGAGTCTAGAAAGCACCGAAAGAAACCAGTATTGGGATCAAGTGCTGCAAGCAATAGCTTTCGCTTATAATACATCTGTACACGAAAGCCATGGATATACGCCTTTCGAGCTCACCTTCGGCAGACGAGCCAACCTGCCGTCAGCTCTCGCAAGCACTCCAACAATCACATACAATAAGTTAATAGAAAAATGGACCAATAGACACAACTTTAACCTCCAACGCGCCAGAACAAAACTAATCGCCGCTAGAGAAAAATTCAAGAAACAGCAGGATTCAAAGATTACGCGAACCCATAACCTGTATCAAATAGGAGATTTAATACTACTGCACAATGAAAGAAGATTGAAAAAATTGGATTGCGAATGGCTAGGACCATTCGCCATAACGGAAATTCATGAAAACAACAATATCACCATAATACAAGACAGTAAAAGAATCAGAGTACACATCGACCGAACAAAACCACATTACCAATCTGTTTCAGATGAGGCACCTACCGCTCTTACCACTACTGTTCCTGGGGATTCACCCACCGACACAGGAGGCACTTCGACTGACCCCCCTTAATGGAACAACTATCTACTCAGAATACTTAGGCCAGGCCAGAATATTTCACGAGCATTGGAACCTAATCGTATCTATCGATACCTCTGACCTCCAACCACGGTACCAAAAACTCTGGAATTTCCTTGCGGACGCAGAAAAACTCTGCAACGGTAGATGTGGGGAGCTTATCGAATTATCGATGCTTAGGACCCGCGTCAAACGAATATATGGGTCGATACAAACACTACAACACATAACCCAAAGCGCCCACAACACACGAAGACGCCGAGGTATAATAAATGGCATAGGCACAATATCGAAGACCCTGTTTGGAACTTTAGACTCCGACGATTTAGACCACATCAACGCAGAGCTAGACAAGCTATACACCCATCAAAACACCCTAGCGAACAGCCTCACAAACCAAACTAATGTTACAAAAATTATTCTACACACTATTCAACACGACCTAGAACAATTGTCCAAGGAAGGAAAAGCCAATATCCTAGCGAGCAATAGAATCTTGAATACCTTGAACAACAACACACTCAACCTGTACATCTCCAATCACATCGCAATCTGTTATATGACATTAACAGAACTAAACGAAGACGTCAATACACTTTTGAACGCAATAGGAGAAGGAAGACATGGAATAATCCACCCACAGGTGCTAGCACCCATGACACTCATAACCGGCATCCGCCAGTTAGAGCACCGTTTCAACGTTAAATATCCAATAGCATTAGAAATCGCCAACTATCAGAGGATACTAGATGTCAGTGGGAAATCCATTAGTCTGATAAACAACAAGGTAGTCTACGTTTTGCAAATTCCCCTTCTAGAAACCGACATCTACGAAATCCGACGGCTCATCCCTATCCCCTTTAAACATGGAAAAAACTTTATCGCCATCATACCGGAGTCTACGATGTTGCTCGTCAACAAACTGCACACCCACTACCTAGCCGCAGATCAAGAATACCTTCGTAACTGTAGATCAACGGCCTTGGAACGAATATGCGAAAGAACACAACCCAAACGACTGATGACAAAAACCGACTCATGCGACAACCAAATTTTACACCAGCGAGCTAACTTAATTTCACACCCCAAGTGCCAAACCTCACTATTCTCAATTCGAGAGATAGCATACTTGGCGCTCAGTAATAAAAAGGGTTACATAGCTATTCCGGAACACGCCATGACTTTCACTGCCATCTGCTCCAATAAAGGGCAAGAAATCGAAATTAAGTCCGCCACCCTAATAGAAACCGACGAAGATTGTATGCTTAGCGGCGCAGGAGCCACAATGAAACTTAGCCACTCGACCAACCACTCCATGGATATAATTTACGGAAAAAACATTTCATTACGCATCCCTGAAGAAGACCTGAATCTCATCTCCGAGCGGCTCATTCCGCTACAACACCAAATCAACCCAGACGAACTACGGGGACTCGACCACAACCTAGATGATATACAAACAGCCATAGACAGCGTAAAGAACGCGCACCGCACGCGTACCTGGAAGGAAAACACCATCAGTACGCTCACCTACCTGGGCTACGCATCCCTGGGACTAATCGGGTTATGGGCCCTTAACAAAACGGGAATACTTGATTGTCTCGGTAAATGCGTGCCAAAACTGTGTTTTAAAATTTGTTGCAACAAACAGGTCAATATCAGGCAGACCAATTACCAAGACCATCAGACCAACAGTTTGGAGATGACCACCGCCGAACCTTTAGTCCAGCCGGTAAAGAAGGTTAATCCACGTCTTCCAGGTGTAAGACGAATCTAACTCGGGGGTGTAACGACGCTCGGCCCTACCCCCTCCACAACCACCGAGGGCCAGGACCACTGACCTATATATAAGGGCGCACGCCCACGCGCCAACTAGTTTTTTAGTCTCAGTTCCATTATTCTTACGCAACCTAAAATCACGAGTAGTCCTCTGACCACGGTCATCCGACGTATAATTGTATTCTTTTAGTATTTTTATTAATAAAGTTTTGAGCGATTGCCACGGCAATCCCTCAATTGTTTTTAAAAATCTATTTGAAGCAATTTCCCCGTGACATACCGGATATCGGTGGTAAATTGGCCGATGTAGTCCAGATACCGAAATTGCCGTGGCGAACATTTATTTAAATTTTGCTGGAATGCATAGGTTAGGGGTTTATGGTCCGTATATATAATAAAATCCCTGCCCTCGACCGCGTGTCTGAAACGTTTGACCGCGCTGTATATTGCTAGCAGTTTGCGATCATACGCACTATATTTCCTTTGCGATACGGACAGGGTCTTAGTATAAAAAGTCAACGGTTGCCACGCGTGGTTTACTCGCTGCTGCAATGCCGCGCCCATCGCGAAATCCGACGCGTCGACAACGATGCTTATCAAAGCGCCAGGTACTGGATGCGCAAGTTTCGCGGCGTTAGCAAGAGCGTTTTTCGAATTTCCGAAAGCGGCTTCTGCTGCCTCTGTCCAGACGACCAACGCGTTACCCCTGTTTGCTCCCTTGAGCAATTCGCTCATCGGCTGCAATAGTCGCGCTGCTTCGGGTACGAATCGGCGGTAAAAGTTAAACATGCCGAGGTATCGCCTCAATTCCTTAATCGTTGCCGGCTTAGGGAATCGCACGATCGCCTCGACGCGTTCTTCCAGGGGTCGTATACCGGACGCGTCTACAGTATACCCGAGGAAAGTTATGCTTTCTACGCCGAAAACACACTTTGCGGGGTTTATCACGACGCCGTAATTACTAAGACGCTCGAACAAAATTCTTAGGTGCTCGATATGTTGCGATACGCTGTCGGAAGCGATTAGGAAGTCGTCGATAAAAACATAGACGAAATCAAGTCCGCTTATAATCTCGTCCACGAATCGCTGACAAGTCTGCGCGGCGTTACGCAACCCGAACATTGTATAGGTCGCTTCGAAAAGGCCAAAAGGTGTCGCGATTGCCGTTTTCTCCACGTCCCCCGGAGCTACAGGAATTTGATGATACGCTTTGACTAAGTCTATTTTTGAAAAGATATTTTTACCAGACAGTCCCTGCGCAAAATCTTCGATATGAGGTGGCGTGTACCTGTCCGGTACGGTGCGGGCGTTAAGTGCCCGATAATCGCCGCAGGGTCGTAACGTGCCGTCCTTTTTCGACACAACGTGCAGCGGTGATGACCAAGGGCTCCTTGAGGGCCGGATTACCCCTTGTTTCAGCATTAGGTCAAACTCGGCCTTAACCTCCTTGAGACGGTCTGGGGCGAGTCGCCTTGGTTTGCAGTGGACAGGCGGACCGGGCGTCGTCTCGATGTGATGCTCCACGTGGTGTTTAATTGCTGCCTTCCGGAATACAGGCGGCCTTGTCAGATCGGGATACTCCGCGAGAAGCCGGTCGTATACCGATCGACCGATAACGGTCTTTACCGTGCAAACACTAGATCGAACCGCGTGGCCGTTAGTCGTGAGACCCGTCACCGAGTCCACAAGGCGTCTGTTTTGCGGGTCGACGAGTAGGCCATAATGCGCCAAAAAGTCTACACCCACGATAGGCGTGCTTACGTCCGCGATCACGAAACGCCACTGAAAGTCGCGACGCAGCGAAAAATCTAAACGAACTGCAACGGTGCCATAGGTAGATATACGCGATCCGTTAGCGGCAAAAAGTTCATATTCGCACTTCGTGGTCGGCCTTCGTAAACGATCGCGAGGGTACACGCATAGATCAGCCCCCGTGTCCACCAAGAAAGAAATTTGACTAATGCGGTCCTTAATAAAAACGCGGCGAGAGTTCGAACCGTTGTCGTGGGCCGCATTCACGCACGGCTCTGGTCGTTTCCCGCTTTCCACGAGCAAGGGGGGATGCACTTCGTTGCGCGGCTCTTGAATCGGTTATGATACCAGCATAGAGTGGTGTCCTGCTTCCTCCGGTTGGGCGTTTTGGAACGTCGACGGGGTGGCCTGTCGTCACGACTGCGTGAGACGGATCTTCGGCGTTCTCTCGTCAAGGCGTCGATCTGCAGGCGTAATGGCCTCATCTCGTCGCGCAACTCCTGCACTTCGCTAACCTCTCTTACGGCTGCGATGCATCCCTGGTCCGGGCGTATCTCGTGGATGCGGTCAGCCAACTCCGTTAACGACGCTACGTTCGTTTCCGTCGTTGCTGCCAAGACGCGCTGCACATTTGTCGGCAGACGGTTTTTCCACAGGGTCACTATAAACTCGTCGGGGATGTTCGACGTGGCCAGTTTTTTTAGATCGCGGAAGAATTGGGATGGTGTACGATCCCCGATTTCTTCTCCCTCCATCAATTTCCGCACCCGCGTGCTGTCCGATTCCGTGAGTCTTTTAATCAACTCGCCTTTGAGACAGTCATATGCGCCCGTCGACGGTGGATCGAGGATAATATCCTCTACCTGGTCGATGTAACTCTCGCCCAGATTTTCCACCGTAAGGTCGAATTTCACCTCGTCCTTCGTTATTCGGGCGGATGCGAAACGCGCCTCTAATAGTTTGAACCACAACAGAATCTTGTGTGGCCAAAACGGCGGAATTTTTAACTTGGCTGGCTTATCGCGCTGACTTCGGCCTCGGGGCCTGCGTCCGTGCCTTGTGCTGTACCACTCGCGTCACTTGCCATTGCGTTGTTGCGGTCTTCCGAAAGTTTCTGTTGTATTAACGATTACCCCCTTACTTCGCGATCACGTCGGGGTCACCAATGTGGGGATGGGATCGTTCCTGATACTCGATAACAATATAACAACACGTATATATATATTTTCAACACCAACGATAAATAACAAGTGTACAAACTAACAAAAACGAATGGGAGGTAGCGGGCTGATGTAAACGTCGTCAAGGCGAGCAAAAGACTACTGTCCGGGCCGTCCTGCTGCCGTCTTTCTAGCTGGTGAGTCAGCCGAAACAACTGCAAGCGCGTGAACGATAACATTGTGTATCGCACACGTGCAGGCGGCACGATTTCGTCGCCTGCGCCGGTACGCCACAAAAGTTAGAACTTTTCTTATTTATTTTTACCGTAAATTCAACAGCTATTAAATTGTTCAGTGACATACCGTTCATCATTATTCTACCGTTCTTTTTAATGATGACTCCTTCCTCATTGAAAACAATTTCAAATCCGGCCTGTTGCATTTTTCGAACGGACAGTAGATTGTAAGGAACTTCCGGACAGTACAGGACGTCTATAAGCTGACCTTGAATGCCTGTGTCGGTAACAGCATTAATTGTTCCTTTCTTTAACGCTTCGATGTGCGTTCCATTTTTCGCTACAGAAATTTTCATCGGAGGCTGTAACTCAGTAAAACTTGTAAACAAATTAGCTTGATTAATAAGATGATCAGATGCTCCAGAGTCTAATATGAATCTCATATTGTCATTACTTTTACATTGATAATCTCCCGTCATAAAAGCAAAACGAGACGTTGTGTTTTCTTCCGCCGATGGATGAATCATTCGAACAGTTTGTGCGGTATTCGTCCTCTCCGTATTATGTTGATATGTTCGTTTATAATAAATACAATTTTTCCTTAGATGGCCTTTCCTTCCACAGTGGTGACATTTTACAATAAACTTGTTGTTATTAAACTTCTTAAATTTTCTTCTGTCTTGTACGTATCGATTATTTCTCGAAGATTCAAAATTATTTCATTTGTAATTCGGTGCATTTTCATTGTGAGCTTGGAGAACTTTTGTACTTGTATCACTACTGTCATTTCTTAGTTTTGTTTCGTGATCAAGTAATCTTGTCTTAACAAAACATAATGTTAAATTGTCTTCTGAGAGTGTCTCTATCGCGGTTATTACACCTTCGTACGATGTAGGAAGAGTTAAAAGCAAATGTGGTACCCTGTCGGTTTCACCTAAATTTGCACCCGCGGCTGATAATTCTGTAATTATCTCGTCAAACACTCTAAAATGTTTCAACAGTGGTGTATCGCCGTTTAATTTTAAAGATAATAATCTTTTGCGAAGGGCTATCTGAGTAGCTATACTTTTTCGTTCATATATGGTATCTAAGTTTTTTAAAATGTCTTTAGCACTATTTTCAGTTTTTGCAAATTCGACAAAAGAATCTGCTAGATATTCTATTATTATACCTTTCGCAGTACGTTCTGCTTGATCCCAGTCTTCACTTGGTGACTTTGGAATTTCAGTGTCGATCACTTTTATAACATTTAGTTCACTCAACAAAGCTCTTATTCTAAATTTCCATACACTATATTTCTCACCATTAAAAGGTTTAATATTTCTCTTTCCTCTTAAACTTTCCATTTTTTTAATATTTTTTTTTAATGTCTATGATTTTATCGCTTCAGATTATTTCACAACACAAACTTAAATAAAACGATTCCTGGGCCCATAACCTGTTGGGATTTGGAAGTGTGTGAAATAATCTCCGCTATACGTTTATTGTAACTTCTACTTTAATTTCTTAAGAGAGTAGGTCTTTCCTTCTTGATCAAAGGGCTTCGACTGACTCATATGGCAAACAACGTGTTTGTTCAACCTTTGTTAATTGCGTCGCAGCTCATGCCACGCATCACACTCCGATGCACATGCATTCGACATGCATTTGTTTTAAAAGAAGGGAATCGAGTTGTCATCTCGATATAAAGTCTGAGGCGTAGCATAAACAGTTCAAAGGAAGGACATTAATTTTTGTCGTATTCCAACATAAATCTTTGGAAAAATTTAGAGTGTACCTCCTTGGAATATCCTTCAAAATAGTCACCGATTGTCGCGCCTTTACGCTCACTATGAAAAAGCGTGATCTGTGTGTACGGGTCGCTCGATGGGCCCTGACACTGGCAGAGTTTAATTATACCTTAGAACACCGACCGGGTAAGGATATGGCCCACGTAGAAGCACTCAGCCGTAATCCGCTACCCGTTTGTTTTGTTGTGAGCGAGAGCGATCTTTGTATAGTGGAGAAACTTAAGAAGGCGCAACGTGAGGACTGTGAACTGCGGCGGGTCTTTGATCTTGCAAAGTGCGACAAGATAAGCGACTATGTTGTTAGGAACGGACTGTTGTATCGTGACACCGGTAATGATGTTCGAGTTGTAGTGCCCAAAGCAATGCAGACTCAGATAATCAAGCGGACCCATGAAAGGGGTCATTTTGCGGCGACAAAAACAGAAATCTTGGTCAAACGGGATTTCTGGTTTTCCAACATGCGGGCGAAAATTGATAAGACGATAGAAAACTGTATCGATTGCATCTTAGCGGAACGTAAGAGTGGGAAACCAGACGGCTGGCTGAACGCTATTGAGAAAGGTGAGGTCCCCCTCCACACTTACCATATAGACCACCTCGGACCCATCCCGTCGACGAAAAAAAGGTATCGCCACATATTTGTCGTGGTAGATGCTTTTTCAACATTTGTGTGGCTATACCCAACCCGATCGACAGACAGCGCTGAGGTGTTAGCCAAATTATCATCTCAGGCATCTGTGTTCGGTAACCCTTACCGAGTAATTTCAGACAGGGGGACCGCATTCACTTCGCACGCCTTCAAAGACTATTGCGCGCAGCAGCGAATCCAGCACGTGTTGGTAACCACGGGTACGCCTCGTGGAAATGGGCAAGTTGAGCGCGTAAACCGGGTGCTCATACCGTTGCTCACCAAACTTTCGGCCTCCAAACCCGAGGACTGGTACAGGCATGTAGGCGTGGCGCAACGATACCTGAACGCTACTCCGCATCGGGCCACGGGTACCACCCCATTTCACCTGCTATTCGGTACCCACATGCGTCTCGCAGAAGATCCCTCTATCCGCGAGATACTAGACAAGGAATGGATTGGGTTATTCCAGGAAAACCGCGACGAAATCCGTAGTAATGCGAAGGAGGCGATTTCGAAAATACAGGCGGAAAACCAACGCACCTACAATAGGAAAAGAAAGCAGGCGAGGCAATACCATTTAGGACAACTCATTGCCATATTGAAGATCCAACCTGGAGCCAAATTTACCTCCAAGTTCGTAAGACTCTACAAAATTACGAAGGTTTTGCGGAATGATCGGTACCTCGTCGAGAAAATCGGTGAACACGAAGGTCCATATTTTACATCCACAGTGGCAGATCACATGAAGCTGTGGGCCGGTGGCGAGGAATTGGGTGATTCCTCAAGGGATAGTGACGACGCGTGAGGACACGCGTAGGTGCAGGACGGCCGAGAGTGGTATGGGAGATGCAGTGCGTGCGCGGATGCGTGTATGGATGGTGTGTTCGGACGTGTGCATGATCGAGCGTGCCTGGACCAAGACGGTGAGAGTGTGAGAGAGCCGAATGGGTGCGAGTGAGACTCAATGAGACAAAACAAATGCGATACTGCGGAAGTGAGGACCGCTCGAGAGCGGCATCGGCGAAACAGTCTTGTGACGTCTACACCGACGGCTCCAAAACTAGTAGCTATACGTATGGCGGTCTGTCAATATACTCACCCTCTCTTAATAGATCCTTCAAGTTCAAACTCCCATCCCTTGCAACCGTTTACTCCTTAGAAACTCTGGCCATTCTTTTCTCTGTCCGTCTTATTTTCTCCATGAAAATCAAATCTTCTTTAATTTTCTCCGATTCACAAGCTGTTATTCTGTCCCTAGGCTCACCCTCGCTCAAACCAAAGGATTATCTAGTCCTAGAAATAAAAAGGTATTTACTATTAGCTACACAAGCTCAGTTGAGTATTAGGATTGAGTGGATTCCAGGACACAAGGGCATCCACGGTAACTCGATAGCCGACTCCCTAGCCAATGAGGCACGGTCCTCTGGCCGTCTTATGAACTCTCCTCTCCCCCACTCAGACTTAGGGGTATATTATGCTGAAACTATCCGCGAACGTTTTTACAACTCACTGAAAAATATCGGGGTCCACAAGGATTCCTATTACTTCAACCATTTCTTTAAGTGTCATACCAAACCTTGGTTCAACAAATTTTCAGCAAACCGATTCCACATCGTTTCCCTAAACAGACTAAGGTCGAACCACTATTCTCTCCCCGCCAGCCCATTCAGAAAAAATCTCATTAATAGCAGCCTCTGCAACTGCGGTGTTCCTGCTGATTTGGAGCATGTACTGTGGGCATGCCCTCTGTACTCCAATCAGCGCTCTATTCTAAAAAGCAAACTCACGAAACTCTGTCACTCCTTTCCTTTCGACTCAGTTAATTTCCTCAAGAAGTCGACGTCTTATATCGCTTCCTTCCTGATAGAATTCCTCAAGCGTTCTTCCATTCAGCCGTAATGAATCCCTGCTTTTACCACTCCACTTTGCTTCTACCACTCCATTTTTGCTTCAACCACTCATTGCTTCACGTGGCGTCATGATGCCATCCACTCCACTGTTGCCAACACAAACTAGTTCCAGATAACATAACCTGGTTATGGCTAAAGACAGCGCACGCGCGTCATAGCCAGAAAATAAAGAAGAAGAAGAAGAAGTCTTGTGACGACCACGACCGCGACAACCGAGAAACTGCGACCTGCGACCACGAACAATAAGCGAATTGCGACAGAGTGTCATTGCAAATATATATATACTTCCGACGAAAAGAGGGCTTTTTACTGAAAGCAGTCATCACCCACCCCAGTCAATTCCTACACTTCATATTGGAGCAAAAATTTACGGCAGATACCATGGTTCAAGAAAATGTTTTCATGAAATAGGTTTCAAGAAATTTTAAAGTATTTTCATTTGGTTGATAGTTCTTTGTGTTTTCCACCTAGTCATCCTGATTACGATCCCTGTGTGAGATTTGAACCTCTTGTTAAACACGCTAATAAGGTTTTTCAATGATATTATACACCTCACAAGGAATTATCAATCGACAAATTTTTAGTTGGGACGTTATGTCATTCGAGTATAACTCAATACATGCCAAACAAAAAACATTATCACTGGGGCATAAAATTTTGGATGTTATGCGATGCCGTTTCGAAATATTGTTTAACAAAAATACGTTTGGACTAGGATATAATGTCGTGATAAATTTATTAAATGAAAGTAATTGCCTAAATCAGGGATATCACGTTTTTGATGCCGTTTCGAAATATTGTTTAACATTTTATTGTTACAAGGGCGCAAAATCAAAAAATAATAGTGACAAAAATACGTTTGGACTAGGATATAATGTGATAAATTTATTAAATGAAAGTAATTGCCTAAATCAGGGATATCACGTTTTTGTTGACAACTTTTTTAGGAGTATTGAATTAGCAAGATATTTATATTCCAATAATACTTATTTAACCGGAACTATCAGACGAAATAAAAAATGTATTCCCGATCACTTAAAAACAGTTAATGTAAATGAACCGAAATATTTCAAAGATAATAATGTGCTCCTTTGTACGTATCGTGAAAAAAAGCGTAAAAAAACCAGTAATATTAATTTCAACTAAATGCGAACATAAAAATGAGACGATAACAAAGAAAAGACACGGTAGAGAAAGGCATTTAACAAAACCTGCCACCATTCGCTCTTACAATACAACACATTTTCTGTTTTTGTGAATCCTTCCTGGAACGAATTATTAATTTACACCCTTCTACCCGAGAGATAACACAAAACGCGGTTAGAAAAATTTTCAAGTTGTTTGTTTCGATGGCCTGGCTTTCTTCAGATCGGATTAAAGTGATTGTGGAGTATGGGAAGACATAAGAGAAAAAGGGAAACGGAAGAAAAGAGGAACGCCAGATTAGATCGGCGCCACGGCGTCTCTCGCCATTGGCGTCCGACCCGAATCAACCGGAACATGGTGAGCAACAAAGACGTACATCAGTTCGTTCATGGGAGGTGTAGACGAATTTGATAAAATGTTATACACATATCTTGATGAACGTAGAACAGTAAAATATTGGAAAAAGGTGGCTTTCAATGTCATGAACCGCATGGTTTTGAATGCTTATATTATTTATAAACAAAATGTGAATAATAGAGCAATGACCCGGTTAGATTTCATTTCGCGAATTATTTTTGATATTGAGCGTGAATGGATGAAAGAGAGGAAGGTACGAGTTTTTCAACGTAATTTTTTAGACGAAAATAGGCTACATTTAGTAAAGTTGCCACAACGCAACTTACGGAATTGCGTAGTGTGTAGCACTAAAAATAAGAGAAAAGATCGCATCTGATTTGTGTACAATGTGAAAAGGGAGTTCATCCAACTTGTTATCATAAACATCAATGTTTCACATAGTAAAAGATACTTCCAATAAAATATTTGTTCTTCCATTTTTTCATATTTTTAATTTATAACTTATATTTTACAAAAAATATACTATATATATATATATATATATATATATATATCCAATACATTAAAAAGGTTATGAATGGAAATATGTATATATATATACATACTATTAATTTAGAATAGGTAACAACAAAATGCAAATTGGATTACTGACAGCGATGCGACGCGCGACGTATACATGCGTCTGAAAGACTGAGCGCGTTTCAACAAATTTCGGGTGAGCCGTCAGTTGTGTTCGTTCGCAAGACGAACGAAAACCGGACGCTTCACCTCCAGCTCATCGACCACCATTAGCCAACACCGTTTAGTCTCCCATTATCCTCCGCATTTCAATAGGTCCCGAAAAAGTAATCAACGTCCACGTTCAATTTTATCGCTCAACCAAATATCGCCTAATCCTTCCTGTCCTTTCTGGTCATACCTACAGAACATCGAATATACAAATTAGAAACGTGTTATACCCTGAGCATTTCCGTTAAACTCAGGTACGCAATATACCATCTTATTTAACGGGTTTTCTTGCAATCTTACAATCGACCCTCTACACAACGAAGTTAGCAAATTTATGGAAGAAGTCTGAGGCAGTTCGAGAGTTCCACGAAAAGAGAGCGAGCGGGTTCCAACGATAATTTTATTCTTCATCACCATCTCCAAATTCCTACAATTATGTCAGGGTTTTCTTCACGGGACCACTTCGGTCAGGGAAGAGCTTTCTTCACACATGCCGAACCTGCAGTTCTTTGTTTCGATCGTGATACCTCCCGATCCCATACACACGGCACCAATCTCCGCATGTCCCCACTTCCTTTCCGAATTTCGGAAAATCCACAAACGAACGCACGAGGAAAAAGATGAGCTGGAGGGGAGAAAGACACTTTCATATACTGAAGCAAGGATCTTGGACTTCACTTGCTCGAGCACCGTCACCAAAGTAACAACGACGCAGAACGAACTCTTTCGCTAAACTCACCACGCGTACAACACGTTTTCTGTTTTTGTGATTCTTATCAATTTTGTGAACCTTATTAAGTTTGTTTGAAATATATATTTGTTATTCCGTTGAACACTTTCTTCGTACAATTTACACCCTTCACCTCCGTAAAAGGTCGTGAAGCAGATCGCGTCAACACAAAACGCGATGGTACAGAATATACACACAAATGTAATCACGAAGCTTTACGACATTGGGTAATTCTCAAAAATCTTACAAAAAACTGGAATCCATTAAACGCGACATATTATCGACAAACTTAAAGCTTGACGGAGAAAGGTACGACAATATAAACAATACTCGAACAATTACAGCATAGACCTGGAAAAATTTCAAGTTGTTTGTTTCGACCAAATGGCCTGGCTTTTCTAGACACAAAATCTGAAGAGCGCAAAAGTGACTCGTGGTACGCAAACGGTTAAAGTGATTGTGGAGTATGGGAATACATAAGAGAAAAAGGGAAACGGAAGGATAAGAGGAACGAGAACGAATATGGAAGAAATTAAAAGAATTAGAGAGATATTTTCAGATTAGATCGGAGGCATCTCCGGCACGGCGTCTCTCGCCATTGGCGTCCGACCCGAATCAACCGGAACATGGTGAGCAACAAAGACTGATGTTACATCAGTTCTTGACCTTGGCCATGAGCCTACACGAGTGGTGGGACATATCGTTCGTTAAATTAGGGTAGTACTTGCAGGAGTGGCATAGGCATATGGCATAACCTAATTTTCCCGGCCTGTCCAGCCAACACGAGAGCTTCCGCCGAATCGGTCGAGTCGGTAAGTGAGAGAGGCCACTTACCGACCGTTAAATCTGCTCGATCGGCAACACAGTCTTCGATAAGCGAAGACTCAACACAAGATGTCAGAGATGTTTTGGGCAGCAGTGTTGCCGTCGACCTGGCAATTACAACTGATTAACCTTCGGCACCTGTGGGCGATGCAGTCGATCGACGAGGAGACTAAAAGAATTCTGGGAGACGATCCGCGCGCGGAAGACCCAAATATGGGTGTACTACATCCAGAACTCGCTGCGAGATGGTCTAGTTGGGTAACAGAGGGCATCAAGAAGGAATTGAAAGAGGACCTGCTACTTGCATATCCTCGAGCGGAAAATTGTCTTCTAGAAACTCAGGTGCTTAACCCAGAGGTGGTTTCCACTATGGTGGAAACAGCCATAAAAAGAGATAATTATGCTGTAGAATTACAGAGGCTTACTCGTTCAGCCATGATAGCTCTTGGTCGAGGTATGTCGCTCCTGTTCAAAGAGAGCGGCGAGGAAGGTATTGACAAGAATGAATTGTTGAAATACCTCTGTGACGCAGGCAAATTACTTGCTGAAGCCCACCATAAGGAAGCTCTGACAAGAAGGTCTTTCATATTGCCAAGTATGGAGAATGTTACTTCGTAGAAGCGCTCTTTTGTTATATTCTTCCATGGGCTGCGTTATCGCCCTTTGTGTTGCGGTGACGCAGATTATCGCTAAGAAACCAATCAGGACACGTTCTCCCTCCACACACTGCGGGCCCACAACGGCCACCCAAAACCTTTTTTCTTCTGTCATTCTGGCTGTTAGCGTCCGTGCGTGAACTTGTACCAATTTCTTCTCGTTTAAATAGTAATAAAGGAATAGTTATATCACAATCAACGTGCTTAATTAACCCTGGGATCCTTAATTGGATGCAAGGAGTGAACGGGTTCTTCCGATTTTTGAATTAACCCAACAGAAAAGAATATCAAAGAGGTGCTAGAAAAAAGCAAACTTGATAAATTCCTCTTGGGGGAGAACTTAGCAGAAAGAATCGACAAAGTCGATTGAGAAGGTCGCTCTAGATCTGAGGCCTAAAGTGGCTCCAAAAAGAGTTCCATTCAAACCTTTTAATCATTTAAACTGGAAAACCCCATCTTCGAAGAGCACCGACCTATCGAAGATGGGAAACAGGCAGCCGCCAAACCTCAAATTCTCCAGAACCAGCTCGACGAGAAGGCCCAAAGGGAACTCGGGGTATTCGTCCCACCAGAGCCAGTCCAGAACATCTCGCTACAACACGGATCACCAACAGAAGGGTTAATGGTAAATAAAGTGGCAGGAAGATTGAAGTACTTTCTGGAAGGTTGAAAATCTCTCACAGATAGTAACTTCATCTTGAATTGTATCCAAGGCTACAAAATCGAATTTATGGAGTCTACAATTCAAACCAACGAATCTCCAAGCCCATCCTTCGATTCCTTTCAGAGCTTGGAGGATTCTAAGCAGGCCGTTAAAAATCTATTGAATATTGGCGCGATTCGCCCCTGCCATTATGAACAGGGTCAATTTGTCTCGCCTTTCTTTCTAGTGGACAAGCCAGACGGCACGAAAAGGTTTGTATTAAACCTGAAAAAACTGAATGGTTATTTTGGGACAGAACATTTCAAAGTAGAAGACATTAGACTGGCATCGAAACTGGTTTCGGAAGGAGACTATATGGCTCACGTGGACCTTCAAGGCGCTTATTTTTTGATTCCGATTCACGAGGAGAGCAGAACATTTCTCAGGTTTCGTTTAACGGAATATTTATATGAGTTTGTCTGCCTGCCGTTTGGCTTGTCTACAGCACCATTGATATTCACAAAGGTATTAAAGCCCGTAGCAAACTTCCTATGCAAGAAGGGTGATTTACCTAGATGATTTTTTATGTACTGGTCGCACTTATTCGTCATGCAGCCGAAATGTCCAATCAACAATAAACCTTCTGGAATCGCTAGGGTTCATTATAAATAAAAAGAAAAGTAAATTAATCCCTAGTAGGGCCTGCCAATTACTGGGTTTCATTATAAATTCGGAACAGATGACCCTGGAATTGCCAGAGGTTAAGAAAACAAAGGTTTTAAAAATGATTGAAAATTTTAGCGGCAGACGAAGGTGCCAAACAAGGGTGTTAGCCCAGTTCATAGATAGTTTAATAGCGACATGCCCAGCTATTAAATATGGTTGGCTTCATAGTAAGCGACTTGAGAGGGAAAAATTCTTAGCCTTACTCCTTAATGATGGCAATTACGAAGCATATATGGAATTGTCAGAACATTTACAGGAAGATTTCCTGTGGTGGTGGCAAAATTTAATGTCGTCAGTCAACAGTCTTAAAGTACACCAACATCAAAAAGTCATCTATTCAGACACATCACAGTCAGGTTGGGGTGCTTTTTGCGAAGGCGAGGGAGCCCATGGGTTTTGGTCAGCAAAGGAGAGGAGCTGCCACATTAACTATTCAGGACGCCTGGCCGTGCTTTTGGCATTAAAAACGTTCGCAGGTGATCTTCAGGACTGTGACGTCCTCCTTAGAGTGGACAATACAACGGCAATATCGTATGAAAATCGTATGAGCGGAATCCAGTATCCCCGCTTAAATAACCTGGCTAGAGAAATCTGGCAATGATGCGAGTCTAAAAACATCTGGATCTATGCGTCGTATATCCTATCAAAGCAGAACGTTGAAGCAGATGGGCAATCAAGGTTGGACAACATTGACACAGAATGGGAATTAGCAGGACAGGCATACCGGAGCATAATCAGAAAACTGGGAGCTCCCAAAATATTAGGTTGGAGGGAAAGTTCTGTCGTATTTTTAATAGGCAGGTAATTTTTCTTGTAAATAAAAAAAACATCTGGCTAGTGAGTCATTCGGATTTCTTTTTGTTTTTTATAGCTGCTGTATAATATAAAAGGAGTCCTTTTTTACCATTCATCATTTACTTGTGATATTTAAAGTGAAAAACATGTCAGTAGATAAAGTGCATTTACGATACTGCATTTTGTATGAATTCCAAAAAGGAAGCAACGCATCGGTTGCATGTAAAAATGTATGTGTTGTATTTGGGAGAGATATTGTAAATGTTCGTACTTGTCAAAGATGGTTTAGCAAATTTCGTTTCGGGGATGTGTGCCTCCAAGAAAGTGATCGATTTGGACGACCATCCAAGATCGATAATGATGTTTTACGATCCATGTTGGAAAATAATCCACATTTAACAAGTCGAGAAATTACAGAAGAGTTTGGCATTCATCATACAACACATTAAATGTATTATGATTAATATTAAACACATATTTTTATAAATTAATTCAAATAGTTTCTTTAAAATACGACAGAACTTTCCCTCCAACCCAATAGATTTGTTCGCCTCCAGAGCCAACGTAAAATGGCGTATTTTCTGTTCATTGTTTAAAGATCCTGAAAGCCCCTTGTAGACGCTTTTACAATTAATTGGAGTCGAGAATCCTTTTACGCCCTTCCCCCATTTGTGCTAATACCTAGGGTTCTACAGAAAATTATTCCAGATGGAGCATGCGGTATTTTGGTCATCCCATATTGGACATCACAACCTTGGTTCCCCATTTTTGTTTCTCTTCTTGTGGAAGAGCCCTTAGTGTTCGGACCATCTTGGAATCTCTTACATTCCTCTTGCAGAACGCGACAACATCCTCTGGCTAACCAGCTGTCCTTGATTGCCGGCAAATTATCAGGACGGCATTTACAAGAAAGAACCTCTCTCTTCCAACGACAGAAATCATGTTGGCGTCATTATCGGAGGACACCATAAAACAATTTTGTGCTAGGAAGAATCGTGATCCGTATAGTTTCACAGAAACCGATTTACTAGAGTTTCTCTCGACAAAATTTGAAGCAGGAGCGTCGTACGGCTCACTAAATTCAACGAGAGCTGCAATATCACTGATAGCCCAAGAGAACTTATCCACGAGTTTATTAATAAACAGGTTTTTTAGAGGAGTGTACAGAAGCCGCCCTACTGAACCCAAGTATAATAGAACATGGGACCCGAAAGTAGTCTTAGATTATTTGGAAAAATTACACCCGCTTGAATCTTTAAATTTATCGAAGTTGACATATAAGTTAGTGACCTTGTTGGCATTAGGCACAGCCCATAGAATTCAGAGATTATCATTCATAAAAATAAGTAAGATCAAGAAATCCGATGAGGGCTTGGAGGTTGAAATAGAGGATCTTATCAAGACCTCTAAGAAACGATGTAAGGGGCACGCGCCTTGGTGTTTATCAAGCGACAAAGACGTATGCCGCTCACGTCAAAGGACTTTTCAATCGGCGGCATTTTTTGTTTCGCGAATGACACCGCGGAGAAGCGAGTTGGGAAGACGGAAGAGTTGCGAGCGAAGTTAGTGTTCGGCGTGCCCCTGAAGGAGACGGTTCCGAGTGAATAAAGGCATTGAGTGATTTGATTGAGAAGCCCACCTATCATTTTAGAACCTCTCCTCACAAGGTGTAAATCAACCGCTACTAATTTTGCCCTCCTTCAGGAAAAAACCGCGGCTTTGCATTGCTAGCACGGTAGAGAGATATATTAGTGTCACCGAACCGTTAAGAAGTAAATGCGACAATTTGTTAGTTACCTTTAAGAAACCTTATAAGAGGGCGTCCAAACAAACCATCAGTAGATGGATAAAAACGGTCTTATCAAAAAGTGGCGTAAGCGAGGACTTCACAGCGTACAGTACGAGACACGCATCCACTTCATCCGCATTTAGGAAAGGTGTTGATATTAACATCATAAAATCAACAGCGGAATGGTCGAAATCTTTCCAAGTGTTTGCCACGTTCTATAATGGACTCTTAAGGTCAAAAGAGCATGAACTGGCTGAAGCCGTTTTTTCCGCAAAATAGATTGTAAGGCTTTCAATATGCGTTATATATATATATATAACCACCCTTCGGTGGCTACGACGGTTCGGAACGTGAGCAATATGAAACCGCGTACTATGATGTCTTGGAGAGATTCGAAAGAATAATGAAACGAATCGAACCAAGGGGTTCCCCGGTCGACAGTGTCTGTACGGGAAACTCGGTAAATTCTCAAGGCAGTAGATCGCGGCTTTCGAAAATTGAGGTACCTCCGTTCGACGGCGCGTACAATCATTGGTTCAGTTTTAAAAATACCTTCGAGTCGTTAATATGCGAGGATAATACATTGACGGCAATCGAAAAATTCCATTATTTGAAGGCCTCCCTCAAGGGAGACGCCGCTACGGTGATCGAGTCGTTAGAAATTTCCGCGGAAAACTATGAGGTAGCTTGGTCATTATTAAAAGAACGATACGACAATCGGCGATTGATTGTACAGAATCACGCTAAAGCCTTGTTGGACTTGCCAGCTGTAGGTAGGGAAAGTTATACAGGTTTGAGGCAACTATTAGACGGTATATTGAAGCATACGCGTACATTAAGTGCGTTGAAGGCCAATACGAGAGACGTGTTTCTTACGCAGCTTATCGTCGCGAAATTGGATACCGGTACATTCCGCGAGTGGGAAAAACTCCTCAAACCTAATGATATCCCTCTACTTTTGACGAGCTAACGCAATTTCTTACACGGCATTGTCAACTCTTGCATTCGATTGGGAAACCGAATCCCACCGTCGGGTTACCTATGAGTGGGACAAGGGTCGCACAAGTAAAGAGAACTGCCGTACACGTCGCGGCCGTGAATGATATTTGCGCGATATGTAAGGGCGAGCACCAGGTCACAAAATGCTCGAAATTCCTGGAAATGACGGTATCGGAAAGACGCGAGGCAACGCAGCATGCAAATTGTGTTTTAATTGTTTGAGGAGTAATTCCCACCGAGCGTGGAATTGTACCCGTTCCCAATGCGACGAATGCGGTAAGAAGCATCATAGGTTGTTGCATTCGGTCGCGGAAGAAGGGAACAAGGAAGTTGCTCCCACTCGTTTAAACACATCAAATTTTTGTGGGAGCACGAGAGGGCCTAACGAGGTGCTGTTGCCCACCGCGGTTGTCTCGGCGCAGGATACGTCAGGAAACTGGAATTCGTGTCGAGTATTATTAGACGGAGGCTCACAATCAAATTCAATTACAACGGCGTTCGCGAAAAAATTGGGGCTGAAAATGGAACCAATAGAGTCATCGGTTACTTTGCTGGGAAAAGTTGAGATTGCCGCGAAGTATAGGGCGACCATGACTATACAATCGCGACATAGTAAATATCGTCGGAATGTTAGTTGCCTCGTCATGGATGTACTTTCGGCAAAATTACCTTTAGTTTCCTTTGGTCGAAATGAAATAAAGGTGCCAAAGTACATAAAATTAGCGGATCCGCATGTCGGCACCTCTAGACCGATTGATGCATTGTTATGTGCAGATTTATTTTTCGAAGTACTGTCGAATGGCCAGATAGGTAAAACAAAGGACCATCCGTACTTCCGAAGGACGTGTAGGGACGGACGTAAATTCAGACCATATCCAGTGTCACATATAGAGGATTTTTCACAGGCGCTGGCGGGGAGGACAGTCTTCTCTACTATAGATCTGGTTAGAGCGTATCACCAGATACCGGTAGCCGAGGACGACATACCGAAGACGGCCGTAACAACACCTTTCGGACTCTACGAGTTCTGCCAGATGCCCTTTGGTCTCAGAAACGCGGCTCAGACCTTTCAAAGATTCATCGACGAGGTACTCCGAGGGATTTTTGGATTTTTGCTACGCTTACATAGATGATATCCTGGTAGCATCACACGACGACCGACAGCACGAGGATCATCTACGCACGCTCTTCAAGCGTTTGAGCAAGTACGGGATCGTCATCAAATTAAGGAAAAAACCCGTCAAAACCTCTGCCCAAGCTACAGCCAAATGCGTATTTGGCGAACGCAAGGTCCAGTTTCTCGGATACTCGGTGGATCACCAGGGGACACGGCCACTGGAAGAGAAGGTGCAAGCCATACGAGCGTTCCCGAAACCACGGAACACCAAGGAGTTACGTCGATACCTCGGGATGGTAAATTTTTATCGTAGGTTTATTCCGAAGGCATCCTCCTTGCAACAGCCACTCAACGCTCTGCTAAGCGGCACGAAGAAAGGAAGAGATGTGCCCATTGTTTGGACGACACCGGCAGAGGAGGCTTTCGCGGCCATAAAGGACGTCCTGGCGCACGCAACGATGCTTGTGCACCCGGTGGTCGACGCCCCGTTAGCGGTCACAGTGTACGCTTCCGATCATGCCATAGGTGCAACGTTGCAACAACAAGTAAAGAACGAATGGCAACCTCTCGCTTTCTTCACGAAAGCTCTCAACGCAGCCCAGCGTAAGTACAGTGCGTACGATCGCGAGCTTTTAGCTGCCTACGCCGCTGTGAAGAGATTCCGATTCGCCGTAGAAGGACGCCCTTTTACAATATATACGGACCACAAGCCACTGATTTTCGCTTTCAAGCAGAAGCCTGACAAATGCTCTCCGAGGCAATTTCGTCACCTCGACTTCATTGCGCAGTTCACCACCGATATCCAACACATCGAGGGTTTGAACAACGTTGTTGCGGACGCATTGTCTCGTGTCGAAGAAATTGCGAAGGCAGCTGACCACGAGACTATGGCAATAGCGCAGACGAAGGATGAAGAGCTCCAGCAAATATTGCAAACAGGGTCAGCTTTGGAATTAAAGAAAATCATGCTTCCAGGCACCGAAACAGAGCTCTACTGTGACGTATCGACGGGAAGGATTCGACCATATGTTCCGCGAACTCTCCGCCGGCGAACTTTCGATACGCTGCATGGTCTCTCGCATCCAAGCAACCGGGCCACGAAAAAGCTCGTCACCGATCGGTATGTCTGGCCGGGTATACGAAAAGATGCTCAAACGTGGGCAAAGAATTGTATCCCGTGCCAGAGGTCGAAGGTGGCTCGCCACGTGTGTACGCGCGTCGGGACATTCGCGGGTGCCTCCGCGAGATTCGAACACGTCCACATCGACATAGTGGGACCTCTACCGATATCGCGCGGGTACCGGTACTGCCTAACGTGCGTGGATCGTTTTTCGCGATGGCCGGAAGCTTTTCCGTTACAGGACATGGAAGCCACGACGGTCGCGAACGCTTTCTTCAGTGGATGGATAGCGAGATTCGGAACACCTCTCCGGGTCACGACGGATCAAGGACGGCAGTTTGAGTCAAACCTGTTTAAGGGGCTGACACGCCTGACAGGAGCGACTCATATCCGGACCACAGCGTACCATCCCGCAGCCAACGGGATGGTAGAACGTTTCCATCGACAGTTGAAAGCGGCGATCAAGTGCCACGAAACAGAGGCATGGGGCGACGTCCTGCCGTTAGTTTTGCTGGGCGTACGAACAGCTCACAAGGAAGATCTCCACGCAAGCTCGGCGGAAATAGTGTATGGCACTACACTTCGCCTGCCAGGGGAATTCTTCGAGGAGCAACAAGGACTGACGGTATCGGATTTCGTCAGGGATCTCAAGGCACGCCTACGAGAAATGCGACCAACCCCGGCGACAAGGCATGGGTCGAGGAAGACGTTCGTGCATAAAGATTTGAACACTTGCAAGTTCGTTTTCCTCCACCACGACGCAATGAAGGGACCGCTTCGTCCACCGTATGAAGGGCCATTCAGGGTCATCGAACGGTCGCCTAAAACCTTCGTCATCAGAATTGACGAAAAGGACAGACGTGTGACGATCGACCGTCTGAAACCGGCGCATCTGATGCGCCAGCAGAACGAAAAGGAGAAGCCACACCCCGAAGACGATAGTGACGAAACTTTCGGCGACTCACTAAGGAAGCAGCCCCAACCGCAACAACCAGAGGCCGAAACGAGTCGGTCACGCGTAACGAGATCAGGGCGTCATGTGCGATTTCCTCAACGACTGCAAGCTGGTCTCAAATAGAAAATAAGCAATTATATCGTTAGTCACTAGCAAGGGGGTACTGTAGGGACGGACGTAAATTCAGACCACACATTCCTAGTACGGACCGACGTAAGTGCTAGACTAAACAAACTCAACGGAGACGCCGAGACCGATAAGGACTAAGACTGTAACAAAGACGAAAGACCACGACGCTTTAAGGTACGACACAACGACAGATCAGTATAGCCCACGACAGCGAACAGTACGGTCCTCCGAGCCTCACGTTAATATTCAAACCTTTAGTGTGTGTAATTGTAAAGTAGGAATAAAGTATTTTATACCAAATAACTTCAGTCACTTCCCACATAACCCACAATTTTTTATCTAGAAATACCAAGCGACGCGATAGCGCTTCTTGTGTTTGGTACGTGATTCTCGTGTTTTTTTCATCGCTCCGTCACTTTTAATGCAGTTTGCGAAATGATCGGACGTATTCTTCCGTATTCTTCAGTTAATAATTCTTTTCATTATTAATAATTGTGTGTTTTTAAATGATTAGACGAAGCAACGCACAAAGTAAGTGAAAAATTAATCTCGATTTACTATTTAACTTTTCTAAATTTGGCGCAACCCTAAATAGGTATAATGAATCGAAAAAGAAAATCTGTAAGCACAAACACAAATCCATGTGATCATATTATCGTCGACGATGACGACGACTGCATTGTTCCGGTAAAGCGCATAAGACAACGAATTCTGAGTAGTTCAGAGGATGGCGATACTGATTTATCGCATCAAAGTTCATTCAACAGTTTACCAGTTGCTGAAGACGTTTCGAATCAACATGATTCTCTGCAACCTTGCGAAGAATCTGATTCGCGACCTAACTTACTCAGTCAGAGTAAACCAATTGAATTTTTCGAACTATTCTTTGATTCGACACTGCGGGAATTAATAGTTCAAGAAACGAATAAATATGCTGAGTATTCAAGACATTCACCTAGAGAATTAGAATCCTTTGAAACAGAGATTTGGGCACCCGTTACCGTGTTAGAAATGAAAGCATTTATAGCAGTACTATTAGAAATGGGAATTACGAGAAAACCTAATATTCGTTCATATTGGTCTGAAAATTCCCGTAACATACCGTGGTTTCAAAGAATGTTTTCTCGAAATAGACTCCAACATATTTGAAAATATTTTCATTTAGTTGATAATTCGTTATGTTTTCCATCTGGTCACGCAAAGTATGATCCTTGTACAAAATTGAAACCAATGGTTGACCACGCTAATAAGGTATTTAAATTACATTATAAACCGCACACACAATTATCAATTGATGAGTCGTTAGTTGGAACGCTGTGCCATTCTAGCATAACGCAATATTTACCAAATAAAAAGCATCATCGTTGGGGAATCAAATTCTGGATGCTGTGTGACTCCGTTTCGAAGTATTGTTTGGCGTTCTCTTGCTATAAAGGTGCAAAAGAAACAATTTCTAGCGATAGAAAAAAGTTTGGACTTGGGTACGATGTCGTGGTGAATTTACTAAAAGATAGTAATTGTTTGAATAAGGGGCATCACATTTTTGTGGACAACTTTTTTACTAGCGTAGAATTAGCTCGGTATTTATATTCTATGAACACCTTTTTGACTGGAACAATTAGAAGAAATAAAAAATGTATTCCCAATGACTTGCAACAAACAAACATAAACGAGGTAAAATACTTTCGAAACAATGATGTATTGTTCTGCGCGTTTCGCGAAAAAAAGACTGTAAAAAAACCTGTATTATTAATTTCGACAAAAGCAAAAAAGGAAGATGTGACGATAACGAAAAATCGACATGGCAGAGAAATACGTTCCACAAAACCCGCTATAATTCAATCTTATGATGCTTTCATGGGTGGTGTCGATGAATCGGACAAAATGTTATATACCTACCTCGACGAACGAAGATCGGTTAAATATTGGAAAAAGGCAGCTTTTAATATAATCAACCGCATGGTTTTAAATGCATCATTTACAAAGAAACAGTTAAGAGTAAAGCCATCTCTCGGTTAGACTTTATGTCAAATATTATTTTTGAAATTGAGCGTCAGTGGATGAATGAAAAACAATCACATAGTTTTATAAAAGAAAACAAATTTGGATTAGAAAAATTGCCAGGCCGTAATTTGCGACAATGCGTTGTCTGTAGCACCAAAAATGTAATAAAAAGATCGCATTTCATTTGCGCGCAATGTAGAAAAGGAATTCATCCAGTATGTTTTGATAAACACCAATGTTATAAATCATAATGTATTTAAATTGTTCGTTAATAAATATTTCAAGTTTGTTCGACAAAAATTATAGAAAAAACAACACCAAAATAAAAATTTTTATTTTGTAATATATTATTGCATTATTATAATACTATATTACCTATTGTAAAATGTACTATTTACGTTAAAAGGAGCTGTGTGATCTACTTGCGTCAGTAAATCTGAGCGTTCGACTTCGACAATACGTAACGCACTGTCAGTTGTCAACAATGCTCGAAATGTGCTGGGTTTTCTCGACATAAAATCTGAACAGCGCGATCGCGCTGCTTGGGACTCAAACGGTTAAGCGGAAAGGCGCAAAAATTCGGCGTGGCGCTTAACGTGTTAATAGAATAAACTTATTTTCTTGTTTTTCCATTCATTATAACAGAGCCTAGTTTTTCACGCAGTCTAACCTCGCACCTAAGACCTAATACTACATATATAAAATAAAAAAAAAATAAAAAACGATAGCAGTGATAGTGATGTCATCCAAGCAATAGGCCGATGAACAGTTCGCATAGATAGCGATAGCGATGAAAGTGATACGGGAGGAAACACACCGCAACATGACAACGTAGCGTCAAGTGAAGAGTGGGAAGACGTCACTGAATCAGACGTTCCCCCAGCCACAATAAATTACGATAATCACAACTTACATGACGTAATAGCCGGACCACAACTACCAAATAATGTAAAAGAACCCAGAGAATATTTTACATTATATTTTACTAAAGAATTATCAGATAGCATAATAAAAGAAACGAACAATTATGCCAGCGATGAAAGTAGAAAGAAACAATTGTAGGATCGAAAATTCGCGAAAGAACGGGAAGAAAGAACAGTGTGTATCGAATGCGTGTAAGCGTGAGTGTGGTGCGTGGCCTGAGCGACCACGCGTAATAAAGAAAGGTCAAAAGTATTGTTTTCATTTTAGTCAGTCGAAGCCCGTCGAGCAAAGACGAAAGACGTACTTAAATACGTAAAGACGCGAACAATTTGAAAAGACGCATTTCAATGTTTTTTTTTTATTTTCCTTTGTGTGTGCATAATTTGTGTTAATTGTTTACATTTCTTATAATGAACTATTTTGTTTGTTTGTCTTTTATAAAGGGGAAAATTCATTCTTATCTAACCTTTCAAAGTTTTCCGTACACTTTGGGGGCTCGTGCCGCGATTTTAAAAGCCAAACTGACATTTCGCAATACGAACAATCGTGAGATTGCTACGAGTGTGCACGTGCAGCGAACGATGACAACGAGTAACGAGAGTGGCGCGCAAGACACTATCGATAAATCGATGACGGGAGAAAAAGGCGAAATCGATTCGATGAAAATATTCGAATTAAAAGACAAATTATAACCCCCAAAATTAAAGATGTCTGGGAATAAACCAGAATTAATTGCTCGACTGAAAGCCGCTATCGCTCTAGATCCTGAGAAAGATAAAAAAGACAATAAAGACGAAAATGATGAAGACGACGAAGCGGACGTGATGATGAAGCCGAATACCGTCACAGAAAATGTAACACGAAGTAATAAACATTCGAAGTATGTGCCGTCGTTCAAAGATGTTGAAGAATCGATGGAAACGTTCAGTGGTGATTCTACGTTAAAAGTGCAGCGTGAATTTGAAGACACGGCCGAGTTGTGCGAATGGACTGAAGTGCAAAAGATTATACAGTAAAGCTTGTTTTTGTGCGGTGGATAGGGACCGCATAAAAGAAATCGTACAAAAAAATATTCGAAAATTTTATAAATTCTCACATATAATAAACAATTTTGTGCGATATAGTACCTAAATTTTTTTTTATGCGGTGGATAGGGACCACATAAAAAAAGTCGGACTTAGAAAATACATCAATAATTTATGAAATAGATGAGAGAATGCTTTCAATTAAATTAAATAAATAAATTAGACCTAAAGAAATTGTAAAAATATTTAATTCTTCATTGTACATATACATGGAGAAGTTTTCACATTACACATTAAATAGTTTGCTGCTACTCGTCGTAATCCAAAACGCGCATCTTCTTGTGATGGATTGGTTGAAAATCGCTTTCGTCGCTTAAAGATAGGATTTCAATTGATTTGTTTTTTGGTACCATAAACTCAGTGATCAGTTTTTGTGACGACGGTCGACTGGTCAGTTGTTTGTAAACGCCACGATAGTGAGACATGCATGATCTCACTTCTTTTTGGAATTTTAAGCGCCTTTCCGCATTGGTATCTATTTTAAGAAAATGTGTTTCCAATTTTTTCGAGATTTGGATCCCTGCATATATTTTATCTGCTGTAATAGATTCCGGTTCTTCTTGTCCATTTTCATAATCTATCAAACTATTGATAACGTCACTATCATCGACAGTTTGGTCCTCAATCATCTCGTCCAGGTCATTATCGCCAAAAGAATCAAAGCCTTCTCCGCCGATGTTATGTGCGAGCGCATTAATTTCAGATAATAACGTTGACGCGTTTTCGGTAACGTTTCGATTAATTACACATTCATATATTTCGTCCACAACATGTATATGTACATTGATAGGAAACATTAAACTGGTGCTAACGCCGCTTAGATTCATATACCGCATAAAAAAAAATCGCATAAAAATAAAATCGCACCAAAACAAAATCGCACAAAAAAGGACCGCACAAAAACAGGTTTTGCTGTATACGCGAAACGATTGCTTCGCGGTCGAAGTTATTCGTGAATTTCGAAAACTGTGGTAAAACGTGGAAGCAGCTTAAACGGAATCTGATTGCGGAATTCTCGCAGTTAGTAAGCAGTCATCATATTCACGAAAAATTGATGCAGAGAAAAAAGAATCACAACGAATCATATCAAGAATACGTATGCGCGATGATGTCTATCGCGTCTCAAGCCGACATGGAAACCGCTTCCGTGATTCGTTATATCATCGACGGAAACCAAGATGACGAAATCAATAAGAGTATATTGTATGGTGCGACTAACATTCGGGAGTTCAAGGTCAAATTACGGCAGTATGAAGAAGTGAAGAAAAACACGAAACAAAAATCGAGACAGATGGATCAACAGAAGAAGAAAGTGTCTTCGACACCGTGGGACAAGAACAGATTTTACGATTGTGGTGAAGAAAATCACGTGAGTTTGGTGTGCCCCTCAAAAGAAAAAGGCGCGAAGTTTTTTCGCTGTAATGGATTTGGACACATATCATCGAACTGTCCCAGTAAGGTAAACAAAAATGATAAAAGTTATAACGCGACAGAGAACAACGGAAAAAAGTACACTAGAGATGTTATTATAGAGGATAATAAGTTGACAGCGCTGTTTGATTCCGGAAGTGATATCGGTTTAATTCGTGCGGATAAATATATACAGATCGGTACATAACGTCTCGAAAAGCATAAATTACAATTTCACGGAGTACGTTCCAAAAATAATTGTACACTAGGCGAAGCGCATACGACAATTTTTATCGATGAAGATCGTTATGACATAGCATTATACGTTGTTTCCGATTGTTTAATACCGTATGATTTAATCATCGGTTCTGACTTTTTATATGATTCCGATGTGCATATGAAAGCAGGAAATATTAGCGTCGCGAAGATAAAGGATCGATATTCAGAATATTTAAGGGGACATTCTACTTTCTCGGGTCGAAAAAATCGATTTTTTTTTATTGCCTTATTTGAAAGTATATATTAGGCGTACAACTTTGCTTCCGCCGTTTTTTTCCGAAATTCGAGGCTTTATTGTAAAAAACTGGTTATACGTTTATGATTCAAAGTATTGTCCATCGCTGGCCACTACTTTCTCCCATCTTTCGGGCAGCGTACGAATCCCGCGTTGAAAAAACTGGTCATCTTTTGAAGCGATCCACGAATCGATCCAATTTTTTACTTCTTCATAAGACCGGAAGTGCTGGTCAGCCAGGCCGTGTGCCATTGATCGAAACAAGTGATAGTCCTGGGGAGCAACGTCTAGAATACGGCGGGTGGGGTCACTTCCCATTTCAACGTTTCCATATGTCTTGACCACTTTCGCAACATGGGGTCGAGATTGTCGTGCTGTAAAATCACTTTATCATGTCTCTCGTTGTATTGCGGCCGTTTGTCTTTTAATGCTCGGCTCAAACGCATTAATTGCGTTCAATAACGATCGCCTGTGATTGTTTCAGTCGGTTTTAACAACTCATAATGCACTACGCCGAGATGGTCCCACCAAATACAGAGCATGACCTTGGAACCGTGAATATTCGGTTTGGCCGTCGACGTGGAAGCATGGCCGGGATATCCCCATGATTTTCTGCGCTTGGGATTATCGTAATGAACCCATTTTTCGTCCCCAGTCACAATGCGATGCAGAAATCCTTTCCGTCTTTGCCTTGCAAGCAGCTGTTCACAAGCAAACAAACGCCGTTCAACATCTCTCGGCTTCAACTCGTACGGCACCCAATTTCCTTGTTTCTGAATCATTACATGATTTTCAGGCGTTTTGAAATGGCTTGTTGCGTCATAAAAAAATGATACTGCCAAACTTGTTGCGTTTGACACGAGTCTTGATCAAGTAATGCCTCCAATTCTGCATCTTCGAAAACCTTCTCTCTCCACCGCCTTGCCGGTCTTCGACGTCAAAATATTCTTGAAGCGTTGAAACCACTCTCGGCACGTTCTTTCACTAATAGCGGCCCACCATAGGTGTGTTGAATTTTCGATGATTTTCTCCGCAGATTTCTTCATATTAAAGCAGAAAAAAAAACCTCCCATTTGACGAGAATTTTGGAAAGCTGACATGTTTAATCGAGAATGACTTTATGATGCAGACACAAATCGACTAATATTTCGATGGCGTTATGTTTACAAATGCCTAAGCTTAAGATTCCATCTACGATCTATTTATTTCGACTACCACTTACCGCTACAGCCATCTATTGCAAAACGGCGGAAGCAAAGTTGTACACCTAATACTTTCGAGATTATGTCCTTAAATTTGCAGCGATAAATTCCAAAAATTGGGACAGTTATAGGCCTCGCATCTAATCCACCTCGCGCAGATAGAAGGGTAACGTCGCTTGACCGGTCGGGCCGTTTTTCTCTTTCGGCGATCTTTATTTATTCTAAGAAATTATCTAATTCTGGAAACGATTTAAAAGAGAAGATCACCCAAATGTAAACATTGCATTGGTAAACATTACGAAGGAGTGTGTTCCGCGTACCAAAATAACATCTAAATATCATCTTACCCTTGACCTTGACGATGTCTGTTATTTTTCATGTTTATTGCTTTCTGAACATGCATTCAGTATTCAAACAGTTTTCAAAAGAGACGTATCGTTTTAATATGGATCGAAAATAAAGTAAATTTGTCAATTCGAGACCCTGTCGTTCGCGAAAAAAAAAGTTTATTGGAAATCAGCATACAAGTGAATGCAGTTTAGAGTACGCTAGTATATCGGCAGAAAAATTAAAAGAAAATGCTGATCTGCATGTAAACATTGATCCGGCTATGAATTATTGTATATTACAATTTACTACGTAAGAATCTTTTATATAAAAAAATTCGATATGCAAAACTTTAAATGCGTTTTTCTCAGCACTATATTTTTTCAACTGGCGTGCACGATTCCAAAAAAACTATTCGATCAATCGGTCCGAGATGTTAATATATTATTCTACATACTTATGCCTATCATATGAACCACGGGTGTGTTAATTTATCAATATTTTCTCATTGTTTTCCATCATAAAAAGACGGAAAAAGTGCCATTTTGGTGAACCTAATTTTGGAAAGTCAGTCATTTTTAAAGTTTTCATGCAAACTCTTTCTCTGTGGTTCATGCGATAGTGGTTAGTATGTAAATTAAGATTCCTGTTCTGTTTTTTTTCTGATTATCGATATGATACAATGTGAAAGTTTCAAATTGCTGCGTTTCTATTTTCGATAAGAAAAAAATTATTGAAAGTCAGTAAAATTTTTCGATGAGAAAGTAGAATGTCCCCTTAATATTGATGTCACCGATGAAGTCGAACGAATGAACCTTTCACATACCACCTTGATTAAAAAGTTTCAGGACTGGTCGCCGTATGGCGCTCTCAGTCACTAGATTGCAATTGTTTTTTATTTCTTAGGTTGCCACATGTGTCATTACCGTTCCCACCAAATTGCAGCGTCATAGCTTGAAATTTGTAAAAGTTATCGCGTTTTGGGTATATCTACCTTTGTGCGTGTTTTCGATTTTTTACATATTTGAAAATAGCATCAACTTTGGATCAATGAATTTGCATAAAATTTTGCGTAAAAATCGGATTTAACGGTCCGCAGACCTTGGACATGTTGGAGAAGTGTTTCGGCAAAGATACTCCTTCGAGATTAAACGTTTTTCGGTGACACGAGCGCTTCAAAAGTGGTCGTGAGGTGGTCGAGGATGACGAATGCAGTGACAAGCCGTCGACATTTAAAACCGACGAAAACATCGACAAAATCAAAGAAATGGTGACCGAAAACCGAAAATTGACAACCAGAGAGTTGGTAGAGGATCTGAACATCGCTTATGAATCTGCTCAAGGCATTTGGTTAATGATTTGGGCCTCAGACGTGTTGCTGCAAAATTTGTGCCGAAAGACCTTCACTTCTTGCAAAAAAAAGAACCGCGTTAAAATCACGAAAGATATAATATGATTTTCAATGCCGAATCCGACCCAACATTCATCAAATGGATCGTTACTGGAGACGAGACGTGGGTGCACGAGTATGATACACAAGCCAGACATCAAGCTAGTGAATGGCGTGCATCGAATCAGCCGAGACCGAAGAAACCACGTCGTTTTCAATCGAAAAAGAAGGTGATGCTCACGGTTTTCATGGATTACAAGGTGTTGTGCATCATGAATTCTTGCCAGAGCAACAGACAGTCAATAAAATGAATTATTTGGGCGTTATGAGACGTTTGTGTGAAGCAATTCGCCCAAAAAAAGACCGAGTTTGTGGGCAAACAACTCGTGGATTTTGCACCACGATAACGCATCGTCGCCCAATGCGAACCTTATTCGCGACTTTTTGACCAAAAATAATACGAATACTATCCACCAGCCTCCGAATTCACCTGATCTAGCTCCCGGGGACTTTTTTCTGATGAACCGACTCAAAAAACCGCTTCGCGGATCGCGTTACAGCACTCGGAAGGATCTTATGGAAAAATCGAATACGGCTCTGATGGACGTAACAAAAATTGAATACCAGCGATGTTTCGATGATTGGATTAAGCGCTGGCATAAGTGCGTTACAGTCAATGGGGAGTACTTTGAAGTGGACGATATCGATTTTGATGGATAAACTTGTATTTTCAATATTACGAATAAAGTCCTAAAACTTTTTGATCAAGATGGTATGGCGGATGCAAGAACTAAATCCAAAGTACAAAACGTGATAGAAAATTACAAACGGAATAAGATTCGCGAAATAGGTGTAAAAATGCGTATAATAATGAAAGATGAAATTCCGATATACCAACGACCGAGACGATTATCTCCTTCTGAACAGGATAGAGGTCGATTTTCAAATTAAAACATGGCTAAACGGTGGAATAATTAAACCGTCAAATTCTGAATACGCAAGTCCCGTAATGCTTGCAAAGAAAAACGACGGATCGAAAAGAATTTGCGTCGATTATCGTAAATATCGTATATAAATGAGAAAATTTTAAAAGATCGATATCCGTTGCCGCGCATTCACGATCAAATTGAGAAATTACAAGACGCATGATTTACAGTACAATCGATTTAAAAAATAGTTTTTTCCATACACCTATTGAAGAAGACAGCACTAAATATACCGCATTGACTTCACTTGCTCGAACACCGTCACCAAAGTTACAACAACGCAGCACGAACTCTTTCGAAAAACTCACCACGCGTACAGCACATTTTCTGTTTTTGCGATTCTTATTAATTTTGTGAACCTTATTAAGTTTGTTTGAAATATATATTTGTTATTCCGTTGAACACTTCTTCGTACAATTTACACCCTTCACCTCCGTAAAAGATCGTGAAGCAGATCGCGTTAACACAAAACGTGATTAGAAAAAATTCATGGTCCTTCGAGCCGGATCCAGTGAATAGTGGATCAAAGTGATCAACGGTAACGGTTCGCAAGACACAAAACTGAGACACCGAGTCCCAGCAACGACGAAGAGCAAGTGCCGGTGACGTCCATCGAACCCGACGACTCCAACCTCCTGGACATCAAACACCACAGGGCGATTCACCGGAGTCACGATCTACCAGCCGAAGTAAACAGGAAGCCAAGAACGCGGCTGTCACACAAGAAAACTCGAAATTTCTCCCTAATAAGGCAGGACTCAAATTGCGAATCATCAAGTTTCACATTTTCCTTTGACCATTTTCCTCGCACGATAACATGTCCACCGCACCCGCCGACATTACGAACGCTACGCTCATCCCTCTGCGCCGACGCAGAGGAACAATCCAGGGTCAGATTACCCATTTTCAGAAATTTCTTGACCACTGCGAAACCGACACGGCCCGCGATGTAGACCTTCTACAAGTCCGCCTAGAAGGCTTAACCGAAGCCTGGAAGCGCTTCGAAATCATTCAAGAACAGATCGAAGACGTAGAACCCACAGAATCCACAAAACGGTATGAGCTAGAAGCAACATATTCCACCGCAGTTGCGCAGGCCAGAAGACTCATTAGAGAAGCCAATCCGCCCACGATCAACCACCCTACCGTACACTCGTTCTCACCGACACCCACCGTTTCATCCGCGATAGCTGTGAGATTACCGCCGATTACATTACCAACGTTTGACGGATGTATCGAAAACTGGGCCTCATTCCACGATATCTTTTCATCAGTTATCGATAGAAACGAAGACTTAACGCCGGTTCAAAAGTTACAATATCTCCGTACGGCTCTCAAGGGAAAGGCCGCCGCAGCCATTCAATCATTATCCACAACAGATCAGAATTACACCGACGCATTAGAAATACTAAAGCAAAAATATGACTGCAAACGCAAAGTTATCCGAACACACTGGGCCGCGCTTCGCGAACTTCCAGCAGTCTCCAAAGAAACACCTCGCACACTGGGAGAGTTCCTCGACTCTATTAATCAACATCTGCGGGCTCTCAAGAATCTCGGACAACCGATATCCCAATGGGACACACCCATAATAGACATGATTTTAGCCAAAATTCACACACACTTGGCCCTTCAATGGGAAATATCATTGACCAATAATGACATGCCCACTTACACACATCTAATAGACTTTTTGCAAAAACAACAGTCAGCCCAATCGCCCGATTCAACAACACTCCCCCATATCGCCGAGAACACGGAACCACACGTCACAGAGACAAACGCGTTACGGCACACCGTCGAAGGGACAGGCCTTCGTAGCGACTCACGCTTCACGATGCAACATTTGCAACGACAACCACACGATTTGGGATTGCAGCGTCTTTCGATCCTCGTCCGCGGATCAACGATTGGATGCCGCTACGAAGGCATCTTTGTGCACCAATTGCCTTGCTATGGGCCACGCGATAAATGCCTCTCGATCAGGTACATGTCGAGTGTGTCAAGGGCACCATCATACACTTCTCCACAAACCCAACCTGTCTGCGAGGGAAACAGTCTGCATTCAAGAAACCAAGATGTCCTCACCACAAGACACTGCCACTGCATGACCATCCCACGTCGAGACGTCCACAATTTCCCCAAAACACACTTCACTCGTCGTTAACACACTAACTAGCGAATTACTTGTTACCGCCTCAGTAAACGTAATAGACAAAAATCATCGCCTCAGACAATGCCGCGCTTTGCTTGACACGGGAGCAACTACCAATTTCATGACGGAATCCCTGGCTAACGACCTCCAACTCGACCGGAAAGAATGTACAACATCCATAGACACTCTCAACGCGCAATCAACAAGCTCAAAATACGCAGTCACAGCGACCATTCAATCCCGAGTCAGCAACTTCGAACGCACGTTAACATTTTTAATAGTTCCTACCATCACCTCGCTAGTGCCAGATCAACCCATAGACCGTAGCAAATTACATCTTCCGCGTAATCTAAAACTCGCGGATCCGAAATTCCACCGACCGGGACGTTTCGACATGGTGATAGGAGCAGGAACTGCCTTGTCAACGCTCTGCGTCAGTCAAGTCAACCTGTCACGACCACCGAAGCCAGACCTTTACCTGCAGAAGACTAGACTCGGCTGGGTCATCGGGGGAGCGCACCGTCAACTAATCTCAAGCAGACACACGTATGTCACACAAACGTCACCCCACAGTTCGACATCGCCAAGTTCTGGGAGGTAAACGAAGGCCCTTCCAAACGACATTTTACCGAATCAGAAGTCGCTTGTGAACGACACTTCATTGAACACACCATACGGACCCAGGATGGACGCTATTGCGTCGCCTTGCGGTTTAACGGAACGCAATCACAACTGGTCGAATCACGGTCGCATGCCTTAAGAAGATACCACGCCCTTGAAAGAACCCTCAAGAGGAATGTGACTAAGAAAGCACAATATCATGCCGTTGTCCAAGACTATCTGACCTTCGGTCACATGCGTGAGATCACACCCAACGACCTGTCAACTGCAGGATTCTATCTTCCACATCACGGAGTCGCGAAGTAATCCAGTCTCACGACGAAACTACGAGTTGTTTTCGACGCCTCAGCTGCAACGACCACGGGTGTATCACTAAACGACACACTGCATGTCGGACCCACTATCCAAGATGAACTGCTGTACATTCTTTTGCGATTCCGAATTCATAGATATGTACATAAAGGAGATATCGAAAAAATGTATCGTCAATTCCTCGTGTGTCCAGACGACCGCAAATACCAACGAGTACATTGGCGGACATTCGACGGAATACTCCGTACTTATGAGCTAACCACCGTGACATTAGGTATAGTTTCGGCACCGTTCCTTGCCACACGTTGCCTCAACCAATTGGCAAATGACGAATCCTCGACACATCCAACTGCAGCGGACATCTTACGACGTGACTTCTACGTTGACGATCTCCTCACAGGGACCTCCAGCAAGGAAGAAGCCATCGATCTCCGGAATCCCCTCATTTCCTTCCTCAGACTTGGTCAGCTAAACATCCGCCAATGGGCCTCCAATGACCCAAACCTCTTACAAGGACTACCGACAAACAGTATTAACCAACATCTACGCTTAGGAGATAGATCCACCTTGAAAACCCTAGGCATCGTCTGGAATTCACAAAGGTGATACCATATCTTATACAGTGACAACCGCATCTCCATTTCCTGGCATCACCAAACGATATGTCCTGTCAGAAACAGCCAAAATATATGATCCGTTGGGCTTACTCGGACCCGTGATAATCCTCGCTAAAATATTTATACAAAAGCTGTGGACTGCCAAGTTAGAATGGGACGAATCGCTTCCGATGGCTCTTCACACGGAATGGTCGAATTTCTACAAGGAGCTGCCCCTGTTGAACAATGTGTCCTTTACATGCAGAACTACCTACAACACCGTCAAGGGAGTGCAACTAGATTGTTTCTGCGATGAAGGTCGAGATTGAGCGAGAAGGCTTATGGCGCTTGCACACACCTGCGTACGCCGGACAACGCAGGAAACATGCGCTCAGAATTACTTATGGCAAAGTTTCGTGACGCTTTATTAAAGACTGTCACCATTCCCAAATTGGAACTGTGCGGCGCGGTACTTGCCACATCATTATTCTTGACCATCCAACAAGCTCTACACATCAGAATCACGAACATCTTCTACTGGACCGACTCCACAATCGTTCTCCACTGGCTACATGCAACACCACAGACGCTACAAACGTTCGTAGCCAACCGAGTCGCAGAAATACAATCAAAAACTGACATAACCAACTGGAACCACGTCAGAATCCTCGACAATCCGGCCGATCTTATTTCACGGGGACAAGCCCCAGAAGAATTCCTACGACCATCCATCAGGCAACACGGACCCCATTGGCTCACGAAAGGCGCTGCTACTTGGTCCAAATGGAAGCCTCACCCAAATTTCGAGGTTCCAGAAAAACGGAAGAACGTCTGCCTAATTGCATCCAACATTACAACATCTGACGAAAGGATCTACACACGCTTCTCATCTTTTGCAAAATTGCTGCGAGTGATCGCCTACTGCCTTCGTTGGAAGCCATCCAATCGCTCCAAAGGCCCGCTCACCACATCCGAACTGACTGCCGCTCACAATACTATCGTTCGCAACACACAACAAGATGCGGTCGCAGAAGAGTTGCGCTCTTTCAAGAAAAATCAAACAATTCCTCCAAAGAGCAAGCTTGTACGTCTGAACCCGTTCATTGACAACGAAGGAGTCTTGCGAGTTGGGGGCCGTTTGAAGCAATTCACACTGCCGTTCGATCAAATGCACCCCATAATCCTGCCAAAAACATCACACACGACATCGTTAATCATTCGAAACGAACACCGCACACACCTGCACGCTGGCGTTCAAACGACTCTCTACGCACTGCGTCAACGATACTGACCAATAGACGGACGGAGCCAAGTCTGGAAGATTCTCAAAACTTGTCCACAGTGCTGCCGTCTGCAGCTTCCGACAGTTCAGTACCTCATGGGGGACCTTCCCGAAAACAGAGTGACCCAGTCTCGCCCCTTTACCAATGTTGGAATCGACTACTGTGGGCCGTTCCTGATAAAGGAGCGACCACATCGAAATCGAATACAAATAAAAAGTTACGTCGCCGTGTTTATATGCTTCGCGAAAAAAAGCTGTGCACCTGGAGCTGGTCAGCGATTTCACCACTGAAGCGTTCACTGCGGCTCTGAGACCTTTCATTTCCAGGCGTGGTTACTGTAGCAACATTTACTCCGATAATGGCAGTAACTCTGTCGGAGCAAATGACGAACTTCGGGAAATACACTCATAAAATCAGACACCCACAACAAACAAGTACATTAATTTCTGACTAGCAAATCCATTGACTGGCATTTCATTCCACCATAAACTCCACACTTTGGCGGCCTGTGGGCAGCTGCTGTCAAATCGTTTAAGCACCATCTAAAACGTGTTGTCGGCATTCAACTCTCCACCTTTGAACAATTGAATACTCTGATCATTGAAATAGAATCAATCCTCAACTCCCGACCTCTCACGCCGATTTCAACTGACTCAAATGACCTACTCGTACTGACCCCTGGCCATTTCCTCATTGGTGATTCGCTAACGAGCCTACCGGAGAGAAATTTTAAGGAAGTTCCAGCAAACCGTCTTTCCACCTGGCAGCACGTGCAAAAGATGAAACAAGACTTTTGGGTTCGGTGGCGGCAAGAATATCTCAACGAAATCACCACTCGCATGAAATGGACTCATGAACGTCATTCCATAAGGGTGGGCACTATGGTTCTGCTCAAAGACAACCGATCACCGCCGCAACATTGGCCTCTGGGAAGAGTGATCGAGGTGAACAGAGGAGCTGACGGAGTCGTCCGAGTTGTTACAATAAGAACCGCAACCAACCAGTTAGATCGAGGCGTCACAAGGGTCGTACCGCTGCCATACCAACCCATCGAAGACGATGACATTTCTTCGCCATCCCCGGGAGTTTCACAACCTGAGCATACCGATGACCTCACGACCAGTACTCGAGACGTCTAGTTCTTAAGAATCTAAAATTCAATCTTCTTACTTTCAGCAACTACCACTTTCTTTCTGAAGCCCATCCAGCTATTCAACATTCTTGATTGTACCCTCTCACCTCCACATCGGGTTAGCCAACACCGCCTTTAGTCTCCCATTATCCTCCGCATTTTAACCCTTTGCACTCGATACGTTCAACTCGTTCGAACTACGCTGCTAGACGCTATGAAACCCGATAAGATAATTTTCTCGACTCTTCACCTCCACGACGCTCTTTTGTACTCTCCTTACATTGATAGCTCAAATCTTAGCTCAATTTAGTTAGTCTCAGCGTAGCATTCAGTCTTGGCAGTAAATATAGTATCTAAAAAGTATTTGAACCCTAAAAATATGGAGGAAGATCAGATCAGCTCGAGTTCGGACGAATTCGATTTTGCCGCTTTGGATGATGAACTTACATCGATTTCCGACGGATTACGCCGCGAAACGAAAGAATGCAGTGGTGAAGACAGTGATACAGTAAGAGGTGTAAGACGACGGAAAATTAGAATTATAGAGAGCGACAGTGAAGCTGAGAGTGAAGCTGAGAGTGATGTTGAAAGAGAAGTTGAAAGTGAAACTGTGGAAGGTGCAAGCAGTTCAACATGGGAACCACGACGAAGTTAAATCCCACAGCAACACGAATAGTTTCCTTAAAACCAATAGATTTTTTTAAACTGTTTTTCACTAATGGCCTCGTGAAAAAAATTGTTTGTGAAACCAATATATATGCAAAAAAAAAATTGGAAGCTGCAAATTCGATTTGGCGAAGTGGCGTGATGTGACCAACGAAGAGTTCTGGGCATTTCTTGCTGTCGTAATCAATATGGGGACGATGCCGTTGGCCAATTTGCAAGAATATTGGTCGAGGAATGTCGTCAGTTATATTCCTTTCTATTCAGATACATTTACTAGAGATAGATGTAGCCAAATCTTTTGGATGCTTCACCTGGAAACTATTCCAACACGCAACACCAATCCACGAACGCGCCTACAACGCGTAAGCTGCTTTTTGGACTATGTCACCTCGAAGTTTTTGGATTATTTTATCCCGGGCGTATGTGTGGATGAGTCCACTATAAAATTCAAGGGTCGAATTTCGTTCATAACTTACAATCCGAAGAAACCCACAAAATGGGGTATCAGAGTTTATGCTTTAGCTGACTCAAAGACTGGCTACATTTGCTGCATTTTGCCATATTACGGGTCACTCACCACAGAGCTCTTGGTCAGATCCGATTTACCAGTGTCATCAAGAATTCCAATACACTTATATCAAATGTTGTTGGAAAAAATTCCAGGTGCTCAGGGGCACCATATGTATACGGACCGCTACTACACCAGTTATTTCTTAGCGCAAGAACTAGCTAAATTAAAATGTGATCTTACCGGAACAATTTTAACGAACAGGAAAGGATTGCCCAAGGAAATAAAGAAGTCAAATTTTTCGAAAAAAATCCACGGTCGCGTATCGACAGGACAACACCTTAATTTTAGGATGGAAAGATAAGAGGGTTGTCACTTGCTTGACTACGGCGGGTGACACAGGAATGACGATGGTCAAAAGAATTAGACGAGGAGGTGTGGATATAATGGTCAAGAAACCCAATATTGTATTGAATTATATAAAAAATATGGGCGGTGTTGATCGGGCAGACCAATATGCGTCAACCTATTGTTTCTTGCGAAAATCGCTTAAATGGTGGCGTAAGCTTTTTTTCTGGGGAATGGAATTTTCCCTGATCAATTCATATATTTTGTATGAACTAGAAAAAAAAACAAAAAAGGGGAAAAGCCACTGAGCCATCTACGATTTTTGAAAACACTTGTCGAACAATTAAGAGGGTCGTATCGCCAGCAACGAGAGCAAGCGTCTACGTCGCATTTCGATGAAATCCGATTAAACGGGAAGCTCCACGTAATACTAAAAGGGCCAAAAAGGGACTGTAAGGTTTGTTCTGACCGCAACACGCCTGGAGGTAGGCGGGAAATTTCGTATTACTGTGATACGTGTCCTGACAAACCTAGGATGCATCTTGGATATTGTTTCACAAAATATCACACCAAAAGTAATTACAGAGTGTAATATTTATTAAAATTTTGTAATACTTATTAAAATGTCTTGTTTTCGACATATAAATGAATAAACTAGAGAAATTTTATTATTTATATACGTTTGTTTGCTTATAAATGTTTTTCAATTACTTGTAATGTGTTCGCCGAATTTGGCCGAAATCGTCTCGAGTTGCTGATTCGCGCAAGCGAAAAAGGCCTCGAGTGCAAAGAGTTAATAGATCCCGAAAAAGTAATCAACGTCCACGCTCAATCTTATCGTTTAACCAAATATCGCGTAATCCTTCCTCTCCTTTCTGGTCATACCCCTCTTTCTTTACGCATGCCAAGCCTGCAGAACCTTGTTTCGATCCTGATACCTACTCGATTCCATATATACGACAACAATCTACGCATACCCCACTTCCTTCACGAATTTCGGAAAATCCACAAATGAACGCACGAGGAAGAAAATGGGCTGGAGGAGAGAAACACATTTTTCGCATACGGAATCAAAGGTCTTGGGCGTCACTTGCTCGAGCACGTTCACCGAAGTTACATCAACGCAGCACTAACTCTTTCCATAAACTCACCACGAGTATAGCATATTTTCTGTTTGTGAACCTTATCAATTTTGTGAGAAAATATATATATAATTTAATCATTCCGTTGAACACTTTCGTCATACAATTTACACCCTTCACCTCTGTTGGATAGTTAAGGTTTATTTTCTCATGTGTTAATAATATATTTTTGATTGTAAGATACAACTTGCGTGTTTCTCCGCTTTACAACTCTCGACTAATATTACAAAACAAAACGTAATTATAAAAAGATTTGTATGGGCTTTTGCCATCACCGGTAAGACTGATGCCGAGCCACGGTCTTTGGTGCCCCATTTACGCATGGGCCCCCACTCGGATTTTGTCACAATTTTTTCAGCTTTAAACTATTGTAAAAATTGTTTAAATAAATATATCAATTTGATTGGAGTTCACACTAAAGCAACATATGTGCTGAAGATGTGTGCGTTCTCTGAGCGCAATCGGTTCGATAGATTTTGCGATATCGTGGGTACCAATTACGAAAATGTAGTTTCGAGAAAAACGCGTTTAAAGTTTTTGAAGAAATTACTCAGAGATAACACGCAAATAATTCCAGTTACATTCAATTTCCTATTCCGGGACCATAAAGGAGACCTTCCTCTTCTTCGTACATGTCTTGCAGAGCCAATTTTTTTACTCTGAGTAGCACTCGTTCGTTTTAAGCGACATTGGACGACCGCTGCTCCGATCGGCTGACGCGAGATTGGTTACGGGAGTGGGCGTATATTTCCGCTTGTTGGCCAATTGCAATTTCCATGAGGCTCATAACTTTTAAAATGGGTAAAAACCTTTCATTATAGTTTATCACGGCCAAAAAGTTCGCGATTTCTATCGTTTTTGTAGCACAGTGCAGGTGTTTCGGGGCCCAAATCAACGAATTCAATGATGCGTTGCTATTCTGCGTTTCTGCACCCAAACAACATTCAAGCAACTCATCATTCGATAAATCCTTGTAAATAGGTTTTATAATTTCTAATACGTTATCGGCTTCGGCTTTGCGCCACTTACACCAACTGTCCTCACCCTCCGGACAGTTTTGATGCTGCGGGTTTTCATCTGCGGAACTTTTATGGTAGTATGCTGCCCATGTTTCTTTTCGCATATCTTCAATAGATTTTGGGTGCCTTCGAATAGCCAAGCCGTAGTTTTTTTTCGACGGGACCGACGCACTCTTTTTTAACAACTGTAACCTTGTTCTCATATGGATTAGCATCTAGAATGCCCTGGAAGGTTTTGCTATCGCCATCTCCAATGTACTTCAGATAACGAACTTCGTGATCCTCTTCCGATCTCAGAAACATTTCAGTTATACCGTCGATTTACATCTTTCCTGCACTTCCCTTATGGTTTATAGAGCAGTTTTCTTCGTGTGTCTCATGCCATGCAATATACGCATCAATATCTTTCGTTTTTTTTATATTCCATAAGTTACATCCTTGACAAAAGCTACTTTTCACTACTGTATCAACAAGTTTTTTTGAATATTTGCCAATAAGTGTGGACACACCGAATAAAGATGAGAACCCTCTTTTCTTCCAAGTTCCGTCACCAGATACCGTGAGATGATTTTCAACATATCCAGCTTCTTTGTTTTTAATTTTCTTCTCTTCAACGGCACTTTTTAGAATCGTATTATACATTGAAGAACTTGCTATGTAAATGTTTTCTAGGCACGAATAATAAGTATTTTTGCAGATGCCCTGACAAATGTCCATCAAACCACAAAATAAGTTTATACCTCCTCTTGCAACACCCAAAAGACGAAAAACAAATACTATTCGACGGTTTATTTCATAAGCCTTGTTAACAATGGGCGATGAATTGATGAACGTTTCTTTACAGCTGCATTGTACGCGAATATTGAATCTTAAGCCTCGAGATGATGTCTGTGAAAATGTTATATCACTTTTGCACTGTTTACAAACTACAAGAAATGCAATTTTTGTAAAAACGACGAAAAAATTCACGATGCAATAACCAAATTCTTTCGAAACAGAAAATTCAGTATTACCGGAAGTCAGTCATTTTTTTGCCGACGTACTCGTAAATTCCACATTTTGGTCAATTGTAAATCTACTGCCTGAGAATTTTCGTTTTTTATGACAATCTGAATGAACTCGATTTGCTCTGGAGTCTTTTTGATCAGAGCTGAAATATGATACGTAAACAATGCTGTGTTGCGCAGCCCGTAACAAAATACGAGCGCATTTAGAGCGCGCGGCAGGAACATCTGCATATATGTGGCTACAACTTTGTCAATTTAAAGAATTTGGGGAAGTTCTTTTGCTCACATATTCTCCATGTCATATACTTTAAAAATATACAATACAAAAAAAATCGATTTTTTTGACCGTCTAGACGGGAATCCCCCCTTAAAGAGTTGATACGCAACTCAACTCTCTCAGATAGGATGAGCATAGAGGATATGGAATTCTTTTACGAGTCGGGTAATTCACACAATGAATGTACGTGGCCTTCTATGATAGTTCACGTCATATTACGACCCTTAATTCTTTGCGTACAGGCTCATAATTCTAATATGCAGTTCTATATCTTCTATGTTTTAAATTTATGTCGAAATGGTGTTAAAGCTCGATTAAACTACCTCAACCTTTTTTCTGTCAAAAAGGGGTATGATACAGCAAAAAGAGGAAATGAGAAAATAAGTTAACACAGTCTGTATCGTGTACAGTCTACGCGCTCCATTTGGTACTTTTCGTCTAAACCATTTCAAATTTTCATCGTGAAACAAATTTTTTTTTAAATTTATTATAATGACAAGTTTCGATAACTTAATATCACATATACCACAGTTATCGTATTGGTACAGACTCACGCCCCATGCGGCATGGCAGTCGCTTCCATTGATTGCCTTTTGTACAAAATGCACTTATCAAGTTTCGGTCAATTATTTATCCACTCGTATTTAAGATCACAATTACTGCTTTTTAAAGCAAGTGTTTATTTAGTTGAGTGTGCCTTTGAAGTAAAATAAAACGGAGGATATCCAGTATTTATAGACTTCGTTGAGTGTTGCAGATTTACATGAATAATCTTCAAAAACTCCTTCCAAATTCTCACTCGTTCTCTTTCTCAGATGTTTCCCAAAACATAGTTATATAATTTTTACACTTCATAATGAGATATGGCATGACAGAATGGAATTGTTGGAATATGCCACACGCAAAGAAAAGTATACGTTCAACCATGTTTCTGTCAAAGTTACTTCCTAAAGTTTAAAATTACTCTTTTGATGTCTAATGCATCTCGAAGTATACATTGTTTTCTTGATAATTACGTTTTTTATCAATATTATAAAAATTGTGTAACAAATATCGGCAGCAAGGCGAGAAATCGTAACAGAGCATACACCCCGCGGAGCCTGAAAGACAGGTGACCACAAAAGTGGTCCCACGCGGAATGTATTAATTGTAAAACGTGTCGGCACAATTCGATACGTAACAATAATCAATAGTACCAATAAACTGAATGTGTCTCGTTCAACTCTCAGAATAATACTGAAATCTTCCGCCACAGACGTTTTTCTTCAGACGGTTTTGATGACAACCTAAACAAAATCCGGGCGACATCACTTATCGGTATAGTGTCGACCATCCGCGCAGTACATGTTTTAACGGGTACAGCAGTGCCTGTTCGCTTTAAAACATTATTAACATTTAATTGGCGCAATTGTTCATTTACATTCCTATCACAAGGCATTACCAGAACTACTTGAAAAATTTGCTGCCTTTTAAGGAAGAACACATATTTCGATATAAAAACAAAATTTATTTCTCGACGAAGTCTCCCTGCAACTCGATACATTTGATCCAACGTTTCTTCCATCCTTTTAAACTGTCAGAAAAAATTGTTTGTCTAAACCTGAAAAATTCTGGTTTATAACGTTTTCCACCTGTGTATTGGACTTATATTTCCTTCTCCCAAGAAATTATTTCAAATTAGGAACAGGAAATAGTTGCTGGGAGCTAAACCTGGTGAATAGGGTGGGTGCGGAAGCAATTCAAACTTTATTTCGTTCAATTTTAACATTGCAACCATGTACATCTGAGCTCGAGCGTTCCCTCTGGCTGAAGGCAGGCTCGCTTGATCGCAATTATGAGGAAGGTTTCATTCGAAGAGATCACTAGGTAGTGCCGCTACTGTTCACATGGTGTCGCCACAGATTTCAGCTCTAAATAATAAAAAAAAAATACGGTCGCCACCCTCACGTGTCCGTTATCTTCATATCTTTCAGAACTCTTTTCTTTTGGGGTAAATTCTAGATTAGAAGTTTTCTGGAAAATAGGGAGGGAGTGATCCCTTCGAACGAAACCCTCCGCATAATTACGATCGAGCATCGCCCTTCGGCGGGCTCGCTCGATCCCTCGATTATGCATCGTGTTTCGTTCTCAAGATCACTAGGTAGATGTTTAGAGCAAAAATTGTAATCCATATTGCAATGAACATTTCAATGAAAGATGTAACAACATACATACACTCAAATGATAGTTATTAAATAATTAACTTCAAACATATTATCAAAATTATTAATATAGTATTACAATAATCCGTTTCAATAACTACGACAATAGTACTCTTTTCCCAAATTTACTTTGGTCTTTTAAAATAGGCCGATTGTAAAACCGGTCAAACATCTGAGATTTCTCCGACCAGCCAGCGAGGCTTTTAATAACGCTCAAGTCCACACCTTTCTTTAACCCTGTAGATGTAGCAGCATGACGTAAATTATGTGGGGCAAAATTTTTGCTAAAACCACATTTGACCAGAAAGGCTATCAACCACCTGCTCATCGTATCCTTTGATGTCGCTTTGAATAATTTTCTTGTCGTTATAATTAACGCATCTTCACTTTGCCGCAAACTCCCTGTTTTCTTCAAACATGTCTGCAATATAGTAGCAACGCACAATCCTGGCCGATCTCGAAATTTCGGTAATATCAACAATGGTTGTACAAATCCAGGTTTAGACGTTTTTATACGTTCTTTATTTTAATCTCAATTACATCTGTCTTTTCTGTAATATTCGAAATTCGTATAGCCGCTAATATCTGCTTCCGGTGTGTAGTTACTAGCTCCAGTAACAGGATCAGCTTGTCTGATAATTCTGAAAGAGTTAAACCTTCAACTGGCACCATTGTCTCCACTCTTCCAACAATTGTCGAATATCGTATATATCCTTGTATTTCGGGTTTGAAGGGCGTAATTTGAAAATCCGTTTTAATAGCCTAGTAATTAATGGATCCTTTCCGATACTTTCGCTAAAGATATTAACGATACTGTCGAGCGACATGTATTTAACGTACTGTAGGAAGTTCGCTGATTGAACTGCTGTGTCAACCATTCGAGAACATCATTACGCCGAAGATCAAGAACATCCAAACCTTTTTTAATACAGAAATTCGTCCAATCTTGCAACGATCTAGCATACTGCTGTGAAATCCCCTCAGAAATTGATTCTATCAGGAGCTTTATCGAGTCTTCATTCACCTTATGTCTGCTGACTGCCTCCCAGATAAGCGACCGGCCATCAGTGTAAACACTCTCCTAATGAATGCTGAATTTTTCTGCACGGAGATATTAATAAGTTCTTATTTGGCCTAAATTATATAGGAGATGCCTCCAGCAAGGACAACCACAATGGATACCATGGTTGCGACCCCCAAACCGAAACTACTAATATCCCACAAACCTGATGCCTTTCAATTTTCCGTAAAGACTTTAAAATTAGCGACAAGGACGGAAACGCGTAAAAAAAGAATTTATTCCATTTGAAGGTAAATGCGTCCACACAAAAAGCTTCTGGATCCCTGTGCCAACAACAACAATTTTTACATTTTTTATTATTACGAGTCGCAAACAAGTCTAATTTAGGCTCTCAAAAATCAGTCAATATTATATTGAATGCCCAATTTGCCAGCTCCCATTCTGTGTCGATATTAGATACTCTCGATTTCTCAGCAGCTTCCGTATTTTCTTTGGACGGAATATATGAAGCAAACACCCACAATTTCTTCTGCTCACACAGCATCCAAATTTTTCGAGTAACTTCATTTAATTTGGGGTATTTTATACCACCCATTCTGTTAATATAGGAAATTGCCGTGATATTCTCTATACATAATAAAATTTCTTTAATTCTGCTGCAAAAGACCTTAACGCAAAGTATGCTGGCAATAATTCCAAATAATTTATGTGCTCCTTGCTTTCCACTTCGTTCCAGAACCCGTGAGTCTTTTCACCCTCACATGTAGCACCCCATCCTGTTGTGGAGGCGTCTGAGCATATTTCAAAACAAAATTTGTGCCGCCTAATCGGATTTATAGACTGCCTTGTCTCCCACCAGACAAAATCTTAAATTTAAAAAAACAGGTATTCTGATCGTTGAATCGTAATCTCCATCCATGCCCGGTAAAGCAATATAGCCGACTGTATGCCACAGCGGGGCACGCAGCTGTAATGTTATCAAAAAATGAGCAAAATTTCTAATCGATGATTCCTTACACCTACGGAACTTCTTATCAAAGACGAAATCTTCTTTTTCTTTTCAACTGGAAGTTTGACTGTAAAAGACTTCGAGTCCAACACAAAACCCAGAAACTGTCACTTCATTCTTGGGACCAAATTACTTTTTGACTTGTTTATAATAAACCCAAGCGACTTAAATCTGCAAATAGTTGCTCGCACATTCATGGTACATGTATTCACATCTGCTCACAGGCATAACCAATCCTCAAGGTAAATTATAGATGGCAACCCCTGTATTCTTAATGAACCAACTACTGGTTTCATAATCATAGTAAATATCCATGGACCTATCATATATTAAGACCAACCGGCAGACAAACACACTGATAAAATTGACCTTTCCACGAAAACCTAAGAAATTGCCTACCATCTTTATGCATAGGAATGAGAAAGTAAGCATCTTGCAGATCTAGTGTGGCCATGTAACAATTGTATTGCGCGCCTCTTCCTCTATGATTAACATGTAGTACCCTCACTTCACACCGATGACGCCACAAATTTAAAAGTTGTTAATTTTTTAACGAGTGTAAACTATGCTACGTGTGCACCCTTCTCCTGTCGTCATTCTTCTTCTTTGTGCCGATAAGCCACAACGCAGCTCCGAAGAAAGGGAAAAAATGGGGAAGACTGAAACCGGTTCAGACACGGAAAATCGAGAAAAATGTTTCGAAAGACGACTGAGAAGCTTCGAACGGAAGCTTAGTTCGTAAAAGAAAAAGAAAAGGTCACACCGAAGAAATAGTTCGTCTTCATCTTATTTTCGCTCTCGTGAGACATCCAAGGAGAGCGGTCGTAGGAATAAGAGAGAGCGCGAATATAACCACAGTGAAGAACACTGGCGCGAATTAAATCGGAATGACAGTTCCCATGACAGTAAGTTTGTTCGTTTACTTGTGTTAGGTTAATTTTTTGAGATACATGAACAGGATTTGCAACACGTGAAACGGGCACTTTTTTAGTCTCTGTAGAGCTGCTAGAGGAGTTGTAGCTCAGCCAAACGTTTCGTGAAAAATCACAAGCCACTCGTAGGTGTCACCTATACGAGATAGCTGTAGCTATATGGCTGGGTGTACGACACAAAAATGTGATTTTGCGTGTCACTCACGCTCGTACAATAGAATCAGACTGTAGCCTGCCAATAGATGTTACATCTAGCATCCCTAGACTGTGTACGGTCTCAGAGAATCAACGCATCGGTGTTTCGTTCGTAGGAAGTCCAGAGCGTCAACAACGTTTCGATCGAATAATAAGAGCAACGAGCATCGATCCGCTATTAGGAGACGTGACAAACACGGATGCACCGGTGATTATGAATGCTGTTACTCTGCAACCAGGCAATCGTGAGACAACCGGGGAACAAATCGAAGTTATTACGCTAAAAGAAGATGCCCTGAAGGTTATGGGGAAACGCATCGTTCCAGAAAAATCCTCGGTCCAGCTATTCATAAAAATATCGCCGAAAAATGGATAGAAGTCGTAGAAAAGGGCCTTCCAACAGAAGAACGCGCATAAATATTGAAAAAATACCCATCACCTGAGAATTGCACTCTGGTCAGCGCTTCTAAATTAAATCCGGAGCTTAACCCTTTGCACTCCGAATTTTATTTCAATTTCGTTACCAGCAGCTCCCAATACTTTTAAGTGTTTTATTTAAAATTGACTTTAACTAAAAAATAATGCAATTTGTAAATAAATAAAGGAAGAAACAAATTCACTTAAATACCAATTTTATTTACACTATTGTCGTATTTTGAAATTTTCAAGCATATGATATCTTTTGAAACAGCTTCCAAGATGCAACCCTGGTTTTCTTTTCTCACGTTTTACAAAAATAGGTAGTTTCTCTTCTTCCTGCAGGTATTTTTCTATTTGAGCAAACTGCACAGTCTTTATGTTTTCCTTCGGAATGTACGAAGATGAAATGAGGCTTTCCATCTAAGCGATCATATTTATCAAGTGTTCCAGGCCTCCCCAAATTCATATTTCGAGTACGACAATCACGAGTAAGCATTGACAAAATCTTTTCGCGAAATTTTTTGTGGGCTATAGGTTGTGTTTCTTGGTTTTTAGTTTTCTCTATGTATAAAATATACGCATTTACTATGGAGATTTCTAATCCCCAAAGGAAATATTTCCTCCACCGCTTGAGTGCTCGACGTAAAAAACAATAAGATGTCGCGTATTGGTTCGCCACATCGACACCACCCATATTTTTATTATAATCTATGATCACATTCGGTTTTTTTATTTCTCTTCAATTACCTGAATGTCTAACACTTCTAGTGACATTGCGAGAGCGTTGATAACGTATAATATGTGCGCGACATATATTTATTTGGACATGAAAAAATGTCGAGTGGGACTCGACAAAGGAGCTCCTGAGATAAAAAGTGATGTCGAGTGACACTCGACATAGGAGTGCAAAGGGTTAAAACAGCGATCACTGAAGCCGCGATAACAAGGGATGCTCGCATAGAATCAAAGCAAGAGTGAATCGCTGGCTGTCTCACTGTTGTTGCCAAGGCTCTCTCGACTGTCCTCAACGGCAACGCGGACGCCGAAAATCTCTTATTCATTGAATATCGTTGTGACACCGGTACACTATTGGCAGATCTACAACCAGAAAAATCGTCCGTTCGAAAAAGTCTTATTCTAACAGACGTGGTTGGACCTATTAGAGATACGCTACAGAACTCATCCTTAGATGAGTAGTTATGCGGTAAAAACTTAGATGAACATTTAAAACCCGCAAAAGCATTGGAGCGGTCGCTCAGAGAACTGAAGCCATCGGCTAAGAATCAGTCACCAAAAAATTAAAAAAACTTTAAAACTCCACCGGGTTTTTACCAGTCCAAATCGTAGACAACGACGTTGGGCGGGCACAACAAATACACGTCGCAATCGAAAAAAGATCAGGATATTCTGAAGGAGCACTCGTTGAAGAGATTGCAGTCAAATCAACCGTATCAAAAGTCGAATCAACAGAAGGATCGCAACTACTCGACATATCGCCGTTAGATCACGTAGGCATCACTGCTGGCAGACTCAGCCTCTTTAAGCATAAATGGCCTCGGGTTACATAGGACCCGAACATTTTTTCGTTGCTTGAGGGTTACAAAATAACATTGTAAAATGTTCCTTCTCAGGAAAAAATTCCGAGAGAAACGGTTTGGTCAACTGAGGAGAGATCTCAGATAATTTTACAGATCCAAGAGTTACTCGCAAAAGGAGCTATAGTACAATGCTTGCCCATGAAAAATCAATTTGTTTCTAATATTTTCCTTTGACCAAAACCAGACGGTTCAAGGAGGTTAATCGTAAACTTAAAGGGGCTTCATAAATTCGTTAAATGGGAACACTTCAAGGTAGAAGATCGAAAAACCGTGATTCAAATAATGACCCCCGGAGTTCTTATGGCAACTATTGACCTAAAAAATGTATATTATATGATGCCCTTTAATAAATCAGACAGGAAATTTGTTAGATTCAAATTTAAAAACAAAGTCTTCGAGGTCACGTACCTTCCTTTTGGACTCAGCACGGCGCCCTTTACCTTCACTAAATCAGTGAAACCGATTATTACTTATCTGAGACAACAAAAATTCCAGAAAGAATCACAAACACTCGAACCTGAAATCGAATTTGAATTATCAGATACAGCGTTCAGGAAAATACTGGTATGTTTCGGAGAACCGGATATAGATTTATTTGCGACAAGACACAATTCAAAATGCGAAAAATATGTTTCATGGCGCCGAGATCCGAATTCGTTGGCCGTTGATGCATTTACCATCTCATGGAAACCATATTTCTTTTACGCATTCTGTTTGGTAGTTAACGCGTTGCATGGTTGCCATGCAGTCGTGTACTAGCTTTTGTTTTCTTGTACCTCACCGGCGGATGCTAGCCGCGTCGTGCGTTTGATCGTCAGTTGAGCCATGCGCTTCACAAGGTGAACATCAATTGTGTAACCTCATTAATAAAGACATTTTTCTCACATTCAAATAATGCGTGCACAGTAAACACATGTTGGGATAATCACAATTATCCTAACATAAAAATGGTCCTTCGAGCCGGATATTTACAAACAAGAACACCACAGTGAACTTGTGTTAATATCCATTTACAAACGCATGGCGACCCGCGGATTTACAAGCAAGAACACCACAGTGAACTTGTGTTAACATCCAGTTACAAACGCATGGCGACCCGCGGACATACAAGCAAGCGCACCACAGTGAACTTGTATTAACAGTCAAGAACGCATTCTGACCGAATCACAAGTAAAATCACCACAGTGAACTTGTGTGGACATTCATTGCAAACGTTCTGTGATACGTCGTAATTTTCGACGCTGTTCAGTGACAATTGTAACAAGTGCATTCTGCAAACATACAAGAAACTCTCTACTCGATCACCCACAGGGAAGAGACGCAGGACACGGAGAGAATTTCGAGAGTTCGAGTTGTCATCATCTTCATACGCATACATCCAAGGAGGATCTACAGAGAGGTCCTCGCCAAGTGCCGATCAAGTATTCCTCATATTTTTCTCGTTACGTATTTTTTCTTTCCTTTCTTTTTCTTTTACTTCGTCCTCGATTGAGTCGATATTGCAACATGGCTGAACCCGATCAACCGAATCTTAAGCAATTAACAGCAAGACGGGGTCTTGCCAAGGCTGTATGCAGAAGGGCTAAAACATATATTGAAACCATTAACGTTCGCGAAGCATCATTGGTCGAGATAAGGTTGCGAAAGTCAAAATTAGAACGATGTTGGGATAGTTTTTCTGAAGCTCAAGATCAAATAGAGATGTTGCTGGACTCACAAGAACATATGAGCAATCATGAAAGGGAAAGGATCGATTTTGAAGAGCAATATTTTCACGTCGTGGGAAATTTCGAAGAAGTCATAGGCCAGCTTTCATCACCTATTGCGTCACCCAGTGCGTCGCACGTAAGTGGCGACGAGACAGTATCATTTCCAGCGCACACGCAAGTTCGATTACCGAGAATTGATTTACCGAAATTCAGCGGCGCATATGACGAATGGTTTCCATTTTATGATACTTTCAATTCATTGATCCATTCAAATTCGAGATTACAGAATGTCCAGAAGTTTCAGTATTTGCGGTCCTCATTAGAAAACGACGCAGCAATATTAATCAGGTCTCTAGAAATTTCCGATGCAAACTATACAGAAGCATGGAATATGCTAAAGGAGCGGTATGATAACAAACGCGTCATCATACAAAGGCATATAAAGGCAATGTTCGAGTTACCCGCACTACAAAGGGAAAATTGTGCAGGTTTACGGCAATTGATTGATGGAATTTTGAAGCACTTACTCGCATTAAAGGCTCTTGGTCGAAAGACGAAGGACCGGGACGACATAATAATATGTATGCTAACAAACAAATTGGACAGCGTAACAAGAAAGGCATGGGAAATAAGCGTCCCTGGTACGGATATGCCTACATGGCAACAATTACTAGATTTTTTATCGCAGCGCTGCCAAGCGTTAGAGACCATTTCTAAAGAAGCAACCGAAACACGTGCTTCTAACAAATTCATACGAAGTAAACGTACCGTTTCCAATGTATCAGTCAAGGGCAAGGTCCTTTGTCCTTCGTGTAAAGGAAATCACCATTTATATCAGTGTGGTCCGTTCCTAAATTTATCCATTGAAGACAGGATAAGGAGGACCACTGAACTCAATTTATGCCTGAACTGTTTACGCACAACGGCCCATCGTTCCAACGCATGTGAGTGGGGCCGTTGTAAGAAATGCGGCAAAAGGCATAGCACGCTGCTCATAGAACGCAGCCGGCACGGTACGAAAGTGTCGAGAGGCACGACAATGTGCCGGCGTCTTCAGCCGAACAAATGCAGGCCGTCGCTGTTATTCGGCAAGCTTTTATCTCTGCCAGAGGTGATACACTGTTGTCCACCGCTGTGGTATATGCAAAGGATCAGCATGGCAACGAGCACGAGTGTCGTGCATTCTTGGACCCGGGGTCACAGTCAAATTTCTTAACCGATGAAATGGCAAGGAAACTCGCATTACACACGCGTCCCGCAGACGTACCAGTTCTTGGGTTTCATCAGGCCCTCACACAAATTAGTCGCGAAGTGGGAATAGAGGTCAAATCACGCATAAACAATTACAAAACGAAATTAGATTGCCTAATCGTCGACAACATCACAGCCAATATTCCATTAGTTTCATTTAACCGCAATGCAATAAAGGTCCCGGCAAACATAAGGTTGGCAGATCCAAATTTTCATGTCTCAAAAAAAAATAGATCTTTTAATCGGGATAGACGCATTCTGGCGATTGCTCTACATAGATCAAATTAGACTCGATGATACCCAGCCACTATTCCAAAAAACACATTTGGGGTGGATTCTGGCACGAGATTTTTCCCCTTCATTATCAACAAATCAAGCAAGATGTTGCAACCTTTCAATGAGAAACAATCTTGATGCTATCTTAACACGATTTTGGGAATTGGAGCAGGGATCGCTCAAGAGTGAAATGTCACCTGAAGAAAGACAATGCGACGAACACTATCAGCGCGCATTTCAACGCACTCCTGACGGTAGATTTATGGTTAGCCTACCGGTGAAGGAAGGAATGCTGGAGCAGATAGGGAACTCTAAAGAAACAGCTACGCGCAGGTTTTACGCTCTGGAATGCCGATTGGAAAAAGATCCGACGCTCAAAACGGAATATTTAAGGTTCATGCAGGATTATGAAAAATTAGGCCATATGCGTTTAATTAATACACCAGATAACGATCTCAGTACTAAATATTATCTCCCACATCACGCCATTATAAAAGAGAATAGTTTAACAACAAGGCTCAGAGTAGTTTTTGATGCATCCTGCAAAACAAGTACGGGTGTTTCCCTAAACGACGCATTAATGGTGGGACCCTCATTACAGCAGGATTTATTTTCAATTTTAGTTAGGTTCAGAGCACATCGGTACGTACTCACGGCGGACATTGCAAAGATGTACCGTCAAGTTATGCTCCACTCATCACAGACACCTCTTCAGAGAATTTTGTGGCGTGAGTCTTCTCAAGACCAACTCCAAACATATGAGCTGCTCACAGTAACGTACGGTACCGCATCAGCGCCATTTTTAGCAACCAGGACACTGCAACAGCTAGCCTCCTTGGAAAGGGAAAGGTACGCTCTCGGATCCGCGATAACACTCCGCGATTTTTATGTGGACGACCTGCTCACAGGCTCCAATTCATTAGATGAAGCAAAGATGATTCGCGAACAAGTCATAGGGCTCCTAAAATTAGGAGGCTTCAAACTGCGAAAATGGTTGTCGAACGAACCTGAGCTACTGCACGATTTAGCGGCTAATTCCGAGGAACACGCGGTATTGCAACTGGACAAGGGAGAATTCACCTCCACTTTAGGCATTAAATGGAATGCGCTGCAGGATCAATTCCAATATGATGCTACAAATATTTGCAGTACAGGGGAACGCGTTACCAAGCGATCCATATTATCAGCTATTTCCAAAGTTTTCGACCCGGTAGGAATATTGGGACCAATCATGCTATCCGTAAAATTAATCATGCAGCGTTTATGGGTTCTCAAGGTACATTGGGATGAGACGCTGCCCATGGAGCTTCACACCGCGTGGAAGAACCTAGAATTGGAGTGGCCACAGCTAGGAACCATTACCATTCCACGCATGGTCACAGGCTTGGGGCCTGTTTACATCCAAGTCCACGGATTTTCCGACGCAAGCCAAAACGGTTACGGCGCGTGTATATATATTAGATCTACAGACAAAAACGGGATGCATATCGTCAATTTGCTATGCTCAAAGTCGCGCGTTGCTCCGTTGCGAAACATCTCCTTACCCAGGCTTGAATTATGTGGGGCATTGTTGCTCGCGGAACTGACCGAAAAGGTCTTAAGGGCACTACCTTTTGACTGTAAAAATATCTATTTTTGGACAGATTCAGGCATTGTTTTAAGTTGGATACGCTCTTCGAGCAGACGTTGGGTAACGTTTGTTGCAAACAGAGTGGGCGCAATCCAGGAGTTATCAGGAACTGCAAAATGGCAGCACATAAGTGGGAAGGAGAATCCCGCAGATCTCATATCCCGCGGTGCAAGCCCATCAACATTAAAACAATCCCAGCTATGGTGGCATGGCCCAACTTGGCTACGGAGTGACACATCATCCTAGCCAAAGCAAGCAGCGCACGCCACATCTCAAGATCTACCTGATCAGCGTGCAACGAGCATTGCAGCAACAATCGCTACGCCCTCACCATTTTACATTCGTTTCGCCTCATTTCGGAAGCTGATACGAGTGATAGCTTACTGCAAGCGCTTTGCTCAAAATAGTCGTCAAAGGCTCAAACGATCATCAGGATGTTTAACACGTCAAGAGTTGGACGGGTCTACGACTGCCATAATACAACTCTTTCAGAGAGAGGCTTTCTTAGCAGAGATCAAATCCTTACTTAGAGGAAAAACTTTACCCAAGGGAAATGGCTTGCTAGGTCTCAATCCCTTTATAGAAGCAGGCATCATTCGAGTAGGCGGTAGACTCCGAAATTCCGCACTGCCGTTTCATTCTAAACACTCAGCAATATTACCGGCGAAACATCACGTAACAGAACTGATTATTGAACACTTTCATAAAAAACAGCTCCACGCGGGAACACAGGGCACACTCGCTGCCGTTCGTGAACATTATTGGCCACTCGCGGCGCGACACACTGTACGGAAGGTCATAAGACGATGCATAATATATTTCAAGACATCACCTCAGCCATCGCAACAGATCATGGGAAACTTGCCGGCTCACAGAACAACCCCCAGTCGACCGTTTTCAGTCGTGGGAGTGGATTATTGTGGACCGTTTCTTGTTCGTGAAGGAGCGAGAAGAAATGCCAGAAGATACAAATCGTACGTCATCATTTTTGTTTGTATGAGCACTAAGGCAATTCACATTGAGCTGGTTTTGGATATGACCACAGAGGCCTATCTAGCAGCTTTTAAAAGATTTACTTCCCGTCGCGGTCGACCATCCGAAGTACATTCCGACAACGGTACCACGTTTGTTGGAGCGAACAATGAGTTGAAGGAGCCGCATGAAATGTTTAAGAACGAAGAGCGTTGCAATAAAATAAGCACAGCGCTATGAGCTGAAGGCATCTCATGGCAGTTCATTCCTCCGCGCGCCCCCCATTTTGGAGGAATTTGGGAGGCGGCCGTAAAGGCAACAAAACATCATTTGACTCGTACAGCTGGACGGGCTTCTCTAAGTTACATTGAATTGTACACCTTATTGACTCAAATAGAGGCCGTGTTAAATTCCCGACCGCTCACTCCCCTATCTAATGATCCTAACGATTTTTCCTTCATTAGTCCCGCTCATTTCCTGATCGGCGCCACCCTAACGGCGGCACCGGAACCTGATTTAACTGACACAAAACAAAATCTATTATCTAAATGGCAATATATAGAACAGATCCGACAGCATTTCTGGCATCGATGGGTGAAGGAATACCTGCACCTGTGCCAGCAACGTACGAAGTGGAAGGACAACCGAGGCCCTCAGCTGGCCATCGGCGATCTGGTGACCATTCATGAGGACAACGCACCTCCCCTGCACTGGAGCATGGGCCGTATCGAGGCGATTCACCCCGGAGGGGAGGGAGTGGTGCGAGCGGCAACCGTGCGGACCAACAAGGGTTCTTTCAAACGGCCTGCAGCCAAGCTCTACGTGTTACCAGTGCAAAATTAAGAACTCACCTAGGACTACTACTTATTTTCATTGTGTTCGGTGCTAAACTTAGTTATTCCAAATGTATATGTGCATAGTTGTGTGTTTACTCCTTCGTTTGTAAGCGATGCGCGCTTGTTTTGAATCATGCGCGAATCGAACTAATAGTGCTACTACTCATTGTATGCATGCGAGTGTAGCATCAGATATTTATTGAAATCGTTGTACCTGTCATCGCGGCAGTTATAAGTCTGTTATCAATTTTATGTTAGGATAATTGTGATTATCCCAACATGTGTTTACTGTGCACGCATTATTTGAATGTGAGAAAAATGTCTTTATTAATGAGGTTACACAATTGATGTTCACCTTGTGAAGCGCATGGCTCAACTGACGATCAAACGCACGACGCGGCTAGCGTCCGCCGGTGAGGTACAAGAAAACAAAAGCTAGTGCACGGCTGCACGGCAACCATGCAACGCGTTAACTACCAAACACATTCGCACCATTTCTTATAATTTTGCGAACGTTGCAAAGAATCAAGCGCAAGGAATCTCGCGTCATTTTATTTATACCAGATTGACCCAGCCAGCCTTGATACCGGTGATTCAGGCACTCGCGATTGCAAAGCCTATTTGTTCCAACCAAATGCTGATCTGTTAATTTCTCATAACAGGGAAATTCATCCAATTTAGTAAAACATTTCCCTGGTGGCCGTGAAGTTATTAGGCGAGCGTTTGAAATGAAAGGTTCTTCAACCACAACAACGAAAATAATTGTAGCCTCGTTGTGTGACTCATCCATGCAACAATACGATTCAGCGCTCAAGAAATGGTCGCTTCATTGCAACAAAATCGCAATATCCCCCTTTTCGACTTCAATTGCAGCCATTATAGAATGCCTCTCTAGCGAATTTGTAAAAGGCGCCTCGTAGGGCTCGCTAAATACTTTGCGTTCAGCCATTTCATTAATTGTAGGACGTGAAATTGGACACAACTGTCAAATCAAAAGAATTTTCAAGGGCATATTCAAGTTGAGACCGTCAGCACCAAAATATGATTCTACGTGGAATCTGGAAATTGTGTTAAAATTTCTTATCGAAAATGCCAGGAAATAAAATACTCGCTCTGAACGACTTGAGTATGAAACATATTACGTTGCTGGCCCTCATTATAGGACATCGAATGCAAACTTTTGCACTTATTAAAACTTATAATATACGCAAAATCGATAATGCGATAAAAATTAAAATTGCGGACCCCATCAAAACGTCTCGTCCGAAACGAAAACAGCCTTTACTAATCCTCCCTTTCTACACGGAAAACAAGAAACTATATGCGGCCTCGATGATCGAAACGTACATAAAGAAAACTGAAAAAAATACGTGAGCTGACAAAATCATTATTTTTGTCACTTAAGAAACCCTTTCACGCAGTTTCCAGTCAATCTTTAAGTCGCTGTGTAAAAATAATACTGAACTTAAGTGGTATTGGTACAGAAACTTTTACAGTACATAGCACACGCCATGCTTCAACATCGGCTGCAAAAAGAAATGGTGTCGACGTAGACACCATAAGGAAAACAGCAGGATAGTCTGATAGATCGCTTACATTCGCAAAATTCTATAACCCAACTATCGCTACGAATAAAGACTTGTTTTCAAAGTCCGTTCTTAAATCTAAACAAAACTCAAGTTAGTTAAACATATTATGTTATTATATCCAAAGTTATTATGTCTAAGAAAATGATTATCTCAATAAGTTCGTTACCATTAAGACTATTGCCATATCTGTCTTTCAACAACTGCATATTGATCATACAGAATCAATATATAATAATATAATTAAATGATTAAACGAACTTACCAAGTGAAGTTCGATCATAATTGTATGAAGCACCTCTTCGGACATGATCAGTCCCACTCTATAATTTCCGTTTTACGTAATACGGAAAATCCCGGAACGATATGGCAATGCTTTCAAATACTGACGACGGAAGAAGGGTGCACACGGAATATAGATTACCCTAGTTAAAAAATTGACAACTTTAAAATTTGTGGCGCCATCCGTGTGAGTTGAGGGTACTACATGTTGATCACGTCGGGAGAGGCGCTTCATACAATTATGATCGAACTTCACATGATAAGTTCGTTTAATCATTTAATTATTGGTCTTTAACTTAATCGCTGTTCTTATGTTCTCCATCTTAAAATGGACTAGCGAAATGAATTTGTTTAATTTTTTCAAATTTAAAACAAGTCTTTCCTTTCTACTTAAACGTTGTGTTCATATGTCCTGGAAAAAATACGGATAATTTCCACTCTCTAGTAAGTTTGCAAGTAGTAACTACGTACGAAGTATCTACAAACAAGAATACAATGTAATCGTAACGAAATTCGGAACATTTTCTCGAAAAGTGTCACATAAAGAACGATAATTTGATGAGTAAAATTACCAGCATAGGAGGTCAGCGATATCCCATTTTACTCAGCAGGTGTCAAATTGAACAAAAACATCAATCGAATGTCAATTGAAAGTATCAATTTTTTCTCTTCTGCGTGAACTTTATTCGATTTTATTGAGTTTGGTGTGTTCAGGCAAGCGCCTTATTTTCGTTGATATATCTCTATTAGCTTGATCTTCTTTATATTCTTCTCCTTCGGGAATCGGTGTTAATAATAATACGAAATTCTATAACTGGGTGTGTGTGTGTGTGTGTTTATTGCATTATTTTTACCCGACTGAAAAGATGTACGCAGATGTGATACATTTACATTGTGGTTAATTTTTTTACAAAATTGTGAGCTGATGTAGGATGTTACATACTCTCTGCCGTGAAAAAATACGACGAAAATGCACATACCTATACAATTTTATTGTACTATCAGTACAACTCCTGTAGAGGAAGCTGAATGTTAGGAAAACAGGTCGAGAAAATGATAAATGTAATAAAACTGCATCAACCAAAATAAGGCGTTTGTCTGAATAGAACAATCTGAATAAAATGAAAATAAACTTAATTGCGAATGTGTCGGCAGTAGCGTCAACTTTTTTCTTTAATCAACGTAAACTATCGTAAGAAGTGTAGTAGAGTTGAAAGCGCGACAATACCTGTGTCCTATAATGCCGCTTGATGAAGTAATACATCACATGTAACTAGAACGGGTTTAGTATCAGGACCGAAATCAAATTTCCTGCCACTTAAAAAGACTTGACAAGTGGTCACGTGACTTTAATGAAGGTAGAGTGTACCTGTAACTACCAGGTTGTTTGTAGGTGCATGGGGAGTAGTAAGATGGTGTTATTGGTTGGACGCCTGCATCGCGTGAATCGTGTCATTAAAGCACATTGGAGCCCGTTGCACTACTTGTACACGTATAACATAAAATAGTACTGCCCCTATAAAGGTCTTTATGCGTTGTCTGATGGAAGGAACGGCAGAAAGCAGAAACAGTTATTTTCCACAGGCCTATTGTGACGCATTGCCCCAAAGACGTATACTTTTCCATGATCCGCGACTCTTCTAATTAGCGTTTAGTGTCATTTTCATTACATAATGCATAAGTCTGATTCAACGTATATTTTACAAGACATATTTTTCCGTTATCACGTTTTCCATGACGTGCAAGTCGTAATTAATTTTACAAATATTTTATTTATTTCATCTTTCGCACTTTAAAAGATTCTTTAACACATTGTTGACCGGCAATTTTCGGTAAAAGTTGTCTCAAGTCACCGGCTAATATTTCGTAATTGAACATGGAAGTGAAACGATGTAATTAACCTTCAATAAAGTTTGTTTGTGCATAATGAATTAAAATTAAACTTTGGCCATAAATTGTATGTAATTTTTAATATTTTTTCGTAGTGATTAACTGTAGTCGATTTCGTATGATTAACAGCAGTCATTTACGCGTAAATGTAGACAAGAAGTTTTGAAAATCTATCTTGTTTCGTTGCGCTTTCCTTTTAAAGAGCTAGATTATGCCCTTGTTATTTCATATTCAATAATCATTTTCCAAATGACTACAACTTATTTAAAAATCACTCGGGCAACTATACAAAGCATTCACATATAATTGATTGAAAAATGCTTCACCGTCACGTTCCGTCGTTCTTGGCACTTTCTGATACTAGAATTGTAATAAAAGCCTCAGTACCAAGAAAATTATACTTTTTTATAATAAAGCAGACGCGATTGAGCACAATGAACAAAATTTTGCTATATTCTATATTGCCCTGCGTTTCAAAAATGAAAATAGCCGACGCAAGTGCAAACACGAGTTAACTCGTCACCGGTCAGCAACGTTTGGCCATGAAAACACGAGTTAACTCGTGACCGGTCAACAATGTGTTAAGGTCTTCTTTTCATACCACAATGCTGTCAATGCTCGTAAAGTTTGGGTACTCTTGAGTTACCTCTTCCGGAGTCTAGGATCATGTTGTAGACATTAATGCTATTGTAAATCGTTTCAATGCTATCCGTTTATTTAATAATGCAATATCATGATATCATATCATGATGATATAGCATGATGTAACGTAGTGTTCTCGGAAACCAAGTAATAGATAGTATTGATTTGCTGCACGTATATTTTTAATACGTGCATTATATACATAATAAGTTATAATTATGCTTTAGGCGAAATACTCTATTGATTGTTTGAATTCTCAATTTATGCATCGTATGCCGTTTTGCATTGCAAGTCCTGCGTTGTTATTCACGGCCCAACTCGTCTTTGCAGGTACACATCTTAATAACGACAGTAGGTATAAAGCGAGTAGGACGCTTTTGTCAATGCAGTTATCGATATATCTCTGATTTCAAAAATGCACATAATAAAATACCCATCACTGAGATAGGTATACTCGAATTTGCCCAGCAAAGCTATGTGCAAACAGGTAATAAATTCTTCTTCCATATTGCTCAAATATTGTTAATCTGTGCTCTCAGTACTTTTCTCCGTTCACTCCTAACCATTTTTCATACTTTACATTGTACAATGACATCACTGCATCATTGAATTACATTTGCATTTGCATCTTTTATAAGACGCATACATACGCACACGTATATACTGTGCATGGAACATTTTGATGGCATCCTTTTTTCTACTAAAAATTTAATTTAAATTTAAATTTTTCAAAGTCTTCTGTATCCATGTGACGAAGACTGATAATTACATTAAAAATGTATAGTAATTTCTGACACATGTAAGACAACGTTTCGCGTTTCTTCTGATGCCAATCTTACTGGACATCCTATCGAAAACATCAATTTTTGTCGCACATATCAATTGTTTCAAATGATCATTTACGCAGTATATATTCGCAAAGATTTAAGCAGGTTTATATAAATAAATGATATAGGTATATACTTAAAACTTAAAGGTTTTATACGGAGCTTATTTCACCCCGCCAGCGTATTCTGAATTTCTTCCCTTATGAGAAGCAAAAAATCCGAATGAGTGGGTCGAATTAACGTACCGGGTGGGCTACGAGCAGTATCGACAACAAGCAGTTACGCAATAATGGGGCTCTTGATAAGTAAAGCGTGGTTACTCACATTAGTATTAGAAATCCATGAGCCGAAGCAAAGCAAAAGTAGCGAGGAAAATATAATGGCACGTATGGGCAAAAAATAACCAAAAATTCTAAATACTATATCAGACGTTTGCCACAAGCAACTGCATACAAGTAAGATTACATCTGTTACATCAAAATAAAACAGATCTTTTGTTGTATGTAATGTAGGAAACAAAAATATGTAATATAAGTTCATTTAAAAATGTGTAGTGAATATCGCAAACATATGTGCAATAACAATGTCGAATCTGATTGCATTACGTATTTAATCAAGGTCGTAACTTTTTATTATTGTAAGGTCCGATTGCATTCGAAGATAAATAATTTTGTTAACAGATCATAATAGAATAAAAAGATAACTTACTGGAATTATTTTATTTTGCAATTAATAAATACAAATAAATTTGTAAATTGTTCTCTAGGCGTCTGTTTATTCTTCATATTATTTCTCCAACTAAGGGAGGCTGCAGGAAATGATTATAGACTGAATTGTCTAAACATCTTCACTAAAATCGATTTTGATCGCAGTTATAATTTTTAAGATACGTTAAAATGGGGATTATTTAAAATTACAAAAGTAAAGTAAAACTTAGCAACTATTAAAATAAAATATATATTTCAGACTTCACGATGATTAAATTGCATTTCCATAAACATTTATATATTGCTTTGAACATAAAAACTTCTATCGTTACTTCGCCCACATGTAACATCACGCAAACGGTTTTATTTATGCCTTAAGATAATTATTTCGAACCGTGTCTATAAGTATATATGGTGCAAAAGTCAGATCGACTACGGTCTCGAGTTTTGTCAGTGTGCCTTTATGATTACCGTTTACCGAAATTGTACTAAACTGAAAAAGGCAGCATAGACGTTTGTACCTGTATATATCATAATATTATAAACATGCATTACGTAAAGTACATACAAAGTATATGTTTGAGAAATTATAACATAACCAACCAAGCCCCGCTATATTTCAGTTGATGCTTTCTCTCATTTGGAAACCGCGCGCATTTTTCAAAGCAGTGTGTCTAGCGAAACCACTTGTAGATTTGCTGTCTGGTGTTACACATTACTGTGCATTTTCCGGCACCAAATTAATTTGACACGACTAGCGCAGGCTGGGTTTGTGTTGGTGAGTGATGTGTGTACCTTGACATTTGGATACATATACATATGTATGTATGTATACACATATATATATATATATAATTATTAATATATATTATATATTCTTATTCATATTATTTAAGTATCATTTATTACCGAAAGTTTATATTTTATTTTCACCAAATCTCGTCAAACTCTTTTATTTTGAATCGGTATTCTTAGTTTAATGATAACTTGTATGGTCAACATAAAAATTGATAAGGCACCCTTATATCGGATACTCTTATGACTATAATGTTTTACTGAACATCTTGATTTGTAAGTTAGACTAAAAATTATACGTTATGTTTTTGGAAACTCAATGTCTTCAGATTATTACTCAGAACGAAAATGTTAACATTCGCAGAAATGGTAATGTTAGAAGAGGTCCGATTGAGTTGCGCCGGCATATTTAAAAATTTAAACACGATTTTTTAAAATAGCTTCTTTGGGTGGAATTCGCATGATTTCCGAAAATGATCAGGCTGGTCGTCTTGTAGCACCACAACAAGGATGCATTCCTGTGTTAAGTTTGTCACAAGCAAAGGGATTCGTGCAAGATGTTTTTTCATTAAATAAAAACAAAAGAAAGTTTTACTAAACCCCATTTTTTTTAACTGCTCGCCATCGTCTTATAATTTGATATTTCTCATTTCTGTGCTCCACTCGTAATAGCGGTATATATGCAGAACAATTGTCAGCAGATATATATGCAAAAAAAGTGTCAGCAGAGTTTTACAATTCATGCCATGATGTGATTACATAGCAGTTAATCATACGTATATTTTAGAAAGACTGTATTTACAATTATTCAAAGTGTATATACATTCTTGGGAATACCGTATCTGTTTTTTTTTTGTCAATTTATATTATTTTTATCGCTGCGCCATCGGTGGCACGTTCATCAATTTTTATCAAGTTTCAAAGAGATGTCTACTTCTTTAGACTACAGTAAAACCTGTTTTTGTGCGGTCCTTTTTTATGCGATTTTGTTTTTGTGCGAGTTTATTTTTGTGCAATTTTTTTTGTGCGATTTATTTTTATGCGGTATATGAATCTTAGCGGCGTTAGCACCAGTTTAACGTTTCCTATCATGTACATATACATGTTGTGGACGAAATATATGAATGTGTAATTAATCGAAACGTTACCGAAAACACGTCAACGTTATTATCTGAAATTAGTGCGCTTGCACATAATATCGGCGGAGAAGGCTTTGATTCTTTCGGCGATAATGACCTAGACGAGATGATTGAGGACCAAACTGTCCATGATAGTGACATTATCAATAGTTTGATAGATTATGAAAATGGACAAGAAGAACCGGAATCTATTACAGCAGATAAAATATATGCAGGGATCCAAATTTCGAAAAAATTGGAAACGCATTTTCTTAAAGTAGATACCAAAGCGGAAAGACGCTTAAAATTTGAAAAAGAGCTGAGATCATGCATGTCTCACTATCGTTACGTTTACAAGCAATTGACCAGTCGACCATCGTCACAAAAACTGATCACTGAGTCTATGGTACCAAAAAACAAATCAATTGAAATCCTATCTTCAAGCGACGGAAGCGATTTTCAACCAATTCGTCACAAGAAGATGCGCGTTTTGGATTACGACGAGTAGCAGCAAACTATTTAATGTACAATGTAAAAACTTCTCCATGTATATGTACAATGAAGAATTAAATATTTTTACCATTTCTATAGGTCTAATTTAATTATTTTATTTAATTGAAAGCATTCTCTCATCTATTTCATAAATCATTGATGTACATATTTTGTTAGTCCGACTTTTTTTATGCGGTCCTTATCCACCGCATAAAAAAATTTTTAGGTAGTATATCGCACAAAGTTGTTTATTGTATGTAAGAATTTATAAAATTTTCGAATATTTTTTTGTACGATTTCTTTTATGCGGTCCCTATCCACCGCACAAAAACAGGTTTTACTGTAGTTGTTATTAGACTGCTGTGAATCTATACTTGTGTGTATGTAATTTATACAAGATGTAGTGTATTTCGCGTGTCGAATGTACTCAGTTCTCTGACTGCGATTGTGCTTGGATTTGTCTCTGACTCTGATTGCGTGGTGTTTTTAATGCAATCGTAGTGGCTTTGTAGCACGAAATTTGTTGGAGGAGAGCGATGATGGAGTGGTGAGATTGGTAGTTGTCAAATATATGCGTGAACTATGCTGTGATTAGTGATTACTGGGAAATTCTGCTATGAATGGTACTTAGGAAATTTGGGAGAAACTTTATTTGAAGAAACTTGGTGCGGACACAAAGTGGAGCGGATCGTTAATATTTTCGGTCCAACGGAATCTAAGATTTCGGGTTTTATTGCAGGAATTAGCAAAGAATCCACGGTGGAGATAGGTCGTATTGAAAGGATAGTGATTATGTGCTGGACACATATTTACGAACGGAATGGTAGGTTTGTAATTATATACGCTGTAACATCTGGTTTATGTCATACCAATGACATTCCATATTTGGAACCTACGAATGGTTTCAAGCCGTTGGCCGTTATTTTTGTTTGTGCATTATATGAATATTGTCGTACGTAACGGTTTCGTTAGGTGAAAAATTAAATATTCTTATGAAGAAATTATATTAAAGACTCGTCGGAAAAATAGACTTAAAGATATAGACATAGAAGAGTTACCCCATTTGAAAACGCGGCAAAAGCTTATATACACGTATAAATGCAATAAAAAAAAAAGTAGAACAAAAATTCGGAAAAATACACCGACTTTGTGATTAGTTTAAAACATCGTTAGCTAAATTATTTTGCTATTTTGATAATTACGAAATAGATATGTACATGTATGCACATATAATGCCTAACAGAAGAAATTTTAATGTAATTGGAAGACTCTGAGTATGCATAGGTAGAGTAATGAAATATCGGTGAGAGCTCCAGCGACTGTCAATATGATTAGGGGAACATTGCTGTGGGTCTCGAAAAACGCTATCGCCGGCAATGAAGTTCCGTATTCTGAAGGTAAAAGAAAATAGCTCAGCATCCGTGCACATCCAGAAAATTGGTAAGATTACACGAATCGAACATCAAGTAGTAGACTTAGGCATATTTAATAATAAAACAAATCGTATAAATGCTGATTATTTAGCAATCAAATTAGTCGTACAACGAAGGAGTCAATGGAGATAATTTAAGACAGCAAATTACCCGCAATCTGTGTTAAACATTTTTCGATTGATTTGTTAGAAAGGCCATTGGCGCTAAAATGGTTACCCCAATCTCTGCCAGAAAAATTATAAACATCTTCCTCTGGGTTAGGTGTCAAAAATTAATTTTAAAGGACATAGCAAAATTTCTTAAAATTTAATTTTGGTTTATTGTACATATAGTCATAGGGTGGTATTTATAATCATTTTAAAGAAAATAGTGTGAGATGTTTTACAAGTTAGCAGCGAATAAGTTAGAGTTCGAATATTAATATGAGTAACTGTACGAAGTTGAGCCACGTACATTTGCACTCGCAAAGCGTCATAGGGGAATTTAAGAGTGGTGGGAAAACAGAACGTCGTGTGGTGCAAAGCGGTAGTGTCAACTACAGGATCCACTGTTGTGTGGCTTAGCTACACGTATTTGGAAAGGTTGGCTATGCGGCATGTTTTATGTATTGTTAACTTAACAGTGTAGCACAAGGTCGTGGCTAACTACGCTTAAACAATCGTAATGTTTTTCCACTAACGAAATAAGTGTCTCATCCTGCTGGAATAAAGGTTCACAATGTCGACGAGGTTTTTTAAGCCCGCTAGATTGTATACGAGCATACAGTGGGGCAGTTTATCTTTTCAAATGGACATCCAAGTTTACCGTCCTACTTTACCCTATATCCTGATGTATCTGCTGATAAGTGCCCTTTTACGAATTATTCGGACAGAAAGCACGGAAGTGAAGAAGTATAGTCTGGTATCTTTTCGATGAAGTACCATGTCAGCCGTATTCGTTCGTTGAGTATCGGTTTGAAGCAAATTATTGACCATTTATGGATTACAGTATTACCTACTTAACACTAGATTGCCCGAGATTTCTTGTATACCTATATTGCCCAAAAACAGTCAAAATGACTGCATTGTGAAAAAATAACAAATATGTAAAGAAATTTGTTTAAAATTAATTTTTAATATTTTTTATGTTATTTACAGTTATATAACAGGTTATTAGTAAATATTAACTGTACATATTGACTGTTTTCAATGAACTTAACCCATATTTCCGAAAGCAAGGCAAATTTATTTGATTGTAGGCGCCTACTGCATTCGGTTCTTTTGTCAAAATGAATAAATCGTAGGATTTGCTTGAACTTTTCTCTGCCCATAGTTTTTCTAAAAGATTCGGGACCCCACTTCGCTGACTATAAATAACTCAATTTAAAATTTGTTGCCTCGTAAGCTCCACGAGCATATAAAATCCCAATAAATGCATGTATTTCCGGTAATGTTGTTGTCCAATCGTTCCTGAAAATTCGGCGACATTCTTCTTCTGTCACTGTTCTTATATGTTTGATAATATAATTATCAAATAAGATTATCTGATGTTCCTTTTTGCGTAGCCTCCTTCACACTCTTGAATACCACCTTCGTCAATTTTTTTTGTCCACACAGTACCATCAGCAGCTGTTTCGGCCTCCTGAAACGTATTTTCAGTTTCTTCATCAGAATCTGAACTAGTTAGCACCCTACACCCTTTCCTGGGCATATTGATGACACTTTCATTTTCATCATTGGTGATCGACTCTTCATCACTATCTTCAGCGTCAGATGTTTCACTTTGAATATAATCCGCTTCATCTTCAGATGATAGTTCAGAATTTGTTGCATTTGATTCTATATCGGAGCACTCTTCACTTATGTTCGTTAGCTTTTCCAATAACTCATTTCTGTTCGACATTTTTTTCATAAAGTTAGAGCGCAAAAGAAATAAAATAAACAACTTGTTAGAACAACACTTTATAAAGATTCGAATAACTAGTACTACTTTAGCTTATTGAGCAACTGACAGTTATCAAGTATACGCCCAAAACGACAATTTATCATGCATCATATTTCAATACAAAGCCGGACAGGTCATATAAGAAATTTACTCAATTCAATAAATAAAAATCTTTTGATTATTTAAAATTTACCAAGCAGTCAAAATGACTGCTTCTGGACAATATAGGTATAACACATATATATATACGGAAATAAAGGAGGGCGGAAGTAACTACAATTATTCATAAACCCATTTATATGTTATAGAAAAAGTCACCAAATTCTAAGAAATTGTGTCATCAATTTCATAATTGTTTTTCTAATTGAAATTAAAAAACAGTCAAAATGACTGCCTTGGGCAATCTAGTGTTAATTGAAAATACTTCACGAATTATTTACTGCAATTTTTAATGCGAACAAGAAAATTTATCAGTAATGACATGCAGAATTATGTACAGACAGCTGTATGAAACTTGTTTGAAAATTTGTTTACCGTAACTATCATGGTATAAATAATTGCCCATTTCCTTCGTTATGGTTTATTTTATTTTTCTTCAAATAAATTCAGCACTCTACATGTTCGGAAACCGCGAGTTCCCTCTTCATGAGTCTAATAAAATATATAATAAATAAGTGGACAGTTGCATTAAAGTTGATATTTATATTGCATCGAAATTTCAGAATCACGGAATAACTTAAATAGTACAAAATAAGTTCTAAATGTCACAAACAAGAAGCAACTTTTATTTAAATTACTTTCTCATATTATTGTTCATAGTAATGTTCAATATATTTAATTGGGTTAAAAGAATAAAATAAACTTCAATTAAGCAGGAAGGCAATTCTTTATGCTGAAATAGTAACCAAACTTGAGGAATGTTTGTTTTCAAAATTGTATACGCACAGTTTTCTTTTATGTCACTGCTCAAGACCGTTTAAACGAATCTGCGGTATTGTAGGACAGATAGATCGACGTGAACTCGTATAAAGTTTGACAAATCGATATTTCATTTTTTGCGTTCCCCAGCTATACCTCCGTCTGGAAACTACCCATTGATGTTACAATATAACATGTACATTCGTCCAGTCGTTTTCCACACGCCCTTTCACGAAAAAGTTTCCTGAAGTCGTCATTTTAGATTTGTTATTTTTCCTCGTCAGCTGCTTGTATGCATGACGGAAAATTTTCTCAATTCATATTCAACGTTTAACGCATTTTAACAATTTGCGATCAAATGGCGTATTGTGCATGAACATCACGCGTCACATGTGCCTAACATGAAAATTATGTGTGAAGGTCGTCAGCTAATTTTATTACGCGCAGTGCTAGCAAAACTGCGCAAAACATAGCAGTGATACGCAGTATTGAACGTGTAAAATTACATCTGAAAATTATGCAATACTGATACAAAACTATTTGAAAGCGAATGAAATGCCTCGTTCCAACATACATTCCACATTACTTTGTGTTGTGTTTTTTTTTGTTTTTTTTTGCTTACGCAATTAACTCTACATATTACTTGCTCCGTATTTTCGTTTTCGTGGATACCTGTTGTACTCGGTATTTCTCGTTTCCTTGTGGCATTCCTGATCTGTTACAGTTGTGCACAACACTTGTAGAATCAGAATCACACATTTTGGATATATGAGCCTGTTTAGATATTGGATGGCTTTTGTTACTGCATTGAATATATTTAAAAACAAAGATTCCTCTTTTTTAGTTAAGGTTTATTTTATTATTTAAAAATCGGAATACTCTACATGTGTCAGAACCGTGAGTTCCCTCTTTAAGAATCCACACAATAATAGAGCAAATAAGTTTAAACGCGCGAAAACTACAAAAGAAGAGGGAATAGTGATTATTAATTTGCAACTGATTCTTTTTGCACTATATCTGTTTCAAAGATTTCGGAAAATATGTACAAATTTGTGGTTTGTAATAGATGCCTTAATAAATTGCAATTTCTCGCGCACTTTCTGCACGAGCTGTATATTGCAATAAAGCTTGACACACTTATATTAATGTTAGACCGAACGAGCATGTATACGGAGTCAGGCATTTTAATAAGATATAACAGTAACACACATGGGCAGCACACGGAGCACTGGGTAATGCATTTCGGAATAAAATAGGCGAAACTGTCAATCACAAATGCTTCGTTCAGAGATGCAAGTCGAAAGTAATCATATTGTTTCTCTCGTTGTATCCCGTCCGATACGACGGATCCAATGATTGACCGCGTCACCGAAGGTTGTAAATCTTCGATCGGAAAACGCCGATATGCGGATTGCGTGATGAGAGATATTTCTAAGTCCCTTTTCGATACTTAGGATGTTTAATGATAGAACTTTGTTACTGTGTACCAGGTTGTTCAATAAGTTTTGTTTTGTTTTGTTGAGGGCGTTGCTACTAGTCCAAATTTGTTTTTGTTTTGTTGGTTCACTCTTCTTATCAACGTATGTGAAGGTTCATTTCAATCAGTCAATTCATTCTTTGTTTACAAGCCATTTAGTGTCGCCGTGTCACAGTATTTTCGATAATGGAAAAATTGAATATCGTGCAGTGATAAAATTCTTATTTTTGGAAGGTGTAGCACCAAAAGAAATTCACGAACGAATGTTAAGAGTGTATAATGAACGTTCACCTTCAATTGGAACAGTAGAAAGATGGGTTGCTGAATTTAAACGTGGTCGTGCAAGCCTTGAAGACGATCCACGTGAAGGACGTCCAAAAACCGCATCGACACCAGAAATCGTAGCCAAAGTACAGGATATAGTTTTGGAAGATCGTCGATTGACTGAGAGGGATTTAGTAGAGGCTCTACACATCTCATTAGGCAGTGTGAGTCATATTTTAAATGAAATTTTGAGTTTTAAAAAGCTGTGTGCACAATGGGTGCCGCATTCGTTAACAATTGAACAAAAATACATTCGAATGCGACTTTCTCAACAACATTTGGAGCATTTTAAAAAGGATAAAGTGGATTTTGTGCGTCGATTCATCACTATGGATGAGACTTGGGTCTATCACCATGATCCTAAATCAAAACAAGAGGCTAAAGAGTGGTGTGAACCTGGTTGTTCGGCTTCAAAACGAGTTCGTGTCCAGAAATCGGCCAAGAAGGTTCTGGCATCAGTTTTTTGGGATGCGAAAGGAATTTTATTTGTGGATTACTTGCAAACTGGTAAAACAATTAATTCTGAATATTATTGCAACCTTTTGGACCAGTTGAAGGAAAAAATTCGTGAAAAAAGACCCGGTTTGCAGAAGAAAAAAATCCTTTTTCATCAGGACAACGCACCGTGTCACAAGAGCATTTTGACAATGGCTAAAATCCATGAATTAAAATTCGAATTGTTGGAGCATCCGCCGTATTCACCAGATTTGGCCCCCAGCGACTTCCATTTGTTTCCAGAACTCAAAAAATTTATGCGTGGCAAGCGTTTTTCGTCAAATGAAGAGGTCATAACGGCTGTTAAAGCGTATTTTGCAGACCTTACGGAATCTCACTTCAGGGATGGGATCCACAGATTGGAGGATCGTTGGAGCAAGTGCATTAATGTTCAGGGAGAATATACTGAATAATAAAGTGTATTTTGAACCATAACATTGTGTTTTTCTTATCGAACGACAAAACTTATTGAACAACCTGGTATATGATTGACTTTGCTGAACTGTGGTGATGGGCGTGAACTGTTTGAGTGTCAAAAGAGATGTGCCTTGTTTGCTGGTTGAATGAGAAGTAAGACTTGTTCTGTGGTTCAAAACGAAGTTTTTCAAAGTTTGGTGGTAGAATGTGTAGTGTCCCTCCTCCCCCTATTGGAGCCTCCGACATTGAATCCTCCCATGATCGGGCCTCCCACATTGAAGCCCCCCATAGTGGGTTGGGGGTGAAGTAACACGTCTCAGGCTAACATGTACGGAATCCTACTTGTTCTTGCTTGCAGAGAAAGCGATACAAATCAAGACCCCGTCATAACTAACCCGGGTACTCATTCCTGGCCACATGGATAGTTTTAAGGTTTATTGCAGTGTCTATGGAAACTCTCTGAATGTCGGACGATGACCGTGTGTCGTCGGACACTTTCCAAAGACACTGCGTTTTGTTTGCTTGCGATGGAACAGGGTGTTTGCATGAATGAGTGTATGTGATAATGCGAATGAACACATACCGAATCATCTATAAACCAACAATGTACATCTTTCAATAGCAAGAACGCAGGAAACTCAACACGGACAAATGCATTAAGAATGGCTGTTTCAATATGAATAACTAAAATTTGAGATACAGGACTGTCATAACGAAGACTATCAGTTCGGGGAAAGAACAACTTGCAACCATGAAGAAAGCTTAGCATTTCCATATTTTACAATCAAGGCTGAAATATATGTATTCATACTATATTTATAGAAATTATTAATATCTCGTTTTGAAATGGTTTTATTATTGTTACAATTGTGTGGCGTGACTGCATTTCTCTACTTCATAAAAGAATTTAAAATTTAATTTTAATATTTATTTATTTAGTCCAAACAGATTACCTTCGATAATGACGCCCAACTAGCAATTTAAATGTTCGGTATTTTGAGATTCCTGGTGAACAATAATTTTCTAAAACATACGAGGGCAGTCCGATAAGTACTTAGCCTACAAAAGAAAAATGAAAATTTTGGAAAATTGACGATTTATTTTTCAACATAGTCTCCAACTTCTTCAACCCGTCTGAAAAATACGTTTTCTGGAGATCTGCAAAGTAGGCCTCCGTGGCGGCGATAACCTCCTCATTCGATTCAAATTTCTGCCCAGCGAGTGACTTTTTCAAGTTTGGGAACAAAAAGAAGTGACACGGGGCCAAATCTGGAGAATACGGTGGATGGGCCAGCTGTTCAAATTCAACGAATTTGGCTGTAGCTTGGGCAGAGGTGTGAGCCAGTGCGTTATCGTGATGAAAGAGCACTTTTTTCTTCGCCAAATGGGACCGTTTTTTCCTTAATTCGGCGTCGTATCGGCTCAATAATTCGGCATAGTACAGCCCTGTGACAGTTTTACCCTTCTCCAGGTAGTCACCTTTCCGGCCGATAGGACAGTCTTCGCCTTCTTCGGAGCACATTCGCCGGGCACAGTCCACTGTTTCGACTGTCCCTTGGTCTCTGGTGTGTACCAGTGGATCTACGTTTCGTCGACAGTCATGAAACGACGTAGAAACTCTTTCGGATTGCGCTTAACCCATTGACTGCCAACTACGAAATATCTCGTAGTAAGCGGCTGTACCAAAACTGCCAGCTACGAATTATCTCGTAGTGTTTTTTTTTCAATAAAAATACTGTAAATGCCATTACAATATTTTATCAGTAACTTAAGGGGTTATGCCTACTTAGGATCGGCGAAATGACATGATTTCAAGATTTTTTTTTGCCGTTTTAGTGGGTACTAATTAAAATTCGCAAAATACTACCAAAAAGTACGTATTTAGTGGTACTTGTATACATTTTTTTATAAGAAAATATTAAAAAATGGGGGAAATATAGCTCTTCTCCTAGAGTTTCCGTTTATTTTCATCACTTGCGGTGACCACGATTTCTCAAAAACTAGTTCACCGATCGGACTCTAATTTTATATACGTATTTGTCATTACAATAGGCAGGGCTGAACGAAGGATTTGGAAACATTTGAATTTTTACAAGAATGACAACACTTTTACGAAAAAATCCGTCTTTCGAGGTGAATTAACTTTCGTTTTTATGTTGTAATTTTTTTTTATTACCGGAATAAAAAATCCTTCGTTCAGGCCCTGCCTATTGTAACGACAAATAAGTACATAAAATTAGAGTCCGATCGGTGAAGTAGTTTTGAGAAATCGTGGTCACCGCAACCGTATGTTTTAAAAAACACAGTTTCGAGATAATCGCGTTAAAGTTTCAAGCTCTTTACTAATCATACATAGTAGCGCTCCAGATAAACGCTTATAATTTTTGAACGTGGGCTCCGATTCTTATGTACTTTTGAGGAAATCTTCTTAAAATGATGTACATTAAGAAAATGCTATAAAAAAATCGATTGTTTTCACCAACCCAAGTAGGCATAACCCCTTAATATTATTATATTTTGTAGAACTTTATGTCTTCTTTAAAATGAAACGTGGCACCCAGGGCAAGACGCGCTAAATTTGCGTGGCAGTCAATGGGTTAACACGTTGACTGCCGTGCGTATTTTGCCGTATTAGAACTGCGATGCTATGAAATACTATAGCGTTTGACTGAATTATGCAAAATGTAAATCATGTGCAGGTATTGAAGACCAAAGGATCGCATCACTATTCTAACAATAACTGCGTTTATAAAATAATTATTGCTACCCATTGCGAATATTTTGGATCTTCAGTAAAATCTCTTGTGCCGGTCACGGATGCAGTGTCAAACACTGCTCTGAAATGGTCTCACGGATGCGCTTGTTATCCGGAGTGAGCAAACGCGGCACCCATCGAGCAGAAAGCTGCATCATGCCCAATATTTCATGCAGGATATAACCCATGCGGTCTTTTGAAATGCCTACTGTCTCAGCTATCTCGCGCACCTTCAGTCGGCGGTCTGCCAATACGAGATCGTGGACTTTTGTCACGTTATCCTCCGTGGTAGCTGTTTTTGAGGCACCTGGGCGTGGCTCATCAAAAACTGAAGGGCGACCACGTCGAAACTCGTTAAACCAATTTTTGACAGTCGCCATTGAAGGAGAAGAGTCACCGTACACAGCATCCAAGCGCTCTTTGATTTCGCTGCGCGATTTCCCTTCCAAAAACAAGAATCGAATCACCGACCGATATTGCTCTTTTTCCATTTTTGCAAAATCCGCGGACACGCTGGCTTTCACATGCGATCAAAACAAAACTGCAAATCCAATATGGCTGAAATTTTGACAGTAGTCGTCTACGAGAATGTACTACACGATAGTAATTTTTTTCTACGATAGTGGCGCCATTAGGCGGTCAGGCTAGGTACTTATCGGACTGCCCTCGTAATTGACCGTGCAATATCACGGCAAACAAAAATTTTTATTTGCTCCGTTTTTCACGTGCATTTATTTCTACAACTTTGACGTTGTTGGATATACAGCATAAATTGCAGAATATATTGTATAAACATCGTTTCCAAAATTCTCAATTGAAGAATTATCGAGGAAGTATAAAATATGTAAGAAAGAATTTTAGAGCTTAACGTTCATGTTATATTACTGTTGTCTCTTCCCCTGCTCCACTGTGTGAACACAATTTGTTTATATACGTGGACTATTGTTCAGTTGTTTCTAATGTCTCTTTTAGATTCTACTGCGAATAAATACTGACTTGAAAATTTATTCATGTCAAAATGTGCAGTTTTTCTGCCCAATTCTTTTAATATATTACATTGGAATTACGATTTACTTTACTATTTAAATGTACAGAAAAGCACTTCTTTTTATCTAATGGATACATTTTTATTGTTTACATGTTATTTTGTAAAGTAGTGCAAAACGTAAATGAGAAACAAAAAGCGCAGTAAAACTGTTTCGAAGCTGAAGAAATATGTATTATATTGATTACTCAGATGTGAACTTCATGATTGTAAAAGAAATAATACCAATTATTCCTACACGATCCAAAAACTATGATTATATGTATTTATCACAAAGTGTGAAATTTGTGTTCGAATAATTTTAAGCAGTAGTCCATTCGAAACCGTTTTTGTCGTGTTAATCAAACGCACTCGCTAATCTTATTTCCACCGCGAATAGCTAAGAGCTCCCAATTTAGTATTAGCTGAACATTGCAGTAGATGCGTTCTCTGTCAAGCTTTTGTTCTAACAATTACATCAGAACAAGCAAATAGAGTCGCAAATAGCATTGCTACGAGAGTGTCACATTGTCTGTCTGTTTAGGTCTGTCGACGTACACGAACTCATTAGAATGGATGTGTCGTTCAACGAATTGTCTTATTTATCCGAATACGTGTCGGTTACTTGTGTATCTTAAGAAATAAATCAATTTACTGTTCTAAAGTGAGAATAACAATGTATGCGGGCGAAAAACTTATTAACACTGAACAATATATTACAAGGCGAGAGAAGATTCATCGGACAACGTATGTCAATTGAAAGTAATTACGAACTTTCGATATGGCACGTGTTGTATAAATGTTATACCATATTATGACACATACAATATGTAGTATTGCTTATAACGTTACAACATAATGTATGAAATAAACTGTTGCAATATTTAGTTAAAAGTTTTCAACAAAAACTACATTTTATCTGCATTATTACGTTTTGTCAAAAGAAGCAAACATCGTATCCACCTATTTGTGAGAAACAATTCGGACGAATTTGTCAGAACAATTTCTCATCACGACAATATGTAACAAACCAAAGTAAACAACTTGCCATGCACTATGCAGCAAACTTGGCCAATACGTTTTTAAGAAAGACGCGTGCAAATATTGAATAATTTAATCGAAAGATTTATTAATTTCACAAAAGAAATGGAAAATTGGATAAGTTCGTAACGAGATAGATGTCGATAACTAGAGACGACACAACGAAAACGAAAATTTTGGAAAATTGACGATTTATTTTTCAAGAACATAGTTATGCCTTTTAACTTGATACAACTTGATCCAGCGATGAAATCTCTCTACACGACGCATGAAATATTGGGCATGAGAACTTTCTGCGCTCGACCAGCAGCTCGACAGGATAACAAGCGCGCGCGCGACCATTCAGAGCAGTGTTTGACACTGTTTAATTTTAATCCAAAGAGTTTCTAAACGTCGTATATTGTAACATGTCGACATACATTTATTTAACACCAGAGACCAAGGAACAGTTGAAACAGTGGACTGCTCCCGGCGAATTGCTCCGAAGAATTTTGACTGTCTTGTGATGGCCTCCGTTTTCTAAAACAATTCACAATGTGATCTCATAGACTACCTGGAGAATGGCAAAACAGTACACAGTTTGTCGTCTTTGGCCGATTCGACTCGTTGGGAAAAAACGGCCCTATTTGGCGAAGAAAAAAGTGCTTTTTCATTGATTCGCACCGGCTCACACCTTTTTTTTAAAGACAGCCAAATTCGAATTAGGCTACGAACAGTTGCCACCGTATTCTCAGCCCCGTGTGACTATTTGTTCCCAAACTTGAAAAATGCACGCATTGAAAATTTGAGTCGTTTGTGTTTTTGAGATAAGAAAACGTATTTTATCAGACGGGTTGATGTAGACATCGCTGGATCAAATGATCGACAAAAGGCCAGGTTGAAAATTGTCAATTTTCGATATTCGTTTTTCTTTTGTAGGCCAAACACAAATAAACACCGTTACCACTCAATTTACCCATCGTAGATGTCGATAACCAGAGACGACACAGCGAAGTAGGTTTTAGTAATTCAATACGATCTCCGAAGAACAAGGGTTATGCAGTGTTGCCAGGCAACTTACAGTCAAATCTCTCTACACGACGCAGTGAATGGAATTTAATTCTGCCATCCGGTGTGTAGAAAAATTATTTTCACGGATTTGCAACTCTTCTTTGTATTTTGCGGACCGAAATATAAAAATATCGCAACACAAATAACGATGCAGTAAGAGTCGAGACATGTACAAACCAGGGTTCCAATGCTACAATAAAGGCGTTGCGTACACTTTTACATATTTAACTTTGTCTGTCTACAAATATTTATAACATCTCGTCACTGTTATCATGATCCAAATGAGATCAAACATGATATAAATCTGCCCTCATTTACGTTCAAATACTTATTGAGTAACTAAACTCATTAAAATATTACTTCGAGTGGATTACGAAAACGGATTGTTATAAAAGTACTTTAAATTCCTTTACCATCGAATGGATGAGCCGGACTTGGATAGTGGGAAGACACAGTCTACATACGATTAATATTGCCTAAGGTAGCACTACATTTGACAGAAAACAATTGCCTTCCAGGGACAGTGTACGTATGGATAGAAGGATGATACATTTTTGGATTAATGTATTTTTTCGGTACCGAGTGTTTGTAGTTTACCAGAAACTTGTAATGAATATACTAGACCACATATGACTGCCATTTCCGAGACAGGGGTTACATTTGATGGACAACTTGTAGAAAAGAGTTGTATTATAAGTCTCAATCCATAAATCTCATCGCAAATATAAGTCAGTGCAGAATATTGCACTATTTTACTCTCCCTTAATTCATACCGTTTTCAAAATACTCGATTGGTATTATTCCAATGTGACCAACAAGCCGTTTTTTTAATGTAATCAAGGCGATAATTAAGTAAAATAACTTATACCGCAAGCATCAAGGAGATAAATATGGTTCCAATTATATTGCGTTTAATCTAATTTTAATTATGACAATCTTACAAATATCTTTTGACAATTCGCTAGAAAAAATATGCATTTGAAGAAGCTCTGTTATTGTATTATAACCTGTCAAGCCGTAAACTCCAATTAAAGGAGTCCTGTTGCATGATGCATCGCACACGTTGCACGCTTGACTAACACCGGTTAAGATAACAGAGGGGCAGAAATAATTTTTGTATGAGCGTAGGAACACAGACTGTGACATCGCAAAGGAAAGACCAGTTATGACAATTCGGGAAATGTTATTGCACCTCAAAAATCCCTTTGACGTTACATTATACCTACTGTCTACTTTATATCTACGTCACTTGCGTTACGTGACAGAATCATTTTGAAGAGGAACATTTAGATGGCATTTTTGCTTAAACAATTAAAAAAAGATTCCCGTATAGAAGCGTGATTTTTAGGTAACTTTTAGAATTTTTTTTAGGAAAAACGAAGAGGTATTTTTTTAATTGCGGTTTTTTTTCTACATATTAGTACACGTTTTAAGTATTCAAGAATATTTTTTGTTGTCTCAAAATTATAAACATGAACGCCGTACGAGAGGTTTTATTAAACAATTAAAAAAAAAGTAGTTCCATGGTACCCATGATTCTGACCGTTCCGTTCATCAGAAACAAAAAAACAAAGAATATTATTAAAATATATGAGTATGGCTATCGTGTGAACTATGACGAAAAAAAAATTTTGAAAATTAAAAAAATAGCATGACTTTGAAAATTAAGTATCGATTTTGTCACAATTTTTTCAGCTTTAAAGTATTGTAAAAATTGTTTAAATAAATATACCTATTTGATTGTAGTTCACACTAAAGCAACATATGTGCTGAAGATGTGTGCGTTCTCTGAGCGCAATCGGTTCGATAGATTTTGCGATATCGTGTGTACCAATTGTGAAAAGAGATGTAGTTTCGAGAAAAACGCGTTTAAAGTTTTTGAAGAAATTACTCAAAGATAACACGCAAATAATTCCAGTTACATTCAATATCCTATTCCGGGACCATAAAGGAGGCCTTCCTCTTCTTCGTACATGACTTGCAGAGCCGATTTTTTGACTCTGAGTAGGACTCGTTCGTTTTGAACGACATTGGACAACCGCTGCTCCGATCGGCTGACGCGAGTTTGGTTACGCGAGTGGGCGTATATTTCCGCTTGTTGGCCAATTGCAATTTCCATGAGGTTCATAATTTTTAAAATGGGTAAAAACCTTTCATTATAGTTTATCACGGCCAAAAAGGTCGCGATTTCTATCGTTTTTGAGCACAGTGCAGTGTTTCGGGGCCATGGTCCAAATATATGACTGTTCGTTCAATGATTCGTTGCTATTCTGTGTTTCTGCACCCAAACAACGTTCAAGCAACTCATCATTCGATAAATCCTTGTAAATAGGTTTTATAATTTCTAATACGTTATCATTGAGAGGCGGATTTTTGTGATTGAAGCCAGCAAGCGTGCCGGCGGCTTCGGCTTTGCGCCACTTACACCAACTGTCCTCACCCTCCGGACAGTTTTGATGCTGCGGGTTTTCATCATTATAAACTACAAGAGATGCAATTTTTGTAAAAACAATGAAAAAATTCACGATGCAATAATCAAATTCTTTCGAAACAGAAAAATCAGTATTACAGGAAGTCAGTAACTTTTTTGCCGACGTACTCCTAAATTACACATTTTGGTCAATTGTAAATCTATTGCCTGAGAATTTTCGTTTTTTATGACAATCTGAATGAATCCGATTTGCTCTGGAGTCTTTTTGATCAGAGCTGAAATATGATACGTAAACAATGCTGTGTTGCGCAGCCCGTAACAAAATACGAGCGCATTTAGAGCGCGCGGCAGGAACACCTGCATATATGTGGCTACAACTTTGTTAATTTAAAGAATTTGGGGAAATTCTTTTGCTCACATATTCTCCATGTCATATACTTTAAAAATATACAAAAAAAAAAATCGATTTTTTTTGACCGTTTAGACGGGAATCCCCCCTTAAGGAAATAAATACAAATTTGTAATCATAATTGACTGTAAGAAGAAACACGAAATTGAGTTGAAAAAATCATTTATTCATATAATTATTTTGCGAAATAATTATGTCGAAGTTTATTTATTGAAAAACAGTCGATTTTTACGAACCGCTCCCATTGGACGAAATCAGGTGCAACGTGACATTATATATTGCCCCGTGAAAGGTAGCATAGCCTATTTATAACGCCCCGCATTTCTAGTTTTCTATGATGTGTCACACCATCGCTATTTCGCTACCTTCCCTCACTACTATCTAATTTTTCTACTAATTTCCTCGATCTAGTAACGCTGGAGTTATGCAACCAGCGTTAGATTATGTCAATTGGCTATTGTTCCATCGCATACGAAATTTGCGGACTAAATGTTGGTAATACGGAACACATAATATTAAATAAATATTAACAAGCGTTAAATTGGTATTTTTTAACGAGATAATGTGAAAACACGCCCAAAGTTCTTAAGACTTGTACGGGGAAACTTTTGTGCAATAAAAATTAATTATTGTTATGTGTTTATTGCTGCTATTGCGAGTTACAGATTTTTTTAACACCATATACGTCTTACTCTTGCTTTTTTCAACATTTAGTGTATTCGTTCTCCTGTACTGTCTTGTATTATATTATTTACATTATGTATACTATCTGCAACGTGCTTACTCCCTTAGTCCCTCTCCAACACTATTTCTTCTGCCCCTCATTCCCACCCCTTCTCCTTCCCCCTCCCGTTCTTTCGTTTCTCCAGTCCTTTCCTTTACTCGTTCTTGTAATCCTTTCCCTCCTCTATCTTCGTCCGCGCAGCCGTGGAGTATATGTCCTAATGTCTCTCCATCCGCATATTCTGCACTACCTCTTTTCCTCATCCTCCCAGTATTTGCTCTCCCCCATTTCATTCCCATTCTAAATTTTACCAGTCTTCTCCATCTTTCCTCCTATTCCTTCATTAGGTATTCAAGAATTCCCTCCACGACTATATACTTGTATCAGGGATTATACGTGGAGTTGACCACCCTGTTCCTTCAATCTTCCTTTTGTTTCTCTCTTTCCTATGTTATCATTGCTTCTATGTCCCCATATTCTTCTCCAAGCCTTTCAATTCATCATTCGTTGTTCCCGTTCTCTTTCTCCTAAATCTTATTCTTTCCCCTTCCCATTCAGAGCCTACTGTATCTTTTTTTTCTCTTCTTTTAACCTCCTTTATGCATTGTCTAGCCCTCCCCCCTTGCCCTTCTAATTTTTCGTTGTGCTTACCTGCTATTCTTAGGAGTTTTAACCATACGCTCGCTATCTTTAACTCCCTCCCTCATCACGTGTCCTGGCGTGCACTTGTATACCGCCAAAGTCCATCGTAAATACCTTTCTTGCATTCTTTCCAAACTTTCTCTTTCCGCCCATTGAAACACTTTCCTTCGTAACCCAGAATCGGTCAAATTAAGTTGTCGAACAGCCAAACTATCCTTTTCCAACCCCCGCTGAAATTTCTCTTGCTAATTCCCCACGCCTATTTTCTTGCCTTGTTGGTCTTATTTACCCACTCCTTTACGTGTATTCCATTCTTCCTTCTGCCTTCCATTCTGTACCAGGTTGTAAAATAGGCACCTGAAGCTCCTCACCTCCTAAAGTACTCTTCCCTTCCACGTCCAGAAGCATTTTTTATACCTTACGCCTCCTTTCCTGAACCTCGTAGTGATATTTTTCTCTGCCTTCAAATTTTCTCCCTTCCATTTGCAATATATTTTGGAACTCCTCTTTGTTCTCTACCATCAACAGTATGTCATTTGCGAATACTAGCGTGAAGACTCTTTTGCCATTCACCTCTATCCCTCCTGTACGCCACCTACTCTTGTCCTCCCTAGATCCGCTGTCAGAACGTTATATAGTAGTGGGCTAAGAAGTCATTTCCGCCTTATGTTGCTCGCCATAACAAAAATCTCTAATTTTCACCTATCCCACCTTCACTCTGTTCCTTGTCTCTTTCTATTTTTCCTACACTCTTCTAATAAGTCGAGCTCTTATTCTCCATAGCTTCTCCATCTTTAGTCTCTTCACAGCTTCCCATAACTTTTCTCTGTCCACCAAATCAAACGTTGCCTTTAAGTCTATGAGGGTCATTACCACTTTCCCGTCCCATTTTCTGTTCGCTTACTTACGATGTAATTAACCGCGTACACTTGATCCGTGGCCCCCATCCCTTTCCTGAAACCGGCCCGGCTCGGAGACAGTCCCTTTCCTTTCTCAATCTCCACCTTCAGCCCGTTCTTCAGAAGTGTTGTGTAAACTTCGTAAAGTGTAGGGACAATTGTGATTCCCTTACAGTCGCCACCACTTCTTCCATCCCCCATTTCCCTGATAGGGATAATTCCCCCTTCTTCCCACGTCTCCGGCCATTCTTTCTCTCTCCATACACTGTTCCATATCTCCTCCGTCTCCTCTCTTAATTTACCATCCCTATATAACCAGACTTCTCCTGGTATTTCGTCGTTTCCCCACGTTTTGTTCTTTTTCATTTTCCCCACCGTTTTCTCCATCTCTTCATCTAACAGCTGTTGCCCATCGTCCTTTTCTCTCTTTGTTCTTCCCCCGCCCCTAACCACCTTTCTTCTCAGCCCTTCCAACAGGCTTTCATAGTACTCCGATCAATTTTCCGTTTTTATTCCCTTCTCTGTCATTTTTCGTGTCCTTATTTCCCTATTTATTTATTTTCACACGTCTTTCTGTCCTGCTCCAGTATTATTACTTCCACCTATGCATTCCACATCTTCTATTCTATATCTCGGTCTTCTACCCTTATGTCCTTCGCCTTCTCCTACAATTCTTTTATATCATTCTCCAATTAATTTCCTCTCTCCTTCCTTCTCCTTTCCATTATTTCTCAATCCATCCCCCGTTATACTCGTCAGCGCCATCGGAGAGTAATCTGATGCTACCCTATTTTATACTTCCATCTCCTTTGGCCGCTTTCTGTTTTCCTCTCCCGTTAACACTCCACGTGTCCTATTATGCAGCCATTCAGGATTTTTCATCCTATTTCCTCCACCTGTCTTAGTAGTATTCTTTCTTTCGTCTTCGCCTTCCTATCTTTTAATATTTTTCTTTCCTCAACTCTTCTTCTGTGTGTTTCGCTTCTATTTCCTCTTCTATCCTTATGCCTTCCATTTATCTCTTCATTCTCTCCAGCTTTTCTCTCATGCCCTTATTTATGTATATTTCTATTATACGTTATTTATTGTTTCTACCTTTACTTTTCTCATTATTATAATTCTCTGATTCTTCTTCACTCTTTGTTTTTATTCCTAAGTCTATTATTTCTATTATCAATCCTCCCATTGCTTTCCCGCGTTTACGTGTGCTTCCCGGCCAGTGTGTACTCCATACGCATCTGTTTGGTAGCTTTCATTTTAATTTTTTTGCTGCGTATTTAGGACCTTGCACCCTCCCATCCATCTTTCCATGCTTTTCATACGTTCTGTCTCCATGTTTTCACTCGTTTCCTGCCTCTTCTTGTCTCCTATACATCCATTTCCATCTTTTATATGTCCTTTTCTTTCCTCTCGTCCCTGGCTCTATTGACTTTCTCCCCCCACCCCCCCAGGTTCTTTCTCCTCGCAAACCTTTAATCCCCCAGTTTTATATAACTAGTCTCGTTTGTGTTATAATCTTTCGTTGCCCTTATCCAATTTCCAACATTCTCCATCTATTATCATGTCCCCATATTCTGCCCACACTTTCTTTCCCTTCTTTCACTCCTTCCTTGCTACCTGTCTTAAGTTCCATCTGATTTTTCTCTCCGTATACGTCAGATATTCTTCTATTCTTTCTTTCCTCCCCCTTAGTTTTCTTTTATTCTTCATTATTTCCTCCTCGCTTCCACATTCGCTATTGTAATTATATTCATCCTCCTCATTCCTTTTTCTCCCCTAGAAATTTCCCTAATTTCCATTACTTGCACACTTACATTTATCAGCTTTAGCAGTTCCTTTACTTCCTCCTTCATCTCTTTTATCATTACGCCTTTTCTTCCTTTCTTTTTACCCCCCCCCCCCCCCCCCCCTCTCCTCTAGTCCGTCATTTTCTCCTGTTTCTCTTCCTTGAACCGTTTCTTCTATCACCTTCATTCTTTCTTGTAACTGCCTTTTGTTGCCTCTATTCTCTTTCACCTGCAATTCTTTTAACTTTTCACCAATCTCCTCCATATTTTCCCACGACCTCTTTTTTTCCTTCTGCCATTCGTCATTCTTTTCTTCTGTGTTCTTCCTTCTCTTCTCTATTTGCCTGGTTAATTGCATTTGGCATTCCCTTATTCCGCCTCAGAGGTAGGTAATTGTTTCGGCTTTCCCTACCCTGAATTCTTCCATTATCTTAATGACTTTCTTCTCAGAGTGTCTTCGTTTGTTCTCTCCTTTCCCCTCCGTTCTCCCTCGTTCACTCCGCTTCTCTCTTCCCTTCTTCTCCATCCCTACTCTTACTTCATGCTTTTCTTCTATACCTTACTTGTTCACCGCTTTCCACCGTAGCACATTTGTCTCTTCTGTCACCTAACATCTATTGTTGCAATGATACCTTCTGATTTGCCGAATTTTTGGACTACCAGGTTGTTCAATAAGTTTTGTTTTGTTTTGTTGAGGGCGTTGCTACTAGTCCAAATTTGTTTTTGTTTTGTTGGTTCACTCTTCTTATCAACGTATGTGAAGGTTCATTTCAATCAGTCAATTCATTCTTTGTTTACCCATTTAGTGTCGCTGTGTCACAGTATTTTCGACAATGGAAAAAATTGAATATCGTGCAGTGATAAAATTCTTATTTTTGGAAGGTCTAGCACCAAAAGAAATTCACGAATGACGAAATTCAAGAAAGATGGGTTGCTGAATTTAAACGTGGTCGTACAACCCTTGAAGGCGATCCACGTGAAGGACGTCCAAAAACCGCATCAACACCAGAAATCGTAGCCAAAGTACAGTATATGGTTTTGGAAGATCGTCGATTGACTGAAGTTGTAGAGGCTGTGTGAGTCATGTTTTAAATGAAATTTTGAGTTTTAAAAAGCTGTGTGCACAATGGGTGCCGCATTCGCTAACAATTGAACAAAAACACATTCGAATGCGACTTTCTCAACAACATTTGGAGCGTTTTAAAAAGGATAAAGTGGATTTTGTGCGTCGATTCATCACTATGGATGAGACTTGGCTCTATCAATCCTAAATCAAAACAAGAGGCTAAAGAGTGGTGTGAACCTGGTTGTTCGGCTTCGATCGAGTTCGTGTCCAGAAATCGGCCAAGAAGGTTGATCAGTTTTTGGGATGCGAAAGGAATTTTATTTGTGGATTACGATTCAATTGTTTATTGCAACCTTTTGGACCAGTTGAAGGAAAAAATTCGAGGTTTGCAGACCTTTTTCATCAGGTCACAAGAGCTTTTTGACAATGGCTAAAATCCATGAATTAAAGTTCGAATTGTTGGAGCATCCGCCGTATTCAGCAGATTTGGCCCTCAGCGACTTCCATTTGTTTCCAGAACTCAAAAAATGTATGCGTCAAGACAAATGAAGAGGTCATAACGGCTGTTGAAGCATTTTGCAGACCTTCCGGAATCTCACTTCAGTGGGATCCATCTTGTTTAGCAAGTGCATTAATGTTCATTATAAATAATAAAGTGTATTTTGAACCATAACATTGTGTTTTTCTTATCGAACGACAAAACTTATTGAGCAACCTGTATGTCCCACAACTATTCGTCCGCCTTCCTATACCCACTGCACATAGCCCCAGTCTTTTCGTTTCACACCTCTTAATCCCTCCTGTTAACGTTTCGATCTCGCTGCACTGAATACGCGTCCTCTCTGTACTGCTACACCAACGCGACACCCAAAAAATTAATTATTAAAAATCTGATTCCGTAAAATAGGAAAGAGTTAGATTGAACGATTTGAAAACGTGGCATTTAATATAGCACGCTATAGAAAATTGTAAATAAAACATGATGGACGACAAATTTTCAAGCAAATAATTTGACTTTCTTATAAAAAGAAATTGATTCTTTGTTTTGATGTATCGTTCTTTTTGGACAGGGTACTCTGCAGAACTCAAAACACTAGCAATGCCTTATGGGACAAATACCATATTTCGTGCACACTTACCTCGATAGAAACATTGCAATAATGCAATAAAATAACAATATTGATAGCAAATTGGTATTAAATATTAGAAAGGCTATTAACCGTTTGACTGCTAAGCAATTCTTGCAAGAACGCACGAAAACTGCGGGACATATTTTGACTTGATGTTGTCAAATAAAACACTCTCATTTAGACAAATATCAATTAATTTTAGTAATTCTTTTCGTATTATAAAGAAACGATATTAATTGTGGTTGTGAATAAGAAAAAATAAACATTAAATTGTTTTCTTCTTTGAAAATTAAAATTTATAAAAAGATAACTTAAAGTTTATTGATCTTCTCTTATGATCAGCACGTAAAGGATCATTTTGATTAGGGGAACATCATTGACTCTTACATGAGAAATTTATGTATAACAACTACGTTTTGCCGCACAAATAGCGTGAAGGCCTTTTTTACAACAAGCGCAAATAAAGCGAGATCGCCTGATCCTGCTCCTTCTGTTGCTACACACCGCACATTGTCGTAAGTTACGTCCCGGTAATTTTTCAAGCGCAAATTTTTTGGTTGATGAAGATGGTTGTGTTGACTATTTTTGTTGTGTGACGCTATTTTTATGATTCATCCACTCCTTTTCGATATCGTCAATAATTTTCGATGTGAATTTACTATGTTCACTCCCACGGACCAACAGAGACATACTGAAACTCGCAGCGCAAAAGCGCTGCGTCGCGGTTTTCGAGACAAATGAACGCAGCGCTTTTGCGCCGCGTAGCAGTCAAACGGTTAATTAAGCATGAGTCGTACAGGAAAAATGTTTTCGAACTTATATTTTCTCAATTTTTTGTTTTATTATGGCGGCTCATTAAATATTTTCACAACTTAATAATAGAGGGACAGCACTACCTCACGGACAGAAATTCTAATATCAATGAGAGTATGAAAAGGCTATTTTGTGCGTATGAAGAATGAATTAATACAATTCCAAGAGTGCTGTTTCAAAGAAGCTGTCTTTATCGTACAACTTCCTTTGAGTACTTAACCCTTTCGCTACGGGAGCCCTGTCCGCCGAAGTACCGTCACTGAACGGAAACTCGCGCCGGAAATATGCACAGTGTGCGTGGTTTCTGCATATGTGTTGTTTTAAGTGCTAAATAGGAACTGTGCTGAATAAAACAATCATTGCTCTAATGTAATAAGTAATAGGTGTACAACTTTGCTCCCGCCGTTTTTTGCATTGGACGAAAGGGGAAAAACGGCGGGAGCAAAGTTGTGTACCTATTATATTTACATTTTTAATATGAAAACACTTCCAAAATTTTTAAAATGCAAAATACAAAACCCTAACCTGAAAAGTCTAATTTTTAAGAGTTAAAAATTATACATTAAGCCGATCTATTCCTAATTCTTGTAAAAACCAAATATGTAAAATTGTTTACTGCCGAATGGATTTTTTATATTGATAGAATATTATATAATTGATAGAATTTATAATTTATATTATTATATGAAGAATTTATAATTATATATTATTTATAATTTAATTGATAGAATATTCGGTATAAAACAGTAAACGATCGCTCTGATGTTTGTAGTTTATTGCGTAATACGTTTGGATGTGGTTTCAACAAAGAGCAGTTATAATATAAGCAATAAAATCAACGGAAAATGCTCTGCCGATAACGAAAAATGTTGCCATCGACTATAAATGGCACTTGTACAGATTATTTCGATGCCGCATATATGCGGCGCTCGTACCCAGAAGCCGTGGCGTGGATGCCGCGTATATGCGGCGCTCGTACACACAGCTCGTCGAGTGGATGCCGCATATATGCGGCGCTCGGCGCGAAAGGGTTAACATCACCGTTCACTAGAGTGTTTAGGAAATTTGCGTAAGTACGGAACAATGTGAAGCAGTCCAGATATTTGCAACGCACGCACATACTTCATAGCATCTTACGATCCGTTCTCACTGTCGGCATGTACGTCAAAAAGTCTAATTAGCGCTTCCGAGGAACAATTCATCATATGGCCCGTAACCTTACGACGTACAATAGTCATACCTCTCTTGTGGTTGAGCTTCGGGATTGCACAGCGATGACTAGATAACAAACACCCCGGCGACCGGTAGGTTTATACTTCATGTAAATTACTTCAAGTACCGTGAATTAATCTGAATCAAGTGTTTTCCAATAGAAAAATTTAGATGACTTTTTATTCAATAAAATCGACATAAATTTTGTTCGTAGTACGCCGTTTGTTAATTATGGGGAACATGCAATGAACGTGTTACACGCATCATTTCTGGACTGCCCCTAAAAAGTCAGAAGTAGATAGTGAGCATAATGATAGCGCAGATAGGAATATAATTTCATACAAGGAAGACGCAAGTATAGCTGAAGGGATTTGGAACAGTAGATTCGGATAAAAATCATCTTATAATGAGACGTCATTCAAGAATTCTCGGTACACAAAAATTTATTAGATGGGAATGCCACACTATTATATATAGTAGGTACTATATTGAAGAAAAATTTTTTGAAAATTTTTGTTTGGAAAATTAATCGTTACGCAGAGCAAATAATGAGTGATGATGGTCGTAAACTGAAAAGGTTGACAAAATGGAAGAGACAGTAATGTAAATTAAATAAAAGCGTACTTTTAGTTTCTGTCGGATATTGCGCACGGTTCCTGAAACATGTTATACCATGCAAAGTGATTAACAAATATTCCTGATATATTATTAACTTTGCCTGGTGTAGTACGTTCGAAATTTTCATAGAAACGATTTGAAGTAATAGATAATAACTACAGAGTATTTTAGACGGCTATGTAGCCAGTACTGTCCAGTTCATTCCCAGCGCATTAGGTTAAATATAAAAGAAAACATGAAATAAAATAAAAATAATAATTTATTCATATAATTATTTCACTAAATAGAATCTCTATCCAAATTTCTCTTCTGAAAAATATTTGATTCTAATTCGGTAGGGATTCATCTGCCAATGTTGCCCGCCACCTTCAGTTATTTGCAGTTTAAGTCAGGGTATCGCTAGTCCATTGTCTAAACTGTAATCCTCCTCTACCATCTCAGTAGTCTCGTATTTCACTCTATCTGGGCATACTGGTACTAGATCTCAGAAACACACGTATTGTTATTAAAATTCCAGCGCCGCTGTCCTTAATGCACGTTAATCATCCTCAGATAATTTGCCGCGAATAACCGAACTTCAATCATAACAAGGGTGCAAGAATCTTTAAGGGGGGATTCCCGTCTAGAGGCGTGAGTTTTAGGTAACTTTTCGATTTTTTTTTAGGAAAAACGATGAGGTCTTTTGGATTGCGGTTTTTTTCTACATATTAGCACACGTTTTAACTATTCAAAAATATTTTTTGTTCTCTCAAAATTATAAACATGAACGCCGTACGAGAGGTTTTATTAAACAATAAAAAAAAGTAGTTCCATGGTACCCATGGTTCTGATCGTTCCGTTCATCAGAAACAAAAAAACAAAGAATATTATTAAAATATATGAGTATGGCTATCGTGTGAACTATGACGAAAAAAAATCTTGAAAATTAAAAAAATAGCATGACTTTGAAAATTAAGTATCGATTTTGTCACAATTTTTTCAGCTTTAAAGTATTGTAAAAATTGTTTAAATAAATATACCAATTTGATTGTAGTTCACACTAAAGCAACATATGTGCTGAAGATGTGTGCGTTCTCTGAGCGCAATCGGTTCGATAGATTTTGCGATATCGTGGGTACCAATTGCGAAAATGTAGTTTCGAGAAAAACGCGTTTAAAGTTTTTGAAGAAATTACTCAGAGATAACACGCAAATAATTCCAGTTACATTCAATTTCCTATTCCGGAACCATAAAGGAGGCCTTCCTCTTCTTCGTACATGTCTTGCAGAGCCGATTTTTTGACTCTGAGTAGCACTTGTTCGTTTTGAACGACATTGGACGACCACTGCTCCGATCGGCTGACGCGAGTTTGGTTACGGGAGTGGGCGTATATTTCCGCTTGTTGGCCAATTGCAATTTCCATGAGGTTCATAATTTTTAAAATGGGTAAAAACCTTTCATTATAGTTTATCACGGCCAAAAAGGTCGCGATTTCTATCGTTTTTGTAGCACAGTGCAGGTGTTTCGGGGCCATGGTCCAAATCAACGAATTCAATGATTCGTTGCTATTCTGCGTTTCTGCACCCAAACAACGTTCAAGCAACTCATCATTCGATAAATCCTTGTAAATAGGTTTTATAATTTCTAATACATTATCATTGAGAGGCGGATTTTTGTGATTGAAGCCAGCAAGCGTGCCGGCGGCTTCGGCTTTGCGCCACTTACACCAACTGTCCTCACCCTCCGGACAGTTTTGATGCTGCGGGGTTTCATCATTACAAACTACAAGAGATGCAATTTTTGTAAAAACGATGAAAAAATTCACGATGCAATAACCAAATTCTTTCGAAACAGAAAAATCAGTATTACTGGAAGTCAGTAATTTTTTTGCCGACGTACTCGTAAATTCCACATTTTGGTCAATTGTGAATCTATTGCCTGAGAATTTTCGTTTTTTATGACAATCTGAATGAACCCGATTTGCTCTGGAGTCTTTTTGATCAGAGCTGAAATATGATACGTAAACAATGCTGTGTTGCGCAGCCCGTAACAAAATACGAGCGCATTTAGAGCGCGCGGCAGGAACATCTGCATATATGTGGCTACAACTTTGTTAATTTAAAGAATTTGGGGAAATTCTTTTGCTCACATATTCTCTATGTCATGTACTTTGAAAATATACAAAAACAAAATCGATTTTTTTGACCGTCTAGACGGGAATCCCCCCTTAAAGGTATTATTACTGCATAAGAAACAACACTCACACGACTCACCGTAAGTCTCACCGAATACGGTGTTGATATGGTATAACATCTAGAGCAGGATCCACTTGGCATCAGCTGTACTGACAAATCCAACCGTATTCGTTTACATTATGGGCCCATACCGATCAATGGTATGGCCGAAACGATTTCAGAATAAAATGCCAAGCTGATCTTTTATTAAAGTAGCCCCCGCCCTCCCCTCCTCCGAGGCCTTCGTTGTCACATGATTTAGAACAACGTTTCTAACCTTTAACTCATCCACCTTTAATTTATTTAACGAAATACGGAATTTCTTTCGCACTTCGTGTAAACAAATTTCGACTGCGATTTGCTCGACATGCAGATAATGTGACATTGGATTACTATGAATAGAATATCTTTAGATGCCACAGTGTATAATTGAAATAAAATGTCAGTTAGAGAACGGCACATCATAAAAGGAATATTCTTTTATTTTAAACCTAACACTCTATATACGCTCGTACTTTAGGCTGAATGGGTTAAGTAGCGTAAGGTCAGATTGCGTAGGTAGCATACTTCTGTTTGTAAACTGTTATTCACTAGTGTTCGATTGATGCTACGATTAATACAAAGTAAAATCACATTTCCCCCATTCGTTTTTCTTTGACAGTCTCTACCCTTGTATTTGTATGCTCACGTAAGAGTTAGCCAAGCATGTGATCTATGTAATGCAGCATGGTTTCTTTGACGATAGTTCACGGTTTATCAGGTTGTAATACAGTAATACAACTTTTTTGTGTTGATGAGATTTTGCCACTTAACACTTGGCATGCGGGCAACGTATTTTTACGTTTTTTGTAGTCTGTCACTGGAGCGCGGGTCACGTAAAAATACGTATTTAGTTGATTTGGTGTTGTTAGTGGATATCCACCACAAATCTACTAAATACGTATAATTACATGAATGTGTGACATTATATGCGTGTTATTTGCGTTGCTAGGCAACGCTTTGCATTTTTTTTCCCATAAGTTATGATTGTTGAGTTACTCGATCTTTTGCTGAGTTATTTCGTCTTCAATCGAATTCTTAGCTCCAGAACGTGTTTCATCAATTTGAAGCTTGATTTTTTATTATTGATTACAAAATTGATCAAATGAGCCGTTGTGACAAAGATAGTGATGAAGAAATATGCGCTGACAAATTATCGGACTTTTCGTATGATAGTGTGGAAAACTTTAAAAATCGCTTATTTTTATGATTTCGTGAAAATATCGTTTGTTCTTTGTTAAATAATCATACAGTATATATTTAAGTGTGAAATAAAAAAAGTTTCGTTCATAAAAACGAAGTAGTTTTCGATTTACAGCGATTTTTCTGAATAACCAAACTTCCGCGCGATTCAAGAAAAAACGCCCGCTGCACGCGAAATTCGGCGGCGAAATATGCCCGCATGCCAAGTGTTAAAACGAGATCAAATAAAGATGTGGATTGAATTGTATCGTGTTTTCACACAGAAAAAGTTAAAAATATAATAGTTTAAGCATCGTTTTTGTTGTAGCATTGGTACTCCGATTTTTAAGTATCTCGGTTGCCTCAAATCTTATTTCATCGCAATAATTTTTCCGATGTTCTTATCTTGGTTCGACGAGATACAAAGCAAGCTCAATGTCTGGAGTAACAGTGTCCCTATTCCAAAACTGTTCCAATTCGGTTCTGATTAAAGGGATAACGTGAGAGGATTTACTCTACATGCCGCCAGCCTCTATCACCAGGCACAGTCAACCTCTATAGTACAGTCACTTTAAGTTGGCATGCGAAGCGTGGGTGTTTCACCATGGGTCTACCTTGTCTCGCTACACCTTGCACGTTACAGCTTTGCTTTAGTTGCGCTGCACGCAGAGATAATCAATACTGCACTGATGAGTAAGATACACAAAGTGACAGAATGTGCTTAAAAGATCATTGGGTCAAGCGAATGCATTCCTGGAAGGGAGACGTAAAGGCATAAGTCCCCGTTTAAAATGTGAAGGAAAACTTCGGTGGGGACTGCAGAGAAGAAAGTCTTACGTTCCCACTCAGTGCGCAGCGTTAGCAGGAAAAGTCCCTAAAAAGCCTATGTAGTATGAACTATGAATTAACCCTTTGCACTCCGTTGTCGCCGCTACGGCGACACGTATTATAGCCCATAGCACTCCGTTGTCGCCGCTACGGCGACACGACACGCCAGCATCTACAGGCAACATTATATCATCTTTATACGGGTAGGAAGATGTTTCGGCACGCGCCACGTATTGTTTTTTGAGAAAATCTCTGAAGTGGTGGAGGAAAATGTTTTTTTGGGGCACGGAAGTATGTGTTATCAATTCATATATTATATATAAGACTGTAAAAAAAAATCGAAATGAGAAACCATTGACACATTTAAAATATGTGAAACTGCTAGTGGATCAACTGGTTAACAATTTTCGACAAGAAAGATCGAGAGCTTCATCTTCTGCATCTGCATCTGTTGAGATACGGTTAAACGGGAAGCTTCACGTAATGCGGAAGGGTAAAAAAACAGATTGTGTCGTTTGCTCCAACAGGCAGAAGAAAGGTGAAAGGCATGAAACCAGTGAGTATTGCGATACTTGTCCTGGCAAGCCACGAATGCATCTTGGGGATTGCTTTTCACAATATCATACAATGAAGAATTTCAAAAGATAATTGTTATTTTTATGTATTGTTATATTCTTTACATTGTAATTTTGTTAATAAAACATAGCTTTCAAATGACACTTCAATTTTTTGACAATCAATTCAACAATTCAATTTCAAAACAAGCTTTCTTTAATGACACGGCAGCGTCTTTGACGTTTCTCAATTGCGCGGTCGCAACATTGTAAACACTTTCGGAGTAACTGAAACCTCTTGCTAAAAAGTACTCGGAGTGCAAAGGGTTAATTCTTATGAACGGAAAAATAAGGATGGTATTTTTGTGTAATAAACTAAACATAAATTTGTCATTTTGATGAAATACCAAAGAAAATATGAAACAAAATGAAAATATATGTTTAATCATGTAACTATTTTGCACAGTACTGATTGTTTTAATTAGTTTGAGTACCAGACAGCGCAGTCGCGCTTCTCCTGTTCGCCGCTTAAAACTGCCAGTTGGTCGGCCCGTGGAGGCGAATTGACTGTGTGATCGGATTTTATGAAAACGTGTCTTAGCTAATATCCCCTAGTAAGACCCTGTTAAATTTGGCATTTTTGCCGTTATAAGCCCAAAAGTTGTTTCTTTATTGGTCATTCACTGATATTCTTTATACTGTGTCCATTTACGTTCTACTTCAGAGACAACACATGATAAGACCATAATCGTGCTCTTAAAATGATTAAACGCGAAACGGAAAAAGTGCGACAGCGCTGCTTCAGATGTATTTTCATATTTTCGATATGAGATGCAAGAAACGTGGTTGTGCCGGTTACTATTTATCAGCATGGAACTAAGGATGTGCGATAGCGTCGCCTGCTAATTTCCGACCGAAGTTTTATAAAGGTCCGTTGTAGTGAAACGATTAACGCACTTATTTATTAATGTTTTTTTTTACATAATTTGTACACTTTATATTTTATAAGTTGTTTTAATAGCAATTTTATAAAAATTTAATTTTTCATTACAATCTCTTTATAAAAGTAAAGCAAAAAATCAAATGCAAACGTAATAAGAACTGCACTTCTTCATGAATTTTAACCGATATAAGCACTCTGAAATGTTTGTGAAATTGTCGTTATTATTATGTTGTTATTATTATATAAATTTCCATTTAATTTCGTGGATTTTTTTTTTACATTATATCAAGATTCATAATCTACATTTATTTTATTATATGAAAATGCAGTCCCGAATTTTTTGTTGAACAACATTTAATTCTAATGAATTGTGTGTGCGGGAATTCTAATGCCCCCCCCCCCCCCCCCATTTCCAGTTTTCGACAGTATGAGACTATTCACTATTTCACAACCCATATTACTTTCACCTACTACTACGTTTATCTCTAAAATCCCTAAATCTGGTAATACTGCCTTAAAGTGACCGGGCCTTAAAGTATGGTCCGCTTGGTACAACCCTGCTGGCAATCTCAGCCGGATGGGTCCAGGATTTAATGCAAGAGTTTCTTCAACGTTTTTTCTTCGATAAGTTGGACGCAACATTCTGTTGTCACATAAACACAACATCTCGTTACATTTCCTCTCTCAATGGCTATTTATGCTGAAAGATTTAGTTAACCCTTAACGGACGACGACTTTTTCGACAGGGTGAGGTAGCAGGACGAAGCGATTTTTGCGAATGTGTTGGGTGACTTACATAATATAATAAAATGATCTTACATATAAATTATCTCATAAAAGCGTTATATTTCGATTGTTTATCTATATTTACACCTTTAAAATTTTATTTTTACAAAAATTATGTTCTGTACTTTCGCTGTGTACTAAGTTGTATTATCCCCAAATTTACAATCACCGCAATAAACGCCCAAAATTCATTTTTTGTGACATTGTACCAAGTTTGTCAGAGCGACCTTGAAGATAGCGCCTTTCCCTCTAATTTTTTTGTCGCATAGTTGTTTGTATCGATTATTATTCGATCGACTAGCTCCTCGGTAAAGAACAACTTAAAAAAATCCAAAGGTTCTCTGGACGGTTGGACGGTTCGTGTGGTCCTGCAACTTTTTCGCCCGGTGTGAATTTTATTCTGGGTGGTAGTTCCTTGGAATCGTCACACTCTGTCCATTCTGATTTATCGGAATCAGTATGACTCTCGGATTCGCTATCTATCACTCTGATTTTTCGAGTCCTTACGCCTACTACTATATCGTCATCTTCATCCGTTATGTCACTTTCCATCTCACTAACTTCTTTATGAATACGTCGGATTTCATCATGAACCGTATCAAAACAAAATTCGTCTTCACTAGAGCTGAGTTTATTTATGGAATCCATTTTTGCAGGGGTTCACACAAAATCACGTTAAAAAAATTTTTCTGATGCTTTTTGCCACGCTTGCCAAGTCTCAGCTGATGTCGGAACCATTGTCAGAGCTACACTCATCGAAGAATGTTCCAGTATCTTATCTCTGTTATGGTATGTTATTTCATATATTGTACAAGAGACCATCGATAGTTAAGGAACCTTTCTCAAAACCAATAGTGCGATCCTGTTGTTTGGAGATAACAAAATCTAACATATACACCGAGTGTCGCCTCTCACTCGCCACTCGTCCGTTAAGGGTTAAAAATTGAATTGAGGACTGAAACAATAGGCTCAACAATCATATCACACAACTTATAAGTACTTGTAATAGAGTCAGTACGACACACAAACCTTTCCGTACTATGTCATTAGTGTAAGCATAAACTCGTGATCTACGTGACATTCCATACTTAACTGCCTAAATCATCTCCACTCCATTAAATTGTGATGCGAGAAGTTGTAGTAAGACCCTACGATACTATCTTGCATATTTTATTTACTACTACATCTTGCCAAGGAGATTCAGTAACAGTTATTAATTGACTGTTGGACAGGTGATTAGGAATATTACGTTACTTATCTGTATTGCTTTCATATGCCAATGAGCAAGAGTATTTATATTATTGGCAATTCGTTTTCAAGCAAGCTGCTGAGAAGAGACACGGCAGCTATCCGGAATCCAATAAAATAAACACTCATGGCCGCGAAAGCCTTAAATTTAAAATAACCAAGTATCTTTTCCGAATAGCGCATTTTTACACACTTAATAATAATAAAATATATCAGCGCATTTCTTCTTACTGTAATGAAGTCCACTTTCTTTTTTTTTATTGAAAATCAATTAAACATTTTTCATTTCAACTGTAAATATGTAGAAGGACGCTCAACCCATCTTCACAGATCCAGGACAAATATTCAAGAAACGGCAGATATTTAAAAATTACGCGTTAACATATTACCTTGTAAGACGGTTTCACCGTGGACAGATATATCTTGTAAAGTGTTTTATTATATTCATTTTATTATATATGAAGTATTTTTTGATTGGAATGATATATTAAACGGTTTTAAACACAAAAGTAATGGTTATAATGTTTCTCGCACTTCACTCTGTATTAAACGCTAATAAAGGTTTGCTCAAAACTTACTAAACGCATTCGCTGATAATCTCTAAATATTCGCTAAGATGCACACATTGTTACGCTTGAAGGTTTCGCAAAGACTCATTTATTTTAACATCGCGCTCAACACTTTTATACTGCTTGGTTTCTAGAACATTCCTAATAACAAATATAGATACATGCATTCTTTCTCACTCTTTCACTCTCGCTTTCTCTCTCTCATACGCACACTTTCTCATTGTTCGTTCATATAAAATCACACATCCTACATATATATATATATATTTTTTTTTAAATATATGTTCGCTCAATGCACATCACACTGACCAGCAATTGGATAGTTGATTTTTTAGCAATTTATTCCCGCTGTTTGTTATTTCGACAAAATGTTGGTACTCAGCAATTTTGGTATTCGCCCTAACCAGCTATTAGTAGTCCACTTAATATAAGCCCTCAGCAAACCCAAAATACATTTTTGCATTGCGAAATAATTTGATTCTCATTGTTTCGCATATTTTCAGAATTGTCTTGTGTTTCTCATTAAAGATCAAAACTACTATTACGGCATTGTTACACTGATTTCTAATTCAGTGTAGCAAACATGTTTAGACAGCCTAGTTTTTTTGTTTTAATTTATGGAATTTCAATGTAAATGATTACGAAGGAAATTAATAAGCTACATTCTGTTCTGTGGAATCATGTATATTTGGAAGAAACACAGTCTATTCAATCCATACCATTGTTTAAATAACATGCTACGAAATGCACACATCACCACACCTTCTGGTTTCTGGTATAATGAAATTACGGAAACGTTAATCTATGTAATCATTCCTATTTCGCATGTAATGACTAATACCATCCTGCTATCCGTTAGTTACCAGGTTGTTCAATAAGTTTTATCGTTCGATAAGAAAAACACAATGTTATGGTTCAAAATACACTTTATTATTCAGTATAATCTCCCTGAACATTAATGCACTTGCTCCAACGATCCTCCAATCTGTGGATCCCATCCCTGAAGTGAGATTCCGGAAGGTCTGCAAAATACGCTTCAACAGCCGTTATGACCTCTTCATTTGACGAAAAACGCTTGCCACGCATACATTTTTTGAGTTCTGGAAACAAATGGAAGTCGCTGGGGGACAAATCTGGTGAATACGGCGGATGCTCCAACAATTCGAACTTTAATTCATGGATTTTAGCCATTGTCAAAATGCTCTTGTGACACGGTGCGTTGTCCTGAAGAAAAAGTTTTTCCTTCAACTGGTCCAAAAGGTTGCAATAATATTCAGAATTAATTGTTTTAGCAGTTTGCAAGTAATCCACAAATAAAATTCCTTTCGCATCCCAAAAAACTGATGCCAGAACCTTCTTGGCCGATTTCTGGACACGAACTCGTTTCGAAGCCGAACAACCAGGTTCACACCACTCTTTAGCCTCTTGTTTTGATTTAGGATCATGGTGATAGACCCAAGTTTCATCCATAGTGATGAATCGACGCACAAAATCCACTTTATCCTTTTTAAAACGCTCCAAATGTTGTTGAGAAAGTCGCATTCGAATGTGTTTTTGTTCAATTGTTAGCGAATGCGGCACCCATTGTGCACACAGCTTTTTAAAACTCAAAATTTCATTTAAAATATGACTCACTGCCTAATGAGATGTGTAGAGCCTCTACTAAATCCCTCTCAGTCAATCGACGATCTTCCAAAACCATATCCTGTACTTTGGCAACGATTTCTGGTGTTGATGCGGTTTTTGGACGTCCTTCACGTGGATCGTCTTCAAGGCTTGTACGACCACGTTTAAATTCAGCAACCCATCTTTCTACTGTTCTAATTGAAGGTGAACGTTCATTATACACTCTTAACATTCGTTCGTGAATTTCTTTCGGTGCTACACCTTCCAAAAATAAGAATTTTATCACTGCACGATATTAAATTTTTTCCATTGTCGAAAATACTGTGACACGGCGACACTAAATGGTTTGTAAACAAAGAATGAATTGACTGATTGAAATGAACCTTCACATACGTTGATAAGAAGAGTGAACTAACAAAACAAAAACAAATTTGGACTAGTAGCAACGCCCTCAACAAAACAAAACAAAACTTATTGAACAACCTGGTATATCATAGCATCTATTAGTATAGTATTGAAATGTTGGGATCGAACGTAAGAGTAAAAGAACCCTGTTTGATGTACGGCAAGATATCATTCTTCATCGCGTAAAGGGCACGTTCATGAAGTTGGAACATTAGTCAATCTGAGGAAGAGTGCGCTCTTAGATATCATAAAGCCGTACAAAATTGAGGATCGAATGAAATCTATCCATCAAACTGACTGAAGCTGCTCGAAAAATGGAAAAAGACCCGCGATTAACTGCTCTAGGATTGACAGCACGGAAATTTTACGAAACAAGAATAGAAATCTGCCAATAAGCTATGCGAAGAGCACTTTAAGAACACAGGTATAATTGACACATTGCTAGGAAGAAACCATGTGTCAATCTATGCATCATCCATCATTCACTCTGTTTCACACATCCTCTAGTCTCTCTCTTTTCTCTTCTCTTCTCTTCTTTCTCTTTTATCATGATGATTTTTATTTCTACCAAACACTCGACAAATTGGTTCAATAAATTACCATTTTATACGGCAAAATCTGTCAAAATGTCTACCTCCATGTCGAGAAATGAATTCCATGTTGGGGGAATTGCAATTCGGCAACAGACAAGAGCGAATAGAAACGATAAAATTCAAACAGAAATTTTCCGAGAAGAATGGATCGTGGAACAATGTTATTTTTGCAAATTAGAGCAGATTAAACATGTACGAATTGCATGGAAGAATTGAGGTCGCAACGGGAAGCCAATAAAGAATGTGAATATTGTGTAATGGTTTGGAATTGTAGATCTGCAGCTAATGTGGCCGAATTAGTTTTTATTCAAGAGGTTCTGAAAAAAGGAAAAAATTTAGCTATTTTACAGTTGAATTCCTTATGACATTTCGATATAAATAATTGTCCATCTTCTGTGGGATTTATTTTAGTATTGAAGAACGTTACCATTTTACATATTCCGGAACTATGAGTTTCCTCTTCAGAATTTTATACTATACAACAATATAGTAGATAATAAATAAAATAGCTAAAAACGTAACTTTAAATATTTAATACATTTATTTACTACATTTTACTATATTTTTATTATATTTTTACTACATTTAAAGTAATGTTTTCAACTATTTGATCTATTATGACATCAATTCTTAGATAGGTAGCTCACGGTTCAAAATCAGGTAGAGTATTGAAGTTATTGAATGCAAACATAAACCTCAACTAAGGAGAAGAATAATTGTTTATATTGAAATAGTCATCGAGATTGAGCCACTTGTTTTTAATCTTGTTACACACTGTTCTTACAACAAATGTAGAGATAGTTTCTAATTTCATCAAAACAAAGTGTCAAACTGCAAGCAACGAATTGTGTAAGAATTTCGACATTTTTATACAGAATTTTATGCAAAAGTTACATATTTTAGCGTACATTAAAATAAAAATAAAATTTATTTATTCACGAACGAAAAATTCATTAATCACGATTACTTAATTCCTCTAATGCGATACGCTAATCAAAGGGTATTCACTGGATTGAGTGATTGAAAAATTGGTCAATGACGGGTTAACCCTTTGCACTCCGAGTATTTTTTAGCAAGAGGTTTCAGCTACTCCGAAAGTGTTTACAATGTTGCGACTGCGCAATTGAGAAAGGTCAAAGACGCTGCCGTGTCATTAAAGAAAGCTTGTTTTGAAATTGAATTGTTGAATTGATTGTCAAAAAATTGAAGTGTCATTTGAAAGCTATATTTTATTAAGAAAATTAAAATGTAAAGAATATAACAATACATAAAAATAACAATTATCTTTTGAAATTCTTCATTGTATGATATTGTGAAAAGCAATCCCCAAGATGCATTCGTGGCTTGCCAGGACAAGTATCTCGCAACTCACTAGTTTCATGCCTTTCACCTTTCTTCTGCCTGTTGGAGCAAACGACACAATCTGTTTTTTTACCCTTCCGCATTACGTGAAGCTTCCCGTTTAACCGTATCTCAACAGATGCAGATGCAGAAGACTGCTCTCGATCTTTCTTGTCGAAAATTGTTAACCAGTTGATCCACTAGCAGTTTCACATATTTCAAATGTGTCAATAGTTTCTCATTTCGATTTTTTTTTACAGTCTTATATATAATATATGAATTGATAACGCATACTTCCATGTCCCAAAAAAACATTTTCCTCCACCACTTTAGAGATTTCCTCAAAAAACAATACGTGGCGCGTGCCGAAACATCTTCCTACCCGTATAAAGATGATATAATGTTGCCTGTAGATGCTGGCGTGTCGTGTCGCCGCAGCGGCGACAACGGAGTGCTATGGGCTATAATACGTGTCGCCGTAGCGGCGACAACGGAGTGCAAAGGGTTAATATATGTTTAATATTACATAATATTAAAACGATTACTATTCAATTCAAGCTATTTGAAGGAATACGATTAAGTGCTCGGCACCGTCCTATGGTTTTTTTAGTGAGGTACGTAGAAGGGGATGTAAGAATGAGTGGGTATAAGTATCATGGCTGAAGGGTAGTAAGAAAGGGAGGAGGTAGTTGGTACCTCATAATATTATATGGGCCTAAATAATATTTTAGTATAATTGGTTGAATTTATTTCAACCTTCGGTAAATTTTACAATTTGAAGCTTTGCAATGTTTTATTTATTATTTAAAGACATTCTTTAACCTTGTTAACGCTGAGCAAAATAACGCATCTTTTTTATTACCTTAAATCTTTGGAAAATTTATATTTTATCAATTGTGAACGTTTTCGATTTTGCGAAATTGATTTCCCTCAAAGGAATTTCAAAGATATACGCTGAACTTCTTTTTTTTGTATATTTATAATCCTAAAACGAAAATATAACATGTAATTGAAAGGACACGAGATGACTTTAATGTAACCTTGACAAATTGAAGATAAAATGTTCTTTCATCAGAGTCACATTCTACATCACATATGATAATATAAAAGTTGTAATATAATGGTCCTGTCACCTACCGTTTAGAAGTCATATCAAACGGCACTTACCGCGAGACACTATATATCTTACAGCGATGTTGTGTGTCAACTATTTGATTAACAGGAAGTTTATTCGTTAACGTATACCATTCGCGCGAACAGTCCTTTTTCAAGTTCGGTTTACTTTCTCAATAAAACTTAGTATATTTAAATATTCCTACCAGTGAATAGAGCATTTTATTTTATCCGAATAATATTTATTATGATGTCGTAAAATCTCTATATCTTTCCAGACCCTCGGGCCCTTTTCTCAGTACTGTTTATTCATTATTTTGAAACAAACCAGGACAATATTTTCATATATTGTAGGAGGGAAGACACAGGTGAAAATATTTTAAACTCTTTATTAAGAAAAAAAAGTAAGTCTTGACAATATGAAATTAAAAAAACATATGAAGACTGTTTTAACCGAAAAGGACATCCCTCCCGTGTAATCGTCGTGACCGATTAAATATAGGAACCGAGAACCGCCTTGTCGTGGTCCTTCACGCATACGCACTGTTATGTCGTGGTCGAGAAATCTCAACTATAGGGTTTTTCATTAAGCGTGTCTGAACTTTAAAATTAAATAAAAAAAGTTGTGTGCGACATATGACGGAAACCTTTATTGCGGATTAAAGTACATTCGATACCATTAGGTTTTAAAAATGATATCATTCAAATGGCCTCCGCGGCTTCGTTTACAGGACTCGATCCGAGAGGTCCAATTTTGTATGACTCTCTTGCATAAGTCGGCCTTGATCTCACTGATGGTTCGAATGATATTTTTTTCGCGTTAGATCGCGCGTTTCTGTGTCGTACAGGGACTGCTTTTTCAGCAACCGAACCGCTTTGCTCGAATTTCGCGATAATTCCTTGAATTGATCGCTCGGTTGGACGATCATTTCGGCCGTAAATATTTCGTAGCTCGCGAAAAGTTTGGCGAACAGCACATGAATATTTATACTAAATTTTAACAATTTCGACGCGTTGTTAAATGGTAAATATGGCAAAACATAAACAACGAAGAGTGACAGTGCTGCCACCTGAAATGTCAGAGCAGCGTGCTGCCAAAGTTCGGACATAGCTATTGAAAAACCCTTTATTTCAAGAGCGGCCTGACTTCTTAGTCCTCTGGCTCTGGACTAAGTGTAGTTTAATTAAAGATAGACTTGAGAGAACTGGTTTATTTTACTATACAAAACTCAAAATACGCACTAACTCTAGTCGTTCCGAAATTATTACTACCTCGAAAAATCCCAAGCGGCCCTTAATATAGGCTTGAGGAAAAGTGGAAGGGATGAGTACGGGGTAAGGTTCAGATGGTGGAAATATACTTTTTGGGAATAACAAGTGTGACTAAGGATCAAAGGTGTTTGGGGTAGGACTGGACCGTGACGCACTTGGGTCTGTGTTTACCTATGACTAGTAGACCTATGACTAAGACATTGTGGTAGGGCATAACAGCACGCATTACATCGTACACGGCATACACTGTTGCGTGGTAGTCCTTGCTTCTACGAAATGTCATAAGACGTTCGACGCAATTTTAAAACTTTCTCGGACATACGCTAATATCCTACAATATTAAAATAATAACATAGTTTCTGTGTGACTCACATAAAACGCCTGAGCCTTTGGCGACACGCCTAATGAGGAAATCACATGGTTTTGAAAAGTCTAGTGTTGAATCGGTGCGTTTAAATTCGCGATCCACGATTCCGTACCCTGCTGTGTAAAATGCTGGTTCGTTTGGCACGGGTACGTATTGGTAAGTTTGAAGTGGACTGTATGTTTAAAACCGGATATATTCACAAGAGAGCTATATTACAAAACTGAATAATGATTGAAGTGTTCTCTAACTGAAATCCTAAATGCAACTAACTTAAAGTCTAACGCGTTTCATTTCGAAGGGTCGGTAGGCGGGCCTCATACCCCCACCTTTCCTTACCGGACCGTAAACTCCTCCCTTGAGGGACCAACCAAATATCTGGAAATATTCAATAGAGACCAGCCGCGACAATTTCCTAAGTAGACACGTGTTCCCGATAAGCCTTAAACAAATCTTCTGGTGCTTTGTTCAACGAAACAAAGACTTATCGGGCCACACTGACCGTCGCGACTGGTCGTCGGTCCCAAAAGGCGCCATGTGTTTACGACCGACAAGCCGTGGTGTAAAACGGCCGCAACAATAGGCTTGAGGAAAAGTGGAAGGGATGAGTACGGGGTAAGGTTCAGATGGTGGAAATATACTTGTTGGGAATAACAAGTGTGACTAAGGATCAAGGGTTTTTGGGGTAGGACTGGACCGTGACGCACTTGGGTCTGTGTTTACCTATGACTAGTAGACCTATGACTAAGACATTGTGGCAGGGCATAACAGCACGCATTACATCGTACACGGCATACACTGTCGCGCGGTAGTCCTTGCTTCTACGAAATGTCATAAGACGTTCGACGCAATTTTAACACGTTGAGTGCTACGCCGGTCCCTAGGGACCGGCAGTGGACTTTCCGTTCAGCCAACGCCGGTCCCTGGAGACCGGCAATCGACTTTTCGTTTGGGCGGCGTGGATTCTAGGGACTGACCGCAAAATTTTCGTTTGTTCGACATCGGTTCATGAGACCGGCTTTGCCAAGGGTTAATTTATTAATGACAATTAAAAAATTTAAGTATGAATTTAGTGAAGTTTATTAAAAGATTGTAAACAAAGATATGGCCGAGATGTGCACATATCACAGTAGGTAACTACTTTTTTCGTGTTATTCTTCGCTATGTCGCGCCCGAGCATTTGTGCATTCGTGCTATAACATTCAGCACAGTATTTTCGCACTTTATGTGCCTTTCCTTCTTTTTCCCGAAGTTTGTGGATATGTCTACTTGTACCCACCTCAACTGGAGTTTGCTCGTGTGCATGTTGTGTGAGAGCATCTACTAATTGTTTCCAGAATATTGTAATCGACATCTTTTGGTGTTCGATCTTTTGCCATTTTGGCATTTTCTGCCCCATTATCTTATGTTTATAAATTGTATACATGGGCATTGAATGCTTCATTCTCACAGCCAAAACCTCAAACGAAACAGTGAATAAAAGTAATCTTCTGTTTATACTTTTCGGTCCAGTGAAGTGTTGATCCTCCGCGTCGCGTGTTGATGCCGAGTGCTGCCGGCTGAGCGAAAAGTCTAGCGAAATCGGCGCCGTACTCAACGTGTTAAAACGTTCTCGGACATACGCTAATATCCTATAATATTAAAATAATAACATAGTTTCTGCGTGACTCACATACGTGGGCAGTCCGATAAGTACTTAGCCTACAAAACAAAAACGAAAATTTTGGAAAATTGACGATTTATTTTTCAACATAGTCTCTTTTTAACTCGATACACTTGATACAGCGATGCTCAACTATTCAACAACCGTCTGAAAAATACGTTTTCTGGAAATCTGCAAAGTAGGCCTCCGTGGCGGTGATAACCTCCTCATTCGACTCAAATTTCCGCCCAGCGAGTCACTTTTTCAAGTTTGGGAAGAAAAAGAAGTCACAAAAATTAGAATACGGTGGATGGGGCAGCTGTTCGTAGCCTAATTCAACGAATTTGGCTGTAGCTTGGGCAGAGGTGTGAGCCGGTGCGTTATCAAGGTGAAAGAGTACTTTTTTCTTCGCCAAATGGGGCGGTTTTTAGGCATATGGGGCATAGTACAGCCCTGTGCCTGTTTTGCCCTTCTCCAGGTAGTCTATATAGATCACACCTTGTGAATCCCAGAAAACGGTGGCCATCACCTTTCCGAGCCGATGGAAGTCTTCGCCTTCTTCGAAGCACATTCGCCGGGCGCATATCCATGTTTCGACTGTTTCTTGGTCTCTGGTGTGTACAAATATCAGTGGATCCACGTTTCGTGGATAGTCACAAAACGACGTAGAAACTCTTTCGGATTGCGTTTAAACAGTGTCAAACACTGCTCTGAAGTGGTCTCACGGATGCGCTTGTTATCCGGAGTGAGCAAACGCGGCACCCATCGAGCAGAAAGCTTTCTCATGCCCAATATTTCATGCAGGATATGCCCAGATTTCATCGCTGGATCAAGAGTATCGAGTTAAAAGGAGATTATGTTGAAAAATAAATCGTCAATTTTCCAAAATTTTCGTTTTTCTTTTGTAGACTAAGTACTTATCGGACTGCCCTCGTAAAACGCCTGAGCCTTTGGCGACACGCCTAATGAGGAAATCACATGGTTTTGAAAAGTCTAGAGTGAATAAATCATTTAAGATAAATAAAGATTCAACCAAGGATATGCTTATATGCACATTGTATCGACGTTGTCAAGTTTTACACGTTTAGTATGTTAGTATATACTTCACGTTTGGATCAGGTGAAGAATTGTAATAATGTCAAAATGGGAGCGCCCGCAGTTATCAATTTGAGCAAAGTGTAAAACAATACTTGTATACAACAAACGTAAGATAAGAAAATCGCATCGAAAAACAGACGATCAGTTGTATTTTTTTGTATCTATATGGTACTAGTTGTACACTTCGTATAGAAAGTATTTGTACGCCGATCAACTTCAAACAGCACATACTTCGTGAAACTTTAGATTATTAACTGACATTGTGTTCCGTATCACCTAGTGGTTTCCGGAACTTCGCGCACTAAGTTACTCTTACACAACTATTGCAAGTTGGGTGTTTGATGGCAAGTGTTTGAGATTTGCATATATATATTTACAGGATATTCAAAATTTAGAACATACAAGATATACAAAATCTGATCAAATCAATATATTTTGTGTTTGTTCTGAGTTTGGCTGTTGTCAGTCTATCGTTTTGTGTATTTCGTGTCTCTCGAATATTGTCCTCTCTAAACGAGTCAGTGATTGTCACTCCGACTGTATGTCTTTCAGTTGTGCTGGGGTTTATAAAGTAGTCGTAGTGGTCTTGTAAGAAAGATTTTGTTGAAGGAGAGGTGTCTTGGATGTGCTGTAATCAGTTATCGTTAGAAATGTGTATAAAATATGCTGTGATTGGCAATGGTCGAGAAAGGGTTCTGTGATTGGCTATTTATTTGTGGCAATATGGGAAGATGGCGATGATTAAAATGATGAGTCTAACGGAGTCTAAAGTCTAGGATTTTATGGTAGGGATTAGGAAGATATGCATGGATGATCAGGATGGGTCCTGTGGAAAGGAGAGTAATTACATATTGAAGAAAGGAATGGCCGATTTGCGGTTGTATAAATTTTAACATATTGTATAATGATCAAGTTTGTATATATTACTGGAAATCACTATAGGAATAAACTGCAAAAATGCTTATAAATTAATAGTATTTTTTTTCCATTGGATTTTCAGCAGACTTTCGGCCCCTTTATCCACGATTATTTTTAATAGCCTAAAATATCGAACTCTACTGATAGTAGAATTATGATGTAGGCATAACCTCTCGAAGCATACTAATAACGTCAATCATAATTAGAAAGGAATAATAAGGACCGTTTACATCATCAATTTTCATGCAAATGCTTAAAAGTAAACACTTTCGAATACTTATCGTTCTTATATGTCCGTCAAATTTTTCGTATTTTCTTGTTAATTTCGGATATTGCAAAAACCACTATTTTTTTCCTTCGCACTGTACCTATTATAATAGAGACTTTCGAAAGCATGTACAAACTTGTTGCTTATAAAGAATCAGTAATTAACTACAACTTCATAAAGTATAAACTTATCGGTGTACGAGTAGTGTCTACACTAACTGTAAATTCGTAGAGAAATATATTCGTATAAAATTACTCTTAGGGAAATTGCATACGTTATGTTAACTCGTCAGACACTAGTATTATTTGAAAAGGTTGAAATCCGTCAGAATGTGAACATAAAATATTTTCGAAAACTTTTAAATTAAGAGTCAGGAAAATAAAGAGGACGAATGCAGTGGCAAAGATGCTAAAGATGTATGTATACCAGGTTGTTCAATAAGTTTTGTCGGTCGTTGCAATTGCAATTGTTTGCAATTGTTTCAGTATATTGTGACTTTTCTGTCAAATTTCTAGCATTTTTCGAACCACGATTTACAATATTTTTTTTTGGTAACATATTATACGAAATTTTCGTACCAGTTATACTGGCTGTTCCTTCGTTTGTAGTTTATGGCGTGATCTTTTTCGGGCAATTGTATATCTTGGGACAGATTGCTTCCACATTTTCGTCATAACGTAGACATCGTATATAGTTATTGTCTAACACTTGTAAGAAAATATATAAACATACCAGGTTGTTCAATAAGTTTTGTTTTGTTTTGTTGAGGGCGTTGCTACTAGTCCAAATTTGTTTTTGTTTTGTTGGTTCACTCTTCTTATCAACGTATGTGAAGGTTCATTTCAATCAGTCAATTCATTCTTTGTTTACAAGCCATTTAGTGTCGCCGTGTCACAGTATTTTCGACAATGGAAAAAATTGAATATCGCGCAGTGATAAAATTCTTATTTTTGGAAGGTGTAGCACCAAAAGAAATTCACGAACGAATGTTAAGAGTGTATAATGAACGTTCACCTTCAATTAGAACAGTAGAAAGATGGGTTGCTGAATTTAAACGTGGTCGTACAAGCCTTGAAGACGATCCACGTGAAGGACGTCCAAAAACCGCATCAACACCAGAAATCGTAGCCAAAGTACAGGATATGGTTTTGGAAGATCGTCGATTGACTGAGAGGGATTTAGTAGAGGCTCTACACATCTCATTAGGCAGTGTGAGTCATATTTTAAACGAAATTTTGAGTTTTAAAAAGCTGTGTGCACAATGGGCGCCGCATTCGCTAACAATTGAACAAAAACACATTCGAATGCGACTTTCTCAACAACATTTGGAGCGTTTTAAAAAGGATAAAGTGGATTTTGTGCGTCGATTCATCACTATGGATGAGACTTGGGTCTATCACCATGATCCTAAATCAAAACAAGAGGTTAAAGAGTGGTGTGAACCTGGTTGTTCGGCTTCGAAACGAGTTCGTGTCCAGAAATCGGCCAAGAAGGTTCTGGCATCAGTTTTTTGGGATGCGAAAGGAATTTTATTTGTGGATTACTTGCAAACTGGTAAAACAATTAATTCTGAATATTATTGCAACCTTTTGGACCAGTTGAAGGAAAAAATTCGTGAAAAAAGACCCGGTTTGCAGAAGAAAAAAATCCTTTTTCATCAGGACAACGCACCGTGTCACAGGAGCATTTTGACAATGGCTAAAATCCATGAATTAAAGTTCGAATTGTTGGAGCATCCGCCGTATTCACCAGATTTGGCCCCCAGCGACTTCCATTTGTTTCCAGAACTCAAAAAATATATACGTGGCAAGCGTTTTTCGTCAAATGAAGAGGTCATAACGGCTGTTGAAGCGTATTTTGCAGACCTTCCGGAATCTCACTTCAGGGATGGTATCCACAGATTGGAGGATCGTTGGAGCAAGTGCATTAATGTTCAGGGAGATTATACTGAATAATAAACTGTATTTTGAACCATAACATTGTGTTTTTCTTATCGAACGACAAAACTTATTGAGCAACCTGTTATATATACATATCTTTATACTTTAAAATATTTTTAACCTGTGACAAAGAGATGGAATAATTTCAGGCACGACGGAAATGCATTTCAAAGTGATTTACCTATTCCAGGTATGTTGGGTCCGAACAATTGAATCTTTTTGTTTGTTTGTAACATTTTAAAATAAAGCATTTTGGTATTGCTGTTCGTTAGTCGTTTTGAAACCGCACATATAAACAAAAATAAATTCTTGTTTCTTTCTGCAATTTGGTTAAAAATCCTTGTAGTTTAGTGCAAGAAAAATGATTGTCCTGGTATATACACATTTTATTATTCAAACACTAGACTCTCTCTACTTGCGACGATAATCGAAATTCTACCAGATTTGAATCGTATTGAATATTTATGGATCGGAGTTGTATCATATCGATCGGAAAATACTCATACAGTAAGGATAAAAGCTTAAAAAGCACTCACAAGATGATTTAGAAAAATATTTGGGTGAAATAAACGGTTTTTAGCGCGTCAAACTATTTAAATTATGCATCTAATCAAAGGTTTTATCGTACGGAATATCGATAAAAAGTTTTTAAATAGTTTATAGTGTATTACCATAGTATACCAAAGTTTACGATAATATAATTATGCTGAAAATGGTTATTTGGCAGGATGCAAAATAATTCATACGTTCGTTTCATAATTATTCTAGATATAAATGGCACATTCATAAGTATCGCGCTGTACAAATATTTTCTTTACTGGCTGTACCAGGCGGGAGTGGAAACTCTTATTATTTTTTTTAATAAGTCCTTGTGGACATTTCCACAGTAATAACTTTGGAAAAAAGACTCTCTTAGATATAATAAGGAAGCAACACCGCGTTTTTCCTTATTAAATCAGTCAGAGCTATTTAAAATAGAGCTCAGTTGCCAGCGCATGGCCCAAGTTGTATCCACTGCACCGTATCTTCTAACCAGTCTACTGTCTTGCAAAATCCTTTAAGTACACTTTCTCAAAATGTAAAAAGATTTCGCTTAGAAACGACTGTTTTCACGTGATAAGGTCTTTTACTTTGTTATTTCAACTTTTCCGTACTTTTCTCAGTGCTCTTCTTATTTGGTATTCGGTAGAGACCAATTTTGTTACTTTAATTTTCATATTATCCATATCCACCATATGTTATAAGGTCATATAGGCAAGGTAAATTTGTACGTAGCACATGTTTCAAAATTACAAGCTTTTGGAAAGAAAGCAGGCAAAAATGAAGACTTTAATTTAATCTTCTGTTACACACGGTTTGCAACATTTTTATCACATACACATACAGATTTATACATCCTATTTCGTTATATTGGATTGGCAACTAAGTGATTGCGCATTTTGTCGATAGATGGACTTTACACTTTCTTTTGTTTTGTTAACGCGGTCATTGCATCGAATCTATATTTGTTTGTTATTATTTGGACTTCTACCTTTAATTTAGCAAAAAAATTATATCGATTAGTGCTTTAGTTTTGTTTTTATCCCAATTTAAAAATGGAAGAACAAGACGTGCACTTCAGACATATTTTATTGTATTACTTCCGAAAAGGCAAGAATGCATCGCAAGCACAAAAGAAGTTATGTGCGGTATATGGAAATGAAGCCTTAAAAGAAAGGCAGTGTCAAAATTGGTTTGCCAGATTTCGTTCTGGTAATTTTTCACTGAAAAATGCTCAACGATCTGGCCGTCCAGTTGAAGTCGATGAGATCCATATCAAGGCCATTATCGATTCAGATCGTCATAGTACAACACGTGATATTGCGGAGAAGCTCAATGTATCGCATACATACATTAAAAAAAAAATTAAAAATGCTTGGTTACATCAAGAAACTCGATTTATGGATCCCTCACCAGCTTAAAGAAATTCATTTGACGCAACACGTTAACATTTGCGATTCGCTTTTAAAACGCTACGAAACTGATCCATTTCTGAAAAGCCTAATTACTGGCGACGAAAAGTGGATAGTTTATAACAACGTAAATCGGAAGAGATCGTCGGTGATGAAAGATGAACCAGCCCAAACGACATCAAAAGCAGAGATTCACCAAAAAAATTATGCTGTCCGTCTGGTGGGATTATAAAGGAATTTTGTACTTTGAACTTATGCCACAAAATCAAACGATCAATTCAAACGTGTACATTCAACAACTCGCCAAACTCAGCAATGCAATTCAAGAAAAGCGACCGGTATTGTCAAATCGTAAGGGTTCCGTTTTCCACCATGATAATGCAAAGCCCCACACGTTTTTGATCACTCGCCAAAAATTATTGGAACTGGGTTGGGATGTTTTATCGCACCCACCATATAGCCCCGATCTTGCGCCTTCAGACTACCATTTGTTTCGTTCCATGCAGAACTCCTTAAATGGTAAAATTTTTAATAACGCTGATGATGTCAGATCACACTTAATTCAGTTTTTTGATAGCAAAGATCAGAAATTTTACGAATATGGAATTTTGACACTGCCAGAACGATGGCAAAAGGTCATCGACAAAAACGGACAGTATCTAATTGAATAAAGTAACGTTTTTAAACAAAAATTAAGAATTTTCCTTCTTATTTCAAATCGGCAATGACTTGGTTGCCAACCCAATAATTCGTATCTTTAATCGCCTCTTCGTTGAGAATTCTCATTTGAACACGACCAATTTCATTACCCGCAAGGATCCTTATTCTCGAATAATCTTCCCCTCTCCCTTCCCTATATTCCACATCGAAAATATACCCCACTTCCTGTTGCAGAAAGCATTCCCGATACATATTTTGATACGCTTAAAATTTGACAGACTGTACCAGGTCAGAGGAATACTCGGTTGGTAGAAGCATTGGCGCTCTGCTAATTTAGACACGCACACTCAGGTTCTACACACACGTACGGTTCCTGTATACTCGCATGAAACTATTAGACACTCTGTTACTCGTCATTTTAATATCTTGCGCTGGACAGACGTGCGTAGTACGCCGCCTGCAATTTATCGCGATCCTCGAACGAACATGTTACGCAGCTCATTTTTATTCCATCTCCGAATAGGTCAGAATGTGCTATGCACTTTCAGTGCTTCTACGAAGAAGTACGAATGATGCGTATATTATACAATTTCCTTTCTTTATAAGGATAAATTGGATTATGTATAATAAAGTGAACTAAATACATCTTACATTTGCACCTAACAAATTTTAATGCAGCTACCAAAATAGAAAGTGTCAGTGAAAATAGCAACATTCTCCGTTCAAATTGAAAGACAACAAAAAACGGACAAGAATAATTGAAAATGAGAATATTAATAATGCATGCAGTGATATCATTCTATCGTTTTGGAAAAAGTGTAAAGTATTTGATTGTAAAGATGGTAATAGCGCAGTGATATACATTTGAAAGAATGGAAAAAGAATGGAAGAATCGAGAAAATCATACTAAAGTGGGGTAATATTCTACAACTCTTGGAATAGAAAAATCCATTTCAGATTTATCACATAAAAATGTTACACCTTTACTAATAAGAAGTTTTGTATTTAAAACGAATTCTAAAAAAAAATTAGAAGAACATTGAAATATTGAATACATTATGAATTTTGTCCATATTTCGTTAAATAATATGATTCTAAGTATTTTTTGTGTGTAATATGTTCGAAATTTCCAGAAAAACGACTTGAAGTAATAGGTAATAATTACAAGCCGTTTAAGATGGGTGTTTAATGACCATTACTAAGTTAATTTCCAATGCAAGAGGATAAACAATAAACCAATTTTAACAACTACCCCGCAAAGTTAATCCTTTCACGAGGCCGTGTCAAGTTCAAAAATTTGGAACATCGAATCACAAGGAAATTCTCGCACACCTACGGAAAAAGTACGTCGTCTGCTGCACTTTCGAAGTACGTAACGCGAACTCTTGAACCATGCGCCAACATTTTCTATTCCCATTACATTGCGCTGACCCCTTAACGTTAGAAACTTGCCTGCAATGGTGACTACGGAAAGTTCGATGAGCTGTAAATTCATTCTGACTGTACGAAAGAAAATACATAAAGTATCACAAATATTCGTAAAAAACGTGTTGGAAAGTTCACTTGACTTACGGCATTCGAAGACGTTTTCAAGTGAATTACTAGCGATTCAAACGCGGTTGTTTACAATGAAAAAAATAATAAATACATTTAACCTTTTGCACTCCGAGTACTTTTTAGCAAGAGGTTTCAGCTACTCCGAAAGTGTTTACAATGTTGCGACCGCCCAATTGAGAAAGATCAAAGACGCTGCCGTGTCATTAAAGAAAGCTTGTTTTGAAATTGAATTGTTGAATTGATTGTCAAAAAATTGAAGTGTCATTTGAAAGCTATGTTTTATTAACAAAATTACAATGTAAAGAATAGAACAATACATAAAAATAACAATTATCTTTTGAAATTCTTCATTGTATGATATTGTGAAAAGCAATCTCCAAGATGCATTCGTGGCTTGCCAGGACAAGTATCGCAATACTCACTGGTTTCATGCCTTTCACCTTTCTTCTGCCTGTTGGAGCAAACGACACAATCTGTTTTTTTACCCTTCCGCATGTCGTGAAGCTTCCCGTTTAACCGTATCTCAACAGATGCAGATGTAGAAGACGAAGCTCTCGATCTTTCTTGTCGAAAGTATCACAAATATTCGTAAAATACGTGTTGGAAAGTTCACTTGACTCACGGCATTCGAAGACGTTTTCAAGTGAATTACTAGCGATTCAAACGCGGTTGTTCACAATGAAAAAAATAATAAATATATTTAACCCTTTGCACTCCGAGTACTTTTTAGCAAGAGGTTTCAGCTACTCCGAAAGTGTTTACAATGTTGCGACCGCGCAATTGAGAAACGTCAAAGACGCTGCCGTGTCATTAAAGAAAGCTTGTTTTGAAATTGAATTGTTGAATTGATTGTCAAAAAATTGAAGTGTCATTTGAAAGCTATGTTTTATTAACAAAATTACAATGTAAAGAATATAACAATACATAAAAATAACAATTATCTTTTGAAATTCTTCCTTGTATGATATTGTGAAAAGCAATCCCCAAGATGCATTCGTGGCTTGCCAGGACAAGTATCGCAATACTCACTGGTTTCATGCCTTTCACCTTCCTTCTGCCTGTTGGAGCAAACGACACAATCTGTTTTTTTACCCTTCCGCATTACGTGAAGCTTCCCGTTTAACCGTATCTCAACAGATGCAGATGCAGAAGACGAAGCTCTCGATCTTTCTTGTCGAAAATTGTTAACCAGTTGATCCACTAGCAGTTTCACATATTTCAAATGTGTCGATGGTTTCTCATCATTTTTTTTTACGTCTTATATATAATATATGAATTTTTACATACTCCATTATATATAATATATAAAGATGATACAATGTTGCAGATCCGATAAGTACTTAGCCTACAGAAGAAAAACAAAAATTTTGGAAAATTGACGATTTATTTTTCAACATAGTCTCTTTTTAACTCGATACACTTGATCCAGCGATGCTCCAACTTCTTCAGCCCGTCTAAAAAATACGTTTTCTGGAAATCTACAAAGTAGGCCTCCGTGGCGGCGACAGCCTCCTCATTCGACTCAAATTTCTGCCCAGCGAGTGACTTTTTCAAGTTTGGGAACAAAAAGAAGTCACACGGGGCCAAATCTGGAGAATACGGTGAATGGGGCAGCTGTTCGTAGCCTAATTCAACGAATTTGGCTGTAGCTTGGGCAGAGGTGTGAGCCGGTGCGTTATCGTGGTGAAAGAGCACTTTTTCTTTGCCAAATGGGGCCGTTTTTTCCTTAATTCGGCGTCGAATCGGCTCAATAGTTCGGCATAGTACAGCCCTGTGACTGTTTTGCCCTTCTCTAGGTAGTCTATGTAGATCACACCTTGTGAATCCCAGAAAACGGTCGCCATCACCTTTCCGGCCGATAGGACAGTCTTCGCCTTCTTCGGAGCACATTCGCCGGACGCAGTCCACTGTTTCGACTGTTCCTTGGTCTCTGGTGTGTACCAGTGGATCGACGTTTCGTCGACAGTCACAAAACGACTTAGAAACTCTTTCAGATTGCGCTTAAACAGTGTCAAACACTGCTCTGAAGTGGTCTGACGGATGCGCTTGTTATCCGAAGATCAAACGCGGCACCCATCGAGCAGAATTATTTTATAATGCCCAATATTTCATGCAGGATATGCCCAGATTTCATCGCTGTATCAAGTGTATCGAGTTAAAAGGAGGTTACGTTGAAAAATAAATCGTCAATTTTCCAAAATGTTCGTTTTTCTTTTGTAGGGTAAGTACTTATCGGACTGCCCACGTATGAATTGATAACACATACTTCCATGCCCCAAAAAAAACATTTTCCTCCACCATTTCAAAGATTTCCTCAAAAAACAATACGTGGCGCGTGCCGAAACATCTTCCTACCCGTATAAAGATGATACAATGTTGAAAAATAGATCGTCTGGCCAAAATTTTCGTTTTTCTTTTGTAGCGGCGACAACGGAGTGCTATGGGCTATACGTGTCGCCATAGCGGCGACAACGGAGTGCAAAGGGTTAAAATATTAAAAGTTCAGCATCAATAAAGTGTTGTGGCACTCAACTGTAAATAAATTCGAAAAGTAAAATGATTCGGTTTGACCTGTGAGCGGGTCAATTGAGATGAGGACAAATCTTTACATAGATGAGAAGGTACGGGTTTTTATCCGGTCCCCTTCCTCTTCCGCGCTTAACAGATCGTCTCACTGCATTTTTAAACGTGTGAAGGAAGAAGAGATCAGCATAAAAATGCATCAGTTCTCACCCATATAATGATTTGGTTTGTGTACTCAGATAACATACACTTACCGTTAGAGCCTCAAAACATGTAGATAATTGATTAAGTACACCCGTTTTCAAACATTTCAACCGATTAAGAACACCAGTTTATCTCTATCCAATAAAATCAAATTGACTAAAATCGAATGTCCTTTTTCGTGGTTTTTCGAAGTAGTCTGTATATTGCCAAAGTTAGTCACATATTTAGGTTAGGCACAAATTATTGGTTTCGATTTATTTTTATGATATTTTTCCTACTTTTTCCTCGTGCTTTTTCCCCCGATTTCATGCACATTCTATTATTCTTCCACTTTCTGGGGGATGGTTAGGTCCTTATGAATTGTAAACTTGTGAACTAGCGAACATTTTTACCAATTTATAAGGGTGAGCATTATTCACCTTAATAAAATTAAATCCTAGTAGTAAAGTATCAAAGAATAAAGTGTAGGTACAATACGGTTACGTTTTTTTTACAACAAATTTATTTTAGTTTATATCCAATCTTGTTTTGGTAATTTTAGAGATTATTGCGAGTTCGCGCGGAGCGTAAATTATTTATTGTTAATTTATTTGAAACTCGACATGTTTGAGATTATCGGATCCCCTCTTTAAAAATTTATATTCGCTATTCGGAGATATCTCTTTTCGCAATATTAAGGCATTTTTTCTTTTAATGACCAATACTAAGGAGATGAATGGTAAGAAGCTTGTCTCTCTATTCCCGGGAAACGTCATCGTTAGGTGCTAGTTATTTCGAACTTGGAATGTGCAAATATAAAGTACCAATAATTAGGGAGATGTGTACAACAATGAATGTGTTAGAACCGAATATATCGTTTAAAAGTTTATTAGTATACTCTCAAAGAGTCAATGTATCAATTATTCCCAACTTTTCCGAAAAAATTTACAACAAAAATTCCGGATGAGTGAATAGTTTGAATGCATATTTACAACCATAAATTAAGGCATTGAACGTGTTTGCTGTTAAGGCTCCATAAAGTGTATTTTAAAAACGTAAATATGTTTGCCAAAGGCTCGAATATGTCTATTCAAGGGCACTTGATTTTTTTTTGGTAAAAAGTACCTCAATTGAACTTTATTAACTTTTTGATGGGACGTTTTACGAATAAATGCAAGAGAACTTGCATACACAGCAAAGATACCAGTGATATCTTTATAAAAAGGATATACTTCTAGGAAAAATAAAATATAATCCTTTGTTTAAAATAAAGATTTCTGCGGGATATATATCACGGTCCAATTTACCATATTAACTGAGAAACCCTCTAAATATATTTCGCCATTTTTGAATTGATGAACATATATCGAAGATATGATTATATTCTAGTTAGCATTCCGGTAAAAATTATGAATATTGCATAATAATTTCTTAGATAGCTGCACTTCAAAATATGTTTAACATTGTCGAGTCACACAACAATTTAGAACATCAGCCTGATTTGTGGGCGACAAATGGACGGATTATCGTGTGAGCAGTCACATTTACACCAGAAGTATAATTTTGATCCGAATAGTAGCCACGACATAATAATTTCATGAATAATTTTGACCGGAAAACTACGCACAACATAATTTAAATGAAAGAGTAACGAATTTCTGATACAATAATTTAACGCTATGGAGAGCTTACTCAACACTGCCTTATACTTCTTCCGTCGCTTGTTATTTCCCATGCAGTTATTAACATCTTAACATCTTATCGAAGATATGATTATATTCTGGTTAGCATCCCGGTAAAAATGATGAATATTGCATAATAATTTCTTTGAGAGCTGCACTTCAAAATATGTTTAACATTGTCGAGTCACACAACAATTTAGAACATCAGCCTGATTTGTTGGCGACAAATGGACGAATTATCGTGTGAGCAGTCACATTTACACCAGAAGTATAATTTTGATCCGAATAGTAGCCACAACATAATAATTTGATGAATAATTTTGACCGGAAAACTACGCACAACATAATTTAAATGAAAGAGTAACGAATTTCTGATACAATAATTTAACGCTATGGCGAGCTTACTCAACATTGTCTTATACTTCTTCCGTCGCTTGTTATTTTCCATGCAGTTATTAACATCTTAATATCTTATCGAAGATATGATTATATTCTGGTTAGCATTCCGGTAAAAATGATGAATATTGCATAATAATTTCTTAGATAGCTGCACTTCAAAATATGTTTAACATTGACGAGTCACACAACAATTTAGAACATCAGCCTGATTTGTGGGGGACAAATGGACGAATTATCGTGTGAGCAGTCACATTTACACCAGAAGTATAATTTTGATCCGAATAGTAGCCACAACATAATAATTTCATGAATAATTTTGACCGGAAAACTACGCACAACATAATTTAAATGAACGAGTAACGAATTTCTGATACAATAATTTAACGCTATGGCGAGCTTACTCAACACTGCCTTATACTTCTTCCGTCGCTTGTTATTTCCCATGCAGTTATTAACATCTTAACATCTTATCGAAGATATGATTATATTCTGGTTAGCATTCCGGTAAAAATGATGAATATTGCATAATAATTCCTTAGATAGCTGCACTTCAAAATATGTTTAACATTGTCGAATCACACAACAATTTAGAACATCAGCCTGATTTGTGGGCGACAAATGGACGAATTATCGTGTGAGCAGTCACATTTACACCAGAAGTATAATTTTGATCCGAATAGTAGCCACAACATAATAATTTCATGAATAATTTTGACCGGAAGACTACGCACAACATAAATTAAATGAAAGAGTAACGAATTTCTGATAGAATAATTTAACGCTATGGCGAGCTTACTCAACACTGTCTTATACTTCTTCCGTCGCTTGTTATTTCCCATGCAGTTATTAACATCTTAACATCTTATCGAAGATATGATTATATTCTGGTTAGCATTCCGGTAAAAATTATGAATATTGCATAATAATTTCTTAGATAGCTGCACTTCAAAATATGTTTAACATTGTCGAGTCACACAACAATTTAAAACATCAGCCTGATTTGTGGGCGACAAATGGACGAATTATCGTATGAGCAGTCACATTTACACCAGAAGTATAATTTTGATCCGAATAGTAGCCACAACATGATAATTTCATGAATAATTTTGACTGGAAAACTACGCACAACATAATTTAAATGAAAGAGTAACGAATTTCTGATACAATAATTTAACGCTATGGCGAGTTTACTCAACACTGCCTTATACTTCTTCCGTCGCTTGTTATTTCCCATGCAGTTATTAACATCTTAACATCTTATCGAAGATATGATTATATTCTGGTTAGCATTCCGGTAAAAATTATGAATATTGCATAATAATTCCTTACATAGCTGCACTTCAAAATATGTTTAACATTGTCGAGTCACATAACAATTTAGAACATCAGCCTGATTTGTGGGCGACAAATGGACGAATTATCGTGTGAGCAGTCATATTTACACCAGAAGTATAATTTTGATCCGAATAGTAGCCACAACATAATACTTTCATGAATAATTTTGACCGGAAGACTACGCACAACATAATTTAAATGAAAGAGTAACGAATTTCTGATACAATAATTTAACGCTATGGCGAGCTTACTCAACACTGCCTTATACTTCTTCCGTCGCTTGTTATTGGGTTGGAGGGAAAGTTCTGTCGTATTTTAAAGAAAATATTTGAATTAATTTATAAAAATATGTGTTTAATATTAATCATAATACATTTAATGTGTTGTATGATGAATGCCAAACTCTTCTGCAATTTCTCGACTTGTTAAATGTGGATTATTTTCCAACATGGGTCGCAAAACATCATTATCGATCTTGGATGGTCGTCCAGATCGATCATTTTCTTGGAGGATCAGATCCCCGGAACGAAATTTGCTAAACCATCTTTGACAAGGACGAACATTTACAATATCTTTTCCAAATACCGTACATAAATTTTTACATGCAACCGACGCGTTGCTTCCTTTTTTGAATTCATACAAAATGCAGTGTCGTAAATGCATTTTATCTACTGACATGTTTTTCACCTTAAATATCACAAGTAAATGATGAACGGTAAAAAAGGACTCCTTTTATATTATACAGCAGCTATAAAAAACAAAACAAAAATCCGAATGATTCACTAGCCAGATGTTTTTTTTATTTATAAGAAAAATTACCTGCCTATTAAAAATACGACAGAACTTTCCCTCCAACCTAATATTTCCCATGCAGTTATTAACATCTTAACAACACACCCACACACGCTGTGGGTTTGTAACTTATCTGAGCACAAGTGAACCCTGGCCGTGTTAGAGGCAGTAGCAGGAGAGGTCTTCTCTCTTTGTAAGAGATAAAGAACTCATATGAGCAATTGGCTATGTGCATCGGATGAACATATCAAAATCTTTCAGACTTTTATGTCAGCGATAGGACGACGAACAGCTCTCGGTATGCACGGAATGTGCCATCTAGAAATGCAGATTGAAGCACAGATATACTTTAAAATTTAGTAACATAACTGCGTAAATTCACATTCATTTTGGTTGAACGACGTTGAACAAATGTCAATAACATCGAAATCGCGAAATACAGTATCTCCTTGAAAGTACTAATGGAATTTTCTTTTGCATTGCCAGACAACGGTCAATGTAATAGAAAACAAAAACTCTTCAAATTAAATGATCTTAAAACAATTTTTAACCCGCTACAACGTTAATTATATAAAAAAAATCAAATTTATTAGTTATATAAAGTTTATTTTATTATTAAATCAAGTTTATATTATTATTAAATTATTAGTTATATAAAAAAACGAAATTGCTTAAGCATCATACTTTATTTCATGTTATTTTTCGTTCCAAAGGTCACACATCGCCCGTCGAAACGTAGGAAGGAAGTATATACATTTATCGTAATTTCTTATAATACATTTGCGCTCTCAACATAAATCATTTTCAACTCAACAAAGGAAAGACACCCGGTTTAACAGTACATCATTTAAAGACAATAATTGTTCAACTGTGTTTCGTTATTTTTGGCATAAATAATTACCCCTTTTAGCTGATGTTTATTTTATCATGCAAAAAGTTTAGCATTCTACATGTTCTGGAACTATGAATTCCCTTTTCAGAGGTGTTTCGGTTTTCGTTAACTGCTCACGCTCTTGGTTGCATAACAATCCGTTCCATATTATGTACTGTTACCAATTGTACTTTTGATGTTATTCATACATAGCAGCACGCGAAAATTGAAATAAGGGGAATACTGGAACACTGAGAAATTTCTGCGCGAAGAGACCAGGATGATTTAGCGTGAGGCGTACACGGAAAATGGCATGTCCAGGGTTCATGTTTGCTTAGACAAACTATACTCTTCATTTAGATCGCCTCATTATGGAATATCTCAAATGCCAACGTGAACAAAATTCGGGTACTAAACTGTTTTGATGTTTACCTGCTTATTAATATATAGTTCTATATCTGTACATGTTATATCCCTTAACGGACGACGACTTTTTCGACCGGGTGAGGTAGCAGGACGAAGCGATTTTTGCGAATGCGCTGAGTGACTTACATAATATAATAAAATGATCTTACATATAAATTATCTCACAAAAACGTTATATTCCGATTGTTTATCTATATTTACACCTTTAAAACTTTACTTTTACAAAAATTATGTTCTGCACTTTCGCTGGGTGCTAAGTTGTATTATCCCCATATTTACAATCACCGCAATAAACGCCCAAAATGCATTCTTTGTGACATTGTACCAAGTTTGCCAGAGCGACCTTGATGATAGCGCCTTTCCCTCTAATTTTTTCGTCGCATAGTTGTTTCTATCGATTATTAGTCGATCGACTAGCTCCTCTTTGCAACTCTTCCGCCCGGTGTGAATTTTATTCTGCAACTCTTTCGCCCGGTGTGAATTTTATTCTGGGTGGTAGTTCCTTGGAATCGTCACACTCTGTCCATTCTGATTTATCGGAATCAGTATCACTCTCGGATTCGCTATCTATCACTCTGATTTTTAGAGTTCTTACGCCTACTACTATATCGTCATCTTCATCCGTTATGTGTCTTTCCATCTCACTAACTTCTTTATGAATACGTCGGATTTCGTCATGAACCGTATCAAAACAAAATTCGTCTTCACTAGAGCTGAGTTCATTTGTGGAATCCATTTTTGCAGGGGTTCACACAAAATCACGTTAAAAAATTTTTCTGATGCTTTTGCCACGCTTGCCAAATCTCAACTGATGTCGGAACCATTGTCAGAGCTACACTCATCGAAGAATGTTTCAATATCTTATTTCTGTTATGTTATGTCATTTCATACATTGTACAAGAGACCATCGGTAGCTAAGGAAACGTTCCCAGAACCAATAGTGCGACCCTGTTGTTTGGAGATAACAAAATCTAACATATACACGCGGTTTACAAACGTTGCTCAGTCTGACGCCTTTACATATAAAAGTCCGGCCGCGTGGCTAGCGCGGCAGACTGAGAGTGTGCCGCCACTTTGCGTCCGTTAACACTTTCCGACACACGTTATGGTCACCGGTGACCGGCGCAAGAGATTTTACTGAAGATCCAAAATATTCGCAATGGGTAGCAATAGTTATTTTATAAATGCAGTTATTGTTAAAATAGTGATGCGGTCCTTTGGTCTCCCATACCTGCACATTATTTACATTTTGCATAATTCAGTCAAACGCTGTAGTATTTTACAGCATCGCCGTTCTAATACAACAAAATACGCTTGGCAGTCAAAGTGTTAAGGGATATATGATGTATGTTTTTACCGCGTCAGTTTCTAAAAGTACCCTCTCCCATGAAGGTTCTAAACTTACGCACAGTTAATATGAAAGTCGATTGTCAAGGGTAAATAATTAAATGGCATCGAAAAAGTCCGACTGTATGATCAGCTAAATTACTCGTTTCGTGCGCCAATTCTTTTCTTATAACGGACAGCACAAATTGATTACGTCGAAATAACGGCAACGTAAAAAGACGGACAGGCACTTTAACCATTTCGAGACGGATTTTTTTTTAAGAAAATAACGGAGGCAGGTTTAATTTCTTATACTACAGGTGAATAATCTATTCGTTATAATAGGGTAAAAGAAAAAAAAATGATTTTTTTGACATCAGTGCAAAGTTAAAGCCTGGGACATATATGTCCCACTCAGCCTGCGTACTGGTGCACATATGTCCCATTAGTCTTATAAAGTTTATATCATTGCTATAATTTGCAAATTCTTCTGCATTCTTCAAGATGCTTCTGAAATTAACACGTTGACTGCCGTGCGTATTTTGCCGTATTAGAACGGCGACGCTATGAAATACTACAGCGTTTGACCGAATTATGCAAAATGTAAATAACGTGCAAGTATTGGAGACCAAAGAATCGCATCACTATTCTCTCTACAATAACTGCATTTATAAAATAATTATTAGTACCCATTGCGAATATTTTGGATCTTCAGTAAAATCTCTTGCGCCGGTCACCGGTGACCCCCACGGCAGCCAACGTGTTAAAGACAGCGTTTGGAAGCTATAAGACTGCTGAGACATCTTTATCCCGATTTGAAAGACGGCTGGGATAAATATGTCCCACCGCTTTCCCTACATAAAGAACTAAGTAATTTGAATTGGCTACATAAAAATATTAAAAAGAGAACTAATGAAATATAAAGCAAAAAAGTTACCAGCTTATTTTATCTATATGCTGTAATCATTTTTGAAAACTACTTACAAATGATGTTACCGCGCTGATATTTTACACTTAACGGACTTTTTGACAGCAAGAAATTGTGATACTAGATTTTAAGGAATGTAGCAATAGAGGCTCATTCACAATGAAGCAATGTGCAAGAAATTTTACTAGATTCATACTTAGAATCTACGATTAAACTTGACTGGGACATATGTGTCCCAACAGTTTCGAAAGGGTTAAAGTGGGGTACTACGAATAATATATTAGGTTGGAGGGAAAGTTCTGTCGTATTTTTAATAGGCAGGTAATTTTTCTTGTAAATAAAAAAAACATCTGGCTAATGAGTCCTTCGGATTTTTGTTTTGTTTTTTATAGCTGCTGTATAATATAAAAGGAGTCCTTTTTTACCATTCATCATTTGCTTGTGATATTTAAAGTGAAAAACATGTCAGTAGATAAAGTGCATTTACGACACTGCATTTTGTATGAATTCCAAAAAGGAAGCAACGCATCGGTTGCATGTAAAAACTTATGTGCTGTATTTGGGAAAGATATTGTAAATGTTCGTACTTGTCAAAGATGGTTTAGCAAATTTCGTTTCGGGGATCTGAGCCTCCAAGAAAGTGATCGATCTGGACGACCATCCAAGATCGATAATGATGTTTTACGATCCATGTTGGAAAATAATCCACATTTAACAACTCGAGAAATTGCAGAAGAGTTTGGCATTCATCATACAACACATTAAATGTATTATGATTAATATTAAACACATATTTTTGTAAATTAATTCAAATAGTTTCTTTAAAATACGACAGAACTTTCCCTCCAACCCAATATATATTGGTGATTATGTGAATTAGAAACCAAATTACCCCTCCTTCAACTTAAAACCACGCGTGCCCCATGTTTTTTGTTCCTACGAGTGGATGGAGTTTATTTTGTTCACATATCACGCATAAAATATTACTTCGTACACTGTATTCTACAAAAAAAAGATAAAGCGGATATCATCAGACGGCGACATAAAAGAATTCAAAGATAACGGTTTTAAAGCACGCTAAAAGCTGCATATCTCAGAAGTTATTAGCTTGAAACGCACCCACTATAGAAATTTCTATTACCAGAATTCGCCATTTTATTAAATTTTTCCTAGAAAAAGACTCAATCTTAATTTTTAAATAGGCAAAGTTCACCTTGGAATTATTTATATGGCTGTACGTACAAGTGACTTTGGTTCAACATGTTGCTCTGGAAAATTCATAATTTTTGTCAGTATCTTCTTTGTCAATTAATTGCATTAATTTAGATGTATAGATAGCAAATAATTATGACATGGTAAATTAGACAATTTATTGTTAACTATTATTAATTCGCAAATAATATTATTTACAACATTTACGGTTTAAGTTTCTTGTTTTTATTCAATTAATTAAAGCAATTATTTCCTATTATGTCCAATTGGCAGGGAACAAGTGCCAAAACGTTGATTTTAACGTTATCGCGTAATCGGTAATCGTAAAATTTTTTTCTCGAACACTAGCCGGAATACAATAACCGTTTTGATGTACAAAAAGTTCGTACATTTTGTACATCAAATTTCGAAACGTTCATCTACATAGTTATTATATAACTGAAGAAATTTACGATGGGCAACCCGAAATACCGGTCTATGTAGAAAATAAAAACAAAATAAAAATAAAATAGTTTCATTGAATTTCGAATTTATTCTGGTTCCTGTTAGTATAAATGGCTGTTGATTGTACGACATGAATAATTCTTTATTTGCATAATACAAATTTGATGTAGGGACAGGGGTAGTAACAACAAATAATTCAAATGATGCAGATGAATAAGAAATTAGCACATTTAACACAATTGGGCTGTACAGAACAACGGGCCGATTAAAACAAAATTAAATTTCAATGTACAAAGCATATAACTGTCACATTATCTGTGACACAAACGGAGCATTAAATAATTTAAGGTTCAATTATTCTATCATGTAGTATTTTCTTTCAATAACACATTCATTCGAAATTACATCGACTTGTTTTCGAAAGTTATATAAACAATACTGTAAACGTAAAATATCACATGAACATTAAAGGGCTTTTAAGCCTTTTAATGAAACGCTAGGTTATGAATATTATAGTTTCTAATCAATTAATCTGTTTGTGTGCTGCTTCATTAATATTCCATTATTTTACGTAGAAAACAGAACGAAAATGGATGACTATCGAATGGTAATGGTAATGGGCATGTACAAAAATCTGTTCACAGAATCTCATCGAGGGTTATCAAGTCTCCGCATTTGAGAAGAGATAAAATTAAATTAGACACTGAAGGCCTGATTTTCTATTCAGCTTTTTCCTCTTCCTCTATACTTCTTTCTGGAATTTACTTTTTCACTCCACCGCGAACTTATACGGAGTCACGTATGTGTGGTGAAGCGGATCGAGGGCGCTGCAGGAATGCTACTTCGACGGTATGAGCGTGGCTTGCATAATGAATAAAGCAATTTCACTTGAAGATATCAAGGATACTGGCAAAGCGAGGAGGGTGAAAATACCTGGCAACTGAATTGGTTGCGAAGTTATCAAAAAGTAGAATGAATAATTAGCATACTACGAAAAGTCGGTTAATGATGCATATCAATGGCACATGTCTGCTGTGCTGTAAGAGAGAAAAAATATTTGCGCAGTCAGACACTTTGGCAATGCAGACATTCCGTCAGCGATTCAAATCAACTTCGCTGAAAATGCTTTTTTATATAACTAGAATATGTGGCTTGAGCGATGGCGCATACATGCTTTGTTGTATTTTTTCGTGCTTTTAGCTAATACATGAATTGCGCTGTTAAATTAACGGCTTTTATCTAAGTGATTGATTCTTGGCATGAAGGATAGATATGTACTTCCTGATGATGAAGACAAGAAGTCGTAATAAGGATTAAGTGTTTGTCTACTGCAATTATGTGTTTTTCGCTAAAGAAGTAGAATTATATTTTATTGTAAAGCATTAAGCGATTTTCAATTAATGGAAAGCGAACTGGCATCGGAAGGATAAATTGATGTGAGCCGGAGATCAGCACACCCAGATTTTATTGATCCATCTTAAGGAGTAGTTACTCCGCTGTGAAAGAAATAGTCGGCGGTAACTATATCAAATGCAGACATCACGTTTAATTCAATTTCATCCACATTAATACAACAGACTCCTGCGCATTAGCAGTTTCTAATTTCGTATCAATTTGAAATACTCTGCTTGTTCACTCAACACAAATGAGGTCTGACAAATCTGACGTAACGTGTTCTTTCAGTTATTACGCTGGAAGCATATTAACAAATGCAGCCGAGCATTCTGTTCAGAGAAATTCGGAGTATGCTTTGGTGTTGTAGTCGACAGAAATGGGAAACAGACTCTGGAAGTTTGGTGTAGATGTTTATTAATAATCACTTTTTCGGTAACAAGAACTTACAAAAAATGTCGCTTATTCACCGTCTAGTCCTTTCGGACGCGTTCCTTAACCCTTTGCGGTCGTATTAAATTTAGACATGGATGTCGTACTGGTCGGAATTAATTTCCGTTGAACGAGGAGTGATATATATTATGCAAGATTATGAAGGATAAACAAGATTTATTAATTCTTTTGTGATCTTTGGATGCATGTTTACACAATAATATGTTTTAATGTAATGTTTTTATGTGAAAATTATATTTTATAATTCTCCATTGTGTGGTATCTTTCAAAGTAGTATCCAACATGAAGTCCTCTCTTGATTACATGTGTTGCAAAAATAATTAGTTTGGCGTCTTCCGCCCTGGATTTTTCTGTTTGAATATACAGAACAATCTTTACTCTTTACGTTTTGACAGTGCAGCAATATTATAGTTTACCATTAAGTAACCATATGTAGTTTTGAAGATGCTCCTTCACGAAAATCATCTACAAGTTGTTCCACCAATTTTCGGACAAACATTAAATGTGACATAGGCGTCTTGTTTTCTCTTTTTGCTGACACCTTACATAAGATGTAGCTATTGATAGTGTAAACCTCTGTTCCCCATGAAAAAATGTTCTCCACCATTTGCAAGATTTTCTCGTAAAACAATATGAATTTGCTAACTGGTCAGTCTTATCGACACATCCCATATTCATATTATAATTTATAATAACGTTTGATTTGCTAATGTTGACGTTGCCACCTTCTTTCGTCCTTCTTTTTATAGTTTTTGTGCCCGAGGTATCGTACCTGCTTAGTATGGTGACTATTTTCTTGTCTTTCCACGCTAATAATAGAATATCACCTGATGCATAGGTAGCAACAGTATTATTTTTTGTTACAGCTGGTTTTTTAATCACAGCTAATATATATTTCTGTTTGACCTAAGGGTACCAGTTAAATAGCAGCTTAGTTTTAAAAGCTTAGTTTTTAAATACAATATAAGATTGTTATGGTTCTTTGCTGTGGTGGCTGAGAGCAGACATACGACCGGAACGGTAAAAAAGCTTTGGTGGCTGAGAGTAGACATACGACCGCAAAGGGTTAATATAGCCTATTGAAGAAAAGGGGCCGATTAGGAAGGAAAATGGCCGGCGATGGATTGTCCGCGATGTTCCTACGACACCCCCCAATAAAATCCTCTTGGAATGGCTGTTGAGGTGTATGCGTATGCATACCGCCACAATATTATGCTTTCATATCGGTACCATATCAAAGGTAAATAGACTTCACGTGATAAATAATATCAAGATAAATATTTAGATAAATACAGACGAGTTTGACGTTTTATTAAAGCTATGTAGTCATTACTTTGTGTGAAATGATAATTTCCAAAATAATGTGGAATGTTTAATGCAATGGGATATTTCTTATCCTTCTAGATAACATCACTACATTTTCCTCATCATCTACACCTTCCACTTTCATTCGTGTCTTTGCTTATTTAGGCAAATGATCCTTTGTTTGCTCGAGGCCATACTTTACTATATTCAGAATTAACTACGCACCGTAAATCTTATTTCATAATGTCCGAGGTAATGTCAAAGGTTCAAAAATAATTAATTTTGGTTTTATGACACGTGTTATACTGTGCGAAATAATGCATTAAAAAATCGTATCCGTTGAATTAGAAAGCATCTTTCCGCAAATTTAAATAATGAAATTAATTAAGAAGTGATAGCCGACGTAATTTATTATTCCAGCGCGATATGAAAAAGTTACAGAAAAACTTGACATTTCGACTTGACAAGATAATAACGGCTCTTGTCACAGATCGTTAATCTGAAAGAAATTATCTTTCGAACGCAACGACAGTAAAAGTTCCTTCAGCCCAACTCACGTCAAGGGATCAACTGACACAAAGAGTTAACGATGCACCCGCAGGGACTGAACGAAATCGGCACAAAATTCTTAGGATATTAAATTTAATATCACATCGATATAAAGCTGGATTGACGTAGACGCGTCACTTTAAAATGCGATATCGGCTGAAATTGTTTCTCATAAGTTATTCTTATATAATCGTTTACACAAGGAAATAAGTTCGAAACAAAATTACTGTTCACCAACGTGAACAACTTACGCCGCGGGATCAATGATGCCCAGTCGGAGACGGTTCGGATTTCTTAACACTAGATTGCCCAAGGCAGTCATTTTGACTGTTTTTTAATTTCAATTAGAAAAACAATTATGAAATTGATGACACAATTTCTTAGAATTTGGTGACTTTTTCTATAACATATAAATGGGTTTATGAATAATTGTAGTTTACTTTATAGTGCTTTATTTATAGTACTTTATTTCCGTATATATATATATGTGTTATACCTATATTGCCCAGAAGCAGTCATTTTGACTGTTTGGTAAATTTTAAATAATCAAAAGATTTTTATTTATTGAATTGAGTAAATTTCTTATATGACCTGTCCGGCTTTGTATTGAAATAACATTTTTTTTTTCGATTACGGTAACATAACGATGCATGATAAATTGTCGATTTGGGCGTATACTTGATAAGTGTCAGTTGCTCAATAAGCTAAAGTAGTACTAGTTATTAGAATCTTTATAAAGTGTTGTTCTAACAAGTTGTTTATTTTATTTCTTTTGCGCCCTAACTTTATGAAAAAAATGTCGAATAGAAATGAGTTATTGGAAAAGCTAACGAACATAAGTGAAGAGTGCTCCGATATAGAATCAAATGCAACAAATTCTGAACTATCATCTGAAGATGAAGCGGATTATATTCAAAGTGAAACATCTGACGCTGAAGATAGTGATGAAGAGTTGATCACCAATGATGAAAATAAAAGTGTCATCAATATGCCCAGGAAATGGTGTAGGGTGCTAACTAGTTCAGATTCTGATGAAGAAACTGAAAATACGTTTCAGGAGGTCGAAACAGCTGGTGGTGGTACTGTGTGGACAAAAATTGACGAAGGTGGTATTCCTGGAAGGATACCATCTGCTTGTATTTTCAAGAGTGTGAAAGGGCCAACAGGCTACGCAAAAAGGAACATTGTGGGAGATAATCTTATCAGTGCATTATCGTCGATAATAGATAACTATATTATCAAACATATAAGAAAGTGCACAGAAGAATGTCGCCGAAATTTGCGGAACGGTTGGACAATATCATTACCGGAAATACGTGCATTTATTGGGATTCTATATGCTCGTGGAGCTTACGAGGCAACAAATTTTAAATTGAGTTATTTATGGTCAGCGAAGTGGGGTCCCGAATCTTTTAGAAAAACTATGGCCAGAGAAAAGTTCATGCAAATCCTACGATTTATTCATTTTGACAAAAGAACCGAATGCAGTAGGCGCCTACAATCAAATAAATTTGCCTTGCTTTCGGAAATATGGGTTAAGTTAATTGAAAACAGTCAATATGTACAGTTAATATTTACTAATAACCTGTTATATAACTGTAAATAACATAAAAAATATTAAAAATTAATTTTAAACAAATTTCTTTACATATTTGTTATTTTTTCACAATGCAGTCATTTTGACTGTTTTGGGCAATATAGGTATACAAGAAATCTCGGGCAATCTAGTGTTAATCGTAATAATACACTGTCTTTCCTTTTGCAATCAAACGCAATTGAATATTGTGGTGATTGGTATGTGAGCACTTTAATTGGCACCAACAACTACATATACCTGCAAAGGACAAAACTGATTAACATTAAAAACAAAAAATGTACCTGCGCTGGGACGCAAAGTAAATATGAATATCCATATGTTGCCTTGTACGTCGGCTTGTTCTCGCACACCGGAAAAATTTACATGGAAAGTGCACCACTACAAATGATCGCACCATGTAGAATACGATGAAATTTCGTGACACATCCATCGGATAGAGAGGGTTAATGTAATGCCATTCGGTATTTCAATCATTTCAATGTACCTTCTGAAAAGTCAACACTGTCGAAAAGTTTCGCCCGTCTTGATTGGATGTCGCGATTGAACTGTTGCCGTATATTGCGCGAACTATATATCAATGGCTGCCGTAAGGAAAGGGTTAAGAGTTCCGAGTCGTCTCTGAATGAGCATCATTGCTCCTCGTGGAATTCGTTCATTTGATAGAGTAAGCCGGAATATCGCCGATTGTGAGATTCATATTGTGAGGTATATTTTAAGAATACTAATGCAGAGTTAGCATACCGTTATATACTCCCCTGAAAAAGACACGTAGAAGCATCTAAAGGCAGGATTAACATTTAATTTGCTTATTCGCTTTCTTCTCAACTTAAAATAGCACGCGAAAGTCTTCTACAGTCTTATACATTATTCATACATACTCCCCTATGACTTGTGAATAAAGTATTCTTAAATATATATTTGTGCGTGTGTTGGTACAACAAGGTGGAGGCAACTCAAAATAAGAGGCTTTGGTTTAAAACAAATTGAATCTGAATATGTACCGGGTACGTCTGTGTATTTTGGTTATTATATATACGTGTATTCATACAATTATATTCATCTGTGATAAACTTTATTGCTTCATTCATTGCTGAAAATGAGACCCACTCTACTAAACATATAAGTTTGTGTCCTAACAAGCAAAGTTACAATGGACAAAATATGGGTTTTCACTCAATCTTAGGACGTCTCTTATAGGCCAAAAATAAAGTGATATACGTTCCAAAATGTAATATGAAAATTGGATTTCAATCTCTGCGAGAACACGTAAAGTTTGTAACTGAACAGTTGTTAGTCCACTATTCAAATACAAATATTTTCTTGTAAGACGTATTTATTCTGGGCTTTGCTGTTTTACTACTTTTGACCAACTTCGGTATCTTCAACCGAAGATAAGCCGGTGGACTGTTTAGTGACTGTGTAACGGTTTTGTAGAAAGGGGAGGGTCGAAGGCAAAAGGACATTACGATTTTGATTTTGGACGAGGCTACATCAGCTTCGCGTGTTGGCAGTTTGGTTTTGGGCGTTTAGTTCCTTAGTTTATTACGTTCAATTTAGTTTAACCCTTTGCGATAAATGTCCCCGTAGCGGGGACATTTTTAACCCTTTGCAATCGGCAGATTTTGCTCTTAAGAGAACCAGCAGGTCGGATGAAATCTAGCATTTCGCAGTTACTTTCCCGTACAGAATTTAAAGTCAATATATGGATATTAAAATACACCGAATTTGTTGAAACTGATTTGTTTTACTTTTACTACTTGTAATACGTAAGAATATAAATTTTTAATCTTTGTAATGTTCTAAAGTATGATATTTCGCGAAACAATCACAGTACGTGTGTATTTGTAATCTTTTTCCCGCAGTTTTCCTGTAAACAATTCTGCACAGTCTTTCTTGCTTCATGAACAAATTATATGAAATTGATTATTTAATCTAATATTTACGAGTGACCCTGAAAGTTGCGATGTAGATAGTGTTTGGTACCGAAAATTTCCTACTAACTGATCGACTAAACATTTCACCAAATTTAAGTATGTTAGTCGCTTTTCGTTGTTCTGTTGTTGTGATATTTTATACAGTATCTATGAGTTGATGACGCACATCTTCATGCCCCAAAAAATAATTGCATTTTCGGAGGTATCGACTTCTACGACGATTTAAAAATGTCCCTGCTACGGGGACAAAGATCGCAAAGGGTTAAATCATCGCAAAAGTCGATATCCCGCAGCGGGAACCTTCGAAAATGCAATTATTCGTTCGGGCATGGAGATGTGCGCCATCAACTCATACATATTGTATAAAATAACGAAACCACAGAACAAGGAAAAGCCACTGACACACTTAAATTTTGTGAAATGTTTAGTCGATCAGTTAGTAGAAAATTTCCGGCATCAAACGCTATCTACACCGCAACATTTAACGTCATTCGTAGACATTAGATTAAATAATCAATTTCATATAATTCGTTCAGGAGGCGAGAAAGACTGTGAAGTATGTTCCGACAGGAAAACTGCGGGAAAAAGACGACAAACACACACGTATTGTGATACTTGTACACGAAAGCCTGGACTTCATATCGATGATTGTTTCGCGAAATATCATACTTTAGAACATTACAGAGATTAGAAATGTGTATTCTTACGTATTACAAGTAGTAATAAACACAACAAATCAGTATCAACAAATTCTGTATGTTTTAATATCCATACATTGCCTTTAAATTCAGTATGGAAAAGTAACGGCGAAATGCTAGGTCTCATCCGACCTGCTGCTACTCTTAACCCTTTGCACTCCGAATTTTATTTCAATTTCGTTACCAGCAGCTCCCAACGCTTTTAAGTGTTTTATTTGAAATTTACTTTAACTAAAAATATAAAGCAATTTAAATAGATAAAGGAAGAAACAAATTCACTTAAATACCAATTTTATTTACAGTATTGTCATATATTGAAATTTTCAAGGGTATGATATCTTTTGAAAGAACTTGCAAGATGTAACCCTGATTTTCTTTCACACGTTTCACAAAAATAGGTGGTTTCTCTTTTTCCTCCAGATGTTTTTCTATTTGAGTAAACTGCACAGTCTTTGTGTTTTCCTTCGGGATGTAGGAAGATTAAATGAGGCTTTCCATCTAAGCGATCGTGTTTATCATGTGTTCCAGGCCTCCCCAATTTCATATTTGGATGACGACAATCACGAATTAGCATTGACAAAATCTTTTCGCGAAATTTTTTGTGGGCTATAGGTTCTGTTCCTTGTTTTTTTGTTTTTTTCTTTGTATAAAATATACGCATTTACCATGGAGATTTCTAATTCCCAAAAGAAATATTCCCTCCACCACTTGAGTGCTCGACGTAAAAAACAGTAAGATGTCGCGTATTGGTTCGCCACATCGACACCATCTATATTTTTATTATAATCTGTGATCACATCCAGTTCTTTTATTTCTCTTCGATTACCTGAATGTCTAACCCTTCTAGTGACATTGCGAGAGCGTCGATAACGTGTGCACGATATCTATTTATTTAGACATGAAAAAATGTCGAGTGGAGCTCGACAAAGGAGCTCCTGCCATAAAAACTGATGTCGAGTCACACTCGACATAGGAGTGCAAAGGGTTAAGAGCGAAATCTGTCGACTGCAAAGGGTTAACTTTTACCTCTTCAGTATAATATCCTATTATAAAATAATCTATTGTAAATGCATATATTTAATTATTACCGACAATTTGCACATTATTAATTTATCTACATCTAGTTCCTTCTGTCAAGCGGTCTATTCGTATTCGGTTTAGTGCTCACTCGTATTTATTTTATCTATCCCATCTCAGCCCCTTACCTTAATTTCAGGCTCGGAATCCTATGGAACTCTTACATTATAGTCAATTCACAGTGCGTTCAAGTTAATATGAATTTAATATAATGCAATTACAACAACGATCGATACATTCATGAATAACATCAAAAGAAATAAAAAGAAAAGTATTTTTTTAGGTTATAAGTTTTTCAGTCATTTTTTCCTACTATTAACATTTTTTTCATGAATCAATAAGAGAAACAGCAAATCATTTCTGCCTGTTTTTTGTTGTTAGTTGCTCCCGCACTCGGTTGTATATATTATCTGTCCCGTGTCATTCGCTAATATCAATTGAATACAGTGTTACTTTTTTCATATATTACTATCAGTACAAGAATAGTAACAAATAAAGTAATAGGAGTAATCCGTGTAAATCCGAGTAAGAAGTGAGATGTGAATGATTGTTACTTTCATGTAAAAAACTAGTCAACTTTCTCTTTAGGAGTACATGTATATAATAATAGATGCAATAAGTGAGTTTAAAGTTGACAATAATAAACCATATACATATTTTTTTTATTATATATATTGAAGACGGAACTGGGAGATTACTAAAAACAAATTCGTATATAATAAGAAAAACTGTATTATAATGGTTTATGCAGGTTAAGACCACACTCGTATGCTCGCTTGCTGATATAAAACTAAATTCGGGACCCGCTACCGTCTATTCCGATCCGTTTCTATCCGCTTCGGGTTCGTTCGGGCCGCTGGGATCGTTCGATCATCCGTCCCCATATATATGGTTTATTATTGTCAAGTTTAAACTCAGTTATTTGATCTATTATTGTATAGACTCCTGAAAAGACAGTGGCAGGGAGAGAGAGAGAGAGAGAGTTCATAGGTCTGCAACGTAGAGTACTGAATGTGATTTGATTGAAAAAAACTCAACCAAGAAGAAGAGATAGCATGTATACTAAAGTACTAACCAAAGTACTTTGCCATGGATATTAATGCGTTTGTATTAAGGATTACCCAGGATTCTTTTTACACGATGGACAGCATAGCGTATCGAAAAAATGGTGAAAGAAGGATATGAAACAGAGTATAAAATTTGTATTAGGCTAAAGGAAACAATAGCATTCGATCGTTTCCAGACGTCTGCACTTTTCTTCAAATTCTAAAACACGTGCTTCTCTATATTACAGCGATAATAAAATGCAATTTGTGTCTTGACAAAACCGTTCTTTGCATGTTTGTCGGTTTCCCCGATTTAAAGATAGAAATTCTAAAATATGTGAAAATATCGTGTGAAAGTAAGTGAAACGTATTAAGAAAATTGTGATAAATGTGAAAATTGGGGGAAATACCGAAAAATGTGTTAAATCAACTGTGTAAATAAAACGTCTTTGGGAGAAGAGTACCAGACATAATACATTTAAATCAGTAATATATTTAAATAAAGATAATTTGTTTTATTTTATTGTTGGTTTACTCAAAACTATTATATTGCATGAATTATTATTCGTGTTATGTCTTTGTTTAATAACATCTTTTTGTGACTCAAAAGTTCCCAAGATCGTTGCTAAATAAACCTCGTTTATCATACATAATTGTGTGACCGAAGGGTAGATTGTATGACGACATTGAAACGCTCAATGGTGTTAAAAAAAAAAAAAAAAAAAAAAACAGATAATTGCATGTTCCAATGCTGTAATAGCCGTTATTGCATCTGTGTACACTGTGAGGAAAAATATATCTCTCAAACCGTTTAATTGCGAGAAAATATTCAAATCTGGACGTAATAAATTGTACAACGCGAATGTACGCGGTATAGATACTATTGATGCTATTATGTATTACACATTCTACATTCTTTCGAAAATCTTTAATGTCGTAATGAAAACTACTGTCATTGGTGCTTATACATTATACGAGTTTGGTGGGAAAAAAAAACATAAATTACATATAATTCCCCCGACAGTTTGTAAAACCGTTAATAACCGGTTCCATGAGCAGCGTCGGGTCACGAAGATTAACGGTTGAATGAAATATTCCACAGAATTCATTATTTGCTCATAAGAAAGTAAAGAAAATGTATTGCCAAAAGAAAAAACGAGTGACGAAAGACGATGATAAAATATTTGTTACTGTGATACTGTTCGGACGCGAATTAATAACAGCGAACACGTGCGAAGCGGCGGCACATTTTTAAATCATCAATATATTTAAATAAAGATAATCTGATACGTCGCATAGAAACACTATATTGACCGAACTTTTATATACAATTACGTCCGTCACCGACTGATGCAACGTTTGTAAACCAAAGCGCCCTTCTTATCGCGTAAAGTATACTATCGTCGGTGGTCCGGAAAAGAATGACTTCTCGCTGGGTCGGACGCACATCGATCAACTGCCCTTTGTCCGTTTCGTTTTCGGCGTATCGTTCTTCGGCGTAGTGCATTGCGTCTGTGTCGTTCGATACTTCGTTGTCTCAGAGATCGTTTTATACGTTCGTCTTTTGATCAGTTACGGCTAAGATCTCGTGCGAGACACATCAGAGCATTGTTATAGTAGGCAACTTGTCTTCTTCTAGTACTTACTCACGCGATACTTTTGTTAAAGTGTAGAAATAGTTTTTGTTAATAAAAACTCATATAATTCCCCTAATCAGGCTTCTGTAAAACCTAAAGGCAGAGAAGTCGCCACGTGTAATTAGCGACCGAAATCCACGTAATCGCCTTTGCACATGGAAAGTAAAGAAAACGTATTGCGTTCAAAAGCAAAAACGTTAGTAAAAAGACAGTAACGGGCGCGCACAGATACTGCAAGGAATTTTGCAAGTACAGCCTAGACATTTGCCACTATTTAAATAACATTTGAAAGTCAGTAGAGGAAGATAGTAGTCACATAGTATGCACCTGTGCGTCATCAAATAACATGCTGCGCTTTTGGCTCTCCCTGAAATCATTTTTCACCTGGCACATGCTCACGATGCATTACTTCTAACGTCCCCGAGCAAGGACACTCGTAGCGTAAATGTTTCACTGCGAATATCTAAGGGAACGTAGCAACGATGTAGTTTGACTAGAAAATATTGACACATTGGTGAGGGAGCACTTCACTGTATTACGTTACATTAAAAGAAAACGGCTGTAACTGTTTAACTATTAATTATCGTATCATTAAATTTTTTTCAAAAAAATATTTTATCAAAGAAAGAAAAGTAGCAGATTAGTAATCTCCTAGTAGACTATTAACCCTTTGCGGACGTATTAAATTTAGACACGGGTGTCGTACTGGTTGGAATTAATTTCCGTTGAACGAGGAGTGATATATAATATGCAAGATTATGAAGGATAAACAACATTTATTCATTCTCTTGTGATCTTTGGATATATGTTTACAATAATGTGTTTTAATGTAATGTTTTTATGTGAAAATTATATTTTATAATTCTCCATCGTATGGTATCTTTCAAAGTAGTATCCAACATGAAGTCCTGCATTTTGATTACATGTGTCGCAAAAATAATTAGTTTAGCTTTTCCGCCCTGGATTTTTTCTGTTTGAACATACCGAACAATCTTTACTCTTTACGTTTTGACAGTGCAGCAATATATATAGTTTACCATTAAATAACCACATGTAGTTTTGAAGATGCTCCTTCACGAAAATCATCTACAAGTTGTTCCAAGAAATAAACATTAAATATGACACAGCGTCTTGTTTTCTCTTTTTGCTGACACCTTACATAAGATGTAGCTATTAACAGTGCAAACCTCTGTTCGACATAAAAAAATGTTGTCCACCATTTGCAAGATTTTTTCGAAAAATAATATGAATTTGCTAACTGGTCAGTCTCATCGACACCTCCCATATACATATTATAATTTATAATAACATTTGGTTTGCTAATGTTGACGTTATTTGTTCGTCCTTTTTTATATTTTTATGCCCGTATCGTATTTCTATATTTTTCTTGTCTTTCCACGAATAATAGAATATCACCTGATGGATAGGTAGCAACTATATTATTTTTTGTTACAACTAATTTTTTAATCACACCTGGTATATATTTATTTTTGTTGCAAGAGTACCAGTGGAATATCAGCTTAGTTTTAAAAGCTTAGTTTTGAAATACAATATAAGATTATTATGGTTCTTTGCTATGATGGCTGAGAGCAGACATATGACCGGAACAGTAAAAAAGCTTTGGTGGCTGAGAGTAGACATACGACCGCAAAGGGTTAAACTAGTAGTTTGCATAACAACTGACTTTTCATAATGTACTATTATCCGTTGTTCTCAACTTCTTTATTCATCAATTAAATATATGGCATTCCAGTTATGGCATCGTATTATCAAAGCTGGTGCCTTGTTTTGTTTAGCATGCTTTGAAATAATTGCGGACCTGTAGTTGCACCTCACAGTATATATATGCGCATAAAGTTTCCCGGTGAATTTTCAAGCAAACCCTAAGCGGTGAATTCATACCTTATTGCTCTAGCATAACTCTTTATAGCGCTTTCTCAATTTATTTGATGACAGATGTGTGCAAGGCCAAACAATGCATATATGCGTCATTCGGTCCCATCGTGTTAACACTTTGCGGACGGATGACGAGATATCTCGTCATTCCTATTTCGTCGTTCGGGGCCGTTGACGAGATATATCGTCTTGCATATTCTGTCGTTCGCAAAGGTTAGGTGACGAGATATCACACAGTTCCTACATAATTGTCGGCGGCAGTTTTTCGTAATTTGTATTGCGAATTAATTATTTGAAGCCCTGAAATATGGATAGTGACAAAACGATTGGCCACATTACAGAAATATTTGCGGACAGTTTATCGGATACATCAAATGATGACGAAAATATTAGTGTCATGTCACTTCGCTTATTGTCATGTTTTACGAAATATGGTACTTTGAAAAATGTTTAGTTTATACACATTTTTATTTAGTGAAAAATATTAAAAAATCATTCATTTTTAAAGTTGTTGTTGAAAATAAATATTTCACGCGACAATGATTTTTAACTACTACCAAATCGTCACTAATTTAAAAATATTTGACGCAAAAAAATACCTGGCCACTGGGTATCGTTAGCAATAGAATGTCCGGTCCGCAATGTGTTAAAGTATAAATACGCAAACATTGCCGGCTGTTTCAACCTCAGGCGTGGTTCATCATTAACGGAATTTTGCGCATACCTGGAATGAACAATTGTTAAGAGTATATGCAAAGTGAGTTATGGTACGTGATCAGCTTATTTTGTTGTTTATGGCCAATTGAAAATTTTGGTCGCTATTGATTTTATCGTTCACACACAGTGTGTAAACTGTTTCGAAAAAATGAACCATTAGTTACGTCTTGCAATATTCACGTATGTATACTACATTCCATTATGATTTACAAAACCATATTGCTTTACGGAAAGTACGGGCGGAATTTGCTGTTGACACCGCAGTTATCTCATGGCTCGACATCCCTATAACCGCCACCCTTCACAGCACATATTCCAACGAATCATTGAAACGCATACGAAAAACAACACTTTAAATCCGTAACAATACCGCAAACAATAATGCCCCAACACCAAAATGAATAACGTGAACGGATGGAATGATGAAATATACAACACGACAGGATAGGATTACAAAACATAAGGAAGATCGATGAACAGGACAGTCAGCCGTTTTTGGTACTGCGCTTATACCATAGATTGGAACTATTTGTGTTGATATAAAAATGATATTTAGTCCAGAAGATTTACACACCATTTTTAAATCAACCGGTATTTTTAACACGTTCCGTGCCAGACCGACTTACGATCACCTGCCGTTTAGACCGCATGGGGCTTACGTTATTACGCTATTACGATTGCATCTTTTGCGTCTGACGTATGAGTTACATTTCTTGTAGTACTGTCAACAATATAATTATCAAGGAAAGGGTGTATAGTTTAGATAATAAACTAAATTTCTAAAATAATAAACTAAATTGATAATATAGTTTAGATAATAAAGCAACAATTTTAATTTTTAAGAAATTATTTTAAGAAACAAATAGTTTAGATAATATAATAATAACAAGATAATATAATAATAATAAGATAACAAATAGTTTAGATAATAAAGCAACAATTTTAATTTTTAAGAAATTATTTTAAAAAACAAATAGTTTCGCATGCCCCTACGTTTTCATTGTGCAGTACGATGACTGCTCATGAGCAATAAAAATTATGTGATTATTTGTTGACAAAAATCTGAACAAAAAAAAACAGGGGAAATTTTGAATAAATTTTGAAATAAAAATATGTAAGTTTATAACATTTAAACCAGTATATACATATTGTATATTCTGTGTCTGACTTTACTTCAGAAACGCAGTGAACTAAATAACCGCCAGCTTTAATCTAGCAATAATTGGGGCCTCAAAAACATACGAATAAGTGACTGATCGAAACACAATGCGTACAGTTTGAATAAAAGGCAGTCGAAAAAAATATAGTGTCACGCCGCGTGGGGTGGGCACACTCCATGATATGATAAACGCGATATACATGATATTAAGATGTGATACTTGACTTTCCAATACTTTTTCAAAAAATCTTCGTTTTACAATGAGAATTACAAATGGTTGGAAGAAAATGTTCAGCATGAGGCGTGTGCACCCTACACGGTATTTTACATCTTCCATTAATCGATTAAAAATAAAATTAGCTCTGATAAAAAAAATCATGTAATTTATCAGATGAATTACTCTAATTGTAATCGGGCATACGTGGGACAGACCAAAAATCGAATTACAAATGGAATAAATCAACACAAAAACAGTATTAACCCTTAGCGCTCCGTAAGCTCCGCCGCGGAGCCGAATGTTTTTAACATGATTGCGCTTAAAATGCCGCGGTATCGTTGGCGTTGGCAATTGATAACTGTGGTTGAAACGTGATCAGTCTGTGCACTGTTACGATTAAACCATTTTTTGACCTTTTTTATAGTTAGCAACATGGGAAAAATAATTATTATGATGAGAATTTAGAGTTGAGTGGTAGTGAAGACGTGTTTGATTTTCAAGTGTTAAAAGGTATTGCGAAAGACAATGTTGATTATAATTCTGACACTTCAAATAGTGGTTCCGAAATAATACTACATAAAAGAGGGACTGTGTTGTGCCTTCTACAAGGAAACAAAAGGATGGCAGACGTCAAACAAGCGATTACTGTGACACTTGCCCATGTAAACCCAAGATGCACATGGGAGATTGTTTCCAAAGATATCACACCATGGTGAATTACAAAATTTATCTTTCATTTGCAAGAAGAAACTGCATATGTATAAAATAAATATAATTAAAAACATTCACAAGCACGTGTAATTCTTCTCACTTAAAATAAAACTCCGTTTCACTCGTTCCGCTGCGAAAATGTGCCGGACCGCTAAGGGTTAAAATATTCCTGAGTGTAATACCACACGAGTAAGGTATCACGTGGAAACAGGTCACTAGTTCGCTTTTGTAAAAAAAAAATGTACGATTTAGAATCATGACATTTGAAGTGTGTAACTATTACATATAGTGTGAAATATTACATATTATACACCAAATTCACACACACACACTGCACACACAGTACACACGAAATCACTTTCTTCAGGTAAACACTATTTAACGATACATGTTTCCTACGAAATCAGTAAGTTCTCTCACATCGTCAGGGATACTGTCTCTTCGGACTCTCAACTCTCTTTGTAGCTCGCCGAACCGAGATAAGGACACCGGAAAAGAAATAACGATGAAAAGAAAGCCGAGGCAGCCGACATTTCGAAACTAGCGTACCAATCTTATCATCCTCCCTCTATTGTATTTTTCACTTCTTTTTTGTATAATATTGTTTATAACATATTGATGATATTGTTGCAACCAAAATGAGTTTAAAAAATGAATTTAGTGCAAACTTACTTCTGATTACTAATTGAGTAACATAATCTATGATAATTATTAAGCAAGTAATAAATGTTGCACAAATGATATCGTGTTTTATCTCACTTTAATCAGATAAATGTCACCAATATGTTATGAAAATCTTGCAAGTTATAAAAATGATCAGATAAGGAAACAAGAAATACAAAGGTTAAATGATTGTATTATGTCCTGTTAAGCCGCGAACCCTCGTTAAACGAAGTAGGTCCATATACCAGTGCATACATAGTTTGGTTGACACTGTTCAAGACAATACAGGTGCAGGTATAACCGTTATATGGGTGCAAGAATACCAGGATAGATGCTGTGTGAGAAGGATCAATAGGGACAATTTGAGAGAATTCCCTATATTCGTTCAGTCGATATATGGCGGTGGAATAGCTAAGTCGTTTTCCCCGCAATCGGCAAGTCCATAAGTATACGCGTTACGATTGAAAACAATTTTGTAATTATGGTTTAAACGATCTCTACATAAAAATTATCTAAATATGTCCTGAAATATGTAATAGTAATTTTTTTAGCTCATAATTATGTTCAAACAATTTTTGTTTAATTTCTTCCCAAAGCTTAAAGTTATATTAAATCTTGAATCTTGATCGTTAGTAACTTTTATTTAAACTATACAAAACTGCTTTTGATAATGTCGCAATATAAGCGATTGGAACGTCACGCTTGAAAGATTCTTTAGGAATCAAAGTATAAACTTATAATTTATCGAAAAATATCGCACTACCAAAATACCAGGTTGTTCAATAAGTTTTGTTTTGTTTTGTTGAGGGCGTTGCTACTAGTCCAAATTTGTTTTTGTTTTGTTGGTTCACTCTTCTTATCAACGTATGTGAAGGTTCATTTCAATCAGTCAATTCATTCTTTGTTTACAAGCCATTTAGTGTCGCCGTGTCACAGTATTTTCGACAATGGAAAAAATTGAATATCGTGCAGTGATAAAATTCTTATTTTTGGAAGGTGTAGCACCAAAAGAAATTCACGAACGAATGTTAAGAGTGTATAATGAACGTTCACCTTCAATTAGAACAGTAGAAAGATGGGTTGCTGAATTTAAACGTGGTCGTACAAGCCTTGAAGACGATCCACGTGAAGGACGTCGAAAAACCGCATCAACACCAGAAATCGTAGCCAAAGTACAGGATATGGTTTTGGAAGATCGTCGATTGACTGAGAGGGATTTAGTAGAGGCTCTACACATCTCATTAGGCAGTGTGAGTCATATTTTAAATGAAATTTTGAGTTTTAAAAAGCTGTGTGCACAATGGGTGCCGCATTCGCTAACGATTGAACAAAAACACATTCGAATGCGACTTTCTCAACAACATTTGGAGCGTTTTAAAAAGGATAAAGTGGATTTTGTGCGTCGATTTATCACTATGGATGAGACTTGGGTCTATCACCATGATCCTAAATCAAAACAAGAGGCTAAAGAGTGGTGTGAACCTGGTTGTTCGGCTTCGAAACGAGTCCGTGTCCAGAAATCGGTCAAGAAGGTTCTGGCATCAGTTTTTTGGGATGCGAAAGGAATTTTATTTGTGGATTACTGGCAAACTGGTAAAACAATTAATTCTGAATATTATTGCAACCTTTTGGACCAGTTGAATGAAAAAATTCGTGAAAAAAGACCCGGGTTGCAGAAGAAAAAAATCCTTTTTCATCAGGACAACGCACCGTGTCACAAGAGCATTTTGACAATGGCTAAAATCCATATATTAAAGTTCGAATTGTTGGAGCATCCGCCGTATTCACCAGATTTGGCCCCCAGCGACTTCCATTTGTTTCCAGAACTCAAAAAATTTATGCGTGGCAAGCGTTTTTCGTCAAATGAAGAGGTCACAACGGCTGTTGAAGCGTATTTTGCAGACCTTTCGGAATCTCACTTCAGGGATGGGATCCACAGATTGGAGGATCGTTGGAGCAAGTGCATTAATGTTCAGGGAGATTATACTGAATAATAAAGTGTATTTTGAACCATAACATTGTGTTTTTCTTATCGAACGACAAAACTTATTGAACAACCTGGTATATTGAATTATCTCACAAACGCAAATGTACATGCTGTTTTAGTTGCAATAGTAAACAATCCACGACTTAATCCCCATCAAGTTGCACGCGATGGTAGCATATCCCAATCAAGTGCTTCGCACATTGTCAAAGTGCTCTTTACAACGAGTCAACATTCACGAATCATGGTCACATAAATACTAGTAATTTGCATTACTGGTTCGTGGAAAAGCCTGATTGGTTACAACAAACCGAACGGTAGCGTCCACAGAACATGACTCTGTGGTGTGGCGTGATCGGGGACAAAATAACTGGACCTTATTTTATCGGTGGTATCTATAATAGCCAGAAATACAGAGGTATCCCAGAAAATGAATTGCAATCCGTGTTATGTGAAGTGCTATTAATGTATCGTGATCAAATCTGGTATCAATATTGCGGCTGCCCTGCGCATTATGCTGTGGCAGCACGTCAAGTGCTTGACAAATAATTTCCTGAACATTTTCATGGACTCTATTACCTGCATCGTTTTTACATAAAGAATATTTTACTAATGTTTCCACGGTTTAAATCGAAGCAAAATGTATTGTAATACTTGTCGAATTTGTCTCAACATTTTCTAAACGACGGGTGTCTAAAATTATAGGTGTATAAAGAACTGAAGGTACGTTTAAAAACTTCGAAAAATGATAACCAACAACAAAATTTATTCATCATAAAGCATATGATTGAACCATGTCTTAACAGACAAATCAATTTTCGATTAACTTAATAACAACAAAATAACCTAAGGTAATTATGTCGCGTGGTTCAATATTGTCTATCAGTTCATCCAAACTTAATATTTATTATATTTTGTTAACCAACTTAAATATTCTTATTTGTTTCAACAAAAAGTGCCATCAACCTTTGCCCAGTCATTCATTTTCTTGTTTAATCTTACAATTAATGGCAACATGGGAATTCGACTTGCTTTTAATCTAATATTAACAATTTACTTTGTAATGCACTCTGTAGCTAAATCCCAAACAAAATGTGTTGTAATACTTGTCGAGCATTAAGATGTGTTTTGGGCAAGCATTTTGCTAAAGGACGGATGTCTAAAATTATAGTATGTGTGGGTATAAAGAACTAGACGGAAGACAGCACCGAATCTGCTCTTCTTGGATTCAAATATTTGTACGGGAAGCCTGTTAGATATTATGGCAAAGATCTTATTACACTTTCTTATTCAGCATTTGATACAAACAAAATTTATTCATCATAAAGCAGATATTTTTAATTGATGACCGTTAGTCTTAAAAATCATTGTCGCGTGGAATATTTATTTTCAACAACCTTTTGATTTTTTAATATTTTTCAATAAATAAATAACAAAATAAACATTTTTTGAAGTATGATATTTCGCAAAACATGACACTAAGTGAAGTTCACCAAAGCTTGCAAAAGTGTCATTTTGCACACTTGGCAACGTCTTGTCGGAAATTTTTTGTTTTTCGAAAGTGGAAGTGGTATATGTGTCCTCTGTTTTGTCGATATAGTTCCACATGTCTCGTTTTACGTTCCAGCAATGTTTTCGCAATGGAAATATTATAATAATTATCCTGATACACGTGGTGCCAAAAATCAAGATATTGATTAAGTACTGATAAAATAGTTTCGTTCATTTTTTTTTTTCCTCAGCAGTATAAATTTCAAAATTACAAATATATCCGGTATCACTTTCAGATGGAATTCGCACAAGTAAACCATATTTGACGATTTTTCCATGGAATGATACCCTCGTCTGACGACTAGTTGGAAATCTCTGTTGACCAATTATTAGTATATATACATTTGCAGTCATAACTCTATCAGATGAGTTATTGCTTAAATTATTATTTATTTCAGACTCAGAACCACTTGAAATTATTGGCACTTTCATCTTGGCCCTCATAATAATCTCACTCTTGCACTTTCATCGCCATCAGAATTGCAACTATTCTCAGCGTTCCATCACTATCTGTTTCCTTTAAAACCCTTTTCCGGTTTTTTTCAGGAATCACAACTTCAGTCATATCTTGACAGTCACCATCGTCCTCATAAATATTCGCGCGCATCACTTGATGTATGTGTGGGTCCGAAATATTTTTGCGATACTGCTAATCGTTTTGTCTCTATCCATATTTCAGCACTTCAAATAATAATTATTAATTCGATTCAAATATTTCACGTAGCAATTGTGTGATATCTCGTCAGTGGCCTTGACCGACGAAAGATCGCAAAATCTTTTGTCATTAACGACTTTCTTCATTCAGCATTTGACGAGATATCTCCATTAAAAATACACAACAACAAAATTGAAGGTAACTTTCATACCTTGATAAAGAAAGTAATTTAACATAAAACTTTTTGCACTCCATAATTTCCTTTATACTGTATAACTTCTATCTGAAATCTTGTTTCCATAGTGAATAGCTTACAATTAGTTTAAAGTCGTCATATTAGGTAATACATCCTATAAATACCAATAATGTATATGGTATATCATGACAAATCTCTCCAATTCCAAACAATAAATCCCTTCATATACGTATACTGAATCTCCGCAAGAACAGAATGTAGAGCTGCCATTTTTGTCTACACCCCAAGATCTCTTCTTACACAAAACTTTTCATTTTCATATAGACGTTTTCGGAGAACTCAGCTGTATGGCCTTTGCTTATTAAGAATCCCATAATTGGACGACAATTTACTATTGATATTGTCAAAGACATAACCACATATATGCGCTATGTATGTGACAGAGTTTTACCGGATTTCAATATTATAATCCCTTTGGTATTTCTTACGTTCTCTATCCGCCATATTCAGAATATAAATATGACAAGTTCACATAGAAAAAAAAAATGGTCTGCACCGAAGGGAAATATTATACAAACATGTTATAAACATTATTGTTTTAAGGTACTTTACCCATATATGTTCCTCAGTTCAACTGAGAATATGTAAGAGATAGCGGTTACATTATTTTCAAGTACTATCTCTTACACCACTATATATAACGCTGAAACGATATATTCTTGCGGAGATTAGCCACACCTAACTCGGACGAAAATTAAATATTTCATGTGCATCGAAATATAAAGTGCAAAATATTTAGGCTGTTCATTTTTTTTTACTTTCCCAAATATTAGACACATACATGCTTATTATATATATATATATATATATATATATATATATATATATATATATATAATATACTTTGAATAATTTAAACTTATATTGAACTGGTAATATACTGTTGTAAGACAAGAACAGTTCATATTATTGGCCAAACTATTATTATATTTTGCAGTTTTCTGAAAATATCCTCAATGAATAACCCTGTTCGTTTTTAATTGCCATGCGGTTAATAAGTTATTTTTGTAAGTATATATAATATTTTCAATAGGATCGAAAATGTAGAAAAGTGCTCAGCACTTGTGTTCAAACGCACGTGATTGGTCGGTGATATTCACATTAGAAAACTAATCAGAATGTGTAGAAAACTTGCTTATTTATTTATGTACGTATTATTGAATGAATATATAGTATAGAAGACGATCAATAAAATTAAAACAAACTGCTTACCTTACCAACTGCTACCAAACTGCTTGCAAATAACATTAAAAATAGTTTTTTTTTTTTTAAATTGAATTTAGTGCTTTCCATATCCACGACACGTGCATTGTTTGTTACAAAAGCAGATCATTATTTTTGTCTGGGTCTCTAGGTACCTATGATCGACCGTTTTAAAACGGGCAATCTATACAACATCTTTTGCATCCAGCGAGCGCAGGACCCGTGGCTTTTATTACTCTGAAATTCCCATAGCAACCATCACTACGAAACGACGTGTCTTTCTTATTCATTGGTATAAAAACGACGTTTTCTCGTGCTCACGTCGTCCGTATTTCAGAGTTAGAGTTTAAAGCAAACAGACGAATCCTTATTCCTTTTCCTTCTATGACCCGGCTACACTAAGTTATATCGTGACAGAGAAATCTCTCTCATTTTCCAAACACCTTCTGACTCTTCGTCCACCGACTTCGAACTAAGCATTGTTCAATTGGACATAGGTTTGAAGAAGAGTTTTATTCAGGTCAACGACTAAGGATTACAACTAAATGTTACAACTAAAGATTACAACTGTTCTTACACCTCTTCATTCAAATTTAGAACTATCTCACGCTATAGTGACACTCAATATAGTCTCGGTAGTGGAAGTACGGTAGGGACAGGAAGACAAAGTGCAGCTTGAAGGAATAACAAATTATACGTCAGAAGAAAGGACAGAGATGACGTAGAAGAAAAGTGGAGCATGCGGCATTCAAATAAAGTATTTGTATAGCTGTTCTCAGCTAACGTGGATCCTGGCCGTTTTAGGGGTAGTAACAAAGGAGGTCCTGGGTGGGCGAATCAGTACCCCATCCACATACGTGTTCTGATGTTTTCAGCCTTTGGGAGATAAGGAACCTATGCAATCACCATTACTAGATTGAGGAAATTACGAGAAAAATGGATTTGTAACGGGAAAAAGTAGCATAGTAGAAAGTAGTTACGATCATACTGTAGAAAATTCGAAGTAGCGGGCAACATTAGCAATTGAATTTCTAGACGACAAAATAGATGACATCACACTGCGCCTTCTTTCGTTCACTGGCATAGATCCATTGGAATGATATTTTTTTTCACTAGAAAAATTGGAATGGCACTTCAATTTAGTAACACAATTATATGAATAAATCACTTCTTATGTTTATACTACATTTCATGTTTTTTTTGTCACATTTAACCAAGATTGCGTATTTATATTTTCTTTATTAGATAAAAATGCCCTCCAAATTTTCGTATTAAAAAGCATTTGATTTTCATGAATCTACGCAATTGATAAAATGGTCGGAAGAGGATGTACGATACGTTACTTATGTCACGTGACGCAAGAGACAAAGGTATAGAGTTGGGAGTAGCAGTAATTAGATGTCATAAGGTATTTTTGAAGTAATGCGACGTAAGCGACTTAGCTGTAAAGTTAGCAGTGGGAGTAATACGACATCGTAAGGAATTTTTTAGGGAATTTGCGTGGCAACGTTAGGCACGGGAAAACTAACTACATATATCGAATGAATAAACTGATATTTTCTCGGAATTTCGTCGGAACGATAGATGCACGCAATTTTTTGCGCGAGAAATACTCAAAAAATTCTTACAGATGTGCAAACACTGCGATCGTCGTGTCCACACATAATTGTAGCATCGGGAGAACGGCCGTAGATGCGTCGCATAAAACTGTCGTTGGGCCATCAGGCCCTACCGGATTAAGATAAGGCGGTAGAGGTCCGTATAAAAGGCGGCCCGGTTTGCGACGCGAGTTCAGTCTTAGTCCCAGCCTTAGTTGCAGTCTTAGTTCAGTTATGGTTCAGTAATAGGTCAGAGTTTAAGTTGAGTTGTCAGTCAGTCAAGTTCAGAGTGTAGTCCAGTCCAGTATAGATCCGTTTTCTTGCCGTTTACCGAATAGTAGTCGGATTGCCATAGTTTTACTTTCATTTTGTATTTATATGTATAATTAGTGTTTCTATTTATCTTTAAATAAATTATTCTACCCAATATAATTCCGCATCACACTTCGACATCACCTAACATCATATATCCCTACATAATGGAACTACAAAAACGGTTTGATTCGCTTTTTCAAGTCATCCAGCTGCATAGAAGACCATGAATACTGTATATACCAAATCAATTACCAGTACACCAGCTCGTAACGCCTGCATTTCAGCACAATATTTGAGAGAAATCTATCAGGAAAAGTAATGTCGTTCTCGCAGTCCTGCACTTTGGCCACCCTGTTCGTCTGACACGAATACTTTTGTTTTTCTTCTTTCAGATTCTTTAAAGGACAAATTGTTATGAACAATATAGAGAGACGTGTCGGACTATGTTTTGAATGTAATGGGGGAAAGTGTGAACATTTATTTTAACCGTTTGTGTCCGGGGAAGCGCTATCGCGCTTCACTTGTCGTATGCAAAAAATACGGCGCAGCGCGATAGCGCTTCTCCTGTTTTGTATCGAGAATGCGAAGACGCTGTTGTTGGTAGTATACTTTACGCAATTATTGAGAGCAGTTGCAGTAATATCAGTAGCAATTTTTATTCATATAATATATTCGGAAAATTGTCGTGGTAAAAAATTAAATAGACTGCAATTTACTTCGAACATTATTGACACTATAGAGGAGGAATGGTTAGCAAGCAAAAATGCCACAGGAACATCACCAATAAGTAAAAAGTTTTCTTTAGAAAAATTGCCTGGGCGAAATTTGCGCCAGTGTGATGTATGCAGTAATAAAAATGGTAATGGAATTAAACGATCCAACCTAATTTGCGCTATATGTAAAAAAGGAATTCATGGAATTTGTGCAGCAAAACATTTTTGTGATAAGTGAAAATAAAAATTGTTTTTTATCATAATTACTTGTTACATAACAATTAGTGTTAATTATAACCATTTTCATTGTTTCCCAAAAAAAAATACTACGCATTTCATCCCGGACTTTTAGCATATGCATAAGAAAATGCTACCGTACTCAAACGGTTAATAAAATGCATTTTTGGCCTAAAATGCCCAAAGTTTCATGAATTATTGTCTTCAAAATTTCCCGAAACTAATACCTTTACGCGTACAACAGTGAGAAGAATTGATAAATGTTAAATAAAAAGTAGAGGTGAATTTTCAAAACGCGCAATTGCACCGGGCCGGTGCAGCGTTGCGTGTACAGCAAAAGTGGGCTAATCGGCAGATAGTACTGAGTACGGCATGCAATATTGTCCTCTACCATTATTCTCTATTACCGTTTAAAAAGGAATTATAGCCCGTTTCAATTGCCAGGGTCACCCTGTATAAAAATAACGGGCTTCCGCGCGTGTTGCGTTATTCTGTAGTAATAAGGCATGATTTCTCTATTATCAAATTCAAAGTTTGTTGCGCACTTACTTTCTTTTGCTCGCTTATGCGCAAGGTATCATAGGTGAATAAGCACTTCCGTGGTCAACCGTACAAGATGTCCAACGATAGGTGCAATTTGATATAACTACTGGACGGTAGGTGATAAGACAAAAATTGTATACTTTTCATCATCATTATTTATGTACAGCGTCAGTGTAATAAAGAAAAATTGGTCTCCTTCAATTTGTTCAGTCTCTTTGTAATTACCTTGATACAATTTAAGGTCGCAAAAAAGATTGAAACACATGGGAGTTAACATCCGCATTATTTGTAAGCAGTACTATAGCGGCTATATGCTACAATATTTCTTATTGCACTACGAACGGTAGAGGACAATTTAAACGACATGTTTCCGAATCGATGAATTGGACGTGAAGCACCAATAAATTTGCGAGCGGGTCGCCAGATTTGATATTCTTAGATTACTTTTTATGGGGATACGTAAAACGAATGGTTTGTGAAATGCAACCACCGATCTGAAAAGACCCGAAAATAAAAACAATCGGCGAATGTGCTCCTATACCAACAGATGTGATTGAGCTCGCGATCAACCGTTAATTTCACAATATTTTTGCTCATCTAATGCAGAAGAGACAGATTAAGTAGTAACGACATCGATTGTCGTCTGGTGTAAAACTTTTTCACTTTTGCAACACTGATGAGCCTTAAGGCCATTTCAGAGGATTATGCTGAACTTCATTTTTTCTATACTTTCATAATACGATAACAACAACACAGCGTTCAATTAAAAAAAACACACGAGATGAGTATGACCCTTAAAAGTTGCAGATATACAATTTGTTGTTACAGTGACATTCTATACACAAGTTGTGATAAACATGTCCTAATATTTTTCATCTGTTTTAGTTTTGTTCTATTATTCATTTTTGTTCATTAGTTGTATCACAGAACACTTGTCGTAAGATACCCTTTATATTCAGTTTGCTTTTTTGCGTTCTTCATTTCGAATGGGGACGGAGAAACGGGAATACGCAGGTGATGAGGGTAACGTTAAATTTGCGTATGACCTCCTACATACTGTCCCCACAGCTTATGAGATTTACTCTCGCGTGCATCTGTGTGCACCAATACATTATGTGCCACCAATACATTACCTTTTCCTAAAACCTTCGGTGTTACCGTCTGTTTTTGCGCGCCACATGCGTCTTCCAGGAAACCCTAATGATAGTGGCTTTCTGCTAGATTTAGGTTTGTTTCTTTCTGGCGTTTATAATAGATCCCTGCACCTTAGAAGGTTTGTAGAACAGGTACTCTATTCTCGTGTTGTCTTCAAGGAACTGGAACAACATTCCGTCCACGAGAAAGGAATATGCATATGGGCATCAGTAATATTGTTACAAAAACCGAATAGTAATATCACATTATATTCTTTGGCCACAATTTCGACTAATGATTTTACCAAATTACGATGAAGGCTAAAGCAAATGTATGAATTATGCAATATACCGCTTTCAGCAGTCATTGAAAACAAGAAGAACGAGAAATTATTACCGCAGAAAGATAACTTACACCAGACAAAGTGACAGCGTTTCAATAAGTCAATTATTCTTCTCGAAATATTGAATGTCAGCCAATATTGCTTGTCTTGTTGATTCTGCCAGATTATTCACGGAAAAATATCATAAATTGTGACGGGAGTATATGTTAGCAGATCGTTGTTTTCAATTTATAATGTTTTTAATCTCTCTATACTTTTCTGCAAATAAACCTAAATAGTTATTTGCGATTGGTTTACCACCCAGATCAAATGATTGATTTCGGAAATTGATATGCTGTTTCGAGTCAAGAACAATAGGATTTCTAGCTACCATTTTAATAAGCGCCCAACAATGGGTTGATAAGAGAGATGCATGCACGCAGTCAAATATACCAGTTCCAAAAACAAATCCATAAAAGACGTCTACAAGTATGCTAATATTAACCAAATGAGGAGGCCTCGATTCTTTAACCGTTTGAGTGCCACGGGTCTTTCTCATATCCCGATCGAAACTTGCCAAGCGGCGCGATAGCGCTTGTTATATTATAGCAATTTTTATATGAATTTTTTATATGAATAAAAGCATGTAGACCAATAAAGTGTAAAATTATTCCAATTTTATATTTTTTTACTTAACACATTGTTGACCGGTCACGAGTTAACTCGTGTTTTCATGGCCAAACGTTGCTGACCGGTCACGAGTTAACTCGTGTTTGCATTTCCGTCGGCTATTTTAATTTTTGAAACGCAGGGCAATATGGAATATAGCAAAATTTTGTTTATTGTGTTCATTCACGTCTGCTTTAACATAAAAAAGTGTACTGTTATTGGTACTGAGGCTTTTATTACAATTCTAGTATTAGAAAGTGTCAAGAATGATGGAACGTGACGGTCAAGCATTTTTTTGATTAATTATACGTGAATGCTTTATATAGTTGCCCGAATGATTTTTAAATAAGTTGTAGTCATTTGGAAAATGATTATTAGAAATGAAATAACAAGGGCATAATCTAGCTCCTTAAAAGGAAAGCGCAACGAAACAAGATGTATGTGCAAAAGCTCTTGTGTACATCTACGCGTAAATGACTGCTGTACAGTTAATCATACAAAAAAATATTAAAAGTTACATACAATTTATGTCCAAAGTTCGATTTGAATTCATTATGCACAAACAAACTTTATTGAAGGTTATTTAGATCGTTTCACTTCCATGTTCAACTACGAAATAATAGCCGGTGACTTGAGACAGCTTTTGCCGAAAATTGCCGGTCAACAATGTGTTAAGATTGAAAGGTCACCGTAAAGTTGTGCATTGAGAGAAACCGAGCCTGCTGTGATTATGGGCTTCGCACCAACAGAGCAAAAACAGTTTGGACAGACTAAAGAAGCGCGATCGCGCCGCTTGGCACTCAAACGGTTAAAATATATGTGTAACCTGGTTTTTAGCCTGGTAGAATAAACTCTTTTTTTATCTCCTCTCCATCTCTCCAGGAGCAGAAACATCAGAATACGCATGTGGAAAGGGTACAGAGCATCCTGCGTGGGGCTTCCTTGGTCACTGCCTCTAAAACGACCAGGGTCCACGTGTCCTGAGACAAGCTATACATAGAATAGTAACGCCCGTGGAAGAGAAGTTCGCGAATAATTTAATAAAACATAAGGTAGAAGCTACATACAAGTTTTATTCCGGTGAAAAGCAATTGGTGTTGCTAGATGTTATAGTGTAAATGCTGCAACCAAGACTCTGTGAATAAATCATGACGATAAACTTGTACAGTTTTTTTTTAACGAAAAACCGTTTAAATAATTAAGTTTAGCATAGAGATGAAACACTGTCAAGTCTAATAGTTCTTCTTTTATACAAACTACAAGAAATAGATGAAGAGAAATGCTTGGATGGTACATCTATAATTTTTCGTTACAATCATATGCATTTTTGGAGGTAAATGTTCCGTTTGCTATAAATATAGCTGTCTATCCCTGCGATTCAGCAATATTTTAAGCGGTTTAGACTGGTTACATTGTTAACTGAATAACTCGTAACACTTGTGTGCATATTTAGCTCCGTTGTAGTACAACTATCGACGTTCTACTGCTGCTATCTGCCATATCATGTAACGCTGACAGGCTCATACTTTTGTATCTTTTAAATTATCTAATTCTTGGCGAGTCTGCAATAGTACCTTATTAGTGTAGGATTTTGATTGGAATGATATATTAACCCTTAACGGACGACAACTTTTTCGACCGGGTGGGTTAGCAGGACGAAGCGATTATTGCGAATGCGTTGAGTGACTTACATAATATAATAAAATGATCTTACATATAAATTATCTCATAAAAACGTTATATTTCGATTGTTTATCTATATTTACACCTTCAAAACTTTATTTTTACAAAAATTATGTTCTGTACTTTCGCTAAGTTGTATTATCCCCATATTTACAATCACCGCAATAAACGCCCAAAATTCATTCTTTGTGTCATTGTACCAAGTTTGCCAGAGCGACCTTGATGATAGCACCTTTCCCTTTAATTTTTTTGTCGCATAGTTGTTTGTATCGATTATTATTCGATCGACTATTTCCTCGGTAAAGAACAACTTAAAAAAATCCAACGGTTCTCTCACATTGGACGGTACGTGTGGTCCTGCAACTCTTTCGCCCGGTATGAATTTTATTCTGGGTGGCAGTTCCTTGGAATCGTCACACTCTGTCCATTCTGATTTATCGGAATCAGTATCACTCTCGGATTCGCTATCTATCACTCTGATTTTTCGAGTTCTTACGCCTACTACTATATCGTCATCTTCATCCGTTATGTCACTTTCCATCTCACTAACTTCTTTATGAATACGTCGGATTTCGTCATGAACCGTATCAAAACAAAATTCGTGTTGACTAGAGCTGAGTTCATTTGTGGAATCCATTTTTGCAGGGGTTCACACAAAATCACGTTAAAAAAATGTTTCTGATGCTTTTTGCCACGCTTGCCAAGTCTCAACTGATGTCGGAACCACTGTCAGAGCTACACTCATCAAAGAATGTTTCAATATCTTATCTCTGTTATGGTATGTCATTTCATACATTGTACAAGAGACCATCGATAGCTAAGGAACCTTTCCCAGAACCAATAGTGCGATCCTGTTGTTTGGAGATAACAAAATCTAACATATACACCGAGTGTCGCCTCTCACTCGCCACTCGTCCTGCCGCGCGGAACACCGTGGCGACTGAGAGTCGCCTCTCGTCCGTTAAGGGTTAAACGGTCTTAATCACAAAAGTAATGATTGTCGTTAATGTTAATGTATAGTAATGTTACTCGCACTGCACTCTGCATTAAACGCTGACAAAGGTTCGCTCAAAACTCGCTAATAAACACATTCGCTGATAATCTCTAAAGATTCGCTAAGACGCACACACTGTTACTCTTGAAAGATTCGCAGAGACTCACTTATTTTAATATCGCGCTCAACACTTTTATACTGTTTGGTTTCCATGATAGTAAATTCTTTCGAGAACATTCCTAATAACAAATATAGACTCATGCATTCTTTCTCACTCTCGCTTTCTCTCTCTCATACGCACACTTTCTCATTGCTCGTTCATACAAAGTCACACATCCTACATTATTGTACTACTTCTTTGTGAGCATGGAGTTTGCTTATTACCCTATATAGCTCCCTTCTTCAAAGCATCGTACGTATTCTTTACATTTGTTTCAAAACAATTGCTAACGATTATTTTGTACAAATATTATCGCTGCTTTCATATTAATACTTTTATTAAGTATGCGAAGAATTATGCAATAACTATAAAGGTTGATACGATAATAGGTTCTGTTTTTCTTGCATATGCAGAACTATTTTTTTAACTGTTTTGTATAATGTACCTTTATAATTACTAAATCGCTCCAGATTGGCATGGCACATTTTGCTAATTTATTCTGATATATTGTAAACCTGACAGGTAAAAAGTGAAATGTTGAAGCAAAACTTAAAAATGGACAAGGTAAAACGAATTAGAGTTTATGTATCAGATTGTCCTTTGTCAGTATCTTTCAGAAAACAAAGAAGCAATCAATATTATTCACCCTACATGCTATTAATGTTATTTCCAGTGATTCCATAGAAATATATTTCTGATCACGACTTTAAAAAACACTAATCTTTTATTCTTTGTTTTTAAAACATACTAAACGAAGAATTTGCAAATAATATACGCTTTCTACCCTAAAAAATAATCCCATATTTGCACATTTTTGTTTGGAATATTAATAGTTTTTTTTTTAATTTTTAAGGGTACTATAGTGGCGATCATGTTTGTTAACAGTATAAGGTAACGTGAGGATGACACCCCGTAGTTTTTTTTTATATTATCACAGGTCTGTTAGGAAAACGAAAATAAGAATTCTTGAAGATGTACCTACTACCACATTAAAATTATCCAAAAGTTGAACAGGAAGGGTAAAAATATCTCATTAAGTAACCGGAAATCGCAAATAACAAGTACCATTCGTAATACCGATAGACAGTCTGTGTCACGGCATAGTATGTACAAAGAATGTAAACACGGCGTTATACTCGCTGCATTGGAAGGGTTGAGTGTGCATCTTTCCAAGCAATATTAAATGTAATCCTAGGGTGACAATACAATCGAAACACTGTCTTAATATTAAATCTTTTAATTTTGCACTTTTCCGACCGTTGCATTTATTTCGTGTGTGTGTGTGTGTGTGTGCGTGAAAGAGAAGGGATGGGGGAGAGAGAGAGAGACTATTTATACATAATATTATATGTACTGTGCAAAATTATGTTAAATTTCCCACAGAGTTAACATATAGATTTTACTACATTTATATATACACGTTGCACCTTGTTGTGACTCGAAAGTCACAAAGCATCTTTTCTATAATAAAACTCTTAGAAACTGTATGTCATTATCGGGTTGTATGCAATAGTTAACATTTCTTAATTTCGCATTATATAATTCTTTTAAGTTCAACACATCAGACAAGGAAGCGTCAGGTGAAAGTGAAGTGTAGATCTAAAAATCGTAAGTCCTCAACTATTTTCCATGGATCCAACATCGGTTGGTTGGGAATGTATGTATACACACATAATTCTTCCCACATGCTCAATGGATCAATAAATGACAGTTATTTATTTATACATATAATTGGTCAGGCGGGAGTAAACTTCCAAAACGCTGTAAGCAGCAACAGGAGGTTGTGGACAGAGCTTTGCTAGAAGATTTTCTACGTTATTCTACCGGTTATTGTATGTTCATTACAACGTTTCTGAAATACTCATCATACTTTCAAATTCTTCAGTCCCCTCTTTAAGAGTCTACAATTATTCCAGTGTGATACAATGTATTATAATGTATACAATATATACTTACATTCGTTTTTGGAAAAGGTTTTTCCTCGAAGCAATCCTTCTTGTGATCTTTAGTGTGTATTTCAACAACTAGATCGTGGAGGAGAATTGTTTATGTATTGTCTATGTATAATTGTGTGTATGTACCTCGAGGCGTCAGCTTCGTTTAGAATAAATTTTGCTTTCTTATGATGCCAGCACTCGTTTTTTTTTTCATTCAATCGTAAATACGCGCTGTAATGTAGCAACAATAAAGATACTTCAACCAGAAGAAGGGCTTCAAGAATTTTTTATATTATTAAAATATGACCCTGTGAACATTTATTAATGCCCGCGAAACCAAACAGTAAATCAATTTCATAAAATGTAACTCTTCGCTTGAAATTAATTAAACAAGATTAAAATATTTTTAAATACCCCGCAATAAAAACCTTGACAAAATAATTGGTCTCGTAAAAATATTTTTGTCACTGGACATATTTGATTGGCGGTATCGACGAGTTGTTCAATTACGGGCCTTTTGATAAGTAGAAGGTATGCACAGTACAGTCGCTCATTACAGCTTTGAAAGAGCGTGGAAGGGGCTATTGGGAGTTTAGTGGGAGGTAACGATGTCTTTAGGCATGAACCGAAAATTACGGCTCCATCGTTCGTTCCTGCACGGCCCAACTGTAGCTACAGCTTTCCCGCAAGGGGGTAGTGGCCTTGTTGGGGTCACTAACAACCCACGGAAGGCGTCCCCCACCACCTTGGAAAGTGACGACTCCACAGCCCCAGTTGGTACAACAGTTCTACCGAGCCTGCAGGGGCGACCACTGGTAGTGGACTTATGATAACATGTCTATCCCTCTCCTTCCTCCACGAAGGTCCCACCAGAGACTGTGCATCTGGAATTCTGCGGGGGTTATGACTATGGCCCTTGTCGTAGCCCTTGGGCACGGCGCTCCTTGGGCGCTGCAATCATGGTGGCTTGATGAGCTCTATCGCTTGGGTTAGCGCTTTGGCCCGGCTGTTGAACAGGGCATATTATTGTTCCGGCATTGTCCTGGATAGACAGTAGAGGCAGGAAAGTGTCTGGCCTCGACCAGTCCCTACAGGTGTACCTGGTCCCTACCAGGGGCCTCCACCTTCATCGGGCTCGCCCGCTTACTGGGGGTAAGCCGATGCCTCGCCCAAGGGGGCCTTCTTGGTGAGCCGCAAGGCAGGAACAGCAGGTTAAACTACTGGACTTTAATGTAGCTATAGCGTATACCAGGAAACGTGGATCCTAGTCGCTTTAAGGTCAGTGACAAAGGAGATCCGACGCGAAGGGATCGGTACCCCCGTGGCGAGGTAACCACGCAAGTGGTTTGCGTACTTTCGTGTTTTCGCTCTTGGGGAATTAACATATTGGGTGCCGTGGTAGCCACGAAAGACTCATACTGAACTTTCCAATGACGCCGTGGTGATCACAATGGACCAGCGCAAAGGGATATAATAATGTGGGATATTTTAGTGACAACAAATAGATGTTTATTTGAATGAATTAAACAAGAATAGAATAATGCGCCGTGTGTCGAATGCGCACTAAGTTAAGCGTCCGTAATGTATGTGTGATAAACAATGTATCGCGTGAGCGACGACGCATATAACAAAATTCGATTGAAGATGCTGTTGTTTCATACGGGCAGTCGTAGCCGGACCAGCAAAGACGAAAGACGCACTTTTGGCAGACGCGCTTTTTGATTAGAATTATTTAATTAATACCTGGAACCTACAATAAAAATGCTTCAAATTCGCAAATAATAACATTTATCATTTTGTAAGTGCAATTAACATCAGAATAATGATTTCATTCTTTGGACTCCAATATCTCCATATTATTTTAATTTTGTGATACGCAATCATATGGTGCAATATTTCATCATGATGTGATTTTCATATGGATACAGTCGTTCTGGCACTGGTGGCAAAACCAGTACAATATGATCGGTAATCAATGTGTTAAAAAGTAAACTGGCTGTATATACCGAGCGAACAAAGCGAAACATTCAAGCTTTTACTTCAGTGAGAAAAAGTGCAAGATATATTGTCAAATCATAAAAGTTTGAACATCAGAATTTATTTTGAATTATTTCCCTTTACAACAACGAACATCTGTTGGAATGTGGAGAAATTTATAATTTTGTCGTAGTTTCTTATTGCAGATTTGATAATAACCAGTACGCCGTACCTCATGAAAATATTTGCGCTCTAAGCATATGTAATTTGATCCTGTGAATATTTCTCGTGTATTCTTACCCTGTACATTACTGAACTTAGAGTGTTAAAACTGCAAAAATACTTTAAATGTTCTTGCATATGAGTAATAATTTCGATTGTCATTTTCCGTTGCATATATTGTCTATACATACTGCTACATTTCTACCTAATATTACCGATTTCGATAGCAGGCTGCCAACTAATTACAGAACTCTCAATAGAGAAAAGATGCACAATTCAACCAGTCATAATAGTACACGAAAAATGAAAGGAGGAAGTAAAGGAAAATTGGGAAATTTCTCTGAGAAGAAAGCACGGCGACTTGGTGCGAAACGTAGTAGGAAAATCGTGCATTGCGGATCCATGTTTGTTAAGGCAAGCTACATAGCAAATTCTCGCACACTATCTATCTAGACGGAATCAAATTAGGATAGTTTCGGAACAGAATCATTCTTTCTTCGGATCTGCACCTTGTTTTTGTAACTCGTCGAATCGGGATAAGAATATAAGGAAAGGCTAATGACAAAATAAGACTCGTGGTAACTGAGATATTTAAAAACCATCGAACCAATACTATAAGAAAGACAATACTTGAATGATGGTAATTTAAACATTTTCAATATGATAATATTTACAATATATTTTTAATATTTTCGATGTTGTGGTCAACGTGAGAACAAATATAATTTAATTCCGTCTATTCATACAGATCATTGTTCATCAAATTCATAAGCTGTACACGAACAAGGTAGGAACACTGTTCGTTTCTTTGTCAGACAATATACGGATAATGATAAAGTCAAATTAATTACTTAGGTTATGAGCTATTAGCTATTACTTAGGTTAATAGGGCGGCAGTAGCGATCGCTGAGGACTGAATACTTTTTCGCACAATATGGATCTTGTCAGCGGCGTATTAAAGCAGAGAATGACTACCCAAATAAATGAAATTTCTTTTTCTCTCGTTGTTAAGCAACGAGGTATGCGATTTCTGAGACTGTTGGACATATACGAGAGAAACAATTTCCGAGCATACACATGAGGCAGGAGTAAACAGCCAAAGCCTTCGCCGAGCGTACATTTGCGTCCACAGTCTACACTGATGTATTAGGGTGTCCCATAAGTTTTTTCCGCGCCACGCTATGAATGACTCTAACTGGCTATATTTATATAAACATGCAGGCTTATCTCTTAGCCGTTTATTTTTCAGTGTCCCAGAGCTCTTTCAGATTACGTTTCGTTGGTGACAAAATCTCTTTTAACATTTTTTCTACACCCTTTAATATGGAGAGCCAAAAGAAGCATTTGCGGCATATTATGCTTCATTGCTTTAAAAAAGGCAATAGTGCAAAGGGCACTGCAGACGAGATTTGCACCGTTTATGGGAGTGGTGCTACGACTATTAGGACCGTTCGCAATTGGTTTAAGAAATTTAGAGCTGGCAATTTCGAGTTGAAAAATGAAGACCGCAGCGGCGATGACGGATACGGACATTATCAAGACTGTGCTTGCTGAAAATCTGAGATACAGTGTGCGTGAGATAGTGGATGCCACTAACATTCCCAAAACAACGGTACATAAGCATTTAATCAAGATGGGATATGCGAATCGATATGAAGTTTGGGTTCCACACCAATTGACGGAGACCGGCCTTATGAACCGCATCTCTACATGCGATTTGCTTCTTCAGCGAAACGAAAGAAATCCTTTCTTAAAGAGTCTTGTCACTGGAGACGAAACCTGGATTTTGTATCAAAATGTGCATCGAAAACGCATTTGGTCTAAAGAAAATAGACCTTCAACTGTTGCGCACCGAAGAAGGTTCTTTTGTGCCAACGGAGTATCCTTCCTCAAGCTGATATGATCAATGCTGATAAATATTGCAATCAACTGGATTATCTAAAAGCCGCCATAGCAGAAAAACGGCCAGAATTGGCGAACCGACGAGGTGTCGTATTCCATCACGACAACACACACATTATTACAGTCATTGGGACGTTCTACCTCACCTTGCTCCATCCGATTATTACTTGTTAGTCTCCTTAAAAAATAAAATCTTTCAAATCCACACTAAAAACGCACCTAAATGAATATTTTGAAACAATTTGGAAAGAGGGCATAATGAGGCTTCCTGAGAGATGGAAGGAGGTTATAGAACAATGTTATATATAACTAAATAAATCAACCTTAAACAACAAATATCGTGTATTTATTTCGCATCAAAAAAAGGGAAGAAACTTATGGGACACCCTAATACATGCGCCCCTAGGCCACACCGATGGTTTTCACTAGACGCATATATGCGCCTATCGCAGTGAAAGGGTTAATACCCGAGCAAGAACATTATTTGTGCAGGACTTGAGACAACCCTCACAAATTTGGTGCCGAAACACGGGACAAACAAAGTTTTGACGAAAAAAACCAGCTCCGAAAAACGAAGAGGATGGATACATACGCTAAAACAAAGAATATGCTGTAAGGTAGCAAAGAGAGGCCGGATGAAGTTAAAATAACGTTACACGAGTTTCATGGGGCGAAGCTGAAGAACTTCTGGACAGAAGAACCGAAATGGTGATTCGACATGCCGTTGAGCAAGTTTGCGGCATACAAAGTACATAGCGACGCTAAAAAGAGGTCGGCAGTGATTCCATCGCCATCTCGACGCGCATATGATGTGTCTGATCAACGACGTACTCGCAACACCTTGGGCTCTAGACTTTGACGAAAAACTAAAGGAAGTCCTGATTTTATAGTTACTGGTGTTGAAAGGAAAGCAGCTCCGACAGGTATTTATGGGTCTAGCCCTGCAGAATAGCAAACCAAGCGAGTTCCTAAAGGAGAGGCGGTGGAAGGCCGGATCCAATGTAAGCAGGAGCGTGTTACAGTTGCTTTGGATCCAGAGATTCCAGACCGGACACAGGAAATGCTGGCCGTAGTAGAAGACCAAGCCACCAACGACGGCATCAGAGCCGCCATGTTCCCACAAAAATCACGGAAATTATACGGCGACTGCATCAGCTAGATCGGTTGGTTAGCAGCAGCGAGCCAAACACGATAACGCAGTTCCGAACAAGAACCCCGACGATTAAGATGTGACTCGTATTCAAGAAATCCCATCGGTCTGCGTTTTATCCACAAAAGTTTGCAAGTAATTCTTTTCGGAAAACTAGATGCATCGTTAATCGTAGAGGTGGTGGAAGACGGCGCAGGACAGAAATTTCTGTCGGAAAACTAGATGCATCGTCAATCGTAGCGGTGGTTGAAGACGGCGCAGGACAGAATCGCCTCCTGATCCATGACGTAGTACCTGGGATGTGTTTCCTGATAGATACCGGAGCGAACATATGCGTCATCCCGAAGACGCGTCTTGATCATTTAAAGCGGGACGTGTCAACCGGCCTCTATCCATCCAACAATACCGTTATTGAGAGATACGGCTGGAGTACGCTGACACTAAACCTTAACTTGCGCAGGCTCTTCACGTGGAATTTTACAGTAGCCAAAGCGGCTAGAGCATTTTAGGAGTGGACTTCTTAATCCATTTTAACCTGCTGATGGATTTAAGACATAAACGTTTGATGGATGGTCAAATACTGTTATATGCCATAGGGAGAATGGCCAAGGCTGGCCAGACAACAATAACGGCCATCAAGAGGAAAATCCACAACAAGAATATTCTGAGATAACAAGACTGGAGTGTCCAACATGGTTAAACACCAAATACAACACCACATCATAACTGCCCCACCGGCCACAGAGAGACCTAGACGACTGGCCCCAGCAATAAATAAGGCTGCCAAAGTAGAGTTTGCTCATGAGGGAACAAGACATATGTCAAACATTATGCAGAAAATGAGATAGCCTACTCCATCTGGTACGAAAGAAGTCCAGAGAAATGCGATCATGTAGAGAATGTAGATGGGTGACCAAGGCAATGCAACAGGATAAATAACCACTGTCCCACCTCTACAACGTGGCAAATCGATTAGAAGGCACGAGCGTCTAGTACATAACATAGTCATCCATCTCAAAAGGGTACATCATCAGATACCAGTCGTCTGACAGGATCGTGAAAAAATAGCAGTGCTTACATCGTTTGGCCTGTATGAATGTCGAGTGATGCCGTTTGGATTGTGAAACACAGCATAAACCTTCCAGCGGTTCACGGACGCAGTACTAAGAGGGTTGGACGGCTGACAAAGTTACTTGGATGATATAGTTGTAGCATCAAAGAGTCCAGAGGAACACCAGCAATATCTAAAGCAAGTGCGTAGAAGACTTCAGGAGTATGGACTGCAAGAGGACCTGGCAAAATGCCAAGTGGCCAAAAATCAAGTGCAATACTTAGGTTACTCGGTAAGCGCGTCAGGGATCGCCACTCTGACTGAAAGGATAGAAGGAATCCAGGAGTACGACAGACCGTGAAAATTAACACTCTAAAACGCTTTCTCTGTTTTACACATTTTAATCGAAGACTCCCCCCCCCCCCTCCCTCACTCCACGCATATCTAAAACTACGAAGAAGGATTGAAAAATCTCCAAATAGACGCCAGTAGCGGAAAGAGTATTTTATGACTGCAGAGACAGCCTAGCGGAAACATTGAATTTTTTCTAATCACGTTTTGTGTTAACGCGATCTGCTTCACGACCTTTTACGGAGGTGAAGGGTGTAAATTGTACAAAGAAAGTGTTCAACGGAATAACAAATATATATTTCAAACAAACTTAATGAGGTTCACAAAATTAATAAGAATCACAAAAACAGAAAATATGTTATACGCGTGGTGAGTTTATCGAAAGAGTTCGTCCTGCGTTGTTGTAACTTTGGTGACGGTGCCCGAGCAAGTGAAGTCCAAGATCCTTGCTTCAGTATATGAAAATGTCTTTCTTCCCTCCAGCTCATCTTTTTCCTCGTGCGTTCGTTTGTGGATTTTCCGAAATTCGGAAAGGAAGTGGGGACATGCGGAGATTGGTGCCGTGTGTATGGGATCGGGAGGTATCACGATCGAAACAAAGAACTGCAGGTTCGGCATGTGTGAAGAAAGAGGGGTATGACCAGAAAGGACAGGAAGGATTAGGCGATATTTGCTTGAGCGATAAAATTGAACGTGGACGTTGATTACTTTTTCGGGATCTATTGAAATGCGGAGGATAATGGGAGACTAAACGGTGTTGGCTAACGGTGGTCGATGAGCTGGAGGTGAAGCGTCCAGTTTTCGTTCGTCTTGCGAACGAACAAACATTACTATTATCCTTCCCAAAAGGAAATGCCAAATTAGTACTGACCACGGACGCCTCCGATATGGCGATTGGCTCTGGCTGGATGACATGGGGAAGGATGAACGCCAACCACTAGGATTTTTCTCTCGGCAACTGGAGGGGGCGCAGTCGAAGTACATCGCGTACGGGACAGAGCTGTTAGCGATTTACAAGACGATCAGGTTCTTCAGGCCCTTAATCGAGGGCCGGGAACTAATCATTAGAACCGGCCACAAGCCGCTAGTCCACGCCTTCCAACAGAGAACAGAAAAAGCAACCCCGAGACAATTCAGATGTTTAGGCCTAATAGGCCATTTTAACACCAATGGTGTCCCACGTTTCAAGGTGTGAGACCCTGATTGCTGACATACTTTCAAGGGTGGAATTCATGGATCTGCCAGTGGTAGTTGCCGTCGACGAACTGACAGTGAAGCAGCATCCGTAAAGATAATTCAATATGAAAGCCCCACCAAATCAACATTGACAGTAGAAGTGCACATTTATACTGTGACGTTACGAAGGAGGAAGTACGTATATACGTCCCCGCCCAGTTTAGGAATAAGATCTTCTACGCCACACACAACCTCACAATCCAAGGGGTCGGGAGGAGGAGCAAGGAAGTTAATCGCCAGAAATTTCACGTGACCAAAGATGAACGCCGAGATCTTGGGTTGGTGCAAGACTGACATGAAATGCCACGGACAAACAAGATCGGTCGACACGCAAAAAACATTCGTGAGGAAATCTAAGTTTCTAACAGGCGGTCCGAGCATGTTAACATAGATACAGCCGAACCAGTCCCAAAATCCAAAGGATCCACAGCTATTGGCTGACGACGAAGGGTTGTTTGCGGGGTGGCCCGAAGCCACGCCAATCCCGGACATCTCAGCTGACACGGTAGCACCTGTATTTTTCAATTCATGGATTGTCAGATTCGGTGCACCAATTACCATTACCGAGAACCTAGACATGCAGTTCGAATCCCGGCTGTTCGGAGCGTCAACCAAATTGAACGGACTGATCAGGCGTTGGCACCGGTTGTGAAAAACAGCAATTATCTGCAGAGGCACGGCCGATTGGGTAGAAATATTGCCAACAGTATTACTGGGTCTCCATAGCAGCTATAAGAAAGATATCAAAGCTTCAACAGGGGAGATGCTTTACGGAGAAACCCTATGACTACTATATATTTATGGAATCTATATCTATACTAATATTTATGGAAAAAATCAGGTAATAATTAGAAAATTGAAACCCAACGCAATTGCATATCACATAAAAAGCAGGTCGTTCGTCAACAAGAGCCTACACAAAATCACGCACGTTGTCTATGCCAGGTATTGGAGAGAGTAGCCGATAATATCTTCAAAGTCAACTTTAAAGGGAAGCCTGTCAACATTTATACTGAAAGGCAAAACTTGCTTTCATGAAGGCTTCGCCGAAATACCAGAAGCAGTCAAGGCATACCCAGGAGTAGAGTTCGATTGAAGTTGAAGTAAGTTAGAGCTGTGAATATATTACCAATGATTTTTTTTGAGGTTACTGTTAATGAAGAAATAACTTGGGGGGGGGGGGGGGGGGGGGGGGGGCTGTGGCGTCTCTGCATGAATATTCCAGCACGCAACAAATGCGCCACCACGTGGCATCGTTGTAAATGGCTCGCAGGGTATGTTACGCTATAATTAGTTTTCCGCAAAAGTACGGCGTGGAAGCTGTATGTCAAAAGAAGCGAGCCTATATGTCGAGTGCATCCTCCAAGCTAAGGAATAAAGTTTATTGTTTTTGTTATCGAAACCCGACTGAGTTTAATATCCCAGCAAGAACATTGTTCTTGCAGGACTTGAAAGAGCGCCTACACTTACATTTACAACTCTAACACTTACAATGTATATAAAGATTAAAATATATAGTTGCCTTTTCGATTTTTTTTAAGTTGTGGTATACGTGCTTCAACTAAAACAAGAGTTTGAAGAATCTTATATTTCTTAGTTAAGAATCTTATAGTTCATAGTTAATTGCATTTAAAGTATTTAAATACAATTTTTTATTGTGGGAAACAGCTAGGTTTGAGAAAAGGAATGCAATGAACGAATTTAATACAATGGGTTCCATTTCTATGTTTGGAGACGGATAGGGTCAGGATATTTTCAATGACCGTTCCTTGATTTGCTTAAACCTACGTAGTTTACTAATTCATGCCTCTTCGTGCTCTCCTGCAATCGTCATTTGGGGGATCGTCGCGTCTTTTAATGCGCTCATCGACCTCGCTGTTGCTATGTAATGGGCGAACTAGATATATACATATTCCTCCTTACAGTACTATCAAGATTAAATGGGCGGCTAGTATAAGTAATATTGTTCTAATTAAGTGGTATTATCATAAAAGATTTTTGTACTATTTTTACACTCAATTTTTTTTTCTTGTTGGGGGTTTTATCCTTAAGATGTTTGAAACAGTACCCCTTGTGAGGTGTTAGCGGGCTTGCAAATTACGGAAATATCTTCGGTCTTAAAGACTCTTTTAAATTTATCACTGATATATCCTACATAAATTATTATAGGACTCATGGACTCTTTGTACGATAGTTTTATCCACAATTTATGTTTCCTCAAAATGGTCCACTCTTTTGTTGTTTAATCTTGTGTCCTTTGCTATTTAAGTAGTTCTATGATAACATTTGTAATGTTTTTAGCGTAGCAACCACCAGCAGTATAAATATTTCTGATGTAACTTCTGCGTCCAATGTCGTGGACGCTGATATTTTAGTTCAGTGATGTTTAACAATAATAATTTATTTTAAATCTATACTGTGCTCCTGATTTGGCTTCAGTAATTTGATTTGTGTACCCACACATCTGTTGCAGCACTGATAGTCAAACCATATTGTATGGAGTATGTGAGGTAAAATTGCTGCAAATGTGGGCGTGGGTATGCGTGCGTAGCAGGCTGGGCCGAAAAGGTCTATTAAATAAAAAGTATCTAAAAAGCTGTCAAAACATAATCATGACATAACAGACTCAAACGTGTTGCACCTAATATCCGCTGGGATAATATACCTGTACATAGACTACACCTGTAGGCATTGTATCTAATGTTTTATTGAAAACGAAATCAAACATTCATATTTTTTTTATGACAACCGATTACCAATAAGATTGTTGCCATGGTTACCACGTTGGTCACCTACAGTGTTATCAGCCGAATTCCCTCAAAAATCCGTAACGGCGTTACGTTATCCCCACTGCCAAGTTTTCAACTGGGTTGTTAACACCACGTGACATGAGCTACATATCGAACCCCACCCCGCAGTCGTTTTATGTAACGGAGTAAATTCGTTAGAATCAAGTACTTTTCAATAGAAAATTTTAATAGCATTTTTATAATAAAGCAAATATAAATTTGTCAAATCTTGGTAAAACGTAAAAAAAAATACGAAACGAAATTTAAAAAATTATTTATTAGTACAATTATTTTTCTGCAAATACTATCCAAATTTTTCTATTAAGAAACATTTGATTTTATTCAATCTACGCCATTGGATGTGACAAGATGTAACATGACGTCATATATGCCGTTTGTCTTGGAATTGATCTGCTAATGCTGCTTCCAATCACTTGGTTTCCACTAGTATGAGTCATAATATCACTTGCCCACTACTAAATACTACTTGCCCCTATTACTATCCCATGTTTTAATTCCCTCGATCTGGTAATGCTGCTTACGTCTGATCGAAGATTCTTTCCTCGATAGAGTCGTAGTGGTCATCAGTAACTAGAGTACCCCAAGTATGATAAAAATAAGATCTACGTGGGCAGTCCGATAAGTACTTAGCCTACAAAAGAAAAACGAAAATTTTGGAGAATTGACGATTTATTTTTCAACATAGTCTCCTTTTAACTCGATACACTTAATCCTGCGATGCTCCAACTTCTTCAAGTCGTCTGAAACATACGTTTTCTGGAGATCTGCAAAGTAGGCCTCCGTGGCGGCGATAACCTCCTCATTCGACTCAAATTTCTGCTCAGCGAGTGACTCTTTCAAGTTTGGGAAGGAAAAAAAGTGACACGGGGCCAAATCTGGAGAATACGGTGGATGGGGCAGCTGTTCGTAGCCTAATTCAATGAATTTGGCTGTAGCGACGGCAGAGGTGTGAGCCGGTGCGTTATTCTGGTGAAAGAGCACTTTTTTCTTCGCCAAATGGGGCCGTTTTTTCCTTAATTCGGCGTCGAATCGGCTGAATAATTCGGCATAGTACAGCCCTCTGACTGTTCTGCCCTTCTCCAGGTAGTCTATGTAGATCACACCTTGTGAATCCCAGAAAAACGTGGCCATCACCTTTCCGGCCGATAGGACAGTCTTCGCCTTCTTCGGAGCACATTCGCCGGGCGCAGTCCACTGTTTCGACTGTTCCTTGGTCTCTGGTGTGTACCAGTGGATCCACGTTTCGTCGACAGTCATAAAACGACGTAGAAATTCTTTCGGATTGCGCTTAAACAGTGTCAAACACTGCTCTGAAGTGGTCTCACGGATGCGCTTGTTATCCGGAGTGAGCAAACGCGGCACCCATCGAGCAGAAAGCTTTCTCATGCCCAATATTTCATGCAGGATATGCCCAGATTTCATCGCTGGATCAAGTGTATGGAGTTAAAAGGAGACTATGCTGAAAAATAAATCAATTTTCCAAAATTTTCGTTTTTCTTTTGTAGGCTAAGTACTTATCGGACTGCCCTCGTATATCGTCAACTAAATAATGTGAACATCGTAGCTAACTAGACATATAGTATTCACTATTATCCACTATTCGCCAATAAAAGTTTTTAATAAAAACATTATATATTATTATAATTAAGTACAATGTATTGGTTTAAAACATCTTAAGTATGAACGAGGCTGCCCATTGCAATTGCATCAGTATATTGTGACTTTTCTGTCAAATTTCTAGCATTTTTCGAACCACGATTTACAATATTTTTTTTTGGTAACATATTATACGAAATTTTCGTACCAGTTATACTGGCTGTTCCTTCGTTTGTAGTTTATGGCGTGATCTTTTTCGGGCAATTGTATATGTTGGGACAGGTCGCTTCCACATTTTCGTCATAACGTAGACATCGTATATAGTTACTGTCTAACACTTGTAAGAAAATATATAAACATAGTTATGATGTGTAACTAGGCGCACGGCAGTGAGGTGACTAGGCACGGTGAAGGAGCCACGGCGGTCATGCGTGACCACTAGCGAAATATACACATTATAGATAAGGACATGGTCTCACATAAACATATTTCATACTATTTTCTCATCATACGCTTCAAACAATGAAAATGCTGTTGTCGCCCCCTAGAAGCATTATTTAATTCTGGCGCGGTAGTTAACGTGTTAACCCTTTCGCGGCGAACAGCGCGTTTTGATGCTCAGCTATAGATGCTCGCTCTGAGCGAACAGCGCGTTTTGGCGCCGTTCACTTGTTATCAACATCTGCTCAATAACGTTCATTCAGTGGATTGTTCTCGACGCGTTAGCAGTACACGCTTCTTGTGCAGAGATTTTTTACATAATCGAATATAATTATACATCAATTTGCCCCGAACATAGACTTTTTTGGATACAAAGGTAAAAATCAAAATACATACAACACGAGACACCTACTTTTAAGTAGTTCTGAATCTGATTCTGAAAACATTGAGGAATTACAAAACATCGATCTGCGTCAATTTTTTTGAGCGCACAAAATTTGGTTCCAAAAGTTTTTGATTTTGATGAAAATCTATCAGGAATCAAAGCAAATATTGACGATAAATCGTCAACATTAGAAATTTTTCAGCTCTTCTTTTCCGAAAGTATGGTTGAACATATTGTACGAGAAAGTAATAATTATTATTCCACGTAAACTGTACGCAGTAGCCACTCACGATTGCTGCCATGGAAGAATACAACAGTGACCGAAATGACCAACAAAATCGGCTCCGCACACCGCATTAGAAACGACTCGCGCATCGCGTTGTCTGCGCGTTCGAACTTCTACCGTCGCGCCGGCTGCTTCGAGCGCAATTCATTTCTGAGCGCTCCGCCGCGAAAGTGTTAACCCTTTGCACTCCTATGTCGAGTATCACTCGACATCACTTTTTATCTCAGGAGCTCCTTTGTCGAGTCCCACTCGACATTTTTTCATGTCCAAATAAATAGATGTCGCGCACATATTATACGTTATCAACGCTCTCGCAATGTCACTAGAAGACATTCAGGTAATCGAAGAGAAATAAAAAAACCGAATGTGATCATAGATTATAATAAAAATATGGGTGGTGTCGATATGGCGCACCAATACGCGACATCTTATTGTTTTTTCCGTCGAGCACTCAAGTGGTGGAGGAAACATTTATTTGCGGGATTAGAAATCTCCATAGTAAATGCGTATATTTTATACAAAGAAAAAAAACAAAAAACCAAGGAACAAAACCTATAGCCCAGAAAAAATTTCGCGAAAAGCTTTTGTCAATGCTTACTCGTGATTGTCGTGCACAAAATATGAAATTGAGCAGGCCTGGAACACTTGCTAAACACGATCGCTTAGATGGAAAGCCTCATTTCATCTTGGTACATTCCGAAGGAAAACACAAAGACTGTGCAGTTTGCCCAAATAGAAAAATACCTGGAGGAAGAAGAGAAAAGCAGGGTTGCATCTTGGAAGTTGTTTAAAAAATTATCATAGGCTTGAAAATTTCAAAATACGACAATAGTATAAATAAAACTGGTATTTAAGTGAATTAGTTTCTTCCTTTATTTATTTAGATTGCCTTATTTTCTTAGTTAAAGTAAATTTCAAACAAAACACTTAAAAGCGTTGGGAGCTGCTGGTAACGAAATTACAATAAAATTCGGAGTGCAAAGGGTTAAACAATTCGTGTTATTCATTATATTACTTTAACCGATTTATATAGAACTATTTTTGCTTTCGGATGACGCAATTTTTCGATAATACCAACAACAATGTTCAAAATGAAGACGTGGGTAATTGCACGGAATCTGAAAATTAAGATCCATTTCTTGGCCCGTAAGTATGCAAAGCTCCCGAAAACCGTCGTGAATGGCTTCCATACAAAAAGAGAACTTTTTCGACTTGTTTTAATTATTTGATTTAAAATACACGAAGTTTATTGCAGGATAACCTATTCTATTATCCATAAATGTTGAGATAAATATTTATGTCGCCCGTTAGTCCCCATAAAAGAGAATAGACTGTAGCAATTGTTTGAGTAGGATATACAGGCTTATTGTTAATCATTGTCTGTGGTGTTCCAGTGTTGTTTCTATGGTTTCAAATCGCATGCTATTACTTGAATTAGTTTTATATGCTCCTACAACAGTTCAGAGTTCAAATGTGAAACAGAGTGAATTAAATCGATGGATTATATTAAGTCTATTTGGAATAAATTACGTATTATTATATCAGAATTAAATTCTGCTCTGATGAGGCATTTACATGCTTTTCTTGTTATTTGTACGATTCTCGAAGCCCTTATTTTGGTTGAAGTATGTTTATTACCATATTTATAGGAAGCACGACATGTTTGTTATTACAATGCATTGTAATGTTTCAAATATTCGGTATGAACAATGACCCTTCTTCGTGGTTGAGATTTATTTTGATTTTTAACCAAAATAAATTCAGTACTCTACATGTTTTTAACCATGACTTGCTTCTTCAAAAGGCTGTAAAATATTTCAACAGTTACTTTTGTGACATTTTGTTATTCAATGTCAGTCCACATAAACTCATTTCACACATTTTAGGACAATGTTTTATCCATATATGATATCAATTGTTTGGATTACTTTTTCTCATGAAAGTAATACAGTCCGTTTTACAATATGAAGATTTACTCATAATTTATCTGGACATTACACATACTAGATGTAACTATAAAATTGTTGGAGTAACAGTATTATTTGGTTTAATTACTCATATTCTGATTAGCGAATTTGATAGCAATTAGGAAGAGCTTTAGCCTGGTAACAGGTTTTCGGACCGATTAGATTTTAATTGTCCTACACTTCGAGAGGTTTCCACGCATTTTTCCATGAATTGTTTTTCATTTTGTTATGATTTTTATAAGTGTTAATTATTTACTGATATTTTGATTACTAAAGGATGGTTTTGGGTTTCCCAATCAGGTTCTATGCTTTTCTTATATTATAGCAAGCTGCAAATGTGTGTTTGTTTCCACGAAGATTTCGCAAATATTAGTCCCGTCGTTGATAAAACAGTTGAGTCTTGTGCGAGTTTTTAGAAGCAACTTTGTATTTTAAAATTCAAAGTGCATAAAACTCGTTATATCAAAATTCGTTATATTCTGACTCACACTATTCGGAAATTTAAGCAAGTCCGACCAGTTCAATATATTCGGATAAAACAAATCGCCCGAATTTATTCAAATAACCAATAAGGTTCCATCGAATCGTCGTAAAACTATTCGAAATGTTTTTTTTACGCTCATCGATAAATAGCGTGGCCTAAATCTTTCAGTTTGATCTAATTTCTACATATACAGTCAATCTAGTTTTAATACTTAAATATTCTTATTGTGCGAGTACTCTAATGATACGCTGGGAAACTTAATTTAATTAACTAATATATCTTTCTTTCTGATCTCTTTCGAATGAAGTAGCAAATCGAAATACCTTGGTGATACGTACAGTCAACCCATGTTTAATGTGATTAATGTGGTACTGCGTCATATGGAAACTGCGTTAACGCTCTAACAGCTGATATTTTTCCTCACCTGGAAAAAAAATAAAAATTTGTATTTTGACCGGAAGAAAAGTAAAGTTTCACTTCAATTATTTTTTCCATTCTTGTCAGATATAATGCAAACTTAGCGTTAAGCATTATTTTCGTGTTAATGTTGCGGTTTTCTGATAACCGCAAATAAAGAATATTAGCTAAAGAATTATATACCAGGTTGCTCAATAAGTTTTGGCGTTCGATAAGAAAAACACAATGTTATGGTTCAAAATACACTTTATTATTCAGTATAATCTCCCTGAACATTAATGCACTTGCTCACGATCCTCGCGGGTGGATCCCGTCCCTGAAGTGAGATTCGCGAAGGTCTGCAAAATACGCTTCGATTGTGTTATGACCTCTTCATTTGACGAAAAACGCTTAAACGCATACATTTTTTGAGTTCTAAAACAAATGGAAGTCGCTGGGGGCCAAATCTTAATACGGCGGATGCTCCAACAAAAACTTAATTCATTTTTAGCCATTGTCAAAATCATTGTGACACTCGTTGTCCTCATGAAAAAGGATTTTTTCTTCTGCAATAACATTTTCACAATTTTTTCCTTCAACTGGTCCAAAAGGTTGCAATAATATTCAGAATTAATTGTTTTACCAGTTTGCAAGTAATCCACAAATAAAATTTATTTCGCATCCCAAAAAACTGATGCCAGAACCTTCTTGGCCGATTTCTGGACACGAACTCGTTTCGAAGCCGAACAACCAGGTTCACACCACTCTTTAGCCTCTTGTTTTGATTTAGGATCATGGTGATAGACCCAAGTCTCATCCACAGTGATGAATCGACGCACAAAATCCACTTTATCCTTTTTAAAACGCTCCAAATGTTGTTGAGAAAGTCGCATTCGAATGTGTTTTTGTTCAATTGTTAGCAACTTACCCATTGTGCACACAGTTTTTTAAAACTCAAAATTTCATTTAACACACACACACACACACAATGAGATGTGTAGCCAGTCTACAAATCCCTCTCAGTCAATCGACGATCATCCAAAACCATATCCTGTACTTTGGCTACGATTTCTGGTGTTGATGCGGTTTTTGGACGTCCTTCACGTGGATCGTCTTCAAGGCTTGTACGATCACGTTTAAATTCAGCAACCCATCTTTCTACTGTTCTAATTGAAGGTGAACGTTCATTATACACTCTTAACATTCGTTCGTGAATTTCTTTTGGTGCTACACCTTCGAAAAATAAGAATTTTATCACTGCACGATATTCAATTTTTTCCATTGTCGAAGATACTGTGACACGGCGACACTAAATGGCTTGTAAACAAAGAATGAATTGACAGATTGAAATGAACCTTCACATACGTTGGTAAGAAGAGTGAACCAACAAAACAAAAACAAATTTGGACTAGTAGCAACGCCCTCAACAAAACAAAACAAAACTTATTGAACAACCTGGTAATGTGTAGGGATATAAGATGGTAGGTGATGTCGAATTGTGATGCGGAATTATATTGAGTAGAATAATTTATTTAAAGATAAATGGAAGCACTAATTATACATATAAATACAAAATAAAAAATAGAACTATGGCAATCCGACTACGATTCGGTAAACGGCAAGAAAACGTATCTATACTGGACTGAACTACACTCTGAACCTGACTGACTGACAACTCAACTTAAACTGCACGACAACTTAAGTATAATAAGTATATAACTCAAGTATAACTGAACTAAGACTGAACTGTAACTGAGACTGGGACTAAGACTGCACTGTAACTAAGACTGAACTCGCGTCGCAAATCGGTCCGCCTTTTATACGGACCTCTACCGCCTTATCTTAATCCGGTAGGGCCCGATGGCCCAACGACAGTTTTACGCGACGCATCTACGGCCGTTTTTCTGATGCTACAAATGTTGTCTAATTTTGATAACATAGGTAAAGCGAGCAAAATACACTTCACTAAACACTAATCTTAACCCTTTCCGGACGTATTAAAGTTGGCCATGGGTGTCGTACTGGTCGGATTTAATTTCCGTTGAAAAAGCAGTGATACATAACATGCAAGATTATGAAAAATAAACAAGATTTATTAATTCTTTTGCCAACTTTAATTATATGTTTATACAATAATATGTTTTAATGTCTTGTTTTCATGTAAAAATTATATTTTATAGTTCTCCATTGCGTGGTATTTTTCAAAACAGTAAACTTCTCTCGGTAACTTTCTTTTGGCCATATTGGAATATTATTTTGAAATATTTTAAGAAGCGGGAATGACTAATTACAGTTAAATACAATTTGGGGAATATTATTTGGAATTTTACGAAGCATTTCGAACTGTGTCCATATCTTTACGTACAATTATTGTTCGCACTGGATTTCGTTATCTCCAATTGATAAGAGCACCGTATAAGTTCTTGAATAGGTCCATTAGATATTTATGATTGTACAGATAAATTGTAAATTTGCATGGGTGAATACAGTATAAGATTAGTACGGTTTTTTGTTGTGGTGGCTGAGAGCAAACATACGACCGGAACGGTAAAAAGGCTTTGGTGGCTGAAAGTAGACATACGACCGCAAAGGGTTAATACATCTGAGTTAATTTAAAATAAATTATCTACAGAATGACACTTAAAGTAGATTCCATAGGCAGAGCTAGCGACAGCGGCAGTTCGACGGCGCTATTGGATAAAAAATGTCCCGCCGGCACGCGACACCCAATAATATCGTCGAATTACCACTGCTACAGTCATTCTCTATGCAACCTGCTTTAAAGATTAGTTATGATGGAAAAAAGAGCAATGTTACATCTTTTCTGCCTTTGCGTTTACTTCTTGAAATTGAAAAAATGCTAATCTACGTGAATAAAAAAAGCAGAGAAATTTTCAATTAATTCCAACCGTAAAAGTGTAATAGAAATATCGAAGCTATCAGGAGACTTCTTAAGGTAATTAAGTCGCATTACATGGAAACCGTGCTATAAGACTACCGCGTTATAGGAAAATCGGAAAGGCTTCCCTTCAAATTTTCTGGGAAACCAATTACCAAGTTTTAACCAACTGTGGATATTAGGAATTACTTTGCAATAATATCGGGCAAGTTTTCAATATACGTCGACATTTGTTAAAAAAGCATTATTGAATTACGTTGGTTTGTATAATGTTTGGTATACGAGGGCAGTCCGATAAGTACTTAGCCTCACCGCCTAATGGCGCCACTATCGTAGAAAAAAAATTACTATCGTGTAATACATTCTCGTAGACGATTACTGTCAAAATTTCAGCCATATTGGATTTGTAATTACGGTCGGTGATTCGATTCTTGTTTTTGGAAGGGAAATAGCGCAGCGAAATCAAAGAGCGCTTGGATGCTGTGTACGGTGACTAATGGCGACCGTCAAAAATTGGTTTAACGAGTTTCAACGTTTTCAATATACGTCGACATTTGTTAAAAAAGCATTATTGAATTACGTTGGTTTGTATAATGTTTGGTATATTTCAATTCTTACTGCCTGTAAACTTACGTTCATTTACCAGTAGACAAACTTGTGCAGTTTAATTAGGTGCTAATGCTATAATCATTATTGTCCTAAATTATTATCTACAATAAAAAATCTACAACTACAATAAACAACTAAACAAATATTATTGTTGTAGGTATCATACATTGCTGAGCTCTATCATAGACTTCTGAGCCCTATCAGTTCCCGCCAGGCTTTACAGCAAAAAAACTTTCTCGCTAATATTCAACAGTTATTCAGCTAAGTTTATAAAACAAACGTTTGCACGAAAAGTATCGTTAGTTATACGTATAAGAGAAGAACATGTGTTTGATACACAGTTAAAATTGCAAATAAAAAAAAATACAGGAAAAAGTACGTTAAAGTTCCAGGCTTTAATATTTGTTCATTTGTGCAGCGCCCAATTAACCTAACGTTGTTATGTTTGTAAAAGCATTAACATTTATTTTAGAACAATCTAAGCACCTGAACTTTCAATAAAATAATACTTTATTTTCTAGAAATACCCGAGATTTCCGATTATGGAACAAGTCAATTTTTCGATCTTGAGTTCCTAACATTGTTTTAACTCGGATACATTGACGCCAATTGACCCGTTTGTCGATATGCATGTCTCAAAAATGGTATAGTTTCAAATAGGAGCAAATCGTGATTATTCAATCTTATCACACAGCATGTGTTAGCTTTTCATACGTTATTTTAAATACGATGTGTTCGTCACGACGCGTGAGAACGAAGTCAACAACGAATTTGGCTTACCATCATTATAACTTCAGTCTCAAATGCAATTTCATCGTTTCGATACCTGGATCCTTTAGTGGCCCGAAGATTTTTATAAAAAGATCTTTATAAAAAAAGTCATATGTATGATACTTGTAGATCGATACTAAAAGGGTAATGATACAAGGACCTGCGGTTCTGCCTCAAATTAACCCTTTTAGTGCCGGGCGAAAAAGAGGTGCCTATGCGAAGATAACCGGCCGAATTTCACGATTTTACTAGGGTTTGGAAAAAGGTTCATAAAAACCAAACAAAAAACAATATTTACATAATTCAAAAAGCAGTATATTAAGGACGAAATAGAGAATAAAGCAATGATACTAATTTTTTGGTATTTATTGAAAATTATATAAATACCAAAGGTATAAATGATCATAAAGAAAATAAAAATTGAGTTCTCTCTTACAAAACGTATTTGCACATACGAAAAGTCATCTTTTCATCATAACTTTATGTAGACCATTTATTAAAAAATGTATATTTTGCATTTCCGCAATATTTTGTAACAAAGTAAATAATATTGTATAACGAAAATAAAGAATAACTCCAAGGTACATGGTAAGCACTGGTCGGGTTATCGCTTCCGAAACAAGTAATTGTTATAGGTAACATAAAGTTAAACCGAAAAACTATTTTTTTTTAATTTTCTCCTATGAAATTAGACCTTTTATAACGCATCATAAATTTATTTTCAGATAGGGTTCTCTCGTAATGCAAATAGTAAATTGCTACAAGATGCGGGCCGATATATCGGCCCTGGCACTTTTCGCTAGTGCAGCAAAGGCCGATATATCGGCCTCCGGTACTAAAAGGGTTAACTGAATCGTTTATGACTAATTACTTTGGTTTCGAGATCTACAAAGAATATCACTCATGCAGAAAATGTAGTAAACTTAAGTAACTCGCTTTTAGAATTGAGATGATGTGCTCCAATGAGTGTTAATAGATCGGCAAATCTCCAGAAAAAATAAAATTATCGGGACAATATACACGTTTCATTGACTACGGACTGTATGGTAGTGGCGCCGATGATGTCATAATTAACGTACCATTGTACACACGTACCATTGTACGCACCATTTTACACACGTAACGGCGGTTATAGAATTGACACAGCATTATCCTATTTCGAAAGTACCTCCTCGTTTCAATCACTACCTTTTTCAGCTGCCGCATGTTTGTGTCATGCCTATCAGTAACATTTTCAACTGAAACTTATGCAACAGAAGACATAAAGCAACCTAACAAATTCAATTAACTTTAAGGGATAAAACGGCAGTTGGACCAAGGCCATAGAATGCTCCACAAGATGAATTTCACATTCATTTCTCCGCTATCACTGGACGTTTCTACATTTCTTGATTCTTTCAAGTACCACCGATAACTACAGTTGCCTGTAAAAATGATTAATTATCCCCAGGATAACGGAAATGGCATTGTTTTATTGTTTCGACGGTTGTTCGTATTAATGTTATGAGAGTGAGTAACAGAATCGGTGACAAAGTATAGAATGTTACACCTTGTACACATTGTATAGGGAAGTCTACATTTATGTGTTTACTCACTTGCACAGTTGCAGTGTATTCGCGACAAAGTACGCCGTCTCGGAAGGGTTAATGGAATAAGGTGAGAGAGCCGTCTATTTCTTTCACATATAAAGTACTATTACTCTTATCTTTTAGGGTTTAAAAAGGGTTTAAACCGGCCTTTTTCGTATACCGATGTTTCGCTAACATTGCAGCCAGCTTCATCAGGTTTAGAGGACAATACTGACGTTAAAATGCAACCTTCTAAAATCCCTCATAAATGCTCGTTCCTACGTATCATTGCACGAACTAGCGGTATTTAACACTAGATTGCCCGAGATTTCTTGTATACCTATATTGCCCAAAAACAGTCAAAATTACTGCATTGTGAAAAAATAACAAATATGTAAAGAAATTTGTTTAAAATTAATTTTTAATATTTTTATGTTATTTACAGTTATGTAACAGGTTATTAGTAAATATTAACTGTTTTCAATGAACTTAACCCATATTTCCGAAAGCAAGGCAAATTTATTTGATTGTAGGCGCCTACTGCATTCGGTTCTGTTGTCAAAATGAATAAATCGTAGGATTTGCTTGAACTTTTCTCTGGCCATAGTTTTTCTAAAAGATTCGGGACCCCACTTCGCTGACCATAAATAACTCAATTTAAAATTTGTTGCCTCGTAAGCTCCACGAGCATATAAAATCCCAATAAATGCATGTATTTCCGGTAATGATATTGTCCAACCGTTCCGCAAAATTCGGCGACATTCTTCTGTGCACTTTCTTATATGTTTGATAATATAGTTATCTATTATCGACGATAATGCACTGATAAGGTTATCTGCCACAATGTTCCTTTTTGCGTAGCCTGTTGGCCCTTTCACACTCTTGAAAATACAAGCAGATGGTATCCTTCCAGGAATACCACCTTCGTCAATTTTTGTCCACACAGTACCATCAGCAGCTGTTTCGACCTCCTGAAATGTATTTTCAGTTTCTTCATCAGAATCTGAACTAGTTAGCACCCTACACCTTTTCCTGAGCATATTGATGATACTTTCATTTTCATCATTGGTGATCGACTCTTCATCACTATCTTCAGCGTCAGATGTTTCACTTTGAATATAATCCGCTTCATCTTCAGATGATAGTTCAGAATTTGTTGCATTTGATTCTACATCGGAGCACTCTTCACTTATGTTCGTTAACTTTTCCAAGAACTCATTTCTTGTTAGAACTTGTTAGAACAACACTTTATAAAGATTCGAATAACTAGTACTACTTTAGCTTATTGAGCAACTGACACTTATCAAGTATACGCCCAAATCGACAATTTATCATGCATCATATTTCAATACAAAGCCGGACAGGTCATATAAGAAATTTACTCAATTCAATAAATAAAAATCTTCTGATTATTTAAAATTTACCAAGCAGTCAAAATGACTGCTTCTGGGCAATATAGGTATAACACATATATATATACGGAAATAAAGGAGGGCGGAAGTAACTACAATTATTCATAAACCCATTTATATGTTATAGAAAAAGTCACCAAATTCTAAGAAATTGTGTCATCAATTTCATAATTGTTTTTCTAATTGAAATTAAAAAACAATCAAAATTACTGCCTTGGGCAATCTAGTGTTAATAGAGTGTTTGGTGAGTTATCGAATATTGATGACAATTTCTCCGCTTGTGCATATATCGTACCTCACGATGCTTTATCTATCATGGATGTTGCCTTAATTCATAGAAATTTAATCCATGGACTGTGTTAGATTGCAACATAGAAAAGGATGGTATTGATATTTCTGCTGAACTGGTGTTTTATACGTCAACAGCGAGAAATGAACAAAAGGCATCGAAAATTAGATGTATATGGAATTCCATGGCTCTCAATTTCAAGTATTGAACATATACAGAGATGAGTGCAAAAATCGTCCCTCTTGAAGTAAATAGGATTCTTTTAAGAGTATTTTTGCAATAATAAATACCTTTATTTAAGTCAGAACTACTGACAACGAAGATACTGCTATTTCTACCAATGCAGTCATTCTGACTGGTTTTGATATGTAATTAACTTGGCACGATAAATGATAATGAACGAAGTAAGTTGTAAAAGATATATTTAAAACAAGTTTTTAATCATGTTATCTAAATAGATAATAAAATAACGTAATAATATTAATGTGTAGTTTTGTTTTCTCCATTATGAATTATTACTTTAATCCCAGCAATTTTTACAGATACAAACTTGTTTCGATGTAAATTTGCTACAAACTTATTCCCTACATCTAGCGCAGATATTCGCGATTTTTATTCTTTAGCATCCCACCTGGATCATTACCGATGTCTGTGTTTGTTATTTTAATTAGTTTTAGTAAATTTTCTGTTTTGTTCCAACTTGTACATTTGTTTAGGGTGTTTTGGTATTTTTAGTCCGTTGCGTGTTTCGCCGTATTATTTGCACTCTTATATTTTATGTTGAACTTTGAGGCTCTCTTTTGTAGCAAGTTTTTTATTTGTTTGTTAACCTTGCATATCCGACAATTAACCTACATATTTTGACCTGGTCTTCTATAGCATTTGATCAATCGAATGAATGTTTTGAGTGTTGATGTGTTACTTCATGTAATTGTGAAGATTTAATGGTGGTCCATTACTTTTTGCATTCTTCTGTCACCTTATTGCCGATATTTCTTGACGTCATTGGAAGGTATATGTATCTCCTTGTTAGGTGACAAGGTGGCTTCTTTAGTTGCCTTATTCGCTTTTTCATTTCCTCGAAGGTTCTCATGGGAGAGTGTGTAATTATAATTTTATGTCCTTTGTTTATTAATGTTAACACTTTGCGGACCGGGCATTCTATTGCTAGTCGTACCCAGTAGCCGGGTATTTTTTTGCGTCAAATATTTTATATTAGTGATGATTTGTTAGTAGTTAACACGTTGACTGCCACGGTGGTCACCGGTGACCGGTGCAAAACATTTGACTAAAAATGCAAAAAATTCGCAATGAATCCTATTTGCAATTTTGTAAAAGCAATTGATATTGGAACGGTGCTTCAATACTTTGGCTTCTAACAACTGTGCATTACTTTCATTTTGCACGATTTAATCATACTCTGCAGTATTTTATCGCATCGCGGTTCAAACATAGCAAGAAACGCTTGGCAGTCAAAGTGTTAAACTGTCCACAAATATTTCTAATCGTTTTGTCGCTATCCATATTTCAGAGCTTCAAATAATTAATTCGCAACACAAATTACGAAAAACTGCGGCTGACAATCACGTAGCAACTGTGTAGATATCTCGTCACCTGCCTCAAACGACAGAATATGCAAGACGATATATCTCGTCAATGGCCCCGAACGACGAAATAGCAATGACGAGATATCTCGTCATCCGTCCGCAATGTGTTAAGACATTCATGTGATGGTTCATGGCATGACCGTACAAAGGGGGTTACTTTTGAGTTTAATATTTCTTTTATTGTTGCATGTGCTAAATTCCATTCCAGCAAGGGTCGATAAGATCATTTTGACAAGGATTTTAGTAATCCGTACCTCTCGAACTTAATAACGCAAGAACATACCACTAACCGCTGGCTTCCGAAGGATATATCTGTGTAAGAGTCCCCTGACCGTTGAGTCACCCGGACGAAGGTCAATTTTCCTTGCATACTGATTGGAAACGAATTCGCGGGCTTCTCCTGCCAACCAGCATAGACTAGAAGGCCACAAGACAAGGGCTGCGTCTGACTAGTCAGTCAAAAACGGCTCGTTTCGAATAAAATTTGATGGTTCATGGACCATTTTCATTGCATCAATTTGCATTCGGAAATATGTCAGAGGTTTATTTGTAGCGTATTGAAGTGGAGACGGATCCTTTAATGGAGTGGTTTTGAGAATTTACGTTTTTTCTTGTATTGATTTGTTAGTCTATTTAAGAAGAGGAATTTGTATGCAGGGTTGTTCGCGTTGAAGCTATGGAAATTGCATATCTTAAGCTAAGTAGAGTTTTTCTGTTGCCCAAGGGCATTACTCCAGTTACGTATAATAGGCTATTTCTCAGGCTTGTACAGAAAGCACCTGTACTAATTCTTAAGGCGGAATTTTGAATGGGTTCCATTTACTTAAGTGAGCTGGGTTTTTCCAAGCCGTATGCTGCACATTCATAATCTGATATAGGTCTCATTAGTCCTTTGTATCAAGCTAGCCAAATCATGGTATCTACGCTAACTAATTTTTTGATACATTTTTCTTTAATGTTTTTGATGTGAATATTCCAAGTTAATCTTTTGTCTATAGCCAGTCCTAGTAGTTTAATCACATTCGTGAACTTGATTTCTGCGCTGCCAAGATAGAGCTTAGGGGAAGGAGGAGATTTTCTTTTCCCTGTAAATATAATGCCCTCTGTTTTTGTTGATAAGAAATTAAATCCTGTTTTTTTCCTCCAAATATATAGTTCATCCGCTGTATTTTGACGAAGTTCTTGGGTCTATTTACTCATACATGATATAAGAAGATCGTCTGCGAAAATATTCGCTTTGATTGGTTTTTCAATGTTTATAAAGATGTCGTCATTACCTATTATAAATGGGGTGACACTAATCACTAATCCTTGCTGTATGTCATTCTGTAATATGATAGATTCAGAAAGCATTCTATTTTCCCCGATTTGGATTATTCTTGCATGCAGGAAATTTCCTATAAAGTTGAAAAGGGTGCCGTTGATTCCGAGGGTGTGTAGCTTCCTTTAGTATCTTAAATTTCCATACCATATCATACGCTTTTATGGTGCCTGTGCGCAAAGCTATTTGTTTCTCATTAACTAATAATCGGTCACGTCTATCTGCTTCTATATTTATCAGAGGATCTATTATAGAGTTTGTTATTCTGTATCCGCTTTGAAATTCGAATAGAATACTTATTTTTTCCAAAAACCATCAAAGCCTTCGGTTCATCATTTTTTATAATAATTTGCACAGTATATTATTTAGAGCTATAGGCCTGCAACTGCCGAGATTATGTTTTCTTTGTCTGGCATTAAGATCGGGATCACTATAGCAGTTATCCATAACTTTGGGGCGACTCTGTGTATTTATATGAAATTGCGCAGTTTTAATAGATAATTTTTTACACGGTTCGGTTTTTTTTTGAGAATTTGGTTTGACCGTTCACTCGGCTCAGCGAGAAAACGCGATTTCGGCGCTTCTGAGGGCCGAAAACGCGATATCGGCCGATTTGCGATCTGTCAGCAGATTCGGTTTCTGGGCAGTTTACATGTCGAACTGCACGGAAGAAACGATAAAACAGCTCCTCCGTGCAGTTTTCATATCGAGTCACCGTCCACTCGGCTCAGCCAGAAAACGCGATTTCGGCGCTTCTGAGGGCCGAAAACGCGATATCGGCCGATTTGCGATCTGTCAGCGGATTCGGTTTCTGGGCAGTTTGGTGTGTTATCTGGTACCGGAGAGGAATTTTTTGTTTAAGTTAATATAAGTCAGTAAGTTCATCTAGAGTGAATGGGGCATTTAGGCTGGTGTTATTACTGTTTAAATAATCTGCGGTGTTATACTCTCGAGATACACGAGATTCCTGCAAAGCTTTCGATTCGTGGTATAGCTCTTTCGTTCGGAGATTGCTGTGTCTTGTATTTTTGTTAGAGTTGTATTACTGTATTTTGTTTCTGTTAGAGCGGTGATTGAGGATGTCATCATTGTTCCTGAGATTTTTCTTAGTTTGTTCGATATATTTGTTGAAGGTGTATTTTGTTTTATAGTTGAGGTGAAATCCATTCATGCTTGCCTTTTACTAGACTTTATTTTCCTTTTGTAGCGACACGCGGTTTATAATACATAAGCAAAGAAACGGCCGGTTAGCGGAATAAATGGCCTGTCTTTGGCAAACCGCGGCAATCACGTCCGCTACGAATGATCACCAGACTAAGCCATATACTACGAGTCGCACTTAATGGAGATTGTTCGGTACACCTCCTTACCAGGAAAAACGTAACGATTGGAGGAAAATTAACCAGTAGACGCAAGTTTACAAAAATCCAAGCGCTCACCGGGCCTCTCAGGGGAGCGGTTGGAATAGGCAACCTAAGTCTGGAAGGCGTCTTAACACTTTGCGGACCGAGCATTGTATTGCTAATCGTACCCAGTGGCCGGGTATTTTTTTGCGTCAAATATCTTTAAATTAGTGATGATTTGTTAGTAGTTAACACGTTGACTGCCACGGTGGTCACCGGTGACCGGTGCAAAACATTTGACTAAAAATGCAAAAAATTCGCAATGAAGCCTCTTTGGAATCTTGTAAAAGCAATTTCTATTGGAACGGTGCATTCTAATAAAGCAAAATACGTTTGGCAGTCAACGTGTTAAAATCATTGTCCCGTGAAATATTTATTTCTAATAACTTTAAAAATAAATGTTTTTTTAATATTTTTGAATAGGTAAAAATGTGTTAAAACTAAACATTTTTTAAAGTATGATATTTCGTAAAACATGACATCGTGAAGTGGAACACGACATAGCACAAATATTCACATTCTCGTCATCACTTGATGTATCCGTTAAACTGTCCGCAAATATTTCTGTAACATTGCTAATCGTTTTGTTGCTATCCATATTTCAGAGCTTCAAATAATAAATTCGCAACACAAATTACGAAAAACTGCGGCTGACAATCACGTAGCAACTGTGTGATATCTCGTCACCTGCCTCAAACGACAGAATATGCAAGACGATATATCTCGTCAATGGCCCCGAACGACGAAATAGCAATGACGAGATATCTCGTCATCCGTCCGCAATGTGTTAAAATAATTCTTGTACGAACGCGCTCTAATAATGAAACTGAGTACCCTCATACGCCGTAAACATATTTTCGACTTATAAACACTATCTCTTAAACTTTCTAGGTTTGCCGTTAGTTTTCTAAATTTGATCGCGTTTTCAGAATTTGAATATTTTTGCATGTATTAGTTTAGCTCTCTTAATTTATACCAACATGGTTTTTATTATAATTGCCACTAGTCTGTTTACTTTCTAATTGATATTAGTAGTTAACTGTGTTAAATTTCCATTTAGGAATACGTTTACTGTGTATTTTTCCTCCCCATCATCATACTTGATACTTATAAGGTAATGGTCATTGTCGTACAAGTTCGGTGGTGGTTCCTATTCTGTAAATAATTTGAGTTGAGATGAGCAAGTAATAAGATCTATAGTTAGCAAGTATGAAATGTAATATTTAGATGCGTGGGGTTTTTAGTGTTGAGTTGTATAAGACTTTGTTTACTAGAATTTGTTATATTTTCTGTCCTCTGAAGTCTGTTGTAGTTGATCTCTAACAGATGTAATGGCTGTTGATATCTCGCAACGGTATGAAAGGGTTATGCAATTGGTGGATGATATTTTGAATTTGGGTTGTATCTAGGGCCTGGCTGTGTAACCAGTATATGTTACAAATACATATGTTATTTTGAGGAGTAGAGAAAGTAATTGCAACTGCTTTGAAATTTGTTGTCAGTGCGTTTTCTGTTAAACTAATATTGTTCTTAACCAGGATAGCCACTCCTCCACTTGCGTGGCATGGGTTTTACGTATTGTTTTGGTAGGTTTTGTAATTGCTCTTTTTTTGCTTGGTAGTAGTTTTCGAAGTTTGTTTCCTGTAAGCATATAATGTCTGGTGTCTTTCCATGTATAATTATATGTATTTGTTGATAGTGTTGAAAGGAACCATTAATATGCTGTTAGATTATATGTTTCATATCTCTATTGTTTTTTGAGTGTATTACGGATGTTGAATGTTAGTTGTCTAATACCAAACCGGATGTCGATTGCCATCGGATCCTGGATACAGGTCTACAATTCTACCTAGCCACCATTTTAACGGGGGTGTGTTAGCATCTCTAATAACGACCGATGAGCTTAGATGGATGCTGCCTGGTGGATTGAGCTGCCCTTTTGACCGTTGCACTGTATATTGGATTAGTTGGTATTTGTTTATACGATAGGCATTGGGATGCAGTAGATCTGGTTGTGGTGGGATTGTCATAGTGTCCCCAATAAGGAAATGGCCAAGGGTCAGGGATGTGAGTTAAGTGGGATCACAGGAAAGAGGGTACAGAGGGCGGGAGTTTAAACAAGCCTCTAGCTGCGTCAATATCGTGTACAAATCTTCGAATGTTAAATGTTGGTCGCTTATAACCGACCTTAAGTGGCGTTTTACCGATTTTACCGCGCTTTCCCATAATGTTCCAAAATTAGATGAACATAGTGGAATAAAGTGCCACTCTGTGCTTGTGATAGTGCAATTTGAACGCGATCATTATGTACTGCACTTGTTAACAATGTTCCCAGTTCATTGAGCGCCTTCCGCGCTCCAACGAACTCTGTGCAATTATTTGAATAAATATGGCGGCTTGGTGCCCTAAGTGATACAAAACGATAAGGGCAATTTAAGAATGTATAAGTTGATACATCTGTGGCCAATTTAATATGCACAGACTTGGTGGTGAGACAGGCAAATATACACATGTATGACTTGTACGTTATGAGCGAACGTTCTCTTTCCTTAAGCATGAAGAGCCCGGTGTAATCAACACCGCAAGTAGAAAATGCTGAAGCGAATGTGACACGTGCGGTAGCTAAGTTTCCCATCATGTAGTCTTTATCTCTCGAGTGTATGTACTCTGAAGCATCTAACGCATTTACACAATATTTGTTTTACTACTCAATTGTTTGTTATTTTTAGTGTTAACTGATGACTGGAGTGGAGTAGCCTACGGTGTTCATATTCTACGATTAGTGTCGTAAATGGGTGTTCCGCGGATAAATCATTGGGTGTTTTTGCTCATAAGAAATGTGTGCATTGCTGAGATAACCTCCCACCTTTAGCACTCCCAATCATTAAAATAAAATCCTCCACAATTTTAAGTAGTATAAGAAACGTAAGAATAGATTAAAAGATTTGCGCGTGTCATCTATTAACCCTTAACGGACGAGAGGCGACTCTCAGTCGCCACGGTGTTCCGCGCGGCAGGACGAGTGGCGAGTGAGAGGCGACACTCGGTGTATATGTTAGATTTTGTTATCTCCAAACAACAGGGTCGCACTATTGGTTCTGGGAAAGGTTCCTTAGCTATCGATGGTCTCTTATACAATGTATGAAATGATTTACCATAACAGAGATAAGATATTGAAACATTCTTCGATGAGTGTAGCTCTGACAGTGGTTCCGACATCAGTTGAGACTTGGCAAGCGTGGCAAAAGCATCAGAAGAATTTTTTGTAAAGTTTGTAGTAAAGATTGTAAAGTTTGTTCTACCCGAAACAAGCCAGGTGGAAGACATGAAACCTCATATTATTGTGATAGATGTCCAGAAAAGCCACGGATGCATCTTGGTCAATGCTTCGTAAAGTATCACACACAGCGAAAATACAGAACATAATTGTAGGATATGTAAGAGTGAGAAAGCGAGAGTGAGAAAGAATGCATGTGTCTATATTTGTTATTACAAAAGTTCTCGAAAGAATTTACTATCATGGAAACCAAACAGTATAAAAGTGTTGAGCACGATATTAAAATAAGTAGAGTCTTTGCGAATCTTTCAAGACTAACAGTGTGTGCGTATTAGCGAATTTTCAGAGAATATCAGCGAATGTGTTTAGCGAGTTTTGAGCGAACCTTTGTCAGCATTTAATGCAGAGTGCAGTGCGAGTAATATTATAACCATTACTTTTGTGATTAAAACCGTTTAATATATCATTCCAATCAAAAATCCTACATAATTTTTGTAAAAATAAAGTTTTAAAGGTGTAAATATAGATAAACAATCGAAATATAACGTTTTTATGAGATAATTTATATGTAAGATCATTTTATTATATCATGAATGTCACTCAACGCATTCGCAAAAATCGCTTCGTCCTGCTACCTCACCCGGTCGAACAAGTCGTCGTCCGTTAAGGGTTAATGCTACATGGCTGGTAAGTGTACTTCGTGTTTCTGGTACATCCTGAGTAGGACTGTGCATCGAAGACCATTGACTGTTATCTTGTACAGTCCAACACGGTCCGAACCAGCATACGCAACCGTTGGCTAGGAAGCTGGAACTGTCATCGCATGGTATTATGTCCGCAGGATTATCACTTGAGGACACGAGATTCACCTTACCAGCCACGATTTTTTTTCTATTTAATAGGATTCCTGTTAACCGATTCTAATATAATTGTTGAGTCTGACCAATAATACTCATTCCAATAATGGATTTGATTAGCGTCTTTAACGCTTGCTACTAATTGCCAAACATAAAGTGGACCACATAGTTCTAAATCAGGGCTGTCGAACTGGCAGTTCCGGAGCCACAGCTGATCGCTATAGCATACATCTTCTCCGCCACAAAGTTCCCTGTCCATGTCCGCGTGTCAACGCTGGGCGCAGGACCGTGAAGTGCGATATAGCGTGGGACTGACGTGGGGGTCCGGTGGTTCGAGCATGCGAAACACGAGCGAGCGGCCTAGAGAGCTATCATTCTAAGATCCAAGTATTGTTATTTCTTCTTGTTCTTCATTATTTTTTACACTTGTTTCTTGTTTTTTATTCTCTTTTTATAAAAATGTCAAATTCTAACTAACACGATGAAACGGTGGGAGTCGATATCACATCTGTAGCATCAGAATAACGGCCGTAGATGTGTCGCATAAATGTAGGAAGTGTGTGTGTGTGTGTGTGTGTGTGTGTGTGTGTGTGGCTGCGACCGGGAGTGTCCTGTTGCGAGTGAGGTATAACGATAGCGTGGTTTTGTTTGAAGAATGCGTGACATATGCCTCATTATTGCGCGTGTCAATTGCAACGCATTTAGGGTGAGCGAGAGAGAATGTAGGTAAGAATGAGAGGATGTGTGTTTCTACGAATGATTGGATGCCGAACCCTTGGGGAAGGACGGGGGTGCATAGCAACGGCCCGGCGAGAAGATAGAGTTTTCGTGCAGATATAGTTCAGTAATAGGTCAGAGTTTTAAGTTGTCGTTCAGTCAAGTTCAGAGAGTAGTTCAGTCCAGTATAGATACGTTTTCTTGCCGTTTACCGAATAGTAGTCGGATTGCCATAGTTCTATTTTTTATTTTGTATTTATATGTATAATTAGTGTCTTTTATTTATCTTTCAATAAATTATTCTACTCAATATAATTCCGCATCACACTTCGACATCACGTAACATCTTATATCCCTACACATCTTACGGCACTGGCTATGCCCTCCAACGCGTCCTTCGTAATACGAGTGGGACTGATCGCACGTAGAAGAGAGGGTACCTCATTTCTCCTCTTTCCAGCGTACGAAATCGAGTTCGACAGCTTCTGAAAAGTTATGCAATTCGGCGCAACTGAAAATATTACTCAGTCCGCGGCGAAATTCTTCACGAAAATTCGACCACTGAGTGTAGAGATCCTGAAGTAGGACCTAACCCAGTTTACCTTTAATTGCAACAAAACTTTGTGCAATGAATTCCACGAAAATTTTTGCATTTTGTAATAATACATTACGCTTCGTGATCCGTTTTAGGTGTTTATACAAAACTGTATAACGAAGCTCGTCTGCATCCACCATACATAATTGTCCAAGAGTTTATACGCTTCCTTCTCAGCTACTCTTATCTCGACCGTTTTTGCTCGCTGTATGACGACTATAGCACAGTGTTGTCATTACTCATTCAGTTTCTTCATGAAAAACCTGTTTGTATTAATATTAGGGTGTCCCATAAGTTTCTTCCGCGCCACGCTATGAATGACTCTAACTGGCTATGTTTATATAAACATGCAGGCTTATCTCTTAGCCGTTTATGGCATCGGTTTCAGTCGTCCCAGAGCTCTTTCAGATTACGTTCCGTTGGTGACAAAGTCTCTTTTAAAATTTTTTCTACACCCTTCAATATGGGGGGCCAAAAGAAGCATTTGCGGCATGTTATGCTTCATTGCTTTAAAAAACAATAGTCAAAGGACACTGCAGACGAGATTTGCACCGTTTACGGGAGTGGTGCTACGACTATTAGGACCGTCCGCAATTGGTTTAAGAAATTTAGAGCTGGCAATTTCGAGTTGAAAAATGAAGACCGCAGCGGCGGCCCAGTAACGACGGATACGGACATTATCAAAACTGTGCTTGCTGAAAATCCGAGATACAGTGTGTGTGAGATAGTGGATGCCACTAACATTTCGCAAAACAACGGTACATAAGCATTTAATCAAGATGGGATATGCGAATCGATATGAAGTTTGGGTTCCATACCAATTGACGGAGACCGGCCTTATGAACCGCATCTCTACATGCGATTTGCTTCTTCAGCGGCACGAAAGAAATCCTTTCTTAACGAGTCTTGTCACTGGAGACGAAATTTTGTATCAAAATGTGCATCGAAAACGCATTTGGTCTAAAGAAAATGGACCTTCAACTGTTGCGAAGCCTGGGCTTCATCCGAAGAAGGTTCTTTTGTGCATTTGGTGGGACTGGAAGGGTGTACTGTACTACGAGCTCCTTACTCAAGGTGACATGATCAATGCTGACAAATATTGCAATCAACTTGATCAACTAAAAGCCGCCATAGCAGAAAAACGGCCAGAATCGGCGAACCGACGAGGTGTCGTATTCCGTCACGACAACGCAAGACCGCATGTTGCGTTGACCGTAAGGCAACAATTATTACAGTTTGATTGGGACGTTCTACCTCACCCTCCATACTCCCCAGACCTTGCTCCGTTCGATTATTACTTGTTCCTCTCCTTAAACAATCCTCTCCGTGGTAAATCTTTCAAATCCACAAGCGAAATAAAAACGCACCTAAATGAATATTTTGAAAGTAAGCCTCAACTATTTTGGAAAGAGGGCATAATGAGGGTTCCTGAGAGATAGAAGAAGGTTATAGAACAGAATGGTTCATACATAACATAATAAATCAACCTTAAACAACAAATATCGTGTATTCATTTCGCATCAAAAAAAGGGAAGAAACTTATGGGACACCCTAATACATCAGTCACATCGCGTCGTAATTGTATTGTTTCTAATACGGATTCACAACCAGTGAATCAACATAAAAAGTCGTCAACAATCGTACGACGCACAGATAGAAATGAATTAAAGTGATTGAGACCGATCTGTCTCAATATACGCGTGTCCAAAAATGAGGCTGCTAGAGCACCGTATATTACAGTATACAGTTCGTAAGTTTCTATGGGTAAGTTACTGTTTGCACGGCAAATTATGATAGCGAATTACTCAGCAGTTGTGTGTCACTTAACAAGAGTCCTGATAAACTCTTCGCAGAGCCGTTGAAGACTACACGGATATCCGTTGTACTGCTTGATTGTTTGTAAACTGCGTGATGGGGTAGATAGTAGTTCGGTTCAGTTTCTACTGATTCTTCGTATTGTTATGCAATAAAGAGGAATCTCTATTATTTCTCGGAACGTTCTGACTTTTACTTTGTTGACTTCAATTAAGTATAAAGTAATTAAGGATAAGTAGAAAAATAACTCTTTATCCTTGCACTAACGGAATGTACACGCACAAAGCACTGCTGTATAATCAGAGCCAGGTCCTCTAAAACGTCCCTTGAATAGATTGGGGGAAATGGGGGCGAAAATGGAGAAAATATGCGGAGGAATATGCCGTTTCGGTGTGAATGGGCATGGGGCACTTGCGTAAACTAACGGTAAGATTATGTGTAGGGTTGTTTAGTACTTAAAGATAGCAAAGGTACATAACAATATATGAGTCGTATCATGTGGTTCAGTTTTACATATTCGTTCACAAATTCCGTGTACAATCTGTAAAGTTCCAGGTCCTTCAAGAAACGATGTTCTATTTTAAATAAACCATTCACAGCCTGATTGTGTGACTGTCCGAGGACGTTTAATTTGTCATTAAAGGGAATTTTAACTATGTTAACTGTCCGGTCTCGCCCCGTGTTGTGGTACGATCAACATACACCCCGTAGTAGAACTTCCTGAAGCTTCCTGTGGTGAGGATTGAGTTTCCTCTGTCTCTTAGAATTGAGATGTTATGTAATTCAAGTCTGTGTGTGCCACGATAGGGCAGGTATCAACATTCTTTATGGGAATGCTTGTCGCTTAGGTGATTTCGTCACCCAGTACACAGCCTGATATTGTTTTCTGCCAAACTAAGTCGGTTATATCTACATTATATCGTCCGATGCAAAGTAACTTCCAAAGAATTGTGCCTCCAAATAAAAAAAAAGCGTTTGATCGAAGCGTTGTCGATTGAAAAGCGAATCTGCGTGTGTGATACCAGCTGGTACAAGCATATTCAAGGCAGTTGTCCGAAAATTGGGCTTTCTGTAATGTCCTTCATCACTAAACATTATAGGTCTGCGCGGAAATTGTTACATCGGGAATGGAAAGTAACATTGGCTCTAGATCGACGGGTCTACTTGTTTTTCCGACAACACCAGCAGATGAATGTAAAGCGGAGCGTTGCGAACCTGTTCTGTTACATAACTCTCCCGCTATGAGATGTAGTTGTAAACCGTTACCTAACATTGCGCGACATTCGTGTTTTCTACCCTGCACGTCTTCAGTGTATACAATTGCTGTAGATAGTACTGTGTATCCGACCACTGGCGGAGTTTGAAACGCACGGCGCTACCGTGTTAGTTGTGGCTTCTACCGGCGGTGTATCTACGTTCACATTGTTTTCGTGTAGAAGAGTGTGGTGTTCCTTTCCAAATATCCTGCACCTTCCCCGTGTACAGCTCTTAATACCGTGCCCTTGTTGGAGGTAATTAAAGCACGACCGAAGGCGTTTAATTGTATCGTGCCTTTCACATGTAATTATAACCTTCACCTGACTACAATGTTGTAGTGCGTGTTCGCCTTTGCAAAGTACGCATTTATGACGGATGTTTGACACATGATCGGTTACAGTTTCTGATCTGGCTTGAAATTTACGTGCGCGATTTTGTGGTTTGCCTACATTATATACCGACGTAGGCGTCTGTCGTTTAAGGGGACATTCTACTTTCTCATCGAAAAATTTTACTGATTTTCAATAATTTTTTTCTTATCGAAAATAGAAACGCAGCAATTTGAAACTTTCACATTGTATCATATCAACCTTTATTTATACAAAAATATTTTCTTTTTATGTTTTTTCAAATTTTTTCATATAAATTCTTCTTGATTGCTGGAGCACCTCCAAAACAGGAATCTTAATTTACATACTAACCACTATCGCATGAACCACGGAGAAAGAGTTTGCATGAAAACTTTCAAAATGATTGACTTTCCAAAATTAGGTTCACGAAAATGGCACTTTTTCCGTCTTTTTATGATGGAAAAAATGAGAAAATATTGATTAATTAACACATCCGTGGTTCATACGATAGGCACAAGTATGTAGAATAATATATTAAAATCTCGGACCGATTGATCGAACAGTTTTTTTGGAATCGTGCACGCCAGTTGAAAAAATATAGTACTGAGAAAAACGCATTTAAAGTTTTGCATATCGAATTTTTGTATATGAAAGATTCTTACGTAGTAAATTCTAATATACAATAATTCATAGCCGGATCAATGTTTACATGCAGATCAGCATTTTCTTTTAATTTTTCTGTCGATGTACTAGCGTACTCTAAACTGCATTCACTTGTATGCTGATTTCCAATAAACGTTCTTTTTCGCGAACGACAGGGTCTCGAATTGACAAATTTACTTTGTTTTCGATCCATATTAAAACGATACATCTCTTTTGAAATCTGTTTGAATACTGAATGCATGTTCAGAAAGCAATAAACATAACAGACATCGTCAAGGTCAAGGGTAAGATGATATTTAGATGTTATTTTTGTGCGCGGAACACATTCCTTCGTAATGTTTACCAATGCAATGTTTACATTTGGGTGATCTTCTCTTTTAAATCGTTTCTAGAATTAGATAATTTCTTAGAATAAATAAAGATCGCCGAAAGAGAAAAACCCTTCTATCTGCGCGAGGTGGGTTAGATGCGAGGCCTATAACTTTCCCAATTTTTGGAATTTATCGCTGCAAATTTAAGGACATAGTCTCGAAAGTATATACTTTCGAATAAGGCAATAAATAAAAAATCGATTTTTTCGACCCGAGAAAGTAGAATGTCCCCTTAATACAATTCGCAAAATCGATAAACTTGGGTCTGTGTGCAGCGGTTGTAGCTTATGCGTCCTATACCTCAAATGTTTTTGAAGCTAATTTTCTTGCGAGCAGTATAATAATAGTGTCCCATTAATCAACCAGTATACCCAACGCACCCAACGCTACCAATTTGTTTTTTTGCCGTGTCGAATTACCAAAGTGCGGTGCTACTTGGTATACTGATCTTTGGAATCTATAATAACGAATCTCTGATCACACGAGCCTGTAATTTGTGTCAAAAAGACCCAAAGATTCAATTGTCCGTACGGCGACACCTTTTAAAGCCGAAATTACATAATGGAAACATTGTATGTGCGTAAGTGACTCACTATTGTGGATCATTCTGACAAATATATCTCAGAAGCGTGTCCACTGATCATGCATTCCGTCAAAGCCAAGTAGTAGTAAAGTAAGTACTGGTAGCCTCGAAAAGCACCGCGATTTTGTGGCGCCTGTCAAAACTATACTTGGTAGCGGGGTAAGTCATTGTGGACTGCGTGGGTCCGCAATATGCTTCTCCACTGGGATAATCATTGGAAAAAAATCCTTTCAAATTCGTCTAGCTCGTCGAAGTGCGATCCTTCATTGTCCGTACCTATTACAAGTATCTCTATTCTGGAGTGAACCTAATTGATTTTTTTAATGTAAATCTGCATAAGTCTTTGCCTTTTCCTCTAATGCATTTACGGTCGTGTCACTTGTAGACGATACTGTCAAATCGGTCCTGCTTTAAGGGCAGCACGTTTGGAGACAAGTTGCCTTAAATCGCCTTCCATTGTGTACATGATATTACTAGTAGAAGATGGAACGGACTTACTGAAGATAAGTGGGGAACTGGGGGAGGTCGCTCCTTCGTCCAGTTCGCGTGATTGATGATCTCCTTTGCCTTCTTCCAGAACCGCTTACTATTTCATCCAGGGGCGTGACGCTTTCCAATTCTGAGGTGCACGGAAACCATCCTGGATGTGGTGATAGCCGGCAACGGACCTAGACATCCAAATGCCCAGACGTGTGGTCTTCTAGGCTGTCAGTTGGTAACGCCTCACCGGTTCAGGCATGTAACCGTCCAGCTTCTTCTACCATTAACGACTCCATTGTTTCAATCCATATAATGGTTCTAAAAACTTCCATCCGTTTTTTTTTGGCCTCTTGTACCAAATATTTCTAGTTGCTCCAAATAGATTTTATGTGTCAACTGTCCTTGGGCATGTACAGTGACTATGTCCATGTGGGGTACATACATTTCTTAAAGCGCGAATAGTCTCACAACTAGCTACTAGGGCAAGAACAATTCTGAATATTTGCGTGTATCACGTGCAACTAATCTTGCCTTATATTTTCTGATTCTTCCGTCGCAAATGATTTTCTTCTTAAGAGCGCATCTATTCGTTAAAACTTTCTTATTTATTCGCCTAAATGCTAAATCCATGTTTTTATTATTCTAATTAATATTAATTATATATTTAATTAAAAATCCTCTACATTACTTCATTAAATTATCTTCTAGGTCTTCCACGTTTGCTGATTCTCTCCATTATTGGACGATCACGTCCATACTTTATACCTTCGTTTTTTATTTAATTTTCATTTTCGTGAAATTTATCTTTATATTCTATTTGACTTTAGCGATCCATCCGTCTCATCCTACAATATTCGAATCTGGAAAAGTAAATAATTAATTCTTTTACGTTTAGTTTCCCACATTTGGCTTAAAGAATCTGACATGTTGGGCCTTAATCACATTTTTCGTGTCAGTTTCCATAATCCATGCGCTTCCGATTCTCCTAAGTATCCAATTAATACTTATTAAACTTTCAATGCTTTTTCACTTTTATGTTTCAGAATTTTACTTTCCAAATCTTCCTGAAAAATTAATCCCTTATCCACTTCTCTATTTTTAATTGTCTTCCGGTAATCAAAAATAATGTGTCCAATTCTTTCGTGCCGTTTTAGTAAATATTTATCGGAAAATTCGTTGATTAACATTGGCCGTTCATTATTTTCATCTATGATATATAATTTATCGTTTTTAGCAGCCGTTGGTATTGTAACACCACTTTTATTATTTATTTATACATGTTTTTTCTCTACTATTAGTTCATACCCGCAATTGATTGCATGTGAAAACAGATTATTATGCAACCCGAGTACGTACAATGTCTCGTTTAGTTTTACCAACTGTGTTGAACGTCTGTTTACCTTTGTATGTACACGAACTTGCATTACCCATATCGGCTGAATTAACATCGTGATTCACGGCCATATGAACTTTGAAGTGTTCACTGTTTTGTTTTTTGTTCACAAATTTCTTACTTTCCATTATACATACCAAGTTGTTCAATAAGTTTTGTCGGTCGATAAGAGAGGGCGTTGCTACTAGCCAAATTTGTTTTTGTTTTGTTGGTTCACTCTTCTTATCAACGTATGTGAAGGTTCATTTCAATCAGTCAATTCATTCTTTGTTTACAAGCCATTTAGTGTCGCCGTGTCACAGTATTTTCGACAATGGAAAAAATTGAATATCGTGCAGTGATAAAATTTTTATTTTTGGAAGGTGTAGCACCAAAAGAAATTCACGAACAAATGTTAAGAGTGTACAATGAACGTTCACCTTCAATTAGAACAGTAGAAAGATGGGTTGCTGAATTTAAACGTGGTCGTACAAGCCTTGAAGACGATCCACGTGAAGGACGTCCAAAAACCGCATCAACACCAGAAATCGTAGCCAAAGTACAGGATATGGTTTTAGAAGATCGTCGATTGACTGAGAGGGATTTAGTAGAGGCTCTACACATCTCATTAGGCAGCGTGAGTCATATTTTAAATGAAATTTTGAGTTTTAAAAAGCTGTGTGCACAATGGGTGCCGCATTCGCTAACAATTGAACAAAAACACATTCGAATGCGACTTTCTCAACAACATTTGGAGCGTTTTAAAAAGGATAAAGTGGATTTTGTGCGTCGATTCATCACTATGGATGAGACTTGGGTCTATCACCATGATCCTAAATCAATACAAGAGGCTAAAGAGTGGTGTGAACCTGGTTGTTCGGCTTCGAAACGAGTTCGTGTCCAGAAATCGGCCAAGAAGGTTCTGGCATCAGTTTTTTCGGATGCGAAAGGAATTTTATTTGTGGATTACTTGCAAACTGGTAAAACAATTAATTTTTTGTTTGCAGAAGAAAAAAATCCTTTTTCATCAGGACAACGCACCGTGTCACAAGAGCATTTTGACAATGGCTAAAATCCATGAATTGTTGGATCATCCGCCGTATTCACCAGATTTGGCCCCCAGCGACTTGCATTTGTTTCCAGAACTCAAAAAATGTATGCGTGGTAAGCGTTTTTCGTCAAATGAAGAGGTCATAACGGCTGTTGAAGCGTATTTTGCAGACCTTCCGGAATCTCACTTCAGGGATGGGATCCACAGATTGGAGGATCGTTGGAGCAAGTGCATTAATGTTCAAGGAGATTATACTGAATAATAAAGTGTATTTTGAACCATAACATTGTGTTTTTCTTATCGAACGACAAAACTTATTGAACAACCTGGTATATTTTATTACGTCACTATCAAAACATATTATACTCAGTTTCGTAGTTTGGTATTACATGCGATTGCTTTCATCGCTCTACTTGATTAATACGAACTGTCGCGTTGCATTTGCAACTTTAATTTTAACATTTACAAAATTAAAACATTTACCGTTGAATTTCGTGTTTTCGTCGTATTGCCTATCACATGTACTCATGTGTGCTTCATACAGGTCAATATTGTCGTCTGTATATAAAGTATCATTTTTCCCTTCGCTCTCAACCGATGTCTTCTTCTCCATTTTTTGACTGGTCGGCGCGATTCAAAAGTGGTACCCGATTTGTTCTATGCTTCCTTTGACGTAGCAGCTTTCTTTATATATACTAGTTGTTTATACGTGACACTTAAGCTAATAAATGTCAGGATATTTTCATCTCTTTGAATCCAATGTCGAAAATCCTCTTCGAGCTTTATTTCTGTACCGCCGACGTACCACCACAAATTGTAGTAGATGAGGACGCTTTTCATTTCAGCTTTTCATAGATCGTAATTACCCTCTGTCCATTTTTGTATATTTGAAAACGTACTTGATGAGACTACATTTTTTATTTTTGTTTTTGGCTAACTACACAATTCGGCTTTATTATACACGTACATCAATTGGGAAGACACTGGACCCATAATCTACAAGGAATTTCCACTGTACCAATGGTTTCACGCTTTAACTGAGCATTTATTACAGTAAAAAGAATAATATAATAATTGATGATGATATGAAAGAATATAATGATCATTACATATCTATTTTTCTATTTACATATAGTACCCATTCTGATCGTTTCCTTACCTTGTGAGTGCTATGGTTTACTTGCAAATCGTGGTTCGTACTGGATTTTTATCTCATTTATTGAGCTGAATTTTTGAACACGCAGAAATTCTTTTAGAAAAGTCATAGATAGTAGTGAGACAGAGCGAGGTCCACGAAGCAGTAATTGACAGCGCATGTCCAGAATTAGCAAAACATTGTGACGTTGTTCTTCAAAGCAGCAGCACGAAGCTGCGCGTATTTCCAGACACTCGAAAAACGTTTTCAGTCAACGTTTAACTTTTACCTTCCGGAAAAAAATGCTCTTTCGTAGACACGAGTAATGACACACGATTTTTTATTATATATGATAATTGAAAGAAGACTGTCTACAAGGTAAACAGGATATCCACACCAGAATGACAAAAATAGATCATAAACAAATAATATGATACTGAATGTCAAATATTCAACGGCAAATAGCATATTACAATAAATATATTGTAGCCAAATCTAGAATATCGGACAATGCTTGAAGAAACCATTGGTCATTGCCATTTTGTCCCTCATATTCATACCAAATTTAATGGCATTATACAATGAAACGGTTTCAAGTAAATGTTTATGGTTCTTCAATTTTACTTATGGCTTATGATTTTTTTAACTATTTTTCACTTTTCCTGATTTTTGCATATTGTAAGAATACAAGTACTAGATTTATAAAGGGTAGTTTAAAAACGGAGCATATTAACTTTTTCCACAACAAACTAATAACGCAATGCAAAATTCTGTGAAATTACAAAAATTAAGTTTTACAGTAAATTAAAATGACGCGTTTTGAGTGTGCGGCCCCCCGAAATTATGGATATCCGAGCCTCGGGTTATATTTATATTATATTCTTCGGGTTATATATAAATTCCGAAAATATGTAACGTTCGAGTACCCGCGATTCTAGGTACTCGAAACTGAGTCGGGTTGGGTCGGTGTTCTTAAAGACTGTAATGTTCGGGTAGCCGAACCTGAAGTCGAGTGCAATCAAATCGTATGGGAATCTTAACACGTTGCGTACCGCGTCACCCGTACTTGGGTGATGGGCATGCTTCCGCGGGGCCCGTGTCACCCATATATGGGTGACGCCTTTATTGTTGAAGTTAAATAAGATTTTCAGTTGCATTTTGAAAACAAATTTAACACATTGCGTACCGCGTCACCCATCAAAAATATGGGCATGCTTCGTTTGTCGCCCATATATGGGTGACGCTTTTATTGTTGAAGTTAAATAAGATTTTCAGTTGCATTTTGAAAACAAATTTAACACGTTGCGTACCGCGTCACCCATACTTGGGTGATGGGCATGCTTTCGTGGGGGCCGTGTCGCCCATATACGGGTGACGCTTTTCTTGTTGAAGTTAAATAGATTTTCAGTTGCATTTTGAAAACAAATTTAACACGTTGCGTACCGCGTCACCCATACTTGGGTATAATATTATTAAGTTACTGATATAATATACGGGTGACACTTTTCTTGTTGAAGTTAAATAAGATTTTCAGTTGCATTTTGAAAACAAATTTAATGGAACAAGTTCTGAAGTATAAATATAGAATATACAGCGTAAAAATATAAAAAAGACACAAATAACACTCTACTTTTTATTAATTTATATAGGATAACATATTATATTATACTATGTCGCATGGAATTCGTTGAAACAGTCCAAGCACATTTGTAGTGATTTTAGGCAATTCAAACAAACACGATGTTGTTGTAATTTTTAAGGTTTTTTCTTGCTTGTTAGCGTTCGACCATTCCAGGGAAAGCGATAAACGTTTCGAAATCCAAAATAAGCTACTTACCAATAAGATTATTTCGGAACAAAACAATGTATCAATTACATAGGTCGATAGCACTGTAAATGTAAATAATCGACAATGCATGGATCTACTCGAACATTGTTGGTTTTCCCCATATCTCTCCGCTATCGTTCTAGTGCGCCGAGATAAAAACTTGGGCCGGTAGGAAACAAAACGTAATCACGCTTGGTACGCAACGTGTTAAACGTGGGCCTTCATGTCTGATTATATTACAGAAAGTAGAATTCCCTCTCAAACGAAAAAGAAAATTGACTAAATCCGATTAGAAAATCACAAAGAAACATCACATGATGTTACAGCCTGTCGGAATTCCGACCCGACCTCACTTTTGGTTCGGGTACCCAAACGAACTGCTGGCATACATCTAATTTTGATATATTAATATAAACTTAATACAGGGAATATATTAAATAGCAGGGAAAGACGGAAAGGGAGACAGAAGAGAAATTTATAAAATCAATCATCTGCCTATAACAAAAAAAAAGTATGATGCCTTGAAAAATGTGATGAACTTTAAGGTAAATTACTTTATAAAAGAACGATTAAGAAACAAATTATCATTACTGGTTAGTAAATTGAGTGTAAAACGCAACAGCAATTATCGCCATGTATTATGTTTTAACAGTGAACCCAAATCTTCAAAGCAAAGAAGAATAAGCGTAGTAAGATGACAACAAGTTTGTACCGATATGGTAATGAAGAATTCACTAAAATGTACTCCAATCTCATATTTAAAAACTTTAAAATATACGTGGTAAAGAGTAAAAGAAAACAATGGCGGTCTTGAAAAATGTTTAAGTTCCACTAGCTACCTATGAACCGCTATCTTAAATCATGTTTTAATATTCTACTACATAAAATTGCAGTAAAATATCGGTTCACAATATTAATTGCTTTTTGAAATTTGTTCATAAACAGAAATGTTTGCAATCTGAAACGATATCCGCCGAGGGAAATAATGTAAAATGAATTAATTCGTTCCTGGAATACTGCAAGTTGCTCACCCAACCTTTTATAACAATCTTCAGTGCACAAGTTCTTAATACAAAATGAATGGCAACCGGTACATCTACCACAGTATAAAATATAAACACAACAATAAACAGATTAAATATAGATGAAAAGTTAGTTCAATTTCACCGTACCTACATGGAGAAGGGTTGACAGCGTAAATGGAAGGCGGTGAGGAAGCGAAATTTTATTATTTAAAAGAGAATTCTTTTTCATTTTTATTTTTTCTTTGTTTTGACTGCATCCGATTCTGTATCCGACCCGCTGGGCCCCTGTCTTACTAAAAACTTTGTCCACAGCAACTGTTGCTTTTGTCTACATTTTTATATTTCTAAAGTCACACGGCATTATCAGTGAAAATGTCTTGTACGACGTACTACAGCTTCATCGGAGTTATACCGTTCCACGATACCAGGTTGCTCAATAAGTTTTGGCGTTCGATAAGAAAAACACAATGTTATGGTTCAAAATACACTTTATTATTCAGTATAATCTCCCTGAACATTAATGCACTTGCTCCAACGATCCTCCAATCTGTGGATCCCATCCCTGAAGTGAGATTCCGGAAGGTCTGCAAAATTGTTATGACGTTTGACGAAAAACGCATCACGCATACATTTTTTAAGTTCTTATCAAATGGAAGTCGCTGTGTCAAATCTAGGAATTGTCGCGGATGGTCTCTATTGAATTTAATTCAGATATTTGGCCATTGTCAAAATGCTCTTGTGACACGGAGTTTACGTCCGGATGAAAAAGGATTTTTTTCTTCTGCAAACCGGGTCTTTTTTCGAAATGAAGTGCGTTAGAATAATATTCAGAATTAATTGTTTTACCAGTTTGCATTCCACAAATAAAATTCAGCATCAGAAAAACACTTGCAAACATTATTCCGATTCTGTACACATAGCGTTTCTTGTAAATATATCCACTCTTTTAACCCTTGTTTTGATTTAGGATCATGGACGTCTCATCCATATGATGAATCGACGCCGAAAAATCCACTTTATCCTTTTCGACTATGGAGAAAGTCGCATATATGTGTTTTTGTTCAATTGTTAGCGATTTCTCACACAGCTTTTTAAAACTCAAAATTATAAATGTATGAATGAATGTGTGGATGCGTTCTTTATCAAATGATTTTCTTCCAAAACCATATTTAATTTAGCGTAAATACAGATTTCTTAAAACTTATGCGGTTTTTGCGTCCTTCAAATAATCGATCGTCTTCAAGGCTTGTACGACCACGTTTAAATTCAGCAAAATCTTTCTACTGTTCTAATTGAAGGTGAACGTTCATTATACAAACATTCGTTCGTGAATTCTTTTGGTGCTACACCTTCCAAAAATAAACATATATCAGTCCACGATATTCAATTTTTTCCATTGTCGAAAATACTGTGACACGGCGACACTTAATGGCTTGTAAACAAAGAATGAATTGACTGATTGAAATGAACCTTCACATACGTTGATAAGAAGAGTGAACCAACAAAACAAAAACAAATTTGGACGACGTAGCAACGCCCTCAACAAAACAAAACAAAACTTATTGAACAACCTGGTATTTTGCACCTCACCACATTTTCCATACAGACACCAAAGAAGGAAGCACATTCTCCTTTTCGTCTTCTTCCTCTGAAGGCATTGGGAGAGAAACAAGACAAAATTGCGTGTTCGTATGTCGAGACGCACTACATCATTTGAGACAGTTTGTATTCAAAAATTTGTTCGTAAATAGAACTATTCGTCTTCTTAGGCGTTCGCCAATCTAGATGTGACTGTACATTTAATAACATTCTGCCAATCTAACGAACAGAAATTATCTGCAATATGTTGACATGAATAAAGGAAATAAACTGGCAACGAATAAATTTGTTCAGTCAATGCGTATAGACACACAAACATGAGCGAAGGTATTTGTTCCGGGACAGCAAGCCCTCCCGTCTCGCGTCGTGTTATATGAGGTTTCCTTTATTTTTCACTCGCGTCACAGCAAAACCATGTCATACAAGTGCCATTTTACATAGGAGTCGTCTATAAACAGAACTGTGATAATTACGTTTCCGCATACGTATAGAAGCTGCGACAAACAAAATGAAAAAAAATTGCAGTTCACCAGGTTTCACTGTAAAATTACGTTGTATTACTTTCGCGAGAATAATATTTATTTAGAATCAAATTTATAATAAATCAAATATTAAAAATACTGTTTACCATAGTTTACTATAAAGTTACGTTACGTCATTTTTTAACACTTTGCACTCCGAGCACTTTTTATGGTATCTAGAAAGGTTTCATTAAAGAAAGCTTGTTTTGAAATTGAATTGTTGAATTGATTGAAAAAATTGAAGTGTCATTTGAAAGTATGACGGATATTGTGAAAAGTCCCCAAATGCATTCGTGGCTTGCGGATATCGCAATACTCACTGGTTTTATGCCTTTCACCTTTCTTCTGCCTGTTGGAGCAAACGACACAATCTATTCTTTTACCCTTCCGCATTACGTGAAGCTTCCCGTTTAACCGTATCTCAACAGATGCGAGATGCAGAAGACGAAGGTCTCGATCTTTCTTGTCGAAAGTTGTTAACCAGTTGATCCACTAGCAGTTTCACATATTTCAAATGTGTCAATGGTTTCTCATTTAGATTTTTTTTTACAGTCTTATATATAATATATGAATTGATAACACATACTTCCATGCCCCAAAAAAAAATTTCCTCCACCACTTCAGAGATTTCAAAAAACAATACGTGGCGCGTGCCGAAACATCTTCCTAATAAAGATGATACAATGTTGCCTGTAGATGCTGGCGTGTCGTGTCGCCGCAGCGGCGACAACGGAGTGCAAAGGGTTAATATAGTAATATGATAAATTCAATCGCATAAAACATCGTTTCCACAGCAAATGCGCTGTAATAAAGAACAATTAAGACAATCCTGGTAAGGTGGAGACGCGATAATAAAAATATAGTTCGGAACAATGGAACCCTGTACGTTCTGATGTCAAGAAGTGGTCCTGAATAAAAAGGTAAAGTGGGCGATTGGTAATCATGTGTACACGGGTTTCAAAGTCCGTTCCTCGTAATTATTCATTCCAACTCGAATTTTCATATCAAACAAAACTCTTCCCATGGCTAGCAATAAGTTTTTCGAGAGAAGACGGGAAAACATTAAAGACAATTCGCGTGCGGGCGCAATAAATTAAATTGAGCTTTAACGCATTGCCCACCGATATGGAAAATGTTCCGATTTCATGGTACAGTAATATCTCTCACATTGACCCTCTGGTCAACAAGCAGCTCGTCTTTGTACTTCGCCGAATCGAGACAAAACACTGGGAAAAATGTTACATAGACAATGCCTAAACCATCATATTTTTACATTTTTCTCTATAAAAGTGTTTAGAACATTTTGATGATATTGTTACAATGAAAACGAAATCAAATACGATGTAATCCAGTTCACACCTATTTTCGAATACTTATTAACACTAGATTGCCCGAGATTTCTTGTATACCTATATTGCCCAAAAACAGTCAAAATGACTGCATTGTGAAAAAATAACAAATATGTAAAGAAATTTGTTTAAAATTAATTTTTAATATTTTTTATGTTATTTACAGTTATATAACAGGTCATTAGTAAATATTAACTGTACATATTCACTGTTTTCAATGAACTTAACCCATATTTCCGAAAGCAAGGCAAATTTATTTGATTGTAGGCGCCTACTGCATTCGGTTCTTTTGTTAAAATGAATAAATTGTAGGATTTGCTTGAACTTTTCTCTGGCCATAGTTTTTCTAAAAGATTCGGGACCCCACTTCGCTGACCATAAATAAATCAATTTAAAATTTGTAAGCTCCACGAGCATATAGAATCCCAATAAATGCACGTATTTCCGGTAATGATATTGTCCAACCGTTCCGCAAAATTCGGCGACATTCTTCTGTGCACTTTTTTATATGTTTGATAATATAGTTATCTATTATCAACGATAATGCACTGATAAGATTATCTGCCACAATGTTCCTTTTTGCGTAGCCTGTTGGCCCTTTCACACTCTTGAAAATACAAGCAGATGGTATCCTTCCAGGAATACCACCTTCGTCAATTTTTGTCCACACAGTACCATCAGCAGCTGTTTCGACCTCTTGAAACGTATTTTCAGTTTCTTCATCAGAATCTGAACTAGTTAGCACCCTACACCTTTTCCTGGGCATATTGATGACACTTTCATTTTCATCATTGGTGATCGACTCTTCATCACTATCTTCAGCGTCAGATGTTTCACTTTGAATATAATCCGCTTCATCTTCAGATGATAGTTCAGAATTTGTTGCATTTGATTCTATATCGGAGCACTCTTCACTTATGTTCGTTAGCTTTTCCAAGAACTCATTTCTGTTCGACATTTTTTTCATAAAGTTAGGGCGCAAAAGAAATAAAATAAACAACTTGTTAGAACAACACTTTATAAAGATTCGAATAACTAGTACTACTTTAGCTTATTGAGCAACTGACACTTATCAAGTATACGCCCAAATCGACAATTTATCATGCATCATATTTCAATACAAAGCCGGACAGGTCATATAAAAAATTTACTCAATTCAATAAATAAAAATCTTTTGATTATTTAAAATTTACCAAGCAGTCAAAATGACTGCTTTTGGGCAATATAGGTATAACACATATATATATACGGAAATAAAGGAGGGCGGAAGTAACTACAATTATTCATAAACCCATTTATATGTTATAGAAAAAGTCACCAAATTCTAAGAAATTGTGTCATCAATTTCATAATTGTTTTTCTAATTGAAATTAAAAAACAGTCAAAATGACTGCCTTGGGCAATCTAGTGTTAAGTAACTTGTTTCATGATAAGTATTAAACGTGTACTTTATCTCAATTGGTAAGAGCTAGCGAACTCTCATCAAAAGCAGCCCGTTGCATGCCGCATTACACTAAACCGTCGTCTAAGGTGGTACTCTTACAGCGCGGTTTGTATGTAATACAATCTAATCAGCTTAAGCAGATCTCTATACCATTCATTTTTATATTACAATTTTACGGTTGAAATTGACGAGGAATTCCACTGTTTTATTTTCACGCTCGTACTTCACCATTATTCGTTTTTAGTTGTTCGGGATTCTCCTAGAAATGCAGGAACGATGCAGCGTTGCTTGTCTTCTTTCCTTTTTTATCAAAACTAATGTGTCAAAGAAGACTTCATAGACAATGATAGTGCCATTGACAGCTGTACGTTCGGCGATCGAAAGTCCGACGTGACTTTCTGATATATGATATATAATTTGATAATACATTCTATCTAATAGCGCCGCCCAATTTCCGCTGTTGCTGCCATTGTCTATGCAATCTGTTTTAAGCGTAATTTAATACGCAATTTCTATTAATACTTTAACTGCCACACAGTCTCATGTGAAATAATATATTCTGTGGCTAGATATTCCAATTAAATTTGCATATTCAAACAATTTTGTGAACTAACAATACTCGACGTGAATTACACTTGCTACGCAGAATAACTTAATTTTTAAATAACTTAAAATATAATATTCACAGCATAGAAATACAATTTCTCTTCTCATACCATAGTTTATATTTCTGTCAACTTTAGTTCATTTACCATTTCTCTTTGATCGATTAAATTAATCTTTTTCCTAAGGACCAAATGTAACGAGTAGCGGAATATTGAATGTTGTTAGCTTCACAAATTTTTTTAATGTACAAATTGCACCGGAATATCAAGCCATAAAACATATTCTTCCTCATTATACTCGGGAGCCGTTACATATACGAGTATATTTATCACATACTACGTCTATTGCTTCTTCGTATTGCCAAATATAAAAACCTATATACCGAAATGATTGTTACACACCACACTTTCCCTTTTCAAAAAGTCCTTTCGCCCGGAGTCCTGTCCCATCCCCAAAACAAAGCCTTTATACCTGCTCTATAAATAGCCTTCAATGCATTCATTATATATATCCTCCGTGACCATTTCAATAGTTCCTAACATCTTTATTAATAGTTTTAAATCTTCAGTCAAGTACCAATACCCGCGTTCTCTTTTACTAAGACATGCTGCAATCACATGTCGCCCCACTCAATAGCGAAAAAGGGGAAACACTGTATTTTCCGCAATGGGTGGGGCAAAATTGCATCCAATCACAAGTTAACACTTTGCGGACCGAGCATTCTATTCCTAATCGTACCCAGTGGCCGGGCATTTTTTCACATCAAATATCTTTAAATTAGTGATGATTTGTTAGTAGTTTTAAATCTTCAGTCAAAACATTTGACTAAAAATGCAAAAAATTCCAATGAAGCCCGTTTTCTCTTTCTATTGGAACGATGCATTCTAATAGAGCAAAATACGTTTGGCAGTCAACGTGTTAAAAATCATTGTCCCGTGAAATATTTGTTTTTAACAACTTTAAAAATGAAGGTTTTTTTAATATTTCGCAATAAGTAAAAATGTGTAAAAACTAAACATTTTTTAAAGTATGATATTTCGAAAACTAAGTGAAGGGAACACGACAAATTCCTCACAAATATTCATATTCTCGTCATCACTTGATCTATCCGTTGAACTGTCCGTGCGGCAAATATTTCTGTAATATTGCTAATCGTTTTGTCATCCAATCATAAGTTAACAACAAAATTACACCGGTAAAAACCACCGTGATTGGCATATATCCCTCGTCAATCCCCGAACCCAAAAATCTTCGTCATCGAGTGTTAAGGGGACATTCTACTTCCTCGGGTCGAAAAAATCGATTTTTTTTGTTGCCTTATTCGAAAGTATATACTTCGACGATATATTCTTCCAAAACGACGATAGAAGGGCGTCGCTTGACCGGTCGGGCCGTTTTTCTCTTTCGGCGATCAATTCTAAGAAATTACTAATTCTCGATTTAAAAGAGAAGATCACCGACAACACGCATTGGTAAACATAACCAGTCCATTACAACGTTGTTCCGCGCACCAAAACTTACATCTAACATTCAACACTTGACCTTGACAATACAGTATGTTTATTGCTAACATGCATTCAGTATTCAAACAGTTTTCAAAAGAGACATATCGTTTTAATATGGATCGAAAACAAAGTAAATTTGTAAATTCGAGACCCTGTCGTTCGCAAAAAAGAAAGTTTATTGGAAATCAGCATACAAGTGAATGCAATATACGTTCTTTGTTAAACTCATCCGACTATGAATTATTGTATATTACAACAAAATCATTCAAAAATCATCACTTTAAATGCGTTTTTCTCAGTGAGATATTTTTTCAACGCGCACGATTCCAAAAAAACTATTCGATCAATCGGTCCGAGATTTTAATATATTATTCTATATACTTATGCCTATCGTATGAACCACGGGTGTGTTAATTTATCAATATTTTCTCATTTTTTTTATCATAAAAAGACGGGAAAAATTTAATTTTGGAAAGTCAGTCATTTTGAAAGTTTTCATGCAAACTCTTTCTCCGTAGTTCATGCGATAGTGGTTAATGATCATAAACGTTCTGTTTTTTTTTCTGATTATCAAAATCACGCACGCCAGTGTAGAATCGAGATGCTCCAAATCAAGAAATTTATATGAAAAAATTTGAAAAAACAAAAAAAGAAAATATTTTTGTATAAATAAAGGCCGATATGATATAATGTGAAAGTTTCAAATTGCTTTTCTATTAAAAAAAAAAATTATTGAAAATCAGTAAACTTGTTCGATAAGAAAGTAGAATGTCCCCTTAATAACAACACCAGTAAAAACCACCCTGATTGGCAAATCCCTTTCCTTTCCCAAAAACTTGCAGATGACGAACTTCCAAAACGACGAATAATAAACTTCGCACCGACAACACGCATCACTAACCAGTCCATTACAACGTTACACAAGACTTACACTTAACATTCAACACGCGAACACTACAGTAACACGACTTAGTATTAGGTGTACAACTTTGCTCCCGCCGTTTTTTGCATTGGACGAAAGGGAAAAACGGCGGGAGCAAAGTTGTGTACCTATTAACATAGTGTAGGATTTTTTGATTGGAATGATATTAAACAGTTTTAAACACAAAAGTAGTAGTTGTAATGTTTCTCGTACGCATGTGTTTCACTAAATGCATTCGCTGATAATCTCTAAATATTCGCTATGTTACACACTGTTACGCTTGAAGGTTTCGCAAGACTCACTTCTTATATTATCGCGCTCAACACTTTTATATTGATTGGTTTCGAACCGATGGTATACATGTTCTTTCTCACTCTCTCACTCTCGCGATTCAATTGTTCACACATATAAAACCAATTGATCTTTTTCGGAAAAATATACGGGCGCAGTCATCTCATCACCCTAAACGGTCGCCAGAAAACGCGATAATTCAGGTGGCACAACACGTCGGGTCGACACACGACACAGAACGCGATTCTCATTTGAACGGTGTAACAATGTTTAATTCATTCAAATAAACATATCTATTTGTTTAAATGTCTTCATAAAAAAAAAGGTATCCCATGCAATTATAATAATAATTATGTTTTTATATTACTTTTGTAAAAAATAAAATGAGTTACGTGACAATAAAAGTGTTAAATGAATTTAAATATATTTGGATTAGTGTTTTATAAGGTGCCTCTTGATCGCTTGTGTATCATAATTAGACAACATAATGCAGATTTATATTAAATCTGAATTTCTTATAACATAGTATCGGAATGGTGTACAGAATGCAGTTTTACGTTTTGTGTTTCATAACACTATTGAATGGTGTTCGTTCGCAGTTTAGTAGGTCGTAGTACGATGGTATAATTTTTTGAATCGTATTTGTTTTATCTGAAAATTGTACTAACATATCGGTCAGATTCTTTCAATACAAATGAGACCACGTACGATATAATTTGAATCATTATTTACTTTTTTAATCTTACTTATGGATTAACTTATTCATTATGTATTCAAAAGTAAATATAACCCGAGTTATATCATATTTAGTCTCACTTTGATCACAATAATGTGATTTCCACACAGAAAAAGAAATGAATATATAATCATTTCAGCATCAACTTTAACGTATCTTTGCCTCGACTCTCGTTTTATCGTTATCTTTAATTCGGTATCTATCCCGGTTCGCTGAGCAATGAAGGCGAACTTTGAGCCCAGATAAATGGTTTCCCTCTTGTCAAACTGACACATTTCGACTTCATTTACAGTACCAGTGTGAGACAACTTACTGTACATGCCCAGTTTTCCCCAATCGATACTATGTCTAGTAATTCTCTTCAGCCACAATTCACAAAATTAAGCAAGTATTTACTGATTTGCCATTCTCTTGACTAGTAATCCATCACTCCCTTCGTTGCATCGTAAGCAAACAAAAGGCAGTGTCTGTGGAAAATCCCTAACGATACACTATCATTGCCTGGCACTCAAGGAGTTTCCATACACACTGCAATAAAACCTGACACTACCCATGTGGCCAAGAATGAGTATTCGCGTTATTTATGACAGGTGTCCTGGTTTGTATCGCCTCATCTGCAACCAAGGACGAGGACGACCCAGTACATGCCAGCCTGGGTGTGTCACTCCACCCCCAATAACTATCTGTATATATCTGGGAAATTAGTGATATAAATAGATGTTTATTAAAATGAAATGAACAACAATACAAGATAAGATGTTTCGCGTGTGTCGAATCGTTTCCCTATGATCGTTTCCTCGTGATGGTCTCGTGGCGACTGCCTCTCAACTGCAGCTGTCGCTCCTTTCTTCTTATAAACAAGTGTTGAATCGGTGCGTTTAAATTCGCGACCCACGATTCCGTACCCTGCTGTGTAAAATGCTGGTTCGGTTGGGCACGGGTACCCTTGGTAAGTTTAAAGTGGACTGTATATTGTTTCCGGATATATTCAAGAGCAACACTCGATCGCTTTGAAGTGTTCTACTGAATACACACACACACACACACAAAATAACGAAGGGTGTTGGCGGGCCTCATATTCCTTACCGGACCGTATACCCTCATATACATATTCTAGTAGTCAATAGAGACCAGCCGCGACAATTTCCTAGTATCGCGGTTCCCGATAAGCAAACAAAACTTGACTGATGCTGTGTTCAACGAAACAAAGACTTATCGGGACCGTACTGACCGTCGCGACTGGTCGTCGGTCCCATCAAAGATGTGTTTACGTTCGGCAAGCGTGGTGTAAAACGGAAGCATCGAGTCTCCTTATGTTATCGTGTCTCATCTTCTTATGTTTAGCAGTCCAACTGTTTTTGCATCTTCCAAACGTGTGTGTGTGTTTTACACACACACACACAATCTTTTTGTCTTGAACCTTATATATATAATATATGTATATATGTATATATGTATATATGTATATATGTATATATAGGAGAGTTGGGCGGCGGAGGAAAATGAACACTACTCATTCTACCATCAGATGAAACACTTTGCATTTTACCACCGCGGAGTCAGTACACATTCAAATCTTAAGGACAAGAGAGTGCTCAGTCTACCGCCAGACGAGGCATTACTTCTTCTAACACGACACGATAAGCAGTACTCAGTCTACCACACAACAATACGCAACACAACACGCAGTACCACACTGTACAGAAATAAAAGGCAAAATACCAATAAAATTTAGTTATTTCTTTCGGTTCCTGCCATAATCGTGACAAGTCTCGCAGTAACCTAGTACAAAAAGTGACACTTGCCGCGGTTGTGTAAAAAATTCTGGAGAGAACCAGTACCATGCCTCACTTTCCGATACGTCGATGCGCAGCACACGTCCAGAAACAGGAAATCAGCACAATCAATCAACACCCTTTCTAAAAATTCTAACAGGATTATTCCCCGCAACATATCGCCTGTTTTATATGAAGTAAATCGTGCAGGCAAGTATTGTGTATCGGACGTAGTGGTTATTAGTTACAAAATAAATGAATAATGGGTACTTATCGGCTGTCGAAGCAGATACAGAAATTTATATAATTGCTTACATTACTTTCATTTTATTTTTTAATTGTTTAAATCAGCACTGGATGGCTGTCTTTCGATGAACTTATTCTTCCATATATAATAACAAGAAGAATAAATGGACTGTTGGAAAATATGTTAAGCTTCATCGAACGTGCAGCAAGTTGAACTGAACTTTAATGGAAAGCTCTGTTTGGAATCATTTGCGGAAAGTATCATGCCTGCATGTTAGGCATAATAAACTTCCGTTCATTTAATTAGTATTGAAGAATGAAAAAGAGGATCTGTTCATATAGCCGACTTTATTAAACGCTAAGACGTACATTAATCATATAATTGTGTGAAACGCTTGCTATCAATAAGTCCAATATCTTATCCAATGGTTTTTGTGCATTTGTATGTACTCCGTAAAAAAGAGGTACACTATTATTTCATGTTGACGTACTGTGATTATTGATTTTTTACTACGCTAGTAACTCTTTGCGCCAATTTTCAATTATGCGTTGATTTGTATGAAAAATTTGATGATCACGTATGAAAGGCGAAATGAAAAAAATGTGTCAGATACCTGTTTCCCAGCTATTTACCTTTCTTTTGTGCATGCGATAAAATACTGTATAAATATTGTATAAAATATTGGAATTGATAGCTTCCTTTGGGTCTTAAGTTTGGCACCTAACTCACAGTGCCACCGATGCCTTCTGCCTTAAAGACCCTTTCATTACGCGTGTGTCGTATGAGTACGTTATGCGCGTTTCTTTTTCTTTCGCTTCTTTTCCGATCCTCTTTCCTTTATTTGTTGCAGGGGACTCCGACTCCTACAGTACCTTTTGGGAATTATACATGGTGTGTGATAATACTTCGTTTTCCTTGCTTCTACAGTTGATACCATCCTACCAATTGCGAAGAACTTAATCGTCAGAAAAGGAGTGCAACAGCCATTTCCAATAAGGGTCAGCAGTCTACCTTTATGTGTCAGTGCCTAATATAGACGATGTATATACGATGTTCAACATAAATAAGAAATGTGTCTTGCGATGCGGAAGTGATGAAGGGCGGCGTGAAGTAAAGCGTGGAAGCAAAAGTAAAGAGAGATGCAAAGGAAGAAGGATTCGGAGCTACCGCAAGAATAGAGGGAACAGATAGGAAAGACGTCAAGGTAAAACTTACGAAGGACAATTCACGCGCTGCCGTGAAGACGGAAGAAACCGAACTGCAGATATAATGCAAACAGATACAAAGCAAAAGAAGAGTAAAAAGTGTAAGTGCTTACAGTTGGAGACCTACCGATCAGGTACGTTCCAAGAAAAAAACGTTAGTATTCATATTTAAAACCTTCTTTCAAACGTGCAAAAATGTAGGCTTATTTAAATAATTCCAGTTGCAAAAATAAGCTGCGGTCAAAAGACTTGAACTCGTGAATGAGAAATCATTCAGCCGGCCACTTTAGCCACTGAATCGCGGCCCCTGATTCCCGTTACGTATTGCCCTACTATAAGACGACGCGGATAGTAACTATTTTACCCAATTTAGTCAGTAATTAGTGGCCAATCAACAGAAGACCATCGAGTATTACGTGTCTGTAGGGATGTAACTATGTGCAAGAGTCCATTATCCAAACGCTGTTTTCGTTACCGTGCGACCTCTTTGCGAATCAGGAATAACCCATGTTTATCCAACACTGAATGATTCATGACGCAGCCATACAATTAGCGCGCATTTTAACGATATATACTGCTTCAGTATTGCCGTCGAATAATAGTAACAATTACAATCTACGTGAGCAGTCCGATAAGTACTTAGCCTACAAAAGAAAAACGAAAATTTTGGAAAATTGCCGATTTATTTTTCAACATAGTCCCCTTTTAACTCGATACACTTGATCCAGCGATGCTCCAACTTCTTCAACCCGTCTGAAAAATACGTTTTCTGGAGATCTGCAAAGTAGGCCTCCGTGGCGACAATAACTTCCTCCAATAAGGGTCAGACATTATACGATGTCAAATTTCTGCCCAGCGAGTGACTTTTTCAAGTTTGGGAACAAAAAGAAGTGACACGGGGCCAAATCTGGAGAATACGGTGGATGGGGCAGTTGTTTGTAGTCTAATTCAACCGATTTGGCTGTAGCTTGGGCAGAGGTGTGAGCCGGTGCGTTATCGTGGTGAAGGAGCACTTTATTCTTCGCCAAATGGGGCCGTTTTTTCCTTAATTCGGCGTCGAATCGGCTCAATAATTCGGCATAGTACAGCCCTGTGACTGTTTTGCCCTTCTCCAGGTAGTCTATGTAGATCACACCTTGTGAATCCCAGAAAACAGTGGCCATCACCTTTCCGGCCGATAGGATAGTCTTCGCCTTCTTCGGAGCACATTCGCCGCATTTTAACGCAGTCCATATGTTTCGACTGTTCCTTGGTCTCTGGTGTGTACCAGTGGATCCACATTTCGTCGATTTAGTCACAAAACGACGTAGAAACTCTTTCGGATTGCGCTTAAAGAGTGTCAAACACTGCTCTGAAGTGGTCTCACGGATGCGCTTGTTATCCAAGTGAGCAAACGCGGCACCCATCGAGCAGAAAGCTTTCTCATGCCCAATATTTCATGCAGGATATGCCCAGATTTCATCGCTGGATCAAGTGTATTCGAGTTAAAAGGAGACTATGTTGAAAAATAAATCATCAATTTTCCAAAATTTTCGTTCTTCTTTTGTAGGCTAAGTACTTATCGGGCTGCCCACGTATTTTATAAATTGTATACACGGTAGATGTGTATTTTTTCCTCCTTTCCGAATATTTTAAAATACACATGATTTTTCGACAGTCTACGATAGTGAACCGCCTTTACTTGTTTACGCACCAAAGTGTTTGCTTTTCTCATAAAATTCTTCTTTTTTACTTTGACACTTTTCAAGTAAAATTGTGCACGGCCCGTTGCTTCCCAAGAGATCAATAACACTGTTCATTGTAAATATCTTGTCCAAGTTCCACTAACCGATTGTTAATGCACGTTAAAAACGAATCTGAAACCCGTTGTTTTTCTTAGCAGCGTAAGGTACGCAGTTAAAAGAAATAAATGTTTAAACAAATAGTCTTTTTTCAATTTTGAATAACACGCACATTGTAAGTATAATAGTTGAGCTATAAATATTAATATTGCCATAAATATTATAAATATTGTACAAAATATATAGGCTTCTCCGAATAAAATTGTGTAAATCCATTTAGTAATAAAAATATCCAAAAATGTTTTGCGATATTCTTTTAAATTGTCCGTAAAAATGATACGCCTGATGTGTCTTCTAATATTACTGCTTGGAAGAGTAGATATGCGGTTTTCGGGAAATCAAAACCACCATGGCGATATATAAAAACAATTTTTCATTCACATAAGAAAATATGATATTTGTTCAAGTCGCGCCTTTAAAAGAAAACTTTTTCTGACTAAACTTTGGGGAATGCCCTCTGAAACGCGTTTGACAGCCACGAAGTGCACTCGTCGCTCATATGCGGACAAAAGATATTTCTTACCAAAATATTATCTATCTAACTCTTTAGCTACGACGGAACTGGCGGCAGTAGAACACAATTGTACTGGCAGCTTTGCCGCAGAGAGCATGCAACGATATAAGTACCAGGATAGTTTAATGAACACTTGTGTGGTTGGCCATATAATAAATTACAAACAACTTAAGGACCAAAAATTAATCCTCATTTTTTGCTCATTTTTAGTGTAAAAAATGACCCTTCTTCTTAGTTGAATTTTATTTCATTATTCAAAAACTTCAGCCCTTTACAACCTTCAAAATCATGAGTTTCCTCTTCAGGAGTTTGTTGTGATATTAGATTGAAAGTGTGAATACGTTAATTTGAAATGAGTAATAATTAAGTACTGAAGTTTTCGAATAATAAAATAAACTCCAATCAAGAAGAAGGGCAAATATTTATACCGAAAATTAGAAACACCTGTAACAATATAATGTAAATATTATAACAAAGCATAATATATTGACAAATATAATATACTGCGCCAATATAATATACCTGCTAGATTCACTTATGTTATATCTGTGAATTTCTTTCAAATTTTATGTTTCCGAAAACGATAGGTAATGGATAAAAATAGATTGCAGATATATTTTTAGCACGATCTATTCTATCAGAATTAGCTATTAGATTACAAAATTGGAAAAAGTTAAAATTTGTTGGATAATGTCATTAGACAACGGTTTGCTATCGATGTCGCAAATAAGATAATTGCACATATACCACACTGTGTCACTAACCGCAGTATCCGGGTGCCATCGGACCTTTTAGAACTTCTTATGTTTGCGGCATTGTCTAATGAATATATTGTGAGAGAATTTGCCAGAAAATGCAATAACTTTGTAATCGAGGAATGGAAGTATGAAAGAGCGTTGCACGGAAAAATTTAAAAAAAAAATCAGTTGTTCAATAAACGCCATTGTTTCGAAATATTTCAAATCCGTTGATATTTCTTTTTTTTTCACCTCAGATGGTGTGTATGTTCCGCTTGCTAGTTGAGATTTTCTGCTACGAAAAATACGGAAGCCTGAGAATAGGCAGGTGGTAATGGGGGTAACTCTAAATCCCCGTATGAGCTCTTATATCAGTATCTATAGCTCGACCAGGCAAGAGTGGGCCTTCTCAGCAAATCGCATAGTGGCAGAGAAGGTTCTACACGGTGCTTATCTTACCCCACCACCTAACCATTCTATTGTTTTTATCCCATGTAAAGTGAATAATGCGAATGACTAAACCGAGTATACGTAGATATATATACCGTGGAGGTTAGTAACAGCATTGATAGCGAGCCATTGCCCAATTATGGAGCTCTTGGGAAACAAAAGGATACACAGTTGAGCTATCTATAATAGCACTCGAAGCGCATCTAAAGCGAAACTGGGAGTTCTCCTGGAGAAGAGAATGTCTTGACGCGTAGACCGAAATGGCGGCTGCAGAGTCCACTCTAACGTAGTCCAGTTGTTCAATGCTCAAACGATCCGCTCTCCTGTCGATTACCTATGATACCGATAGTGGACCAATACAGGTATGATCTTTTTTAAGCTTACACCATGTAATACGCCTTTTGACGCAACAGACTCTTCCGTATAAGACATATCTATTAACACTAGATTGCCCAAGGCAGTCATTTTGACTGTTTTTTAATTTCAATTAGAAAAACAATTATGAAATTGATGACACAATTTCTTAGAATTTGGTGACTTTTTCTATAACATATAAATGGGTTTATGAATAATTGTAGTTACTTCCGCCCTCCTTTATTTCCGTATATATGTATGTGTTATACCTATATTGCCCAGAAGCAGTCATTTTGACTGCTTGGTAAATTTTAAATAATCAAAAGATTTTTATTTATTGAATTGAGTAAATTTCTTATATGACCTGTCCGGCTTTGTATTGAAATAACATTTTTTTTTTCGATTACGGTAACATACTGATGCATGATAAATTGTCGATTTGGGCGTATACTTGATAAGTGTCAGTTGCTCAATAAGCTGAAGTAGTACTAGTTATTCGAATCTTTATAAAGTGTTGTTCTAACAAGTTGTTTATTTTATTTCTTTTGCGCCCTAACTTTATGAAAAAAATGTCGAACAGAAATGAGTTATTGGAAAAGCTAACGAACATAAGTGATATTAGTGCTCCGATATAGAATCAAATGCAACAAATTCTGAACTATCATCTGAAGATGAAGCGGATTATATTCAAAGTGAAACATCTGACGCTGAAGATACTGATAAAGAGTCGATCACCAATGATGAAAATGAAAGTGTCATCAATATGCCCAGGAAAAGGTGTAGGGTGCTAACTAGTTCAGATTCTGATGAAGAAACTGAAAATACGTTTCAGGAGGTCGAAACAGCTGCTGATGGTACTGTATGGACAAAAATTGACGAAGGTGGTATTCCTGGAAGTATCCTTCCAGGAATACCACCTGCTTGTATTTTCAAGAGTGTGAAAAGGCCAACAGGCTACGCAAAAAGGAACATTGTGGCAGATAATCTTATTAGTGCATTATCATCGATAATAGATAACTATATTATCAAACATATAAGAAAGTGCACAGAAGAATGTCGCCGAATTTTGCGGAACGATTGAACAATATCATTACCGGAAATACGTGCATTTATTGGGATTCTATATACTCGTGGAGCTTACGAGGCAAGAAATTTTAAATTGAGTTATTTATGGTCAGCGAAGTGGGCTCCCGAATCTTTTAGAAAAACTATGGCCAGAGAAAAGTTCAAGCAAATCCTACGATTTATTCATTTTGACAAAAGAACCGAATGCAGTAGGCGCCTACAATCAAATAAATTTGCCTTGCTTTCGGAAATATGGGTTAAGTTCATTGAAAACAGTCAACATGTACAGTTAATATTTACTAATAACCTGTTATATAACTGTAAATAACATAAAAAATATTAAAAATTAATTTTAAACAAATTTCTTTACATATTTGTTATTTTTTCACAATGCAGTCATTTTGACAGTTTTTGGGCAATATAGGTATACAAGAAATCTCGGGCAATCTAGTGTTAATAAAGTAACGTCAGTATGTTGCTTTCAAAAAATAGAAGAAATCATTTCAGGTGAACTAAGTATTGAATGATAGTTTAACAGAGAACACGTAATGTTCATCTGCAATAGAACACCCAAAATTACTTATGTACTTATATATATTAGTACTACGAGATTATCACGAATATTTTAATTTTTTTACGCTATAAGAAGTTAAGAACAACTGTAACAGTATAATACACATGCTGTTATATTAACAAATGAGTCACTGGAGTGATTTTCTGCAAAAAAACGTCACTTAGAGCGAAGGTACTCTTGCGACGCTTCGATACAAATAATGAATTATAAAGAAGCCAATTTAGTGGTGTGCAGTACCTAGAGGATTAAAGCTTACCGATAATACCTTCTCGCTCACGTAAAATATCTTGATGCTTCCTGATGCTTTACAAGAAGGACTGAGAAGTCCAACTCAGGAATAGTGACACCGAGTTTAGAAGCGAATATATGGGGAATGCAGTAGATATGAATGCATTGGGTGATATGAGAAACCGAACTTTCGCATTCTTCTTGCATTCCTCGGGCGAATCAGAAACGTATATTTCATACATTTCATTACATATATTTCACCGTAAACCTTGTAAATATGGTAAATGCTATGTGATCAACCTGTATCTTTTCCACAGCTCTCACTTTTCATCACACAGAGAAATTTAAATAAAAATATACAAAATAAATTTAACGCATATATGAAAGCGAGTAAGTAAAGAACTTAGCACAGAATATAGCGACTCCCTACGCGAGCACTTGCCTACGCTGCAACTGTGAAATAGATAATTGTACTCAAAATTGATGAGACACAATCAATAAAAAGTATTACGCCGCGTATGACGTACTATTCAACTATACGAAATTACTTAAATATGTGCAGCATAAATGTCCTAAATAGGTTTCTCTTCCTTGTAGAGCAATGATCTAGAACAACTTGATTTTAGATGGTGAGACTTCTAAATAGAATGGTTTCAAAGTAGATATCCGAAAAAAGAGCTCCATCTTGGAATGCTCCGCTCTTTAAGACAGTTCTTAATACGAAGGAAGCAATCAGAATGACTCAACACAGCTACGCCATTTTTATTCACTAGCTATTTTTATTTTCTTCTCGTCTCTACACTCGTATTTGACAAATCTACGGATACGCGTCCATTTTCGTACCTTACCAAAAACACAAAGCCTATTTTTCCTACATTGATATTTCCTTCAGACGTTATAGAGGTCTTTAGGACATTTCTCATAAGACATTATATTTAAAAAAAAAAACAAATACAGGTATTAGAAATTAAACAAAACGGATTGAGTTTGTTGAGACGTTCAAAGAGATAATTTACTTGAGCACATGCAAAAAAGACTTGAAAAATTGCAATTTTTAGGACTTACAAAAAAAGTTGAAGTTTTGTTACCATGTTTTTACCTGAACTTCTTGTATTGAACATTTAATAAAAATGAGTTAATAAAGAAACAAACCACAGGCATCGAAATACGTAAAAACCCGTATTTTATTCATAGACCAAAAATCCTCAAAATTCGCATTTTTGATTATTTTTCAATTTTTATAACTCATAGGAACGTTAACTGATTTCTATAACACTAGCAGCATGCAAACATTTGACCTAAAACTACAAAACCTGTTATTTAAATTTTAATTTCAAACCCAGATAAAAAAAAACAACTTGTAGAAAACAAACTAACAAATTTTTTGGTATTCCATGAAAGTCGCAGTTTTTCAAAACTCTTATGTGTCATCTAGTTAACTAACTAACTCTTGTTATGTTTAAAAATAAATAAAACCGCTTTGTGCAATAATAAAAGAATATTTTGTTTCAAAGAGCGCGAATTGTAATGTGAATAATGGTATGTGAAACGTCCTACGACTTTAGGAGCTAACATAACACTGCGTCCTCCGAAGGAGATAATTTTTATTTGTAAGGTTTTATTTATAAGGCTATCTCCACCATAATGTATGTTTTTTCTTCCAAGCAATTTTACTAAAGCACATCGCGTCTATGCAAAGAGACGTATCCAAATCTTTAAAGTTTGTGGTTTCAAGGAACACATTTGAATCTTTTACGTAATCGTATTCACATTTTCAACCAAACCTGACAGATACTTGAAATATTCATTCACTAGACCACATGATCTCAAACTTTAAATGAGACATTTAGTGCCTGTAAGCCATCGGCCATTTTTATATAAAGCATTTTCTAACTTGTTTCAACTTTCTTTCGAAGTGTAAAAGCCGATTATATACTACGTTATTTGAGTGATCAATTGTGACATTTTTAGTACATTTCAAATCAAAATAGTTAGTTCCAAAGAACAAAAACTCACCAAAAGTGGCAATACCGACATGCTAATATTGGCACCGAACCTTAATAAGCAACAATCAAATAAGTCCGGTCAAGCTTATAGAACCATCAACGTCTGGTACCGTGAACAACTACTTTCCTAAAAGAGCTCAAACAATTTATGGAACTTATTAGACGAAATGACAAAACAGTTAACGTAGAAAGTATTCGCGCACTAATCATGTTTAGGCAATATCTACTTTGTGAAACTGTACTTTATTAATTAATTTTTTGTGACCAACGAATTTGTGTAAATTAAGTATAATCTCTATAGACATTTTAATAATAATTGTTGTTTCTTCTATTGTAGTCTCCGCATGCTTTCGCCCCATTTCTCAAAGATGATTAGTACAGCGTTTGGAATTCTACTGATGGCAGAGCCGTAAGCGTAACAAAATGATCACGTTTTCGAAGATAATGACCGGATCGATCATAATTAGAAAGCAAAAGAGTGATTTCTTTCCATTGTCATCTCTTCTGTAAATACTTGGAAATAAAAACAGTCGAAATACTTGTATTTTTTATACTTGTGTAAATTTTTTATATTTTCTTTGTTTCGTCAAAATAAGTAAAAAATGTGTGATTTACACTCACGTAAAGAAACACAAACTCAAATTTACTTGTAGCGGAACAGCAGTTTATATACAATGATATAAAGAACGCAATCAAATCAACTTAAACCTTTAATACTACACCAAATGAGTAACCTGTGTTTCTGAATGAGTGACGCCTTATAAGAAAACTTTACTTTGTAGACATATTGTACAACCACGCAGATATTATATAATGGAAGAAATAATGATAAAAGATTGGTAATTGCAACGAGGTATTGGATGTTGGAAAGGCGAAGCCCGAGAGAGAATTACAGAGAACATTATACCCAGAATGTAATCCTATTAAACGACTCGTCACCGATCCGCTTCGACATAGTAAATGATCATTCAATTCAGTAGATCTTACCCTTTGCGGCAATACTGCATTTTTCCCCGGAACAGCAATTAATGGTAAGTTCAACTTTTATTGGGTTGGCAACTAAGTGATTGCGCATTTTGTCGATAGATGGACTTTACACTTTCTTTTGTTTTGTTAACGCGGTCATTGCATCGAATCTATATTTGTTTCTTATTATTTGGACTTCTACCTTTAATTTAGCAAAAAATTTATATCGATTAGTGCTTTAGTTTTGTTTTTACCCCAATTTAAAAATGGAAGAACAAGACGTGTACTTCAGACATATTTTATTGTATTACTTTCGAAAAGACAAGAACGCATCGCAAGCACAAAAGGAGTTATGTGCGGTATATGGAAATGAAGCCTTAAAAGAAAGACAGTGTCAAAATTGGTTTGCCAGATTTCGTTCTGGTAATTTTTCACCAAAAAATGCTCAACTATCTTGCCGTCCAGTTGAAGTCGATGAGATCCGTATCAAGGCCATTATCGATTCAGATCGTCATAGTACAACACGTGATATTGCGGAGAAACTCAATGCATCGCATACATGCATAATGGAAAAAAATTAAAAATGCTTGGTTACATCAAGAAACTCGATTTATGGATCCCTCACCAGCTTAAAGAAATTCATTTGACGCAACATATTAACATTTGCGATTCGCTTCTAAAACGCTACGAAACTGATCCATTTCTGAAAAGCCTAATTACTGGCGACGAAAAGTGGATAGTTTATAACAACGTAAATCGGAAGAGATCGTCGGTGATGAAAGATGAACCAGCCCAAACGACATCAAAAGCAGAGATTCGCCAAAAAAATTATGCTGTCAGTCTGGTGGGATTATAAAGGAATTTTGTACTTTGAACTTATGCCACAAAACCAAACGATCAATTCAAACGTGTACATTCAACAACTCGCCAAACTGAGCGATGCAATTCAAGAAAAGCGGCCTGTATTGTCAAATCGTAAGGGTTCCGTTTTCCACCATGATAATGCAAAGCCCCACACGTTTTTGATCACTCGCCAAAAATTATTGGAACTGGGTTGGGATGTTTTATCGCACCCACCATATAGCCCCGATCTTGCGCCTTCAGACTACCATTTGTTTCGTTTCATGCAGAACTCCTTAAATGGTAAAATTTTTAATAACGCTGATGATGTCAGATCACACTTAATTCAGCTTTTTGATAGCAAAGATCAGAAATTTTACGAATGTGGAATTTTGACACTGCCAGAACGATGGCGAAAGGTCATCGACAAAAACGGACAGTATCTAATTGAATAAAGTAACGTTTTTAAACAAAAATTAAGAATTTTCCTTCTTATTTCAAATCGGCAATCACTTAGTTGCCAACCCAATAATAGTATGTCAAGATATAATAGAGTATGTGCAAAACAGCAGTGGATATGTGATACACCATTGTACACACATGGGCTATACAGTGACATTCACTAAAGGGCTACATGAAAATGACTACTCAACCGCACCCCAGCAAGTCATTTAACAAATAGTTTTTTCAAATATACCTATGTTGTCCCAATAGCACAAAGCCCATGGTATTATAAATGGTCTCAGCAAACGTGAACCTTGGACTTGTCATTTTCTGATTACGTCTCACGCCAAGTTGTTGTGCTCCCTTCCTCGATAAATCCCCCAATTTCTCCTTAGTCCCGCATTTTCGCTTCGCGCCTGCTATTATGCATGCTTGAAACACGTATTTTCTCTTTGTCGAGAGTCCTATAATTGTTTGGCGCGCACACGCATTTGTAAGAACCGCTTGAATATTTTTCAGGCCATTAACATTATTCAGTCAGTAGTATACAGGGGCGAGAGAATACGAAAAATGTCTGCGGAAAAAATTAGTTTTCCTTAATTCTCGAATAAAAATCTGCTCTGTTTCAACTTGTTCATCTGATGCATTTACAGTAACATCTGTCATATTGTCTTTCTTATCGGAATCGAATTACAACACTTTGGGGAAAGGAATACTATCTTTTAGACTTACAGTTCGCCTTTGTAGTTTGCCAGATACCCAGATAAGGACACCGGATGAAATAAGGTGGTGAAACCAACCCAACTACTTAAGACGAGTGTAACAATGCTATAACAATTATGCTGCTTGCATTTTTGTATATCTAACTTTTTTGTACAAAAACATTTATACCATGTTTGTTGCATCGCAAGCAAACGAAACGCAGGGTCTATGGAAAGTTCCTCGCGATAATGTGGCCGAGAATGAGTAACCGCTTTATTTATGGTGGTTGTCCTGGTTTGTGTCGCCTCATCTCCAACTAAAGCCAAGGAGGACCCAGTACATACCAGCCCGGAATGTGTCACTTCACCCCCAACTCAATATGGGAGGCCCCAATATGGGAGACCCAATATATATATATATATATTGGAGAGTTCGGCCACGGAGAAAAAGGATCAGTACGCGTTTAACCACAATACGAAGCAGTACTCATTCTACCACCAGACGAGGCAGTACCCCTTCTAATACAACACCAGAAGCAGTACTTAGTGTACCACACGACAGTACACATCACAACGCATAGAAGCATATTATACAGAAATAAAACACAAACCACCGAAGAAATTTAGTTATTTCTTTCGGCTCATGCCACGATTGAAACAAGTTCTCGCAGCAACCTAGTACCAAGTGACACTTGCTATGGTCCTGTTAAAATTCTGGACAGAACCAGTACCTCGCCTCATCACTTTCCGGTACGTCGGTGCGCAATATACGTTTAGATGCAGGGAAACAACACAATCAATCAACAATGTTGTTGATATTATCATGATCGAAATAAGAGCAAACATGATATACCAGGTTGTTCAATAAGTTTTGTCGGTCGATAAGAGAGGGCGTTGCTACTAGTCCCAATTTGTTTTTGTTTTGTTGGTTCACTCTTCTTATCAACGTATTTGAAGGTTCATTTCAATCAGTCAATTCATTCTTTGTTTAAAGGCCATTTAGTGTCACCGTGTCACAGTATTTTCGACAATGGAAAAAATTGAATATCGTGCTGTGATAAAATTCTTATTTTTGGAATGTTAAGAGTGTATAATGAACGTTCACCTTCAATTAGAACAGTAGAAAGATGGGTTGCTGAATTTAAACGTGGTCGTACAAGCCTTGAAGACGATCCACGTGAAGGACGTCCAAAAACCGCATCAACGCCAGAAATCGTAGCCAAAGTACAGGATATGGTTTTGGAAGATCGTCGATTGACTGAGAGGGATTTAGTAGAGGCTCTACACATCTCATTAGGCAGTGTGAGTCATATTTTAAATGAAATTTTGAGTTTTAAAAAGCTGTGTGCACAATGGGTGCCGCATTCGCTAACAATTGAACAAAAACACATTCGAATGCGACTTTCTCAACAACATTTGGAGCGTTTTAAAAAGGATAAAGTGGATTTTGTGCATCGATTCATCACTATGGATGAGACTTGGGTCTATCACCATGATCCTAAATCAAAACAAGAGGCTAAAGAGTGGTGTGAACCTGGTTGTTCGGCTTCGAAACAAGTTCGTGTCCAGAAATCGGCCAAGAAGGTTCTGGCATCAGTTTTTTGGGATGCGAAAGGAATTTTATTTGTGGATTACTTGCAAACTGGTAAAACAATTAATTCTGAATATTATTGCAACCTTTTGGACCAGTTGAAGGAAAAAATTCGTGAAAAAAGACCCGGTTTGCAGATTAAAAAAATCCTTTTTCATCAGGACAACGCACCGTGTCACAAGAGCATTTTGACAATGGCTAAAATCCATGAATTAAAGTTCGAATTGTTGGAGCATCCGCCGTATTCACCAGATTTGGCCCCCAGCGACTTCCATTTGTTTCCAGAACTCAAAAAATTATGCGTGGCAAGCGTTTTTCGTCAAATGAAGAGGTCATGACGGCTGTTGAAGCGTATTTTGCAGACCTTCCGGAATCTCACTTCAGGGATAGGATCCACAGATTGGAGGATCGTTGGAGCAAGTGCATTAATGTTCAGGGAGATTATACTGAATAATAAAGTGTATTTTGAACCATAACGTTGTGTTTTTCTTATCGAACGACAAAACTTATTGAACAAAGTGGTAATTCGGTTCACATTTACTTCGCAGTGTTAATTGAGAAACATGTTTCATTTTAATAGTTCTTTGAATGAATTATGAAAACAAGTAGTTACGAAACCACATGAAATCCCTGTACGCATTGTTCGCAGGACGTATAAACTGTGCCTACATAGTACGGGAATAGAGTAATTGTTTAGAGGCACAGTGTGACTAAATTTGATCAACAGCTTGGAGATAGGGTTACACTTGATGGGCAATGTGCAGAAAATGTTTGCATTTCAAGTTGGAATTCATACATCTTATTGTATATGCCATTTAATGTAAAATATTGCGCAACTTGACACTTCTTCCATTGATACAGTTTTCAAAATATCGGACTCCTATTATTTCTGTTAGAAATCATAGTATATCGATATGTGTATCGATAGGTGCAGCCAGCTAGCGACGGGGCCGGCTAAGGGCATGATGCAGAACCATGCGCGTATCGTCGCGATTCATGTAGTTAGGTTTCGTCGAAACACTGCATGTAACGGAACAACCTGTGCTTCTTAAATATACATTCAATTACAATCCTTTAAAGTACACTGCCTAACAATTTTGAATGTGACTAATCACGCATTTTTCTAATGCAATTAAAGCAATAACGAAGTAAAATTACATACAGAACTAATCTCATGACCACTGTCTTTAGACGTTTTAGCTGTTAGATAGTCATACTTCCAACAGTATTAAAAGATAAACTATTTGGAATGCGGTTCACATTGGAAATGCCTCTGTACAACAATATGACTCATAAAAGCTAGAAATAAATTAGCCTTTTACTTAGACACCAACGCCTACTCCTCAATTTGACTAAAGTACTGATTACTCAAGTTTCAAACTGAATCAAATTTTCACAACATATTATTATCAGACGTTAATTTACAGCGAGAAAAATGAAAGCTCAACACGGTATACTCAAAATCAAGTCCAAGAAATGACTGAATGATATATTGCTGGGAAATGTAAAATTCAGAAGTATCACACAGAACAAGTAGACAAAGAAACCAAGTATTACGCATACACTTTACACTTGCCGTGGTAGAATAATGACCACCATAAGAGTTTGGAACAAACTTGAAGCTATTAAAAAAATAAGAAGATCAAACACTCTCAATCTGTACCTACCCATTCAGTCAACTTGCTCAATAGACCTGCTGATACTGGAATCATAGAACACAACGCCTCTCATAACGTCAAAAACGACACTAACTAATCCCCATTATTCCCCAGATTTATCTTTCCCATCGTACGAACTGGCAAAACTTATCGATCCATGTAAAAATATTATGTTAGGTGCAGACAAAATCCGTAATACTTTTAACTAAACGACAAATACGCAGACGAATTCACATACGTGTTATTAAAAATTTTCAGATTCATACACCATCGGAATTTTCGGGAGACTTTGAATTTGGTGGGGTCTACTCACGGGCAGGAATATAGCTTTGCTCCTCGAATTACTGCACTTCAAACTATTGATGAACAGCTAATTGCTTAACTTCAATACGGGCGCATATTCGAACGCCACGAAGCGGTATGATACGAAGGAAACAAGTCTTCGTTGATTAGAAGCGTAAGCTCGCTCTACGTAATACTACTCTTCAAATTAATGATGAGCGTCTAGTTGTTAGACTTAAATTTGGAAACAACAGCTGTTGGATAGTTATGCATAATTGTTCCATTTTCCTTGTACTACGAAATCTGATATTTATATAACTATTCTGATGTCGGTTTATATTATGAGACGAAAGATAACGTGACACCAGGTATGATAAGTACTTATATCTTGATCCATATTTAAGGCAAAACTGGCTAAAAATGAGTTGAACTTGAGTGAGTTACATACAAATGGACCGACTTACTGGCCGCTTTTTTTTAATGCTTGGAAATGGTTGTACAGTAAAACCTGTTTTTGTGCGGTGGATAGGGACCGCATAAAAGAAATCGTGCAAAAAAATATTTAAAAATTGTATAAATTCTTACATATAATAAACAATTTTGTACGATATACTACCTAAAATTTTTTTTATGCGGTGGATAGAGACCGCATAAAAAAAAGTCGGCCTTGGAAAATACATCAATGATTTATGAAATAGATGAGAGAATGCTTTCAATTAAATTAAATAATTAAATTGGACCTAAAGAAATTGTAAAAATATTTAATTCTTCATTGTACATATACATGGAGAAATTTCCAAACTATACATTAAATAGTTTGCTGCTACTCGTCGTAATCCAAAACGCGCATCTTCTTGTGATGAATTGGTTGAAAATCGCTTTTGTCACTTGAAGATAGGATTTCAATTGATTTGTTTTTTAGTACCATAAACTCAGTAATCAGTTTTTGTGACGACGGTCGACTGGTCAATTGCTTGTAAACGTCACGATAGTGATACATGCATGATCTCAGCTTTTTTTGGAATTTTAAGCGTCTTCCTGCATTGGTATCTATTTTAAGAAAATATATTTCCAATTTTTTCGAAATCTGGATCTCTGCATATATTTTATCTGCTGTAATAGATGCCGGTTCTTCTTGTCCATTTTCATAATCTATCAAACTATTGATAGCGTCACTGTCATCAACAGTGCGGTCCTCAATCATCTCGTCCAAGTCATTATCGCTGAAAGAATCAAAGCCTTCTCCGCCGATGTTATGTGCGAGCGCACTAATTTCAGATAATAACGTTGACGCGTTTTCGGTAATGTTTCGATTAATTACACATTCATATATTTCATTCACAACATGTATATGTGCATTGATAGGAAACATTAAACTGCTGCTAACGCCGCTAAGATTCATATACCGCATAAAAATAAATCGCACAAAAAAAATTGCGTAAAAATAAAATCGCACAAAAACAAAATCGCATAAAAAAGGACCGCACAAAAACAGGTTTTACTGTATACGTGTGTGACGTAGTGCGATGCGCGAACTAATTCTGAGGACAAAATACGGTATGGCACAGGGAAGGGTCTAAAGCGGATATTCAAAAAATTAACTCCTATTCTCGCTAAAGAAGCTTAAAAACCATGAACTTTGGCTTAATAAGCTTCAAAAGAACTTTTCAAAAGAAAATTAAGAGAACGAAAGGACAGTTCATGTACTGGCGAAGAATTCACAAAGAAAACGTCAACGACTCATTTTCCAATTTCCCCCCTTAAAATTTAAATTTATACCCTGTAGAACCTGTGACCCACGTTGAGAACCATGAGTCGGATTTACACCTAGAAAGTTAACGAACAGAGGACTACCCGGTCACAGTAATATAAACGGCATAAACAAAAAAACACACAAAAAAAAAACAGAAATTTAAAAACAAAACTAGCTCAACCTTGGTTTGTGTGTTTCAGTGTAAATAATGATTAGGAATTATTTATGTCGAAACAAAAAGCAGAAATTGCACTCTTCAATATTTCCGATCGAAGCCCAGAATATTCCCGCTGATCTTTTAGACTACAGTAAAACCTGTTTTTGTGCGGTGGATAGGGACCGCATAAAAGATATCGTACAAAAAAATATTCAAAAATTTTATAAATTCTTACATATAATAAACAATTTTGTACGATATACTACGTAAAATTTTTTTATGCGGTGGATAGGGACCGCATAAAAAAAGTCGGACTTAGAAAATACATCAATGATTTATGAAATAGATGAGAGAATGCTTTCAATTAAATTAAATAATTAAATTAGACCTAAAGAAATTGTAAAAATATTTAATTCTTCATTGTATATATACATGGAGAAGTTTTCAAATTGTATATTAAATAGTTTGCTGCTACTCGTCGTAATCCAAAACGCGCATCTTCTTGTCATGAATTGTTTGAAAATCGCTTTCGTCGCTTGAAGATAGGATTTCCATTGATTTCTTTTTTGGTACGATAAACTCAGTGATCAGTTTTTGTGACGACGGTCAACTGGTCAATTGCTTGTAAACGTCACGATAGTGAGACATGCATGATCTCAGCTCTTTTTGGAATTTTAAGCGTCTTTCCGCATTGGTATATATTTTAAGAACATGCGTTTCCAATTTTTTCGAAATCTGAATCCCTGCATATATTTTATCTGCTGCAATAGATTGTATATTTGTACAATGTATGTGTACATTGATAGGAAACATTAAACTGGTGCTAATGCCGCTAAGATTCATATACCGCATAAAAATAAATCGCACAAAAAAATTGCACAAAAATAAACTCGCACAAAAACAAAATCGCATAAAAAAGGACCGCACAAAAACAGGTTTTACTGTATAAGACACTACACTGTTTATCATGTCTCACTATACGTGTACTTATAAATGCTATAAACATATTTTGTCCACAGGAGCAATTAGTTGAGATAGTTCTTTCATCACAGGCAGCAAGCGCTGCAAATTTAGTTTTAGTATTATTGATATTTACGGCGACCCAAGAATAATTCCGCCCAGGATAACATCCATATGTATGGTAAATACAGTCAGATAGAGGTAAGACCAAGCATCCAAGTTATAGTAATCGTAGAAAAATAAACGTATTCCTTAAAATATAAAGGTACCCGACCCGCAACGCTGGGTTGAAATGTCAGGATATAATACAAACGCCTTAATACTAAATCTATCGACACTCTTCGAATATTTATTCCTACCGTGCTCAGTCTAAATGACCGATCCTTGAGAGAAAGCTATTGTTTTCATAATTGAACGTAGATAATAGTCAATTTGTTACTTAATGAGTTAATAAATTAACAACTTTCATAGAATTACGACACAAATTTATTTTATATAATATCAATTATAAACGTGGAAAATTGACTAAGAACGAACGGTAGTTACATAGTTTTCTCATTAACAAGTACGATATTTTCTTTTTAAATATACATTTGTCGGTCATATATTCTTTGCGTCTCAAAGAAATGTTCAGTTTTGCAATCTTTACATCTTACTTGACCAGTTTTTCATACGTGCGAATTTGAACTTATGTTGGCTAATGGCTTTAGTATATTTTTTTCGCCTTTTTTACCTTAAAATATATTTTTTCCGTTGTTTCTTTGTACATAACACAGGCATTTATTCCAGCTAGGTCCACAATATTTAAAAACGTCTTCAGAGAGCATCTACCTTTAATTTCACCCTTAGTATTTGTTCCGTTATCTCTACACTGAATTTCGTATTATTACAAAATCTAATCATTTCCGATATCACTTGTCGCCTTTCTGTATTGGATTATGCATGGAACTTAACCACTTGCGCTGGAAAGACGGGCCATGTACGTCGTAATGCTTTTGTCACAGAATGGCCAACGACGTGGTATGTACGTCGTCATACGATTGTCACAGAAACAAAAACGACGTGCATGTATTTTATAATAAATCGATGCTCTATATTCCCTTCAAAAAACTATAAAAAGTCCTAAGTCGAAAATAAATTAGTTTAGAAAATATAAATCTTTTTCCGATTTCTCTGAGGCATCAAACACTGTGTGACGCCCCCCAGCGAGTTACACTGGACCGTTCTGGTACAGGCTTCGGTGAATTTTTTGCCAGCGCAAGTGGTTAATACAAGCATTTTTTTCGTTGTATTTGCTTGTATGCAATTTAAGAGAAATATGGTTTGATTCATGCAATTTGCTTGGAAAACGTATCATTTTGTCTTTCCGTTGTTTGACAAATTTAGCTAATTCTCATTTATTTCCGCACATGGTTTCACCAATAGCAATCCTTCTTGCAAGTAGTTTTGTGGCGAATGAAGCACTCGTAAAGAGATTATCTGTTATTGTACTCCTTCCGCACCCCATAAATGCTGCCATCAGTTAGAGATGAACGAACGCTCGTCGTAAAATTGTATATGCTAACCAGAATTTTATTCTGAACTTATCTGGTTTGTTTAATATATACTATGTACGTGTAAATGTACGCCTAATCTTTCGTGGAATCAACTACTCATCAACAGTAATGAATGCACCTGGTTTATAATAATCTTAATTATTCTTAATAAATCGATCCCATATTTCAGATATCATAGCAAATTTATTGGCTTGTGAAGACTGACTTGTTTCGCCATTCTTATTAACCCTTTGCACTCCGAATTTTATTTCAATTTCGTTACCAGCAGCTCCCAACGCTTTTAAGTGTTTTATTTGAAATTTACTTTAACTAAAAATATAAAGCAATTTAAATAAATAAAGGAAGAAACAAATTCACTTAAATACCAATTTTATTTACAGTATTGTCGTATATTGAAATTTTCAAGGGTATGATATCTTTTGAAAGAACTTCCAAGATGTAACCCTGATTTTCTTTCACACGTTTCACAAAAATAGGTGGTTTCTCTTTTTCCTCCAGATGTTTTTCTATTCGAGTAAACTGCACAGTCTTTGTGTTTTCCTTCGGGATGTAGGAAGATTAAATGAGGCTTTCCATCTAAGCGATCGTGTTTATCATGTGTTACAGGCCTCCCCAATTTCAAATTTTGATGACGACAATCACGAATTAGCATTGACAAAATCTTTTCGCGAAATTTTTTGTGGGCTATAGGTTCTGTTCCTTGGTTTTTTGTTTTTTCTTTGTATAAAATATACGCATTTACCATGGAGATTTCTAATCCCCAAAAGAAATATTCCCTCCACCACTTGAGTGCTCGACGTAAAAAACAGTAAGATGTCGCGTATTGGTTCGCCATATCGACACCATCTATATTTTTATTATAATCTGTGATCACATCCAGTTCTTTTATTTCTCTTCGATTACCTGAATGTCTAACCCTTCTAGTGACATTGCGAGAGCGTCGATAACGTGTGCACGATATCTATTTATTTAGACATGAAAAAATGTCTGGGCAGAAATTTGAGCTCGACAAAGGAGGTGCCATAAAAACTGATCTCGAGTCACACTCGACATAGGAGTCCAAAGGGTTAAATCGTATAAACTTCGTAGTTTTGGTAAATACATCCAGCTCATGGTTTTTTGGAGAGAAAAAATGGAGGCCCGACTTCATATTCCATAAATATGAGATATCCGTTTTCATTGCGTTTTGTTCCCACTTAGTCCCCAACAACCTAAATGCTTTTGCTTGTGTGCACGTTCTTATATGTTGCTTTGTACGGTGGTCAATGATCGGAGAAAAGTCCGCACTTTTCCTTTCATGATATATCGTTCAACATATCATGTCGGATATCATATCAACCACTTCGCTAAGCTATTATAAACTAATCTCCTTCCAGGTTTGGAACCTTCGCCTATTTCTTTCTAATTTGTTCCATCCGAAACAGTTCCAAAATGTTCGACCTCTACATCACTCTCTCTTTCAGAGCTCAATAATAATCTCCTTCTCTTTTACCATCGACGCTTATTCTGCATCGTACAGTTATTCTTGCATGTTGTTTTCCATTATGGAAAGTTCTTCTTGACACTGTTATACAGCATAATAATATACTATATAGGAAATACAAAATTGACGTCAAAATATTGCTGATTTAGTTTTTCATTCCCCAAATTAGCACTCATAATATATCATTTCAGACAAAACACTTTAGAGTTATTGCACTGTGATGTCCACCTCTGCGATTTCGGTGAATTTGCCATAGAATAGTGTTATCAACCACTCACATGCATACCTGACGGTATTCCATTCAGACAGTATAAGAAAGGGACTCATTTCTTTTCCGGTGGTCATACTAGATAGAGATAGACTTCCTTTTGTATTGATTGGTAGGAAAGGTTACATATAATTTTCGGGAAAAAAAGTAAAACGAGAAGTAAATATCGAAAAGTACATTGTATGTTATTCTAGGAAAAACTATAAAGTTTGATAGCGATGTGACAACATTTAAATACGTAAACGACGTACAAAAGATTAAAAACAGTCAATTTGACCAATAGCGGTAGGTTTACCATCAAACCAGAACTGACTAAGTGACGGCTCGCTAGAAGCATTGCCAGTTGAATTCTCTCAAATCCCCGACATCAGATTACCCCGCTGCAAGCTCACAACTACGTCACTTCTATCACGTGAGTCACATCTCGTACATCCATCCGCTGCGATTTTATACAATGGCGTAAATTAAGCAAAAGCAAATATTTTTTAACCGAAAAGTGTGGGTAGTGTTTTTACTTAATAACATAAACATAAATTTGTAATCTGAATTCAATGTAGGAGAAAACACAGAATGGAAGCGAGAAATAATGTGATGGTGTAATTATTTAATTAAACGAATATTGCCATCCAACCTTTCTTGACGAATATTATTGGGTTCTGGAAAATTTACGCGCAAAAACTAAAGAGGTCGCAATGTGGCTTCATGCATTTTGTCATGTGGATTCGTCTCCTGATTCTGCTCCCCGCCATCAGTTTTCCACCGTTTAACACTAGAACTACCGACTATTCAGCAAACCTACTTCTACCAAACCAGTCAAAATGACTCATTTTACACCCAAAACTCGAGAAGCTTCTACTTCTGTGCAAGATATTATATGTTCAAGCATATGATCATCATACCTCACCTTTCATAATATTTTTTTTGGCATATCCTGTGGGGCCGGATATGTCTTTGAAAATATTATGAAGGGGCAACTTTCCAGGTGTAGCGCCTTCTTGTATTTTTTCCCAACTGGTTCGGTCTGCAGCAATTTCATTTGGTGGTTCTAGTAAAATACTTTCATTAGAATCTTCAGAACTTGAAAACATTCGAACACATCTTCTTTTACGTAAATTTGAATTATTTCCAAATTCGCTTTCTGAACATATTCTTTGTCTAAATCATCATTGTCACTACTGTCATTATCGACAAGATTATCGTGAATACCGCGCGATTCAATTTTATTTTCTTCTGGTTCATCTTCACAGTCATAGAGTTCACCATCCTCTATATCAGAGCATTCCATTGGTATATCATTCAATTTTTGCAATATTTCGCAAGTTTTCAATAGTTTTGCCATTTTCAGGACTTAGAAAAACTAGAATAAAACTATTTATTATAAAAATGAACATATAATCTTTGTATTTATTTTCTCACCTTACACTAATTGAAGTAATATATCGTATACTGAATACATTGTTATATGAACAAGAGCGTGATGATCTTCCAACGGCTATTATAAACGGACTGATTGAATGCAGTAACTTCTCTATTTGATGGTTATTTTTACAATGTTGCCTGATATAATACTGTGATGTGGCAAGCGACCAAATTCCAAAACAAAACAATAACACACTCCTAACAGAATCTTCAAATGTTTTACGACTTCAGATCTAAATAAACGCCTTAATAAATACCAGTCAAAATGACTGGTACTGGTATAAATAACCAGAGTATCAATTTATTTTGATTCAGAATAAATAAAACATTTAAAAAATATATTTTACCATTTCTTTAGTTATCACCGCAAAAGTCATTACACCATTTCGGAAAAAAAATGTAACATAAAGTAGAAATATTTAAATCAAATTGTAAAACCGGTCAAAATGACTGGCGCGGTAGTTCTAGTGTTAAGTCACAGCGTCACTATTTAGTGTAGCGCCGATCAGTACTGCCAGAAATATTCCATTGGAACCTTAATTGTACCGAACGTCGCGAGAACAGAGTTAGGCGCCGGACACACTCGTGTGCCAGTTTCATTCGATCACGTAGATACCTGAAAATTAAAGGTTGTCTGACATGCAGACAGGGACGATATTCTCACGTAATAAACTAAATACCAATTTCTAACGAAAATAGACATGTAATAACACACAACATGAAATGGATAAATGTATTTAATTGCATAATTAATTCACTAAAAACTTATTTCTTTTTATCAATTATTACTAAAATTTGTTGTGATCATTCTATACATAATTTGTGCGTTAAAAAACCTTGGGCGATTTTATTATTAATTGTATAAACATTAAAATTGTTGTAAACTCTTTGAAGACGTGAAACATAGAAATAAAATGTATCTAAAAATTAAGTGTAAATTTATAGAAATATTAATCGTTATAAACTCTTAACAAATGTGAAACGTATAATGTAAATGTACATAATGATATGTAGAATAATATTGTATCTATTCCTGTTAATACACCGAGATCTATTGAACTAAATATTTGAATAAGATAAAAAGTAAAGTAAAAGTAGTTTTGTTTTATCCTTCTTCGATGATATATTTTGTTTCTCTTCTTTCTTATTTCTTTTCGTTCATCTTAGTAAAACTTAGTAAAAAATAATTAAAAAAATCAGGGTTAAATAAAATAATTATGTGTTTAAATACATCACTGCCATTTCATACTGTGCTTTTTAGTACATTTTCATTTTCATTACAAATCTCTATTTATTTTCTTATGTGAGAATACAGACCTAAACTTCATCTCAGACATTTTACCTCTTCGGGATGTCAATTTTAGGCGCTTGCCACTAAACACATACGTACGATCGAGCATCCACCATAGTCAACAGTGTGGAAATGCATAGACCGGTCCATCAACATGTTGTCGGCTATCGATTAAAGCCCAGCATATGACCGTTATGCGGAAGAGGTTAATTTGCAAGTATGTACACCATTAGGTCAAAAAGATTGTAACGCGACGTCAGAAATTTTGTCGAATGGGGATGTGTCTGCTAGCTCCCCCGCTGTCCAGTTTTCTACAGTACGAGTCCTAACGATGCGACACGGTTCCACAGCCTGTATTGCTTTCCCTCATTCTTATCCCAAAAACTCCTCATACCTCTCGATCTAATAACATTGCCACCCCCCGCAGAGCGGAGTGCGGTAGAACTACGGGGTTCCGGGATTTTTTCCTTCCACTACGACACCTGCCTCAACTATGGGTAGTCAATCGTTAGGAGTTACAATCGTGGGAGCATGGTTATAGCCGAATCACTATGTTACGCGCACCGTTCAAACGAGAATCGCGTTCTGTGTCGTCGATTCTACGAGGGTTGTAAACACGGTTGTGATTGAATTATGCGCGTTTTCTCACGACCGTTTAGGGAGATGAGAATGATTTTGTTGTATGTAATGAGATAACAAAGAACGTATATTTCCTCGTCAAAAATATATAACAAACGAGCGGATCTCAGTTATGTTTTTTTTATACAGTTGCGCTCGACGCGCTTTTTTCGAGTGACCAGCAACTGTGTAACGTTGCGCGCGCGATTGTTTAGTGACGTTCGTTTGTTGGTGCTCAAAGTTCTGTTTAACATTCTCATGGGCAATAATCATGAAGTGATGTAATTTCGTGCGTTTTTGGAAAAAAACTCATCTTCCAATCAGAAGGTTTTTCTTCGTCGTTGTTCCATGATTGGATTGCAAGTTTGCTCACTAACTTTGGAAAATAATATTGCGATTGCCAATGAAGGTTGAATTCGAACTCATGTCGAAGACTTAGTAAAAGAGAAAGCAAGGTATTTTACTTGATTAAGACATTTTATCTCAAAAGTGCAGCGCTGATTAAAGATGTTCTTTTTGGTACTTTTTTTGAAATGGTCAGCGAGGATTGAAAGAACGGAGCGTTGGAACTATAATGAATGCATTCTATTTTCTCAGACGTCTAATGCAGGTATAAATTCGTTTGTGTTTTTGAGATAAGACATCTTTATAGCTATGTAGACGACTCATAAAATGATGTACAAACACACAGGTAGACTTGTCAGTGAGCGGAGATAACTGCTTTAGTATTGTCTATGAGTGAAACACGGTAATGATTGGAAAGGGCTTGCCGCGACCATTGGGGCAGTAGGGCAAAGTGCCTGCAAGGTGAGTAAACTGATAGCATACCCGTCGTGAAGCGTGCGGTAACTGAGCGTATCTCAATTCCGTTTCCATGGGGGCCTTTTTAATATAACGCAAGATGGGCGCAGGAAGTAAAACTACATTAACGGTAACGATGCCACCGATGCTAACACTTTTCTTCACTACTATTCCATGTTTACTTAATTCTCCTGTTCTGGTAACACTGCCTGCAAATCACATTCGGCTCCTTTCACAACTCGCCAATTTCCCCGTAATTCTAAGATAAGAGTGAGAAGACGAATCTATCACTAGTGGTAGCGTGTGTTATTGTTAAATAAAATTTTATATGCTGTAGTCTGTTTCAAGTAATAACAAGTTTATGTCATAATTTCAAAATCATCAACAAACGATAACATGTTGAAAATTTCCAAAAGTAAGATTTTAGTCAAACTTAACCATACAAACAAACGTTCATTTCAGAAAGTATTACACTTACAACATTTTATTTTTATTCGTATGGTGACAGACAAAACGTTCTAATAGTGATTTTAACATTGTTGTACGCGGTGTTTTTCGATATGAAAAATTGACAAAAAATATATATTACTTCCGAAGTATTTCTCGATAAGCATACCAAGCTTCTTTGCCTCATTTAATGGCTGTGATGAAAATGAAGTTTGAAGGATATCCGATTTGATTAAATGTTCAGGACGTATATCGCTAATATAAGTGTGCAAATCCTATCGTTTAAAGTTTTATCATAGACTTACATAAAATAAAATTGTAAAAGACGACCCTTGGTATCTCATTTGTGATTCCTATAAATTGCAATTCCTCCAAGACTATTTTATATGTCACGTAGTACACTAATGTTTCTACCTTTAAAAAATGTGAATCGTTTCACTCCAATTTTAAAAGTGTTGTTCTGTTTTAAAGATTGCCCGAATATTAATGCGAGTATCGTCAACCGTTCTGCAGTGCGATTAATTTATACCGCGTTGTGAGAGTTCAGTCAATTTTCCATACATGACACATGGAACGAAATAAAAACGCACCGCGTGGAGAATTGTTTCTATGACTTCACAGCTCACCTTTGTTTTTTTTCGCTGAAGCGATATCAGATACCGCAACAGAGAAAATGGCACAGTAAGAGCGAAAGAAATCGACATACGTAAAATGCGTATTGTTCGTATTGTTGTAATCAAAATCAAATCAAATATAATATAATTCTGCTTACCCTTACTTCTGAGTGTTTATTGAGTAATTTATTTCGCAATAAGTATTGACCAAATAAATGTAATCCAAATTATATCGTGCCTCTCTAATATCCTACAACGGTTCCAGATTAAAAAAGGCAATTAAAGCCGTTGTATTATTGTACCATGGCCGGTAAAGCCATGAGTTCATAACAAAGCAACCGCGTCGTACGCTTGAAGAACAGTCTTAACACATTGCGGACGGATGACGAGATATCTCGTCATTGCTATTTCGTCGTTCGGGGCCGTTGACGAGATATATCGTCTTGCGTATTTCGTCATTTTAGAACACTGGCGTATATCGTCTTGCATATTTTGTCGTTCGGAACAGGTGACGAGATATCACACAGTTGCTACATGATTGTCAGCGGCAGTTTTTCATAATTTGTATTGCAAATGAATTATTTGAAACCCTGAAATATGGATAGCGGCAAAACGATTAGCAATACTACAGAAATATTTGTGGACAGTTTAACACTTTGAGTGCCAAGCGTTTCTTGCTATGTTGGAACCGCGATGCGATAAAATACTGCAGAGTATGATTAAATCGTGCAAAATGAAAGTAATGCACAGTTGTTAGAAGCCAAAGTATTGAAGCGCCGTTCCAATATCAATTGCTTTTACAAAATTGCAAATAGGATTCATTGCAAATTTTTTGCATTTTTAGTAAAATCTCTTCCAGCGGTGACCACCATGGCAGTCAACGTGTTAACTACTAACAAATCATCACTAATTTAAAGATATTTGACGCAAAAAAATACCCGGCCACTGGGTACGATTAGCAATAGAATGCTCGGTCCGCAAAGTGTTAAGATAACAGAAACGTAGGACTTTTACATCAGCGTGGAAACACCGAATGTGTTATTGGGAAGGGAGATCTCATATGCCATTCGCGAAGATATTACTGTATAGCTTGCCCAAGAAAATGTGGACTCTGGCTATCTTAAACGCAGTGACAAAGGAGATCGTATGCTGGGCGATTAGTACCCCCTCCAAATGTGTATTCCGATGTTTTCGGTCTTCGAAAGACAAAGAACTCAAGTGAGCAACCGACCACATACGCATACATCGTATGATCGGATCGAAACATTTCAGAATCTTATGTCAGCGATACGACGGGAATTGGGTCTTTGTGTGGATGACGTGCACGGCGTATAATGCCCGGAGGTGCAGATCAAAGTAGAGATATATCTTCAAATTTGGTGGTAAGGCACAGCAAGGGAACAGCGTAAATTCACATTCTCTGTGCTTCAGCTGAATTTAACAAATGTGAGTAACGAAGACAGGATGTTTTCGAAGTTACTACTTGCAATTTCTTTTGTATTAACACATCAGTTTATTCGCTATTGTTCTGATTCTCAAATAAAAATACCAAATTGTAACGGTATCAGGGGCCAAACTTTATTTCAAGTTATTTTCCATTTTTAAAAATTCATATTTCTTGCTGAAACGTTAGGAAATTTATAATTTCATCGTAGTTTCTTACCATATCATTCTTACCATATTTACAATATCTTGAATCTAGAACTCGTGCAAACATTTGCGCTCTTGGCATATCTAATTATTCCTGGCACTACTTTTTTTCATTTTATTCACTCTGTATATTACGTGTTGACCGTACCATGTTAAAGGTGCCAAAAAACTTCAGAGAGTCTTATATATGCGCGATTATTTCGATTGCCGAGCACAGTTCCATACATTGTTTATATGGGCGTGTGACGTCCAATTGGCGATTTGGATAGCAAGCCACCAATCTTTTGATGCATTTTTCTTTTATATTCTTGAAAAGTTGGTGTTCAATTCATCTATATATAACAGCATACAACAATGGCGTAAAAATTTGAAAAATAAATTAAAATTGAGGCTGTGGGGAGGAAAAGGGGCGCGAAGACCCCTTGTAAATATAATGCGTAGTCAGAATAAATCGCGCGCCTACCGTGATTTTTGTTCACTTAAGCAATTATTATTATATTTTCACTAGATTGCCCGAGATTTCTTGTATATAAGGCTATATGTTTATACGCCCAAAAACAGTCAAAATGATCTGGTCGCGGTGATAAAAAATAACAAATATGTAAAGTTTGTTTAAAATTAATTTTTAATATTTTTTATGTTATTTACAGTTATATAACAGGTTTTTAGTAAATATTAACTGTACATATTGACATTTTTATGAACTTAACCCATATTTAGAATGCGGACAAAATTTGATTGTAGGGTTAATCATTCGGTTCTTTTGTCAAAATGAATAAATCGTAGGTTTGTTGAACTTTTCTCTGGCCATAGTTTTTTTGTTTTGTTGGTTCCCTTCTTATCAACCATAAATAATCTCAATTTAAAATTTGTTTACAAGCCTTTAAGTGTCCACGAGTCACATATTTTCGACAATAAAAAAATTGTATTTCGTGCAGTGATAAAATTCTATTTTTCCAAGGTTCCGCAAAATTCGGCGACATTCTTCTGTATAATGAACGTTCTTATATGTTTGATAATGGGTTGTTATCTAAACGTCGACGATAATGCACTGATAAGATATATCCACTGTTGGACGTCCTTTCAACACCAGAAATCAAAGAAAATCGTAGCCAAAGCAGATGGTATCCTTCCAGGAAGATCGTCGATTGACGTCAATTTTTAGAGGCCACACATCCATCAGCAGTGTGAGTCATATTTTAAATGAAATTTTGAGTTTTTCATCAGAATCTGAACTATTGAACAAAAACACATTCCTTTTCCTTTGGGCATATTAAAAAGGATAACACTGGATTTTGTGCATCGATTCATCACTACGGATGAGACTTGGGTCATCACCATGATCTTCAAAACAAGAGGCTAAAGATGGTGTGAACCTGAATATAATCGGCTTCATCGAGTTCGTGTCCAGAAATTCCAAGAAGGTTTGTTGCATCAGATTCTTGGGATGCGAAAGGAATTTTATTTGTGGATTACTTGCAAACTGGTAAAACAATTAATTCTGAATATTATTGCAACCTTTTGGACCAGTTGAAGGAAAAATAAACAACTTGTCACAAGAACATTTTGACAATGGCTAAAATCCATGAATTAAAGTTCGAATTGTTGGAGCATCCGCCGTATTCACCAGATTTGGCCCCCAGCGACTTTCATTTGTTTCGCCCAAACTCAAAAATGTATGCGTGGCAAGCGTTTTTCGTCAAATGAAGAGGTCATAACGGCTGTTGAAGCGTATTTTGCAGACCTTCCGGAATCTCACTTCAATGGGATCCAAAATCGTTGGAGCAAGTGCATTAATGTTCAGGGAGATTATACTGAATAATAAAGGATATTTTGAACCATAACATTGTGTTTTTCTTATCGAACGACAAAACTTATTGAACAACCTGGTATATGCGCGATCATTTCGATTGCCGAGCACAGTTCCATACATTGTTTATGTGGGCGTGTGACGTCCTATTGGCGATTTGGATAGCAAGCCACCAACCAATTTAAGCACTTCCAACCAAGAAAAGTTGCGCAATTCAGCTATATATAACAGCATACAAAAAGTAGTAAAAAGAAAAATAAAGGAAAATTGAGGCTGTGGGGAGGAAAGGGGCGCGAAGACTTGGCATAAGGCGTAGTCAGAATATCGCGCGCCAGGGTCTACGTTCACTTAGCAAGTATGATTAAGTACTATAAGTATTATAGGAGGATTTATTCTATTACCTAATCAATCCTTATTCGACTCTATTCTTGCTTTGCTATAACCATATGCACGGAGTGGTGGTTAGTGAACTGGGATAGTGGGAACGGACTGAATACTTTTCTGATACTTTTCTTTAAACTGTGCAACAGCGAATTGTTGGCCGAACATTTGTCTGCTGTAGATAAAACCACAATGGCTCGGATTATTCGATGGCTGGAGAATATGGAATCGCTATGCATGTACGTGGGCAGTCCGATAAGTACTTAGCCTACAAAAGAAAAACGAAAATTTTGGAAAATTGACGATTAATTTTTCAACACAGTCTCCTTTTAACTCGATACACTTGATCCAGCAATGAAATCCGGGCATATCCTGCATGAAATATTGGGCAATGCAAGCGTTCTGCTCGATGGGTGCCGCGTTTGCTCGGAATCAAATAACAAGCGCATCCGTGAGACGCCTTATCAGAGCAGTGTTTGACACTGTTTAAGCGCAATCCGAAAGAGTTTATACGTCATTTTGTGACTGGCGTCGAAACGTGGATCCACTGGTACACACCAGAGACCAAGGAACAGTCGAAACGTAGACAAATCGTTGAATGTGCTCCAAGAAGGCGAAGACTGTCCTATCGGCCGGAAATGATGGTCACCGTTTTCTGGGATTCTTGGTGTGATAATTGACTACCTGGAGAATATTTACATCACAGGGCTGCACTATGCCGAATTATTCAGCCGATTCGACGCCGAATTAAGGAAAAAACGGCCCCATTTGGTGAAGAAAAAGTTTTTCACCACGATAACGCAACATCACACCTTCCATGTGTAAATCATAATTAGTATAAACAGTTGGCCCATCCACCGTATTCTCCAGATTTGGCCCTGTGTGACTTCTTTTTCTCCCAAATTGATAAAGTTTGGTGGAATTTGAGTCGAATGAGGAGGTTATCGCCGCCACGGAAGCCTACTTTGCAGATCGCCAGAAAACGTATTTTTCAGACGGATTGAAGAAATTGGAGCACCGCTGGATCAAGTGTATCGAGTTAAAAGGAGACTATGTTGAAAAATAAATCGTCAATTTTCCAAAATTTTCGTTTTTCTTTTGTAGGCTAAGTACTTATCGGACTGCCCACGTATGTCTATAAGGAGAGAAATAGAAAATATGATAGACACAAACACTATTTTATATAAAACCTCTAAATATTGTACGAATATAAGTGAATAAAGGAACGACCTGAACACAGGGAGCTTCAGTGTCAAAGCTCCCTAGTCCTGATGACGTACAATGCAACGTTTGCGAAACGTTGGCACAATGCTCGGAATCAAAACGCGGCATCCATCCCGAAGCCAACGCCTTATCAAATGCTGCGAAAGCCGTAAGGGAAAAATTGTATGAATATATCTTTAATAATCATTTTTAATATATTGGTTCTTAAAAGAAATCAACGATTCCTTCAACGTAGAACAAATCGTTGAGCTCCAACTACATCGTAATTCGGGTGGCAATCACGCAACAAGGCTCCTCACCTCTTGGTTATAATTGCTCCTAAATATTTAATCTCTGGGGCTACATGCGCAACTTCACTCATGCATGTTTGGTACGTACACCCCTGTTCATCACAACGAATAGTTTTTAGGAAAATTTCGTAACATAATTTCCATGTGTATAATCATAATGTATATGTTGGCAATTCCAAGGCTCCCGACTTTGATTTTCTAAAATTATAATTTTTGGTGAAATTATTAATACGTTGTTCAAGGGTTCCATTTTTTTTGCGTGTCAATATGTAGATTTCACAGTGATGCTATTTTCATAGGTATTTTTAGTAAAGGAGCCAGCCAAAGATTATGTTTGATACTAAATAATGATAATCCAAACTAGCTTCCATTCCGTTGAAATATGTCACAATTAATGTATAAACGGAAATTAATAGTAAAAACGTTCCCCTTTTCTGTACTAACGAAATACGCTACGTCAATAACACAAGGCTGTCGCTGAAATTTTTCTAATCGCCCCTTATGGTAACGCGATCGACTTCACGACTTTTTACGGAGGTGAAGGGTGTAGATTGTATAACAAAAGTGTTCAACGGAATGATTCAATAATATATATTTTCTCACAAAATGAACAAAGTTCACAAACTGAAAATGTACTATAATCGTAGTGAGTTTAGAGAATGAGTGAGTACTGCCTTGATCTAAGTTCGGTGAAAGTGCTCGAGCAAGTCACACCCAAGACTCTTGTTTCCATATGCGAAAAATGTGTTTCTCCCCTCCAGCTCATTTTCTTCCTCGTGCGTTGATTTGTGGATTTTCCGAAATTCGTGAAGGAAGTGGGGATATGCGTAGATTGTTGTCGTACATATGGGATCGGGTAGGTATCAGGATTGAAACAAGGTACTACAGGCTCGGCATGCGTGAAGAAAGAGGGGTATGACCAGAAAGGACAGGAAGGATTAGGCGATATTTGGTTAAGCGATAAGATTGAGCGTGGACGTTGATTAGTTTTTCGGGGTCTATTGAAATACGGAGGACAATGGGAGACTAAAGGCAGTGTTGGCTACGGTGGCCGATGAGTTGGAGGTGAAGAATCCGGGTTTCGGTCGTCTTGGGAACGAACAATCGCGATTCTCGTGCCTTGGCGTTGCCTATTGGACCTTCAGCACCCTGAAGAACTTAGCGTGCAATGGGACTCTAAAACAGCGTCATTACAGGTGATTGCAATCAATGCATTTAATGACGAGAGTGAAACGGTCATCAATGTTCCTTGCTACGTTAATGTAGGAAATTTAGGAAAAAGCGCATGGCAACAAAGACACTTTTACCTGTCTTACGCATGTTACAACGCGTTGTACGATAGGACCTAAGCGTCTTGCGCTTCCTTTGTACACGGTACGTAGTTCTCGGGCGATAAGGGACATTCTGCGGCCCGCGAAGGCCCAAAACGCTGCGCCCGAGGGGTCATTCTGGCGTTAGCAAGAAAACCGGGCGGACAACGAGTAAATCTTATAATTTTAAAATACTATATTTCTTACACAATGTTCCTTACTACGTTAATGTAGGAAATTTAGGAAAAAGCGCATGGCAACAGAGACACTTTTACCCGTCTTACGCATGTTACAACGCGTTGTACGATAGGACTTAAGCGTCTTGCGCCTCCTTTGTACACGGTACAAAGGAGTTGATGACGTAGTTCTCGGGCGATAAGGGACATTCTGCGGCCCGCGAAGGCCCAAACGCTGCGCCCGAGCGGACAACGAGTAAATCTTATCATTTTAAAATAGTATATTTCTTACATTAAACTCGAAATTACGTTTTCTGTAGATCGCATGGCATAAAATGCTGCACACTATTTTCTCCATTCGATAGAGTAGAAAATCACAACTTTATGGATGAAAAAAATATTGGCTGAACCTAAAAACAGATAAGCCATGAAGATTAAATCAGATGTGGCAACTACCAAGAAACCATTGCTTTCAATCATTCTGGCCGCGAACGCCTCAGATGAAAATTGGTTAAACCTCTACAATCTACATCAACATGTCGCTAATCCTGTTTTAATTGAACGATCTAGATGTCTTTTAATATGTAAATAATCGTGACCAAATGTTACAACGTACTTTTGAAACAGTTTTATTATTACACATAGTTTGTGGATAAATACAAGAAATTATTCTTCTAAGTATCCTCTTTTGCTTACAAAACGAGACACTTCATGGAACACTCGGTTTCGTTCAATTGCACACACATTCCTGTAGCAAACGTAAAGGAACCTGCATTTTGGTGTTTACTAATATGTCGTCTGTTTACGGAAAATTGATTTTAGTATGTAAACAGCTTTATAGTAGGCATTAACCCATTGACTGCCACGCAAATTTAGCGCGTCTTGTTCTGGGTACCACAGTTTTATTTTAAAGAAGACATGAAGTTTTACAAAATATAATATTATTAAGTTACTGACATAATATTGTAATTGTAAAATTATATGGCATTTACAGTATTTTTATTGAAAGAAAAACACTTTTGGTACAGACGCTTACTACGAGATATCTCGTAGTTGGCAGTCAATGGGTTAAAACCATTACGGAAAAATAATTCACGACCTGCTTAATTAATGTGGTGGACAGCAAATTAAGCCAATTTTTTCAGTGATAAGTCGTTTTCCTAATATGTTTGCCAAATACTGCGGATAGCACACATACCAAAAGTGTATATATATATATATATAGCTCGACAAGACGATAATGGTCTTTTCGGGCGTTGCATATAAGTAATGTCGGGGAGGTCCCATGCGATGCTTAGTCTCCCCCCTCACCTCCAAATTACTCAAATTACCCTCTCATGTCAAGCAAAAAATCCAAATGTACAAGTCAAATACATGTAGTGGGTGGCCTATTGGTTTTTTTTATTGTAGCAGGAAGATACTAAATGACGAATGTCAACAAACGCGGACACAAAAGTATTTATTCACTTACATGTTTGTCCAGTTTTGGTTAAGAATTAAATTAAATCATAAACGTAATATTGTCCAAGGTATTGTCCTGATCTTATAGATATGATCGAATCCTGTGGGCATCGATTTTTTCATTTCCCATTAATTGTTGATACGATGAGCCATTTTTTTGCAAACCGCCGTTTTACTTTGTTTTGGTCTTTATACGGACATTTCTTGATTTGATTTGATTTTTTCATCGACTATAGTCTATTTAATTAATTTGTGGCGATTAAGATGACTGTCTTAGCAGTTGGGGTGTTATAAGTGACCTATTCTTTGTCTATTTGGACGCTACAGAGCGAATTCTTGTTAAATTGAAATGTGAAATCTTTTTCCACCCAATGCTTTGGTAAATATAAAAACCTTCGGCATATACTCGCATGTGTGGCCACTCTATTACATGCCGGTAATGGCTGCACAGTATACGACCGTTTTTCGTTAGTGCTCGGTTATGCGCACGTTTACTATATAACTGACAAACTTCGCCAGTCCCATCACTAGATACTTGCATCTGTCTATAGACTCTTATTTAGTTTATTGATCCAATGCAGTCAAACACTTCGGCATAGTATTAAACGATCGCTTGGAGTGGACGTCTGCGGTTCAGAACCGTATGGTCAATGCGACAACGGTGCTTTATGTAAACCCTACAATAGTAGCTAAATAATCAATCAACCTTCAAATGAGCACATACATATAAAGAAGACATCAGATCAGTCTTAACACTTTGCGGACCGGGCATTCTATTGCTAATCGTACCCAGTGGCCGGGTATTTTTTTGCGTCAAATATATTTAAATTAGTGATGATTTGTTAGTAGTTAACACGTTGACTGCCACGGTGGTCACCGGTGACCGGTGCAAAATATTTGACTAAAAATGCAAAAAATTCGCAATGAATCCTATTTGCAATTTTGTAAAAGCAATTGATATTGGAACGGTGCTTCAATACTTTGGCTTCTAACAACTGTGCATTACTTTCATTTTGCACGATTTAATCATACAAGCGAAATCTGCAGTATTTTATCGCATCGCGGTTCAAACATAGCAGAGAAACGCTTGGCAGTCAATATGTTAAACTGTCCACAAATATTTCTGTAATATTGCTAATCGTTTTGTCGTTATCCATATTTCAGAGCTTCAAATAATTAATTCGCAACACAAATTACGAAAAACTGCGGCTGACAATCACGTAGCAACTGTGTGATATCTCGTCACCTGCCTCAAACGACAGAATATGCAAGACGATATATCTCGTCAATGGCCCCGAACGACGAAATAGCAATGACGAGATATCTCGTCATCCGTCCGCAATGTGTTAACATACGATGCCCAAAGAACCTACTTCCTGCTCAAATATATAAACAAATAAACTAGAAACCATTCAGAATAGACCTTCAGTCTTTTCAGCAATATAATTCAAGTACAAGTCAATTTATTCAAAACAGTACATTATAAGTCAAATACCAAATCTTCCCTCATCAAAAGCCGTTGGTACGAAACATAGGCACTTTCATGATTAAGGCAATACCATACGAACATAAGCTTCTTATACCCCTATTCAAGGAACATAGTAATCAATCATTTTTCCTTAAAGTCTGCAATGCTTCTGCATGCTACCGTCACTTTAACCTGGCTTCGCATACTCTCCACATCATTTCTTATAAAACAACATCCACTTTTTTTGACATCCATGTGCACGGTTCTTTTTAATTTTTCGTGTTTATTCATCGCACCATTTAACATGTCAAGCGGCGTGTTATTTGCCAGTGATAATGTACTGTTCATTACTAGCTCTACTAGCACTACATTCGATCACTACTACCATCAGTCATCAGTGGATAACAAAACGAAATTAAAAAATGATATTCTTAAATCACAATTCTTAATTTAACATTATTTCTTACCGAGAAAATGATTTGCTTGTCTCTCCGGCTCACAAGATATCGTTGGGTAAACATACGAATTAGATGCTGCCGCTTAACACATTGTTGACCGGCAATTTTCGGTAAAAGCTGTCTCAAGTCACCGGCTATTATGTCGTAATTGAACATGGAAGTGAAACGATGTAAATAACCTTCAATAAAGTTTGTTCGTGCATAATGCATTCAAATTGAACTTTGGACATACATTTTGTGTAACTTTTAATATTTTTCCGTATGATTAACTGTACAGCAGTCATTTATGCGTAGACGTAGACAAGAGGTTTTGCACATATATATCTTGTTTCGTTGCGCTTTCCTTTTTAAGAGCTAGATTATACCCCTGTCATTTCATTTTCAATAATCATTTTCCAAATGACCACAACTTATTTAAAAATCACTCGGGCAACTATATAAAGCATTCACGTATAATTTATTGAAAAATGCTTCACCGTCACGTTCCGTCGTTCTTGACACTTTCTAATAATAGAATAGAATAATAAAAGCCTCAGTACTAAGCAAAGTATACTTTCTGATAATAAAGCAGACACGATTGAACACAATGAACGAAATTTTGCTATATTCTAAATTGCCCTGCGTTTCAAAAATTAAAATTGCCGACGCAAATGCAAACACGAGTTAACTCGTGACCGGTCAGCAACGTTTGGCCATGAAAACACGAGTTAACTCGTGACCGGTCAACAATGTGTTAACACGTTAATACTCCACCACTTCATTTCAGGTGACACTATCTTCACGAGGTAGAAACATACTTAGTCTTCCTTTCCCCTCCAACGTATTCGAGAAACAAAAAAGATCCCACCACTGCACTCAATAACGTCTGAGGTGGGATCAACTCGGAAAACGCTTGCTATGACGAGTACGGTCGAATAGGTTCAGAACGAAACATTAGGAGTTTCCACGATCTTTTCTGCACCCACAGCCCGAAAATAACTTGTGGCCAAAGCGATGGCAACGATGTGCGCATCATCTCTGTCCGGGTAGAGACATCGTTAGGTATTATATACATTAATCCCCGAAGCTAAGGTCGCGTGTAGCATTACTAGACACACACTGTAGAAAAGTAATAGTGGAAGACAGGATTATCAGAAAAATATTAACCTAAAATATTCTACTTTTTAAACTTACTAATTAAACTACTTATTAAAATATTCTACCTTTTGTCATCCAATAGCGTAAGTTCATTCGAATCTAATGTGTTTATAATAGAAAACATTTCGACAGCACTTTCATTTAGTGAAATAATTATACGGATAAATATTTTTCTTGATTTAATTGCATTATTTCTTTTGCATTTGACCAAGGTTTCAGATTTATAATTATTTTATTCGGATTTGATTATAAACATTTGATTACAAAGGCGTGTTACATGTCGCGAGTGACATTGATGTGGAGTTGGCAGTAGCAGTAATGTAGCGTCATAAGGGAGCTTTGAGGGAACACACCTGGAAACCCTAGTCGGATCATTCTAACTTGACATGTGAAGCTTCTCTCTTTCTAGTGCAATTCCCACTGAAGTTTCCCCCATTCCTTAGAAGGCGCGTTATGTCTGTGCGTCTTCCTTCAAACATAGGCCCACGACAAGGTTGTGCGCATGATGCACCGCGAACTTAAAGTGACCGGACTACAGACCAAGAGTTTCTGTTGACATCTTCAAGACCAGAGTGTCTTCGATCACGTTGAAAATTTCAGTATGCTGGAAAAAGATACTCGCAACAAATTTTTCGCGGTTAGAGCCATAGTTTGTTTCAGTACGCATAACCAAAAACGCCAGGAAGTATCATTAACACTAGATTGCCCAAGGCAGTCATTTTGACTGTTTTTTAATTTCAATTAGAAAAACAATTATGAAATTGATGACACAATTTCTTAGAATTTGGTGACTTTTTCTATAACATATAAATGGGTTTATGAATAATTGTAGTTACTTCCGCCCTCCTTTATTTCCGTATATATATATATATATATGTGTTATATCTATATTGCCCAGAAGCAGTCATTTTGACTGCTTGGTAAATTTTAAATAATCAAAAGATTTTTATTTATTGAATTGAGTAAATTTCTTATATGACCTGTCCGGCTTTGTATTGAAATAACATTTTTTTTTTTCGATTACGGTAACATACTGATGCATGATAAATTGTCGATTTGGGCGTATACTTGATAAGTGTCAGTTGCTCAATAAGCTAAAGTAGTATTAGTTATTCGAATCTTTATAAAGTGTTGTTCTAACAAGTTGTTTATTTTATTTCTTTTGCGTCCTAACTTTATGAAAAAAATGTCGAACAGAAATGAATTATTGGAAAAGCTAACGAACATAAGTGAAGAGTGCTCCGATATAGAATCAAATGCAACAAATTCTGAACTATCATCTGAAGATGAAGCGGATTATATTCAAAGTGAAACATCTGACGCTGAAGATAGTGATGAAGAGTCGATCACCAATGATGAAAATGAAAGTGTCATCAATATGCCCAGGAAAAGGTGTAGGGTGCTAACTAGTTCAGATTCTGATGAAGAAACTGAAAATACGTTTCAGGAGGTCGAAACAGCTGCTGATGGTACTGTGTGGACAAAAATTGACGAAGGTGGTATTCTCTCGGATACCATCTGCTTGTATTTTCAAGAGTGTGAAAGGGCCAACAGGCTACGCAAAAAGGAACATTGTGGCAGATAATCTTATCAGTGCATTATCGTCGATAATAGATAACTATATTACCAAACATATAAGAAAGTGCACAGAAGAATGTCGCCGAATTTTGCGGAACGGTTGGACAATATCATTACCGGAAATACGTGCATTTATTGGGATTCTATACACACACACACACAAATCTTAAATTGAGTTATTTATGGTCAGCGAAGTGGGGTCCCGAATCTTTTAGAAAAACTATGGCCAGAGGAAAGTTCAAGCAAATCCTACGATTTATTCATTTTGACAAAAGAACCGAATGCAGTAGGCGCCTACAATCAAATAAATTTGCCTTGCTTTCGGAAATATGGGTTAAGTTCATTGAAAACAGTCAATATGTACAGTTAATATTTACTAATAACCTGTTATATAACTGTAAATAACATAAAAAATATTAAAAATTAATTTTAAACAAATTTCTTTACATATTTGTTATTTTCTCACAATGCAGTCATTTTGACTGTTTTTGGGCAATATAGGTATACAAGAAATCTCGGGCAATCTAGTGTTAAATAACTGCAAATCTGAATTACCGTTGTAAGAATCGAACGCGTCATCCATGAGTCACACTCTGCCGAAAGAGTAGCTGCGCTATGTATGCATTCCGAAAGATAAGAGGCAGTTCAGTGCACACCGCGATAGACTAAAGACGTGCGTAGTGTGGCTCGTGGTCCCTTTCATTCTACGACGTAATTCTTATTCCAAGCTATTTGTAACACTGGTAGAATATATTTTATTAATTTAGCAAGTCCGATTAATTTCCCTGTGCCTTCCCTCCTACACCATTATATCAAAATAGTGCCGAAATCTTCGACAAGTCGACGGCCGCAGCAGCATCAACACCGACAACTAACGACTGAGCAGTCGCTTAAGGGAGTATTCCCGTCTAGAGGCTTGATTTTTAGGTAACTTTTAGAATTTTTTTTAGGAAAACGATGAGGTCTTTCGGATTGCGGTTTTTTTCTACATATTAGTACACGTTTTAACAATTCAAAAATATTTTTTGTTCTCTCAAAATTGTAAACATGAACGCCGTACGAGAGGTTTTATTAAACAATAAAAAAAAAGTAGTTCCATGGTACCCATGATTCTGACCGTTCCGTTCATCAGAAACAAAAAAACAAAGAATATTATTAAAATATATGAGTATGGCTATCGTGTGAACTAGGACGAAAAAAAAATCTTGAAACTTAAAAAAATAGCATGACTTTGAAAATTGAGTATCGATTTTGTCACAATTTTTTCAGCTTAAAGTATTGTAAAAATTGTTTAAATAAATATATTAATTTGATTGTAGTTCACACTAAAGCAACATATGTGCTGAAGATGTGTGCGTTCTCTTAGCGCAATCGGTTCGATAGATTTGGCGATATCGTGGGTACCAATTGCGAAAAGGTAGTTTCAAGAAAAACGCGTTTAAAGTTTTTGAAGACAATTACTCAGACATAACACGCAAATAATTCCAGTTACATTCAATTTCCTATTCCGGAACCATAAAGGAGGCCTTCATCTTCTTCGTACATGTCTTGCAGAGCCGATTTTTTGACTCTGAGTAGCACTCGTTCGTTTTGAACGACATTGGACGACCGCTGCTCCGATCGGCTGACGCGAGTTTGGTTACGGGAGTGGGCGTATATTTCCGCTTGTTGGCCAATTGCAATTTCCATGAGGTTCATAATTTTTAAAATGGGTAAAAACCTTTCATTATAGTTCATCATGGCCAAAAAGGTCGCGATTTCTATCGTTTTTGTAGCACAGTGCAGGTGTTTCGGGGCCATGGTTCAAATCAACGAATTCAATGATTCGTTGCTATTCTGCGTTTCTGCACCCAAACAACGTCCAAGCAACTCATCATTCGATAAATCCTTGTAAATAGGTTTTATAATTTCTAATACGTTATCATTGAGAGGCGGATTTTTGTGATGGAAGCCAGCAAGCGTGCCGACCCGTATGCAGCCCGTAACAAAATACGAGCGCATTTAGAGCGCGCGGCAGGAACATCTGCATATATGTGGGTACAACTTTGTTAATTTAAAGAATTTGGGGAAATTCTTTTGCTCACATATTCTCCATGTCATATACTTTAAAAATATACAAAAAAAAAATCGATTTTTTTGACCGTCTAGACGGGAATCTCCCCTTAATATATTTAACGAAACAAAAGCTGCAACAACTGTCGGACATAAAGAGCTGGGAGGATGGAAGCAATTTGCATATCTACGCTATTCTCTTTTCTGAAGACACTGTAAATTACATAATTTCAATTAATAGTCCTGACAATTCAATGACGAGCGACAGAGACAGTCTCACTGATCTGATTGCCTTAGCGAACGTAGTCACACAAGACTTTCCGCAAACGCAAGTAGCAGCGGCCGCCACTCTATAAGATCTGGCAACAGAGACCGCGGGTTCGAAATACAGCAGGAAGACAACGCTGTTTAGCTCGGAAAACCAGTTTTGTATGTTGATACCACCGATTGACAACAACATCCCCGATCAAGCTACCATTTCGCCACGAATCGAACAACGAAATATGGTTGACACCAGACCCGACCAATGCGTATTCCCCCGAACCAAAACAAAGAACCACAGGACAGGGGCGGATTTACGAGAAATACGCGACAAATAGACCAAAGGTCCATACATACATAAATTTGTAATACTCCACCTGAACCTCTGGCTTCGAAAAAAGTTCATGCGAAAGTTCATCATGACCAACAGGATATCACCCACCATCTGTCGATTATTAATCGATTTAAGAAATCAGGAATGAATAGTCAACAGTCTCAGAACACACGAAGATCACGAAATTAACAGGAGTATAATTTTTGCTGAAGTACATAATGCGCCATTTTATCAATGGAACGCGTGGATCATCGACAGTTGCCAAATCGCACCGACTCGCAGTTGAGGAACTTTGGGCCGCTAAGGAAAATTTGTATACAATGTTCTACATGCTAACACCCGAACAACCCCAGACAAATACTCTAACTCGTTTATCGGGGACTTTGCTCAAATATTTGTTAGAAATATTACATTCTTGACTGCACACACGGCGTTCCGTCAAACAAACTTGTCATGGTAACGATAAAGTGAGGAGAGGGAGTGGTGTTATAACAGGATAAACAAAAAAAGATACGAGCTGGCTCGAATACGTAAGGGAGGACGTCTGAAACTGAGAACAGGGTAACATTTAGTAAAGAAGGCAAATGTTCACGAAGGAGTGCGAATGATGGCAATCTGGTTAAAAAAAGAGAATCCGTTACGGCTTTGTAAACGAGTTTTGGGCTATGGGGCCCATAGTAAGATCCTAACATTTGTTTTCCGATGATCAGTAATGTTTAAGAAAATTGCATAAAATTATCTGCATTCGCATAATCTTCCCATAACGTAACCTATAACTTCAAATAACGATGTAGCTTAGACGGCAATATTAAGCCACTAGTAAAACGGTGGTCGTACGTTCAAGTTTCTTGTTACAACTTCTTTTTCACCTCCACTTTTTTAACCTTCTCACGCACAACTCTTTCCTTAAAGCGTTTTTCTAACACATTGGGAGAATTTTCCTTCTAACTACGATAAGGGTTTCCTTTCATTACCACTCTTTCTGTGATGAGCATTTTTAGACTCGTATTCTAGGAATAAAACCGTCCATAATACAACGTCAAGAAGAAGAACAGATTCAAATTCAAAAAAGAACAGGCGAATGAGGTTTATACAATTCGTATCTAACCAGTGAATAATTGAGTGGGGAGGTAATGGGTTGAACTTAAGACACCAGTCCCAATTGTTTAAGCCTACACATAACTTTAGCGGTGGACAGGTAACTAATGCACATGAAAATCTGACATATTCCGCGTAACAATGGATTAATGTCATTGCTATGTCTGCCAGAAAATTAAAAAAAAAACGACATGTATCTGGTTGTTCAATAAGTTTTGTCGGTCGATAAGAGAGGGCGTTGCTACTAGTCCAAATTTGTTTTTGTTTTGTTGGTTCACTCTTCTTATTAACGTATGTGAAGGTTCATTTCAATCAGTCAATTCATTCTTTGTTTACAAGCCATTTAGTGTCGCCGTGTCACAGTATTTTCGACAATGGAAAAAATTGAATATCGTGCAGTGATAAAATTCTTATTTTTGGAAGGTGTAGCACCAAAAGAAATTCACGAACGAATATTAAGAGTGTATAATGAACGTTCACCTTCAATTAGAACAGTAGAAAGATGGGTTGCTGAATTTAAACGTGGTCGTACAAGCCTTGAAGACGATCCGCGTGAAGGACGTCCAAAAACCGCATCAACACCAGAAATCGTAGCCAAAGTACAGGATATGGTTTTGGAAGATCGTCGATTGACTGAGAGGGATTTAGTAGAGGCTCTACACATCTCATTAGGCAGTGTGAGTCATATTTTAAATGAAATTTTGAGTTTTAAAAAGCTGTGTGCACAATGGGTGCCGCATTCGCTAACAATTGAACAAAAACACATTCGAATGCGACTTTCTCAACAACATTTGGAGCGTTTTAAAAAGGATAAAGTGGATTTCGTGCGTCGATTCATCACTATGGATGAGACTTGGGTCTATCACCATGATCCTAAATCAAAATAAGAGGCTAAAGAGTGGTGTGAACCTGGTTGTTCGGCTTCGAAACGAGTTCGTGTCCAGAAATCGGCCAAGAAGGTTCTGGCATCAGTTTTTTGGGATGCGAAAGGAATTTTATTTGTGGATTACTTGCAAACTGGTAAAACAATTAATTCTGAATATTATTGCAACCTTTTGGACCAGTTGAAGGAAAAAAATCGTGAAAAAAGACCCGGTTTGCAGAAGAAAAAAATCATTTTTCATCAGGACAACGCACCGTGTCACAAGAGCATTTTGACAATGGCTAAAATCCATGAATTAAAGTTCGAATTGTTGGAGCATCCGCCGTATTCACCAGATTTGGCCCCCAGCGACTTCCATTTGTTTCCAGAACTCAAAAAATGTATACGTGGCAAGCGTTTTTCGTCAAATGAAGAGGTCATAACGGCTGTTGAAGCGTATTTTGCAGACCTTCCGGAATCTCACTTCAGGAATGGGATCCACAGATTGGAGGATCGTTGGAGCAAGTGCATTAATGTTCAGGGAGGTTATACTGAATAATAAAGTGTATTTTGAACCATAACATTGTGTTTTTCTTATCGAACGACAAAACTTATTGAACAACCTGGTACATTTGCGTTATCAAAAACGGAAAAAGTCGCGTGGCCTTTCGGTGGGATCGGAGCATTATTGTTCCAACTATTTCGTTCCTTCTCATAGTATACCGACACATCAGCACGGTACTTTTGAAATCACACGGATACTTTCCTACTATATTTTCATCTCCTACGGCTACATCGTAGTTCACGTTTTCATTATATTAGTTGCACTCTTCAACAAACCACTGACGAGTAACACGTTAAAATTAGTTTAATCTTCACATTTGCAACGCGTACCAGACACTTACATTTAATCTATCATATAAAAACTAGTTACAGTTTCACTTATTTCACTTCACATCTTTTAGTTTCAATAAGGAAACATCAATCATACGTAATACTAACTCCATACTAAACAGAGAAGATGGACCTGAGATACTGTTTAAACGAACTTAGAGAAAAAAATTTAAGAGGGATTATGGAAAAGAAATGCTTACGAGCGCATTCCATAATTGAAGCCTTACGTTTTTGTGTCAAAGCAAATTCAACAAAATTAATTCACTATTTGGTCAATTGATGAATATAAAACTAAAATGTAATATGGCCCCCCCAGTATCCGACACACTACTGCCGTATGTGCAGATATTGACAAAACGTAAAAGATGTATGAACAAAACACAGTACCCCAATCAATAATTCTACAAATTTACGTTAGTTCGAATTTATGTAAATAAACAATAATCGCGATTTGCAATGAATGACCTCACGGACATTATATTTCATCCAGTTACAGTTACATCCAGTTACTTGATCTCTAACGGCCTTATAATACCACGCAAAGAGAGAAGACTAAATACAATGCAGATTACACTATAAGATATGCCTAATAAAATATAAGAAAGAAACTGACTGAGCCGAGAAGGAGTAAACCAATTAAGGGGGAAGAGAGGCAAAAAACATGGGAATTGTAAAAGTTAAATATCGAACTACCGCAATGGGTTCAACGATTAAATATTGGAAAGTTCGGGTACAACATAAGCTATGTAGAGCTAGTCTCAGCAACTGTCAACCCTGAACGCACCATTATCCGACAACACCTCACACCTTGTCCTCTTACTTTCTTGAATGACACACTCGGTGGTACCTGCGCCTCTGTTATCTTAATCGCAGTCAGTCACACGTATGACGCGGTTCCTTTATTACGGGTTTCCGGTTTGACAGGTAATAATACTATAATATAACTTTCTTACCACGTTGCGTACCAAGCGTGATTACGTTTTGTTTCCTACCGGCCCAAGTTTTTATCTCGGCGCACTAGAACGATAGCGGAGAGATATGCGGGAAAACCAACAATGTAACTCGAGTAGATCCATGCATTGTCGATTATTTACATTTACAGTGCTATCGACCTATGTAATTGATACATTGTTTTGTTCCGAAATAATCTTATTGGTAAGTAGCTTATTTTGGATTTGGAAACGTTTATCGCTTTCCCTGGAATGGTCGAACGCTAACAAGCAAGAAAAAACCTTAAAAATACAACAACGTATTGTTTGAATTGCCTAAAATCACCACAAATGTGCTTGGACTGTTTCAACGAATTCCATGCGACATAGTATAATATAATATGTTATCCTATATAAATTAATAAAAAGTAGAGTGTTATTTGTGTCTTTTTTATTATTTTACGCTGTATATTCTATATTTATACTTCAGAACTTGTTCCATTAAATTTGTTTTCAAAATGCAACTGAAAATCTTATTTAACTCCGACAAGAAAAGTGTCACCCGTATATAGGTGACACGGGCCCCACTTGAATGCCCATCACCCAAGTATGGGTGACGCGGTACGCAACGTGTTAAATTTGTTTTCAAAATGCAACTGAAAATCTTATTTAACTTCAAGAAGAAAAGCGTCACCATATATGCCCCACGGAAGCATGCCCATCACCCAAGTACGGGTGACGCGGTACGCAACGTGTTAAGACGACCCATGTCACGTAGAACGCATGCATCCAACACGGAACTTTCAGTTCGAGCTATTTGAAACCCCCCAATGAAAAACGATTTGTTTTCATTTTATTGTAAAGTCAAGTGTCGGCATGTTGGAACCATGTATAACGCGGCTATCGTATTGTGGGGCACGCACGTTTTTTTTCGAATTAGAAAATAATTTCTTAAAAATTAAATTGATTGCTTTATTGTGTAATGCATCTTAAACTATACACCCCTTCCTTGATAATTATGTTGTTTGCACTATTGTAAACATGGTAACGCATAGATCAGAAGCAGATCAAGTAATTGTAATAGTGCGAGACCAAACACAATGTAATCCGGACCGTAGTTACTTGTTTAAAACTTATTATTTAACTAACTTTATTTTATTATCACCTTAATTGCATTAGAAAAAATGGGTCATTGTTCACAATGGAAATAATACGAGACGAGTCTTACAAAAATAGTATGAATTGTACAAGTGCAAAGTAGTGCTATGTTCTCCATTAAATTACATTTATGATGAGATTTATATATATCGTATTATAATCTGAATATATTGCAAGGAAAGTTATATACGTGTTAGTAACGGAAAGGAAATATTTCTACAATGCTTATTAATACTTTATCAACGTTATAATTTCCATTATTAATAATCACTTCTCATATTAATGTGAATGCCTTTAACATTATCAAGTTATATGCCGGTGTATGTATTAAGTATTTCCACAATAGTAGATGTTTCCTATATTTTTCCAATCAAAAGTAATATCTCTCTCCCCGATGTCACTGCTATGTAGGCTTATTTATTCGCTACAAGCTTCAAATAAATGATAAAAAATGTAATACTGTAAAGATACATCATACGCCATACTTCGTTTATATATTTTTCCAATCGATTGTAATATCTCCCTTCCACAAGACAGTAAAATATAGTTTATTCTTTTCTCAGCCGCACTCATATATAAACTGTGTTCCCGCATTATCCAGGCACAGTTTGAGCTAAATGTGGCACGAATTATGTAATTTCATACAGAAAAATGTTTAAATATGTAGGATGTGTGATTTTGTACGAACGAGTAATGAGAAAGTGTGCGTATGAGAGAGAGAGAAAGCGAGAGTGAGAAAGAGCGAACGTATCTATATTTGTTATTAGGAATGTTCCCGAAACCAATCAGTATAAAAGTGTTGAGCGCGATAATAAAAGAAGTGAGTCTTTGCGAAACCTTCAAGCGTAACAGTGTGTGCGTCATAGCGAATATTTAGAGATTATCAGCGAATGCGTTTAGTGAGTTTTGGGCGAACATTTATTAGCGTTTAATACAGAGTGCAGTGCGCGAAACATTACAACCATTACTTTTGTGTTTAAAACTGTTTAATATATCATTCCAATCAAAAAATCCTACAAATATAAGGGTTTATGCAACGTCTTGTTGCAGTATTAACACGCTAGTTTTTATGTACGTTCTTTTCTTGGTTGCGATATCGTTTCTCGGTTCGATAAACAACAAAGGCGAGCCAGCATCCCCCAGAAACGATTCTCCCCTTCTCCGCATGGCACAATTCAATTCCGTCCAGTGTGCCATGCAAAGAAATTTTACTGTATTTCGAAATTTCTATGAAGCTTTAATCTATATGCGGTCGACGATATCGTAAAACTGCTTCCAACGACTACTTTTTCGACCATAATTTAGCAGCAGCTATTACTTGCCCTTATACACGAGTGAAACAGAAATTTACACCTGATACATTATTATTATATTATATTATATATATTACAAAATTAATATTATAATAAATTATATATATTACAAAATATATAGTTCTATATTGTACGATATATAATACTATCAAGTAAACATTATACATTTTGTATATTCCTTGTGTCGTGGCATACACCAAACATATGTGGGAATTGTCTTAACCCTCTATGGACCGAATTTTGTTTGGTGGCTATAGAAAATCTATGTAACGTGAAATCAACAAATATCAATCTCGAAATACATATTAACAATGAATTCAGCAATTTCAACAATTTTATTATAACGAATACATTTTGTAACTTTGAAGTAACAACGGCTTACAACGTTTGCACTTGGGTGCATAAGAGCTTAAGTATGGAATTTCATGAAACAGTTGGCGTTTGGCATTAAATATAGATATACGTTGCATTTCCTTATTTGATGATTTTTTACTACTAAATTCATCATTGCTATCAATAATATTTATACGTCATCGGGCAAATACTGTTGGATGATCTTCGTTAGAATCAGAATCTGATAAAGAATCTTCGGATTTATTACTACTAATGCTTCTTATTCCTATTCATATTTTATTTTGATATGATTTTGTATCCATATTTTGGGCCTCTGATATATAAAACTGAAAAGCAAAGAAAACACAAACATTATCGCAAATACACTGAACCCTACCATTGTAGCCCATTGTGTCTTGAAAGTCATAAAGCTATATCATATGAAAATAGTAATCAAATGATTGTTTAAATGCAAACAAATAAGACATTTTTGATATACAAACTAAAAGCTATTACGTACGCTTTTTTTGTTTAAAAAACACCGATAGAAGAACAAATAATGACAATTGCACAAGACGGTTCCTTTGGCTTCTATTTGCAGACAACTTGCAAAAGCATTTACTTTGACATTTCAGGTTGGAGCTGATAACTCTAATTGGCGTCAAGTATGTTATTGGTTACTAAGGAGACATTATATAACAAGCCATATACGCCATCCAGTAAAAAAATAAACTATTTAATAAAATATCGATTTATCGATATGTAACTTCAAAGTCACATGGGCCCATAGAGGGTTAAGATGCTAATAAAAATTCGTGAAAAGTGACAAAACTACACACAACTCAAAACTACGCAAAAACTCGCTCGCGGATACACTCGCTGATACTCTCACGATTCGCTAAACGAAGAAGAAGAAGAAGACTCGCTCTTTTCTCGGCCTCCTTATATACTGTGTTCGTCTCCATGACAACAGTTTTATTCGAGAACATTCTCGCTACCCCATGCATACGCATGCATAAGTTTTGTAGGAAAATATCAGACAGTCGGCCCGGACCATTAGCCCCAGCGCCTCTCTTTTTTTTCATCATGCATTCTTTCTCATTCTCACTCTGTCATACGTACACGCTCTCGTTCCTCATTCGCACTCAATCACACACCCCACACATATTTGCAATATTACTCAATTTTTCTTCTACTAAGCGACATCACTATCCATTTGATCAAAAAAGTTTACGATTTTTCGCTCTGATGAATCTCTTATTCTTTTCGGAATCTTCTACTACAGGGACAACTAAACGAGAAACACGATAGCCAGTTACTTCTTTCAGACAGAAAAATGGCCTGATTATGGCCTATTTTGATTGACACTGTATATATACCGACTGGGCCACACGTGTATGACGTTAAACTATAGAACATCCCAAGTTCATTATTATTTTCAAGCGATGGAATCTCTTTGATTGCTTGAAATGAACGAAAATTGAGAACTTCTAAATTTCTTAGAATAAAAAACTTCCTAAAATGCTTGGTCTCGCAAATAGTTTCCTCCTTGGACGTACAATGAATTCTTTCACATTATCCCGTAGATCTGACGTGAAAGGCGACAGTTTGGGAACCAGATATTCTATTCTTGAGCCTCGGAGGGCTCCTTTGAAATTCGCCGTAAAAAGACTAAGACGGCGAAAAAACGAACGCGATTGAATACACAAAATATCTCAAAATATATCTGAAGAATGTAAAACCACAACCTACATTTGATCGGCACCGTTAAAAAAAAAATATTATATACGAGTGCTACTGTGAGACAGATCGTAATACTATTCCAGCGATGCTTCGCAAAGCTGTATTTCATTCGACGGAGAAATTTGGCACAGAATTTTTCGAGGCAACATAAGGAGAGTTAATAGAAAATGCGAAGACTAATGTAAAAAGCTGTATTACATTGAAGGAATACCGTGAAAAAACGCCTCATACATGGGCGTCAACGTGAGAGACTGGTTTACTACTCGAACGACGTTTTGCAGAACTGTACTCCATGTATACAATATGTGCCCATAATTATGAAAGTGGTCTAAGTCATATATTTCTTGTTTCGAGATATTTAATGAATTGCATTTGAATAAATTAAAAAATATTTTTACATTATGCGACATTTTAATTTATAATTTTATTAGTCTTAATTAATGGAAATTTACTATGAATATGAAATTTTGTGTGAATTTTATACGATAATATTATTTTTAAAGATTGAATTGACTTAGACCATTTTCAAAATTAACTGAATGTCCTATAAATGACTTAAAGCAATAAAGAACTTTGAGTTTTATTTGAAACAATAATTTGATTGAAATAATTCGTGAACATTTATTACATTTATTAAATATTTTTAAATAGTAATCCATTTTTATCATTATTTCGAGTATTTAAGATTCTTAAAATGTTCCTGAAAAACTGGAGGGATGTACGGTAGTAAACTCATAATATCTTTATGTTTTTCTTCCGATACTGGTCTAATGGTAGTGTATAATGGAAGTAATTTAATATTTCCGTATATTTTTGGTCTTCCTTTTTTAGGTGAAAGATCCAAAACGTGAAATTTAGAATCATCTAAAGATGTTTTATAGAACATTTTATAAGGTTCATTTTTCAAGAATCTCATCCATTGAATTTGTAGCCAAGAGACAGATTCACCCGCGGTATTTTTTACTCTTCTTGTTATTGATTCTTCTAGTAATGAAGTTGTCGTTATTATTAAAATTTGATTGTCATTTATTTTATTATGTAGTTCAGAAACGCGTCAAAGAAGGCCACGTGCCATTTTCAAGTTGTTTATATAATTTATTTAAATTTTTGACTTAGACCACTTTCATAATTAAAACTAAATGAATTCCATATAATGTTGAAATTACAACCACTATCTAATGGTTCATTTTTGACAATTTCGTAAAAATTACATTGAATAAATTTAGTTAAAAATAATGTGGTATGAAATAACTGATAAACTCATTTTTTTTAAATTTTGACTTAGACCACTTTCATAATTATGGGCACATATATAGAACTAAGTAGTGTACGAGTAATGTCACTGTTTTACACCACGGCTTGTCGGTCGTAAACACATAGCGTCTTTTGGGACCGACGACCAGTCGCGACGGTCAGTGTGGTCCGGTAAGTCTTTGTTTTGTTGAACAAAGCACCAGAAGATTTGTTTAAGGCTTATTGGAAACACGTGTCTACTTAGGAAATTGTCGCGGCTGGTCTCTATTGAATATTTCCAGATATTTGGTTGGTCCCTCAAAGGGGGAGTTTACGGTCCGGCAAGGAAAGGTGGGGGTATCAGGCCCGCCTACCGATCCTTCGAAATGAAAAGCGTTAGACTTTAAGTTAGTTGCATTTAGGATTTCAGTTAGAAAACACTTCAATCATTATTCAGTCTGGTAACATAGCTCTCTTGTAAATATATCCGGTTTAAACATACAGTCCACTTTAACCTTACCAATACGTACCCGTGCCAAACGAACCAGCATTTTTAGACAGCAAGGTACGGGGTCGTGGGTCGCGAATTTAAACGCACCGATTCAACAGTCACGTTTGACATCATGTCTTTTTTTCATTTTCAACGAAAAAAAATATGAAGTTAGAAAAGTTTCTCCGAAAACTGAAAACTAAGGAACAAGGAAAATTACTCAGATGAGCATACCATAAATGCAGAAACAACATTTACAGTGACGTAGAAAGAACGCAAGTGACCATGTGAAAGAATTAATTGTACCTCACTGGCGATATCAAGAACAAGTCAAGGTCTAAGTTGGTAAGTTTAAGGTAATAGGGCTTTCGATATGTAAAAGGCCCGCTTTCCGCTTGTCAGCAACAACAGTTAAAAGCGTCGAAAGAGAAATTAAGAGGTTTAATGGGAGAAACAAAATGTCTTGAAGAGTAGACCGAAGATTGCGGCTCTAGTGTCCACTGTCGCACAGTCCAGTTATACGTTCTTTCTATGAAGCAATCGTATATTTCAAAAAAGAGCTAAAATGATTTTAAGCTCAAAAAGAATGCAATTCGAATTTACCGGTTATATTAAACACTGTAGCGATTTAGCACCAAGGAAATGTAGGGTCTAAAAAATTTCAGATAATACAATGTATTTGTTTTCCATTGTTTAGTTCAAAATGCATAAAAAAATACAGTGATTACATATAGAAGTATAGATAATCGAAATTTTGTTGCATGTATTTACATTACGACCGAAATAAAAGACAGTCGATATGCTTCAGACATCGGCGAGAAACTTGAAAGTTCGCATACTGAATTAAATTACAACTTCTGCTTTAAGCAAATAACAACTGCTAATGTACAAAATTGTTTTTGTCCATTTGCTAATTTGTCGGACATAATAATAAAGAGCAGTCATTAATTATCACCGCAACAAACGACCTCTGGTAATACAAAGTACAGCCGACACAAGTTAAATTATTTTATAGTCCAATGTTGTATTAGTATTGGAATATTACGAATGAACTTCGTATAATTTGGCATCTGCATATTACGTAAGGAATAAGGACTGCAAACACTGGTGATCAAGTACAAAATCGTTAAGTATAATAATAGGTCGTTATAATAGTAGTAATAGTAATCTTCAGGTATAATCTTCTCTTCATATATGAAGTCTTATGGACAACGTGTATTCAAATTTTAATATATTATTATCGGAATATAATTTAAGAAGTAATAACGACATTACTAGATACTCGAATATTTGTTACTAATAAAAATGAATGTTCGACTACAAAATTACTGCGGCTCTTCGAATTTCCCTCTCCATCGTTAAATTGATTAAGCAAGGTAGATAATAACTTGCTAGATAAAAGTTCTGAAGTAATTACGAATATGATATGTGCTATCCGTCATCAATCACTGAATCTCCACTTAGAAAGCTCTTATCTTCCTCTTTGCATGCAACACCTTCCATCCAATTGACCAGTCTCTTATGTAGTATTTCGAACTCTACAGCTGTAATCCAGCAGAGATCGGCTTACCTTATATTCGACGTATAAAGACAACAGCCCGTACATACCTGTAACATAAGAAAATAAAAAGATCAAATTTTAATATGCACATTTTTACAAAAATTCCTCATTTTTACTCGTTCCCTATCCCGCCACTTGGTCTAATAACGACTGTTTGTATCATAAGTTTTACATTATGCATGTACTTAAATATACGCCATTTGGCAAATAAATGGTTCAGCTGAACGAGAACGAAATACTACAATAGTTCCCAATATTCTAAGGGGTGTTCTCAATTTTCAAATAGGATTATCGCGCTTAACTTTATCCAGCATTTGAATTATTCGTATAACGTGTATTTTTATCTAAAACTTTACATGGTTCTTCTCAATGATAATGAATATCTATGCAATTTTTAAAATGTGCAAACATGAATCTCCAACATACATTAAAAAAGGAGAAACAATTGCCATTGTTTTCAAACACATAAATAACAAATCGTCGAAAAAGCAGAACAGATACATGGTAAGTTACTATATGGAAACCATTTTCTGGAAAAATCATAGAACTTAAATACTCATCATTTATTAGTTCATTTATGAATTTCACAGCGTCAATTGCGCCAAAATGATAGCTGCCTAACAAAATGGATTGTAAATATATACGAATAACAGAAGAAAAAAAATTACTCTACAATAACGGAATCAATGGAAATCATTAACCCTTTCGCTACGGGAGCCCTGTCCGCCGAAGTACCGTCACTGAACGGAAACTCGCGCCGGAAATATGCACAGTGCGCGTGGTTTCTGCATATGTGTTGTTTTAAGTGCTAAATAGGAACTGTGCTGAATAAAACAATCATTGCTCTAATGTAATAAGTATATTTACATTTTTAATATGAAAACACTTCCAAAATTTTTAAAATGCAAAATACAAAACCCTAACCTGAAAAGTCTAATTTTTAAGAGTTAAAAATTATACATTAAGCAGATCTATTCCTAATTCTTGTAAAAACCAAATATGTAAAATTGTTTACTGCCGAATGGATTTTTTATATTGATAGAATATAATTGATAGAATTTATAATTTATATTATTATATGAAGAATTTATAATTATATATTATTTATAATTTAATTGATAGAATATTCGGTATAAAACAGTAAACGATCGCTCTGATGTTTGTAGTTTATTGCGTAATACGTTTGGATGTGGTTTCAACAAAGAGCAGTTATAATATAAGCAATAAAATCAACGGAAAATGCTCTGCCGATAACGAAAAATGTTGCAATCGACTATAAATGGCACTTGTACAGATTATTTCGATACCGCATATATGCGGCGCTCGTACCCAGAAGTCGTGGCGTGGATGCCGCGTATATGCGGCGCTCGTACACACAGCTCGTCGAGTGGATGCCGCATATATGTGGCGCTCGGCGCGAAAGGGTTAAATGAAACTTATGACTGTTAACAGACTGGGGCCAATAGTTCAAAGAATGATTGCCAGGTACTATATATGGAATGCAATGATAAATAATCCATAGAGAGAACATCCGCAGAAGCTGGATCAATATGATGTAGACACCATCGTTTAACGAGTGGAATAGAGCTCAAAAATATGCACTGCAAAAATAACCGTCAGTCATAAAAGCGAAATTAAATATATGCCTCTCAGTACGATAGCTGCTATTTGAAAAATAAGCAGATGCCATAGAAGAACAATTCATAGAAAATGCTCTGTAAATCAAGTTAATCCAAACAGAATATTGAAACTTGCTTTAGATACTCTGACATTTGATACGCGGCACCTGCCAAATATACGGGTTTTGGATTTTATGAGCAATACTACAGAAAAAATTACAGGAATTATTACTCTTAGTTTTAGCAGTTTTCGCTAACTTGTACTAAAGTAATGATATAAATATATATCCAAATAAATCTTCTCTACAGACTTCCAATTTGGAAATTCTGTATAAGGTACTATCACTAAGTGTATAATATGCACTTAGATATCTCTCGGTATATCTAGTTTAGGTGTACGGTGGACAGAGAGGCAAGACTTGAATTGGTTACAGGTATTTATTGCGGAAAATCACTCGGTACTAAATCGCGACATATAGTCGCTTACGCTCAAGAGGTAAGTTTCCTTATATACCCGAGCGAACAATAAGGAGCGATCAGTTTCGGGATTGGCCGGCGACGGATTTTCGGCAACGCACCTACAATAGCCCGTCGTATACTCTACTGGGATGGGTGTTGAGCATATCCGTATGCTCACCGCCATACTGTGTTAACTCTTTGCGCTCGACCGGTGCCTCTCAGGCACCACTCGCATCGATGCGGTAAATTGAGTGGTAACGCTGTTTATTTGTGTTTGGCCTAACGAATATCGCTTGACAAGTCTACCTGGCCTTTTGTAGATCATTTTATGAAGTGTCTACATAGCTATAAAGATGTCTTATCTCAAAAACACAAACGGATTTCAATGCGTGCATTATGCCTTGAGAATAATACAACGCTGATAGACGTCGTAACGCTTCTTTCAATTCGCTTCTTTAAAAAAAAGGTACAAAAAGAACCAATCACAAAATGCAATCCAATTGCAAAGTTTGTTCCCAACGAAAGTCCGGCCAAAAACGACAAACTGTGTACTATTGTGACACATGCCCCGACAAGCCAAGAATGCACCTTGGAGATTGTTTTACAAAATACCACAAGAAGAAAAATTATAGAACGTAATCCTTAATAAATATCCTTCATTAAGTTAAATAAATGTATGTAATGTTAAAATATACGAGTTTAAAGTGTCCCATTGTGCCTAAAATTATTTTAAGTTAACAGAAACGAACTCATGAAATAGGCGGATTACTGTCGAGTTGCTGGTCAGCCCGAGAGAAAAGCGCATCGAGCGCAAAGAGTTAAGTATCGATTAGAATACTAGAAATGAGTCATCGTTACAAATGAAAGTAAATGTAACACCTGCAGTTTCATTGGACGTGCCGTTTCACTGTGCCGTACAGGAGATAACATTTTTCACCAACTATAAAGCAAATTTGACGGTCAGCCTACTTCAGTCCAGTTTAAAGATTGCATGAGTGCTGGTGTTTAAGACTTTACGTCATCGGCGGTATCATGAAATATTGCGATACCGTGATGTAAGATATAGTGGTAACAATACGAAAATATGGATCTTCCCGCGCCGTTAAAATCATTTGCAAAATCACTCGAGATAGGTGCAACAGAAAATTTACGAGACTAGTTTGAATAAAAGACTGTTTTAGAAACAGTTGCAAACGAGGTCTTATAGGGGGTGGGAGTGGTCTCCTTTTTTTTTCAGTAGATAGAAAATCCACGTGAGCAACTAACGATACACACCTGGTGAAAAAATGGAAACATTTCAGTCATAGAACGCCGACTGGGCCTTGACGTGTAAAGCTCACAGGTACAGATCAAAGCAAATATGTACTTTCAAGTTTAGTGGCAGGTTACAAGCGGCAGAACAGTGCATATGTGTCCAGGGTTTGCGTTTACATAAAAAGTTATACATCACATTTCGACAAAAAAGGGTCTATAAACTCTCTTCTTCATGGATAAAATGAGACACAACACCATGGCACAATTGCGTCGAAAACAAAAATATTCCATTAGAATTGAATATAACTTTTATCAGCGCAGTAAAGATATTATTTTCTTTTTCATTTAAATAAAAGTTTTAAAAATTGAGTTTTAATGGTTTTTCCATCTGTTAAAAAATATGGGTGTATTGTTGGTTTGTACTTATATTAATTAATAAGCGAAATTGTGTACAATTTATGTTCAAGGCACACGTTATACGTGATCTTCTAAGACTTATTTTATTTGAAGGAGGATAAAATTGATTTTGGAAAATGAGCTCACTTTCCCCGTAAGAGTACACAGTCGTAACATGAATGAAATACCAAAGGTTGGTATTGGCGAAAAATAAATCCTAGTAAATTAACAAAATGGGTAAAGGCACAAGCAAAGTAGACGGTGAAATCTTAAGTATTACCATTGTATTGGTTTTGACGGGACTTGAGAAGGCTCTTAAATGAGGTAATGTCTCAAACCTGAGTAAGGGTAACTTAAAAACTTCAACTGCAGACTTAATTCACCAAAAGACGTACTCTGAGCGCATAGCTACTAATGACTGTTACATTTATCACAAATATTGTTTTCAGTGGATTCAGCTTTATTAATTTTGGACAGCATTACGTTAATATCCTAAATATTTCGATATCACATTATAATGGCCCAACAACATGATTTATCCTGTTTCAATTTAAGGATGCATTCCTTAAAGTTCCGTGACAGGTTAGCTTGTCTTGCATACTGGAGAAGCATTTTCCAATGATCAGTTAATTCTGTTAAAAGGTTGAGTGATGGCGTGTCGTCGTAGTGCGCAAATGTGCAAGTAAATGTACAAGAAACTACGCGTAGCTAAAATTGCGGCAAGATGTGTTGAATACATTCGTCATTGGGTGAGTCGATCGTATTAGAAATGTATTACTTTACATCATTCAATCCGCAGAATTACAAACATATTCATTTGCGGTGCGTGAAACTGTGTGTGTGTGCGTGCCTGCGCATATGCATGGACAAAAATATTGCAAAAACCTCCTAATCATTTATTTTGTTTCTTTTTTACCTATATTTTTATAGATAGAATGATTTTATAAATTAGTTTTAAATGCTAGGGAGGCAGTAATAACGTTGGTATTTTCCCCATTAAACGGAATTTAGTTATCCCGCACTTTGAACTGACGTAAGTTACCTGCTCACTGGTCAGCTCATATGTGGTCTAAAATAAACTTATTATGACTGGAGCACCATCGTATAATGGTTCAGGAAAAATGCAGCTAATTGCACATGAAATAGCCGATGTTAAAACTTGCAAAATCGTAATTTTGGCAGAATGAAAAGTATATAATTTGGAGAATTTATAGAAGCACCGTTATCTTTGACGCATGAAAGATATAATGCTAAAATAAGATTAAAATATGCAAGTGAAACGACTAAAAAATGCGACTAAGTAGTTTTATATTCAGTATTAACACTTTGATCTAGAATGGTCTTTTATACCCGCGAATCAGAACCTACGTTTATACGTAGGTATGTTCAATCAATAGTCGAACGGAACCTGGTCTGACAAAAGTACAAATCACGGAATATTATAAAAGTTGTTACAGTGCATCTGTCTACATTACCAGGTTGTTCAATAAGTTTTGTTTTGTTTTGTTGAGGGCGTTGCTACTAGTCCAAATTTGTTTTTGTTTTGTTGGTTCACTCTTCTTATCAACGTATGTGAAGGTTCATTTCAATCAGTCAATTCATTCTTTGTTTACAAGCCATTTAGTGTCGCCGTGTCACAGTATTTTCGACAATGGAAAAAATTGAATATCGTGCAGTGATAAAATTCTTATTTTTGGAAGGTGTAGCACCAAAAGAAATTCACGAACGAATGTTAAGAGTGTATAATGAACGTTCACCTTCAATTAGAACAGTAGAAAGATGGGTTGCTGAATTTAAACGTGGTCGTACAAGCCTTGAAGACGATCCACGTGAAGGACGTCCAAAAACCGCATCAACACCAGAAATCGTAGCCAAAGTACAGGATATGGTTTTGAAAGATCGTCGATTGACTGAAAGGGATTTAGTAGAGGCTCTACACATCTCATTAGGCAGTGTGAGTCATATTTTAAATGAAATTTTGAGTTTTAAAAAGCTGTGTGCACAATGGGTGCCGCATTCGCTAACAATTGAACAAAAACACATTCGAATGCGACTTTCTCAACAACATTTGGAGCGTTTTAAAAAGTATAAAGTGGATTTTGTGCGTCGATTCATCACTATGGATGAGACTTGGGTCTATCACCATGATCCTAAATCAAAACAAGAGGCTAAAGAGTGGTGTGAACCTGGTTGTTCGGCTTCGAAACGAGTTCGTGTCCAGAAATCGGCCAAGAAGGTTCTGGCATCAGTTTTTTGGGATGCGAAAGGAATTTTATTTGTGGATTACTTGCAAACTGGTAAAACAATTAATTCTGAATATTATTGCAACCTTTTGGACCAGTTGAAGGAAAAAATTCGTGAAAAAAGACCCGGTTTGCAGAAGAAAAAAATCCTTTTTCATCAGGACAACGCACCGTGTCACAAGAGCATTTTGACAATGGCTAAAATCCATGAATTAAAGTTCGAATTGTTGGAGCATCCGCCGTATTCACCAGATTTGGCCCCCAGCGACTTCCATTTGTTTCCAGAACTCAAAAAATTTATGCGTGGCAAGCGTTTTTCGTCAAATGAAGAGGTCATAACGGCTGTTGAAGCGTATTTTGCAGACCTTCCGGATTCTCACTTCAGGGATGGGATCCACAGATTGGAGGATCGTTGGAGCAAGTGCATTAATGTTCAGGGAGATTGTACTGAATAATAAAGTGTATTTTGAACCATAACATTGTGTTTTTCTTATCGAACGACAAAACTTATTGAGCAACCTGGTAACTATCCTTTCATATATATTCCGTAGTATTCACGCGATGCGTACTCTTTTCTTTGAGAGATACACCCCATCACCGTAAGCTCTATAGTTTTAGGCTACACAGCAACTTATTAGTTGCTTAATATTTATATTGCACTCATATCAATAATACATTTTACTTCCAGTTCGGCCAATACTGACTCATTGTGGTCACCGGGGGACTGTCGCATTATAAGAAAATAATTTATATTAACAATTACAGATATCCCTATTGTTCAGATTATTCAGTTGACTCACTTTACACCAAGCTTTCATGTTTTATGCTTCCCAGATCCCCTAGATATGCAAATTATTTAAACCATTGTACTCGGTACGATCTGTTGCAGATTCTTCAGATTCCTTCACGTTATCAGTTACTTTTCCTGTTTTGTTTGCATCGTATAGCAATGTTACATTGCGCGACGTTTCATCAACATTTCAATATTAATTTTTCTTTTGCTTCAATATAACAATCACTTCTGTCACTGAAGCGTCGCATAACAGTAGATAAGAACGCAGAAGGCACAAGGCTCTCTAAGCATCGACTTTTATATTTGTTTAAAAGACAGAAACAATGGCCTGGCGACGAAATGATGTCACCCCATACCTAAGCGCATAAAAACTCCTAAGCATCTAAATAGTGAGCTATTTTCTTTCCTCAACTCTTCCGATAGGGTTGGAAGAGAAACAGTTAGAAGGCAAGGACATTGGCTAGGTGGGACTTTTACTTATCGCAACCTCGGCAAGCTACACGTTTCTGTTGATTTTATTCTCTATATATTTCTTGCTGCATTATTACCTCTACCAACTTTTGTATTAAACGTGTCGTCTTCGATTCTGTGATTTCTGATTTGATACTTGTTAAATCGTTTGTCTACCGACACCATTTAGATTTGGCTTTAATTGCAACATCATTTGGAACATTCAATTACAAAATCCTCTTGACAGCCACACCTTTATGATCACATCGTTTATCAACTCAGCGTGTTAATTGCCGATTGTACAGACTAAATTCAATTCCCAAAATGCGATCACCGACTTTAGCACGCTTTACAATCACCCATCTACCAAAAGAAATTGTAAGTAACACGTGTTCGTTATTTGCACGTCCCTCCTAAATTATTTTCCCCAATTGCAATTCATCCGTCTTATCAAATCATACCCAACTGTCTTGATCAGTTCCCTTCTAACCATTCCAATCTTCGTCATACTTGATCCCAGTTGGATCGTGATTCCGCAGAAGACTGAAAACATACATAAAGGCGAGAACTTGATTCCGACCAAGCTCTTACATTTCTGTGCGCTTACGAACGTTTGAACTGTTACGCCAAGACCATTTCCACTTCGCGTCAATATTTCGACGGACGAAACATTCCTTATATATCGTGACAATATTTCCTCGCGATTTTACAGCAGCCTACTGGAGATCTTTTCTATGACTTTATCGATAGTACGTGTCTCTGTCAATGACATGTATGTGCGATACATGATTGGCGGGTCTGAGATAGCACATATCATCTTACATGATGACGAATTCGAATGACGACCTGTTAGCCCGCGTTACCTAAACCCTTAACACTAGATTGCCCAAGGCAGTCATTTTGATTGTTTTTTAATTTCAATTAGAAAAACAATTATGAAATTGATGACACAATTTCTTAGAATTTGGTGACTTTTTCTATAACATATAAATGGGTTTATGAATAATTGTAGTTACTTCCGCCCTCCTTTATTTCCGTATATATATATGTGTTATACCTATATTGCCCAGAAGCAGTCATTTTGACTGCTTGGTAAATTTTAAATAATCAAAAGATTTTTATTTATTGAATTGAGTAAATTTCTTATATGACCTGTCCGGCTTTGTGTTGAAATATGATGCATGATAAATTGTCGATTTGGGCGTATACTTGATAAGTGTCAGTTGCTCAATAAGCTAAAGTAGTACTAGTTATTCGAATCTTTATAAAGTGTTGTTCTAACAAGTTGTTTATTTTATTTCTTTTGCGCCCTAACTTTATGAAAAAAATGTCGAACAGAAATGAGTTCTTGGAAAAGCTAACGAACATAAGTGAAGAGTGCTCCGATATAGAATCAAATGCAACAAATTCTGAACTATCATCTGAAGATGAAGCGGATTATATTCAAAGTGAAACATCTGACGCTGAAGATAGTGATGAAGAGTCGATCACCAATGATGAAAATGAAAGTGTCATCAATATGCCCAGGAAAAGGTGTAGGGTGCTAACTAGTTCAGATTCTGATGAAGAAACTGAAAATACGTTTCAGGAGGTCGAAACAGCTGCTGATGGTACTGTGTGGACAAAAATTGACGAAGGTGGTATTCCTGGAAGGATACCATCTGCTTGTATTTTCAAGAGTGTGAAAGGGCCAACAGGCTACGCAAAAAGGAACATTGTGGCAGATAATCTTATCAGTGCATTGTCGTCGATAATAGATAACTATATTATCAAACATATAAGAAAGTGCACAGAAGAATGTCGCCGAATTTTGCGGAACGGTTGGACAATATCATTACCGGAAATACGTGCATTTATTGGGATTCTATATGCTCGTGGAGCTTACGAGGCAACACATTTTAAATTGAGTTATTTATGGTCAGCGAAGTAGGGTCCCGAATCTTTTAGAAAAACTATGGCCAGAGAAAAGTTCAAGCAAATCCTACGATTTATTCATTTTGACAAAAGAACCGAATGCAGTAGGCGCCTACAATCAAATAAATTTGCCTTGCTTTCGGAAATATGGGTTAAGTTCATTGAAAACAGTCAATATGTACAGTTAATATTTACTAATAACCTGTTATATAACTGTAAATAACATAAAAAATATTAAAAATTAATTTTAAACAAATTTCTTTACATATTTGTTATTTTTTCACAATGCAGTCATTTTGACTGTTTTTGGGCAATATAGGTATACAAGAAATCTCGGGCAATCTAGTGTTAAGCATGTACATGTTACACTTTTTCTACTGCAAATGAGAGGAATAAAGATGGTTAAAGCAGAGTATGCGTAAAGCGATTTTATATAAACCAAACTGGGTGAATTAACACGTATTTTAATTAACGTCTCAATAACTTGGATAGTTACAGATGTACAATTAGTAGCTCGGGAAAGTATGTCTACCAAGAATACAATTTGAAACGCTTGAACAGCTTTTATTTGAATAATGAAAACGAGTACCCTATCAAGAAGCAGGTTAAGCAAATTCTTTTTTATTTCTTCATCAGTCTATTTTACCAGCATCGGGGCAGGAATCCTATTTGCCCTCTCAGTCTCCGTTCGTATCCACTCGGTTGCTTCTAAGAGTCTCTAGCCATCTTAACATATTTAACGTAGTGTCTCTCCGAAAAATGGCATTACGCTGATCATATTGAAGGTATTTCTATTTGTATTTATCACATTAGGTCTATGATAGTGATCAAAACGTGGCTTTTCACAATTCACGATTTACTTCCCACCCGTAGATTTTGACGCATACAACTTTTGCAAAAACGTATCGGATTACTAACATTTCTTGTTCCGTTGATTATTTATTCTTTCCCATGGAGCCTAGGTGATCTACGTGTAGTACTCAAACATTTTATTTTTATTTCAATACTATGCATTTCGGGGCATTGCTTATATGGCCATCAATATTTGCAGTTGTTTTCAGAGAATGTTAATAAATTACCCCATATATTTTCTCCTTGCCTATATGATCAATTTCGTCACAGTACTTATATAAAACGTTTCAATTTTCCGCCGCACAATGAAAAATGTTTGACTTTGTGATTTTCTAACCCATCGCATATACCTCTCTGACCGACTGTAAAATTTCTCTTAAACTGCTTGAATAAAAGACTGGATGAAACTTGCAATCTGCTGTTTTCCTGCTTTGAGATCTATTTGCTTTCTTGGGAAATCACATAGTAATCCGGCTATAATAATATAGCTTGTGTTAGCAAACGTGAACTCTGGCTGTTTTAGTACCATCTCCATACACATATTTTTACGTTGTTACTCTTCAGGAGATCAAGAATCCGCGTGAACAAACTAACTATATACATCGGATGAACAAATGTAAACATTAAAGCGATTACTGACCATACAAGGTTAACACTAAATTGACGGAAAAACGTGTAAATATACATCACTATCTGGGAGTAAATACAGATATGCGGTGATAAGAATTTAAAAATCAGAATCCTGAGGAGGAAATTAATTTGAATATATATTCAAATCATTCCATTAATAAAAGACAGCAAAAATTGCTAAAAAATCATAGTAATAGCTTCTGTCATTTTGCTCGTGAAATTCAAATTCCGCCGAATTAACTGGTCCTGTAAATCTGGTGTTAAAGGCGTGGGACATACTTAAAAGGCTCTTACCCATAGACGAATACTGTGATTGTCATGCACCGTAGTATGTATTGTCTATGTGTGCAGCTATAGTCCCTCTCTCAGTTTCGATAACAGGCGCTAATCAATTATAAAACTCCTAATGAAGATAAGGTACGCGGTTTAACCATATGTAATATCATGCGAGAAACGAAAAAAAAAGATAGATAAGACAAAATTGGAAAATTTCTGGAGGAAGAGACCACGACAACTTGGCATAAGGCGTTGCTATACAAATAATTCCATCACTTGTTTTGAAACAAGGACGTAATCGATGGCGCCAATATTCCTTTCTGTTGGTCTTTATGTTTTAACCCATTGACTGCCACGCAAATTTAGCGCGTTTTGCGCTGGGGGCCACAGTTTTATTGTAAAGAAGACATAAAGTTTTACAAAATATAATATTATTAAGTTACTGATATAATATCGTAATTGTAAAATTGTATGGCATTTACAGTATTTTTATTGAAAGAAAAACACTTTTGGTACAGACGCTTACTACGAGATATCTCGTAGTTGGCAGTCAATGGGTTAAAGAAGGAACCCAAACATTTCTTCCATAACTTCCAAATTACACTTTATGCTTTCCTTGCATATTCGAATATCTTCTATATACACAAGTGCCTTGACTTTTACGATTTATTTTCATATTACACAGTCTATAAACTGAAAACCAGAACTCAATTGTGAGGATCTTGACTCTTGACCAAACACGCAAACTGGCCTAAACGCATTACAATGATAAAACCATTACTGAGTTCCTCGCTACTCTAATGTGATAGAACCCATCCCGGAAATCTAATATACTAAAATAACCTTTCCTTTCTGACACATTTAAATGATCTTCAATTATTGGTAACGAGCAATTGCCCCGCTCGATCATGTTATTGAAGATTCTATAATTACCGCGCATGCGGTCTCCTCCGTTCCTCTTTATCATAACCACAATGGGTAAAGCACAGTCAGGTTCGTTTGGTGGGATATGTCCCTTTTGGGTAAAATTTCTCAATATTTTGTTCAACCGTTTTTCATCGACGACGAACAGCGATACATTGTCTTTTATTTTATTTTACCCATAATATTTTCAGCAGAGATTTATTGGCACCTCTGTAAGGTGGCGTTGGCATATCTGGCGGCAAAATCGATTCCACGTCTATGAACTTCCTTCTAATGACATTTACTTATTTCCCTGCGTATTTAAATTAATCGCTGGTTTAGTATTGGAATAGTTACTCTCAATCGTAACAATATCGCAATACTCCTGCCATGAGGGTAGGTCGTTATAAATATTGATGATCGAGGGTAGATTCCGGCCATTCCCCTACTTAAGGTAGCATTTTATCACATGCTCTGAGTTTAAAGTATGCGAAGCATGCTTCCCTTTTCCTCCTTGATTTTGTACAAACACATACGATGTGACCGTTCTTGTAATTGTAGCATCTAATTATTCAAGGTACAGTTAAATCCCCTAGTCCACCGTTTGGGATTTCTACGGTTCTTTTCATAAAAAAGAATTGCTCCTTAGTGGTGCGCTGATATCTCTTCTGGGTTAACTCCCTGATTCTATTTTGGAGTGGTTTTTTTAAACCTACTAGTAACCCTGCTTTCGCCTCTATTCGTAGCATGCATGCTTGATTGCATTGTCGCCGCTCGATTACCAAACTGTTTTTCCCGGGTTCGTTAATCCGTCAATGCTTAAAAAAATTCTTCGTCAGACATAACACTTAGTCTGTGGCTAAACATCGACAGTCAACATTCGTCTGAAATCAAGTTGACGCTTTTCTCTTTAACTTTTTACTGACTAATTGATTTAACAATCAATCTTCTAAGTTAAATATTCTCACTAAGTATGAGACTTATTTTTCCCACGTGACAAAACCTGCACTTTTGTTTTATTCCGAAAAAATCACCAAGTGTTCTGGTATTCGATCTTGGCGTTGTTTGAATGAGATATAATTAAATACATTCAACTTCACAGAACTCTATTCCACATCGCACTATTCTCGGCCTCATTTTGATAATTCTACTTTGTTATAGTTAATAGTACTTACTCACGTCTCATCGAATCGAGGTTTTGAGCTTGGTCATTTGTCTGAGGTTGTTCTCTCCTGACCTTGTGGATATTCTTTTCTGGTAGTCATAAGTTTCCCTTGTCGACAAATTGTTACATTTCGTTGCATTCACGATCATTCTCATGTATTTCTTCGTCAATCCACGCGCCATGAGATGTCTACTCCCTCATTACCCTTACATAAATCACCCTTCACCTGCACCACAGTTAACGAAATTTGATTCTAATTCATTTTTTTAACTTCGACACATATGTTTTTCTCCTTAATCCACCCCCCCCCTCTCTCTTTTCCACTCTCTCGGTCGAGTTCTCGATCTCTTTCTTTGTTTAAACGATCCCATATCTCAACTACGAGGGCAGTCCGAGAAGTACTTAGCCTACAAAAGAAAAACGAAAATTTTGGAAAATTGACGATTTATTTTTCAACATAGTCTCCTTTTAACTCGATACACTTGATCTAGCGATGAAATCTGGACATATTCTGCATGAAATATTGGGCATGAGAAAGCTTTCTGCTCGATGGGTGCCGCGTTTGCTCACTCCGGATAACAAGCGCATCCGTGAGACCACTTCAGAGCAGTGTTTGACACTGTTTAAGCGCAATCCGAAAGAGTTTCTACGTCGTTTTGTGACTGTCGACGAAATGTGGATCCACTGGTACACACCAGAGACCAAGAAACAGTCGAAACAGTGGTCTGCGCCCAGCGAATGTGCTCCGAAGAAGGCGAAGACTGTCCTATCGGCCGGAAAGGTGATGGCCACCGTTTTCTGGGATTCACAAGGTGTGATCTACATACACTACCTGGAGAAGGGAAAACAGTCACAGGGCTGTACTATGCCGAATTATTGAACCGATTCGACGCCGAATTAAGGAAAAAACGGCCCCATTTGGCGAAGAAAAAAGTGCTCTTTCACCACGATAACGCACCGGCTCACACCTCTGCCCAAGCTACAGCCAAATTCGTTGAATTAGGCTACGAACAGCTGCTCCATCCACCGTATTCTCTAGATTTGGCCCCGTGTCACTTCTTTTTGTTCCGAAACTAGAAAAAGTAATTTGCTGGGCAGAAATTTGAGTCGAATGAGGAGATTATCGCTGCCATGGAGGCCTACTTTGCAGATCTCCAGAAAACGTATTTTTCAGACGGGTTGAAGAAGTTGGAGCATCGCTGGATCAAGCGTATCGAGTTAAAAGGAGACTATGTTGAAAAATAAATCGTCAATTTTCCAAAATTTTCGTTTTTCTTTTGTAGGCTAAGTACTTATCGGACTGCCCTCGTATGTTGGTGGAACCATAAACCACGGCTTGTACGCTTGTTTTCTATGCTAAACTGCATCACGTAGAACGGTCAGAATGCGTTTCCTTCTGCTCACTCGCATCTGTTCCGGCGTCTTTATCTCTCACTGTCTGTTACCAGCAACCATTTCTGTAATATCTGAGCTACAGAGGGTAATTCACCTTTTTAAATTCTGTAATGTGAAATAACAGGAGAGGAGTCCTGATCGGGATATATTGTTAACCGGGTGTTATAGAAATAATACAAAAAATCAATTATACTTCACGGTTTCTTTTACTTTTAATCAAGATTACAAATATTTCTTTATCGCTGAATCAAAGTTACAACAAATACAAATATTTGTTTTATCAAGTAAAAATTGTTCTACAAATTTTTTTATTGAAATGTTTTATTAAGATTTGGATTAACGTACGCCATTAAGATTTTTGAGGAAATTTGCATGACAACGTCACCCACGAACTTTATGTCGAAAGTATATTATTCTGCAATTTAAATTGGATTTTCTCTACTAGCTAAATTTTGTAGGAAGTTTTATAGCTGATTAATATTCAGTGCAGTACCATTTTTACAGGATTTGCAGTCCTCTTAAGTGATGTGACGCTTTTCAGTTTTTTTTTGTGGAGCAATGTCGGCTGGTGTTTTTTTCTATTTAGTTACATTAAAAATACAATCTTCATATTTGTTGGACGAGGAGTAAATATTCTGGAAAATCTAATTTCACAACTTGTACTAATTTCGAAGTTACAATTTATTGGGGAATTTTAGTCTGTACATATGGGCATAGTATCTTAATTTTTGTTTTGGTCGTATTCGTTAATAATTATGTCGATCGGTTTCGACGCTACATTGTCCTCTATTTGTTTATGTCTACATGAGCTTTGGCGTTAAAAGAACTGTTGGTTTCAGTTGAGTAAGTATTCTGTGCTCACGAAGGTTCTGAATTATGTTTCGTTACGTATAATTGTAAATGGTTCTGGTATTTCTTTGAATACCCCAAATTTCTATGTAGTTGATGTGTAAAGCTAAACATATGCAACAGATCAGGTTCTTCGTACCAACTTTAACACGTTGGCTGCCGTGGGGGTCACCGGTGACCGGCGCAAGAGATTTTACTGAAGATCCAAAATATTCGCAATGGGTAGTAATAATTATTTTATAAATTCAGTTATTGTTAGAATAGTGATGCGGTTCTTTGGTCTCCAATACTTGCACATTATTTACATTTTGCATAATTCAGTCAAACGCTGTAGTATATGTCCATCAATTCCAGATCTTCGGTTTTTTTGTCAGTTATAAGACAGCGTGATAATTCATAGCATCGCCGTTCTAATACGGCAAAATACGCACGGCAGTCAACGTGTTAACTAACAATATTTTTGCATTTAGGTCTATAAATTGTACAAATGACAAAAATACATCACCACCTCGCCCCAATGACGTCCGCAATCAAATTTTTTTAACGCGGAACATCGGTACGAGGTATCATTACCACATCTAGGAAATTAAAGGAAAAATTGGGTGGTCGCGAAAACACATATTATAGGTAGTAAACTAGTAACGTCGCATCTTATACTATTGTAAACTGGTGGTGAAGAGCAACATTAGCAGACGAACAGAATAGATAAGGGGATACTACACTTTGTTTCATGTAATGGTGTAGATTCACCATAAATACTTTCCGGCTCGTAAATTGCGATAACATTTTCATTTAGTGGAAGAATTGAATGAATAAATATTTTTTTAAATTTCAGTTTGTGTTTTTGTTACATTCGATAAAAAATTCAAGTTGTATTTATATTATTAATCATTTGAGCGCTCTTTCAGTTCTTGAGGATCGATGGTAAACGTCTCGTTTAAATGGTAGACACAATATTGGCAAATTTCCACTTTTGCAATGCATTTCCTTGACATATTTTAAATAGAAACGTTTCCCTGTTTAGCGTGTTAAGGGAAAGTCTACGCCATTGGATAAAACGATCGAGGGAGGACGTAAGAGGCAAAAGTCATGTTATGTGTCCTAAGTAACGCAGTTGTAAAATTGGCAATGGAGGTTATTTGACGTCACTGGAAATTTTGGGGGGAATTCAACTAGCGGCACTGCATTAGAGCAATGCGCGGAAACAGCGTAGCCGCGAAGCACGCCAAGAATTCCCGGACAACAAATGTGAAAGGGCTCTCGATAACAAAGGCCTCGAAAAGTGCGAAATTTACAAGGAGACAGTACACGACAGTGTAAGTGTTCCCATAACGTTGGAGAAAAAATCGAGGAACTGTAGAAGTTTCCTCTCGCTTTTTTTACTCGTGGTGCTGTTATGCCGTGATCGAGAAATCTCAAATATTTCAAGAACGGCCTGACTTCTTAGTCCTCTGACTCTGGACTAAGTGTAGTTTAATTAAAGATAGGCTTGAGAGAACTGATTTATTCAACTATACAAAACACAAAATATGCACACAAGTAACTCTAGTCGTTCCTAAATTATTACTAACTCGAAAAATCCCAAGCGGCCCTTAATATAGGCTTGAGGAAAAGTGGAAGGGATGAGAGTAAGGGATAAGGTTCAGAGGTGAAAACTTACTTTTTAGGAATAACAAGTATGACTAAGGATCAAGGGTTCTTGGGGTAGGACTGGACCGTGACGCACTTGGGTCTGTGTTTACCTATGACTAGTAGACCTATGACTAAGACACTGTGGTAGGACATAACAGTGCGAACGCGATTGCGAGAATGAATTTTGAGAACGTTTTTGTCCTGGACCCGCTCAACTGGACTCATCACATTAACGCGGGAGGGTAGAAGTGCTATGAACAGTGGGCGTGTATATGAAGCGCACCACTATGGGCCACTTGCGAGAAAGTTGTAATTCGCTGTAACATCTTGCGACAGATAGGCAGAGATCTCTACGCACTCCCCCTGCTAGTGAAAACGCTACGATGGAAATTATAGCGCCATTCTAGAACGATGTTGGAGCCAATGATATATCTGATTTGACTTGACCGTGATGAGACATGAGGTTGGGCTGAAGGAGCTTTCATGTATTCCAAAGTTCAGCCGCCAATCTATGAACGTTTTCAGAAATTGCTATGCAGGGGATTGCGCCGCTGCGAATGAAAAACGCAATTTGAGAAATAAAGTCTATTGGAAAATGAAATGCGCGTGCTCAGGACTTGACAGCATCATATAAGTAAACAGCAGGCAGAAAAAATTAACAATCCACTATCACTCTGTGAATTAATTTCTCCATAATTCACAGTGCTGTATAAATCAAGAACAACAAAAATGTGTGCATATCATACAAAACTAATAAAAGCAGGACGCTAAGTGCACATGCGAAAAGGAAAGATTGTGGAAAACAGAACTCATGAACATTTTTAAAATTGGGTTCTTCAAACCTTGTCGTTAAACCAGCCGCATAGAGTACATAAGTTAACATATCCCGACAAATCGGTGCTTAAAGTTCCTACTATATTAACACTAGATTGCCCGAGATTTCTTGTATACCTATATTGCCCAAAAACAGTCAAAATGACTGCATTGTGAAAAAATAACAAATATGTAAAGAAATTTGTTTAAAATTAATTTTTAATATTTTTTATGTTATATTACAGTTATATAACAGGTCATTAGTAAATATTAACTGTACATATTGACTGTTTTCAATTAACTTAACCCATATTTCCGAAAGCAAGGCAAATTTATTTGATTGTGGGCGCCTACTGCATTCGGTTCTTTTGTCAAAATGAATAAATCGTAGGATTTGCTTGAACTTTTCTCTGGCCATAGTTTTTCTAAAAGATTCGGGACCCCACTTCGCTGACCATAAATAACTCAATTTAAAATTTGTTGCCTCGTAAGCTCCACGAGCATATAGAATCCCAATAAATGCACGTATTTCCGGTAATGATATTGTCCAACCGTTCCGCAAAATTCGGCGACATTCTTCTGTGCGCTTTCTTATATGTTTGATAATATAGTTATCTATTATCGACGATAATGCACTGATAAGATTATCTGCCACAATGTTCCTTTTTGCGTAGCCTGTTGGCCCTTTCACACTCTTGAAAATACAAGCAGATGGTATCCTTCCAGGAATACCACCTTCGTCAATTTTTGTCCACACAGTACCATCAGCAGCTGTTTCGACCTCCTGAAACGTATTTTCAGTTTCTTCATCAGAATCTGAACTAGTTAGCACCCTACACCTTTTCCTGGGAATATTGATGACACTTTCATTTTCATCATTGGTGATCGACTCTTCATCACTATCTTCAGCGTCAGATGTTTCACTTTGAATATAATCCGCTTCATCTTCAGATGATAGTTCAGAATTTGTTGCATTTGATTCTATATCGGAGCACTCTTCACTTATGTTCGTTAGCTTTTCCAAGAACTCATTTCTGTTCGACATTTTTTTCATAAAGTTAGGGCACAAAAGAAATAAAATAAACAACTTGTTAGAACAACACTTTATAAAGATTCGAATAACTAGTACTACTTTAGCTTATTGAGCAACTGACACATATCAAGTATACGCCCAAATCGACAATTTATCATGCATCATATTTCAATACAAAGCCGGACAGGTCATATAAGAAATTTACTCAATTCAATAAATAAAAATCTTTTGATTATTTAAAATTTACCTAGCAGTCAAAATGACTGCTTCTGGGCAATATAGGTATAACACATATATATATACGGAAATAAAGGAGGGCGGAAGTAACTACAATTATTCATAAACCCATTTATATGTTATAGAAAAAGTCACCAAATTCTAAGAAATTGTGTCATCAATTTCATAATTGTGTTTCTAATTGAAATTAAAAAACAGTCAAAATGACTGCCTTGGGCAATCTAGTGTTAAAGCATGAACGATTAAAGCATCAACACGGAATGAATATCCACGTTTATCTTTGATTGAAAATCTTGCTAATTGTGTAATAGTTAAAAAATATTGCCTTTTGTATGAAAAAAAAATGGAAAAATAAAAAAAACTCTGTTAAAGACTTGAACACTACCTGAAATGTCATATTACATTATGAGGAGATTATACACAAAGAAAAAATATAGTAAGATTTTATATTCTTGAGAAATGAAACAACAAATAGGATTAATAGCCCGAAATTCGTTTACACCGCTATAATCTCTTCTTGTATGTGACACGCGTAAGTGTTCTACGAACTTCCGGGCAAGTAAAACGTGTACAACGAATAAAACGTATTAACATCCTTTCAGGCATGCACGTAATCTTCTTCCGTCCTTTGATAACAGATTTGCAATGCATTCCTGCGATATAGTCACATATACATTTACAGCATCATTATACACGCCGAAATATAGTGACTAACGGTCTCGCATCAACATTAAATTTATCGAAGAGAATTTTCTTGCAGTTAATAACGGGATTAAGTATGATTATTAAAGTATATGCAAACTCTTCTATGCATATCTCTTAAGCGTTGTGTAATTTCATGTAATGAACCTATTATAACATTTTGAACTTCTTCAGGAAAGTTCTTATTCACAGCAATACAAGCGCACCATTTAGTAACATTGGTTGTGTTTGTTTGGCGCTCATATACTCAGAGGTCTCAGCGTTCATAATTATAGTGTCTTCGCTCATTTTTCGGTGCGAGACACGCCTTATGCATTGGACTGTCCCATGAGAACTCTCATTTACATTAATTTCTTTAACCTTTTGATTGCTGAGCGCTCTAGACTTAATACACTGTCGACCACTTTGGCCATCTATGAGCAAACGGTTTCCCCGATGCGGTCGTGGTGATAATCAGCGACCGAACTACCTCAGATATTCCAAATAACTAAAATGTAATGAGTATCGTCAACGAAAAAATGTTGAACATGAATATGGCGTATAGATACAGCATAGTACGATTTTTACTGCCGTCCGGTGGCGCGGCATAGCAAAACATGCGCCGTCCTCAACGTGTTAATCATAGAATTATTTTAACCAAAATTGTTATTAGATAACATTTAATTTTCGGATATCAGCGGCATTGGATCAAGCAAGATGTACCGTGACAAGACGAACTACATCGTATGAGGATTCATCTGCTAGTACTACCTCCTACTTCCAGTTTTCCAGAGTACGAGCCGCGGCATCACTACCAGGTTGTTCAATAAGTTTTGTCGGTCGATAAGAGAGGGCGTTGCTACTAGTCCAAATTTGTTTTTGTTTTGTTGGTTCACTCTTCTTATCAACGTATGTGAAGGTTCATTTCAATCAGTCAATTCATTCTTTGTTTACAAGCCATTTAGTGTCGCCGTGTCACAGTATTTTCGACAATGGAAAAAATTGAATATCGTGCAGTGATAAAATTCTTATTTTTGGAAGGTGTAGCACCAAAAGAAATTCACGAACGAATGTTAAGAGTGTATAATGAACGTTCACCTTCAATTAGAACAGTAGAAAGATGGGTTGCTGAATTTAAACGTGGTCGTACAAGCCTTGAAGACGATCCACGTGAAGGACGTCCAAAAACCGCATCAACACCAGAAATCGTAGCCAAAGTACAGGATATGGTTTTGGAAGATCGTCGATTGACTGAGAGGGATTTAGTAGAGGCTCTACACATCTCATTAGGCAGTGTGAGTCATATTTTAAATGAAATTTTGAGTTTTAAAAAGCTGTGTGCACAATGGGTGCCGCATTCGCTAACAATTGAACAAAAACACATTCGAATGCGACTTTCTCAACAACATTTGGAGCGTTTTAAAAAGGATAAAGTGGATTTTGTGCGTCGATTCATTACTATGGATGAGACTTGGGTCTATCACCATGATCCTAAATCAAAACAAGAGGCTAAAGAGTGGTGTGAACCTGGTTGTTCGGCTTCGAAACGAGTTCGTGTCCAGAAATCGGCCAAGAAGGTTCTGGCATCAGTTTTTTGGAATGCGAAAGGAATTTTATTTGTGGATTACTTGCAAACTGGTAAAACAATTAATTCTGAATATTATTGCAACCTTTTGGACCAGTTGAAGGAAAAAATTCGTGAAAAAAGACCCGGTTTGCAGAAGAAAAAAATCCTTTTTCATCAGGACAACGCACCGTGTCACAAGAGCATTTTGACAATGGCTAAAATCCATGAATTAAAGTTCGAATTGTTGGAGCATCCGCCGTATTCACCAGATTTGGCCCCCAGCGACTTCCATTTGTTTCCAGAACTCAAAAAATGTATGCGTGGCAAGCGTTTTTCGTCAAATGAAGAGGTCATAACGGCTGTTGAAGCGTATTTTGCAGAGCTTCCGGAATCTCACGTCAGGGATGGGATCCACAGATTGGAGGATCGTTGGAGCAAGTGCATTAATGTTCAGGGAGATTATACTGAATAATAAAGTGTATTTTGAACCATAACATTGTGTTTTTCTTATCGAACGACAAAACTTATTGAACAACCTGGTACACTGCGTCGTGCATTCAGTGAGACAAACAGTTGAGGACACATCTTGAAAGACATGAGACGGATAACGTGTGGCTCGTGGTCAGAGATTGTGTACGACGCAATTGTAACCCCACCAAGCAAAATAAATCGTTTATATAGTAAATCCAATATATTCCACACTGTTAACAGCGAATTATAGTGACGTCGTCATAAACATATGTTCGTTACACGTACATTCAGTACACGTTTATTTACATATAACTGTATTGTACAAGAAAAAAAAATAAGTTACAAGAATTTGTTAATTGTTAAGCAACACAGATGCTAAGCTAATTTTTGTATATTATTCAAACTTTTTTGGTCGTATTTAATGTACAGTAATTTATGTGCAAACTTTAACAGCGTTAGTTATCTAGAACCGCCCGGGACCCTATAAGAAAACTTGTTACGATGGCATTTGATCACTATTGCATCCAATGTGTTAGTCTACTGACTTCCACATAAGACTTCCACATAATCTCAATAATGACCGCTTCCGAAATCAAGAACAACATAAGATTTGTAATAGATTCCTATAATGTTATGTCACAAATTGTTGAAACTATTAACCATTCTATTGAGTATATACGTGGGATATGTGTGTGTGTGTGTGTGTGTCGCGGCGTGTTTGAAAGAGAATGGCGCTTTGTGCGAATGCCGAAATGAGTGCATGGGACGGTATCGAGGGCCTGAGCCGATACGTGATGCGTAAATGTTTTGTCTGAATGTTTGTTTGAAGTATGCCGACCGCGACAGAAGACGATCGAAAGGGGAGAGGCGAGATGACCTACGAACTGTCGCGCTCAGCTATCGCTGGAGACGTAGACTCAACATTCTTATCCTCCAAACATTCTCAAGCGTAGGTGTACCGGGAAGATGTCGTCATTCCCATCGGCAGTATAGGACCCAATCGCGATAAGAATTATAACGCATCTATATATATCGGGCCAGCGGGCCAAATCGACAGTCTTAACACTTTGCGGACCGGGCATTCTATTGCTAATCGTATCCAGTGGCCGGGTATTTTTTTGCGTCAAATATTTTTAAATTAGTGATGATTTGTTAGTAGTTAACACGTTGACTACGCACGGGCAATATAGAATACCGGTAGCAAAACATTTGACTAAAAATCAAAAAATTCGTCAATGAAGTCTGTTTGGAACCTTGTAAAAGCAATTGATATTGGAACGGTGCTTCAATACTTTGGCTTCTAACAACTCTGCATTACTTTCATTTTGCACGATTTAACTTATACTCTGCAGTATTTTTCAATCAATTATCCGTGAATAGCAAGATATACGCTTGGCAGTGATTTAAACTGTCCAAATAATATTATAGTAATATTGCTAATGTTTTGTCGAAATAACCATATTTCAGAGCTTTAAATAATTAATTCGCAACACAAATATATGAAAAACTGCTTGTCTACAATCTACGTAAATGTGTGATATTAATCGTCATGAAAAAATATTAAACGACAAAATATGCAAGACGACATATCTCATTATGCCCAAAATTGACGAATTTATATCGTTTCAAGACGATATATCTCAAAATCAATGGCCGGTGAACAACGAAATAGCAATGACGAGATATCTCGTCATCCGTCCGCAATGTGTTAAGCAGCCAGTCTTAGCGATTGTAATCAACCCATAAGAATCTCTTGTTAATAAAGTTGTGTTTTTATTAAAAAAATAAAAGAAACCCAAGTGTGCGACAGAACGTCTCGCAAGCAGTCAGTTAGAATTGAGACGTAGAGACGTAGAGACGTAGAGACGTAGAGAAAGAGTTTGGTGACATAGCGACGATAGTGCGTAGTGGCGTAGCGACGTAGTGACTGAGAGACAATAGCGACGATAGTACGCGTAGTGACGTAGTGACGTAGGTGTTGAGAAATTCTGCTTTAGGCGTGTTTGCCGAATTACAACTGTACTGTTTTAAATTAATAAACAATAAATAGGATTCATTCAATAACACCCTTAACTGAAAAAAGCCTACATATATTTCAGCCTTTATAGCAAACTACAGCGGCAGAAGAAATACATATTTCATTCAGATGTTTGAAGGCATTTAAAAAAAAGAAATGGGTTCCGTTTAACACATTTCATGCCAAGCCTAACTTGTCATTCAGGCCATTTGTTGTCAGTACCATTTGTTGTCAGTACCATTTACGGTACACATGGCGCTGCAATAGGTTTAATTGTAAAAGTCAGTCAGTACAAAACTTTTCAATTAGTAAAAAGAACCTGCTATATTCGCATTTGTTAAGTAAAAAATAAGGAAAATAAAATATTTACCAAAAGTGGAATTAAGTTAATAATATACGGGGATAGCATTTTTGGTTTTTCATTTGTTTCTGTTGGAAAAGAAGTTTCTATTGCTATCGTTCATTAGTTTATTGTTTTATCGTTTAATTTTTTGTATTGGTCGAGTGATAAAACGTCTTATTTGTATCCCTTACGATAGGCAATCAATTACGCAAAACTTTAAAATGGTACAAGAAAGTAGTAGTTGAGCTTTTCCTAGATACGTCAGTTGTGAATGCTTGGGTATTATGTAATAGGCAATAACGTAGAACTATATCAATAGTAGGATTTAGAAAACGATTTGTTAGTTATTTATGTTACTGTGAGGATGAAAACAACAACTTATCTCTTGAAATTGTGACAAACTCTAGAAAACGACATAAAATTGAAAAGCGAAGTGGCAAAGCGGTGACAGTAAAGCAACGTTGCATTTCATGCTATAAATAAAATGTAAAAAAAAAATCGGTACTCATGTAACAAGAGAAAAATCTAGAAGAACAGTGACGTTTTACAGCGATTGCCCAAACAAGCCATATTTATGCACATCTTGCTTTAACAAATTTAACCATTACCTCTATTTATTAATTATTGTATATATAACAATGTAAACAAATTTATGTACTTTGTTGTTTACTGCATTTTTTATAATGCCTCATTCTTTTAGTAGGAATATATTTTACAGAATTAAATTTGTCATAAAATGTATGTTTTCAGCGCATTAAATAAATATGTCTGCGTGTACCATTTATGGCACACGTGGCACAGAACGTGTTAATAAGTAAATACCATATACTTAGAAGATTAAGTTTAATCCGTATAAAAATAAAACGAATTGGTAATCGAGCGGTTGGAGGATCATGTTACATCATGTCCTGGTGTTATTGTCCTATCAGCACTTTTTTATGACTGATGATTCCGTACTCAGTTCATATAATGAATAGAACGCAATATAATCAAAACGGAATGTGAATACGTGTAATATTGGAGAAAACAAATCGTAGTACGAAACAATGTTATATATATTTTCTTCATACTTTTTATACAAAATAGACATTTTCCCAGCTGTACCATCAGTTACGGAACTGATTATACATGAATATTGTTTAAAGTTATCTAACTTCGTCCCATATGGGGCGTTAGTTTATGTTTGACATTCTTTACACACTTATGTATATATTATTATTATATATTATTATTTATATAAAGTTTTTAGCCATAACTGCTTTAAGATATCGATGTTCGTTCAAAAACTTATTAAAAACAAATATTTTTTCTTAATTCGACATAAACAACTTATATTAAAAATGTAAATGAAACAGCACAAAAAACAAAAAAATATCTAACGCCACCATAATTTAATCTTTTTGGTCATCACATTTTTTTCTGGAACATACTACTACTTTCAGAACTTTTTTCTCTATTTAAAGTTTTGTATGTTTTCCTCTTAAAAAAATCTGTAATCGAACTTTGCTTGCTGTTCTAAGCGATATTGTCAATTATGACGTACGAGGGCAGTTTTGCAGATAATTTTCGACTTCTTTCCGTACAAAAGTAAAAAAAAAATGAAAATTTTCCAAAACATGACGATTTGTATTTTTTTACATAGTTAAATTTTAACTCCATATCTTCATCAGAGCAGCGATGAAAATCGACATATCCTGCATGAAATATTTCCATGAGACCGCTTTCTGCTTCCATAATAAATCTTGAATGTTTGCTCATTCCGGATAACAAGCGCATCCGATTGATTTAGCGACTTCTAATATGGCTCCAATTTCATTTTCTGATATTTCAGTGTTTTCTGTTTCAACTAAAGTTTAACACGCATTTAAGGTTGATGTTTTTATTTCTTTCAGAAAGAGTGTCCGTGTTATACGTTGTTTTGTGACTGTCGACGAAACGTGTTATAGCGAAACCGTGTTACAAGACCATAGAGACCATATATTATTATTTATATAAAGTTTTTAGCCATAACTGCTTTAAGATATCGATGTTCGTTCAAATTTATGACCACTCTGATATCAGAGAAACCACAAAAAAATATTACGGATGTTCATCTTTTTTTCATCACATTCTGCAACTATTAGGCACATGATGTGAAGGTAGCCTGTCGTATAGCCGGTTCCTGAGCGATATTGTCAATTATGACATACATTCCATACGAATACACTATTCTATCTTTTCAATGCAACAACTTTTCGGCGAGACTAGAATCTATCTTTGCGGACTGACCCAGCCTACTCTATTTTGTTGCAGTCATCGTATCACGAAGTGTTTTGTGTGTACCTTATTGTTAGATCAAAATGGCCAACTAATGACTCGCGCGCAGATTTGCCAGCGACGTTGCTAGGAAGATCCTTCAGAAATCCCTCATATACCAAATGATCATCCCACCGCTAACCGCTCATAATTGTGACGTCACAAACTTCAAAAAGTCACTCGCTGGTCGCAATAACGAAATTTGACAAAAGAAAAACGAAAATTTTGGAAAATGACGATTTATTTTTCAACATAGTCTCCACGATCCAGCAATGAAATCTGGGCATACTTGCATGAAATATTGGGCATGAAAACGTATTTTTCAGATAACAAGCGCATCCGTGAGACCACTGAAGTGTTTGACACTGTTTAAGCGCAATCCGAAAGATTTCTACGTCATTTTGTGACTCGACGAAACGTGGATCGAGTTACACACCAGAGACCAAGGAACAGTCGAAACAGTGTTGAAAAATAAATCGTCACTTTTCCGGAAAGGTGATGGCGTTTTCTGGGATTCACAAGTAGATCTAATAGTACTTATCGGAGAAGGGCAAAACAGTACATTCTGCACTATGCCGAATTACAGTCGATTCGACGCCGAATTCAATGCAAAAACTTTTGGTGAAGAAAAAATGCTATCTTCACCACGATGCAACGGACACCTCTGACCCAGCCTACAGCTATTTCATTGCAGTCATCGTATCCACCGTATTCTTTTGTGTGTGACTTCTTATTGTTAGATCAAAACTTGCCAATAATGACTCGCGCGCAGATTTGAGTCAGAGACGTTATCGCCGCCACGGAAGATCCTTCAGATCTCCATATAACGTATTTTTCAATGATCATCCACCGCTGGATCAAGTGCATCGATAATTGTGACGTCAAAAACGTCTCAATTTTCCAAAATTTTCGTTTTTCTTTTGTAGCATAAGTACTTCGTCGGGCCAATAACGTAGATACCAGAAAATTCAACATGTTGATCGCTAAACTTTGAAATCGTTGTTAACTCTTCAAAAACGCATAGCGTAAAGTCTTTACAAAGGTGAAAAGTGTAATATGAATATACGTAATAATATGTACAACAATTTTGTATCCATTCTTATTCATAGATTTTTAGGTTAATTTTTGTTTTCGCATCACGTTTTTTAGAGTTTACAGGGATATCAATGTTTATAAAATTAGTAATAACACGCCTTCAAATGTTTGAACGGACGCGTTATGTATAAAATAATAACAACAAAACTTGGTAGTAACTAATAAAAGCTTCAGTGGTTCGTACAATATTTATAGGAATAAATACATTTTTCCACTTTACTTCTATTTTCCTTACAAATGTCTGTGGGATCTCAAATACAGGGTCCTCTAGTTGGCGAGGCAAGGTAACCTATGATCCTCAATTATTATATTGATGTATCATAGGTGACGAGTTTGTTGAATTGTATTATTTGGTTGCTTAGGAGTCAGCTGACGATAAGACGATAAGGCGTAAGGCGAAACGACGAAACGACGAAAGAATACGAAATAAAAGGAAAGTGTCTTAATTCTGTTGTTATTGTTTATAAATATTATATCTCTAGTTTCACGTAAAAAATGTCTACATGTATATTTGTGTAATTACATAAAACCGCCGTCCCAACCCTTTTTTAGACAACATTCCACTTCTTCGGCATGAGCATCTACTTTAGGCACTTGCAGCAAATTGCATGCGTACGGTCGACCACCGACTACAGTCGACGGCCTCCAAATGCACACATACGGCCGATCAACATTTACTCTAGCAAACTACAAGCAACGCTCGGCATACGAAAACTGTGCGGAAAACGTTCTTTTTCGGGTACGTACGCCATTGGATCGAATAAGATGTAACGTCAGTTCAGAAATGTCGTCGGGGGGAATTTGTCTGCTAGTCCATCCTCCCATTTCCAATTTTCTACAGTATCAATACTGACGTCACAACTCCACACCCTACACCCACCCTACAGCAAGAATCCTTCAAGTTGGGTGAAATAGCTGACGAGCAGCGTTGCCGGCAGCTCCCTCAGGAAGCCGTTGTGTAACACGTAGTCTGCCCAGAGCTAAGCGATTAATGACATCACAAACGTGTCGAGAGCAGCGTTAAGTGTCGCACTCACTAGTGCGGCCGTATTTTCCACTGGCGTAAATGCCAGAAAATTCAATAATGTAGGAATCGCACGTATGACGTTGAGTCACACGCTGCCGAAAGGGCAGCTGCGCATTCCAGAAAGAACAATTGTGCCCATAATTATGAAAGTGGTCTAAGTCATATATTTCTTGTCTCGAGATATTTAATGAAAACATTTGAATAAATTAAAAAGATATTTTTACATTATGCGACATTTTAATTTATAATTTTATATAGTCTTAATTAATGGAAATTTACTATGAATATGAAATTTTGTGTGAATTTTATACGATAATATTATTTTTAAAGATTGAAATGACTTAGACCATTTTCAAAATTAACTGAATGTCCTATAAATGACTTAAAGCAATAAAGAACTTTGAGTTTTATTTGAGAACAATAATTTGATTGAAATAATTCGTGAACATTTATTACATTTATTAATTATTTTTAAACAGTAATCCATTTTTATCATTATTTCGAGTATTTAAGATTCTTAAAATGTCTCTTCAAAAACTGGAGTGTGTGTATGAAGTAGACTCATAATATCTTTATGTTTTTCTTCCGATACTGGTCTAATGTTGGTGTATACTGGAAGTAATTTAATATTTCCGTATATTTTTGGTCTTCCTTTTTTAGGTGAAAGATCCAAAACGTGAAATTTAGAATCATCTAAAGATGTTTTATAGAACATTTTATAAGGTTCATTTTTCAAGAATCTCATCCATTGAATTTGTAGCCAAGAGACAGATTCACCCGCGGTATTTTTTACTCTTCTTGTTATTGATTCTTCTAGTAATGAAGTTGTCGTTATTATTAAAATTTGATTGTCATTTATTTTATTATGTAGTTTAGAAACGCGTCAAAATGATAAGTATATGCCATCGTGCCATTTTCAAGTTGTTTATATAATTTATTTAAATTTTTGACTTAGACCACTTTCATAATTAAAACTAAATGAATTCCATATAATGTTGAAATAACAAAAATATATCTAATGGTTCATTTTTGACAATTTCGTAAAAATTACATTGAATAAATTTAGTTAAAAATAATGTGATATGAAATAACTGATAAACTCATTTTTTTTAAATTTTGACTTAGACCACTTTCATAATTATGGGCACAATTGACGACTCATATCGGAAGACGTTTGAGAAAGATTGGTGGAGGTGGAAAAAAGAATGCGTGAGGTAGAGAGAGTCGACAGTGAGAAGCGAGACGAAAAATCGCGAGACACCGAGAGTTATCTTTTTGTTAATTCCTGTCACTTTTCATTATAGTAAAACGCCTACAAATTGATCTCTTCATAAAGACGTAACCAGTGTGTGTATGAAGAGATCGCCTTTTTCCCAGCTCCTAAGCCTACAATAATATACGCTGTATGGGGAAGATCTAAAGTAACGTCAGAAATGTCGCCGAATGTGGATTCGGGCGCTAGTCCTGCACCCTACTTGCGGGTTTTGTATAGTACGTATACGACGTCACAACTCCACAACCTATAGCAAAGATCCCACCAGTCCGGAGAAATCTCTCGAAACCGTAACGCTGCTCGCGTTTCACGAACGACTCTTGCCCATGGTCGTGTATGCCCCCAAAACGTCACCAGATGTCCCCCACTATTGGACACAACCGTGCTTCATAAGCTGCCTGGTTAATTCGAAGACAAATTTATCTTTTTGTGGAAACGTGTCTTATGGTTTAAATGTAATGTAAAATCCCGTAGCTTATGTCGAATAATGATAAGTATATGTCATCATTTGCCTCATTTCGAAGTTATTAACAAATTATAACTTGCTGAAAATCGCAAAAGAAAACATATCTTTATTCACATATAACAGCATAAATAATCCTCGTAATTGAAATGTTTCAAATAACAAAAATATAGTTGTAATGGGGCAATTCTTCTGCATTCAAATTGGATAGAAATAATCTCAATGCGAGCAACAGCTTCCGAAATCAAAATTAGATTTCGCGATCTGTTTTATAACAATGGACGAAATATGCAAAATACAACAGTTTCTATTCCTTAAACAAATTAAAATTTAAACAAAATAATGACGTAAACTCCGATTAATTTCACGTATACTGTATTATGTTTTCTCGGAGCCTGTAATGACTATTTATGTATATATATGTGTGCAATTGACATAATAGCTTCTGCAGATTTAATAACTCATATGCCTGCTGAGAATATAATAAAAATCAGCTAATCTTCATTACACTTTTGAACATTTAAAAATAACAAAAATCGCATATTTTCGGTACTACCGGAATGTACAGGTAATAAATCTGAAGGGTATCCCAGAATTCACGCAAGATTTGAATTCCGTCCCAATTGTCCGGTAAAGTGTGATCAGTGAAAAAAAACAGCGTAACAGCTGACCGTTTAGAGTTATTAGAAATGGGGCGCTACACGAAAGAATAACGCATTTAAATTTTTCTGTCTTCTATCTTCTTATTTATCGTCTTCAGACGTTTTTCTATCAAACTTATTTCTGACGTGAATTTTGGGACACTCAAATACATATAGCTAACACAAATCTCTTTAAATATAAACATATTTTTTCCCGTAGATTGCATTTTTTTCTATACTTTTTTACATGTCTTACAGTGAGCAAATATTCTAACGTCCATGAATAATTTAAACTACTCTTTTCAGCTATAAATAAGTTATTCTGCTTTAATGATTGTGCGAATATTAATGCGAGTAACTATGTACTCGGCCTATTTTTGCCCTGTTATAAGAAGAGATATGGGATGGTGATCGTAGGAACATTCTAACGGGCGGTGAAAAAAAGTTGGCCATTTCTGTCCTATTATTAGATCATCTAGAAAACTGATCCCACCGTCCAGCATAGGCAAATGTACGAAGAAGCCTCGTTTCATTATAAGAATCTAGTCCGAAATCGACCATAATCCCAACAGTTGATCCATATTTGATTATACACCCAAGCGATAATTGATGTTTCATCACATCCTCGCAGGAATACAGTAAACCTAGGAACCATCAGCCGACGTACAACACCTTATTCTAGTACCAAACTCGTACAGGTACGACCCACTGGGCTGCGTAAAAGAAGGTAACCCACCGCATTCTTAGTTGGAGATACATACATTCGTGAGAGTACGCGGTACACTCCTCTTGAGGATACCTAAAGTGTCACCGAAACGGAGATAAACGATAGGCCCTAGATTCTGCATTGAAACATTCTGGTGTCGTCGTTCACTGAAAGATGGTGAAATGTTGTGTAGCGGGACACGATTTATAATACGTAGGGAAATAACCGACCACCTAATAGAATAGATGGTCCATAAGCTTTATTGTTCTGCATTCAGAAATAAGGCCTTATTCTTTAGCAAACCGCGGCGATCACATATGCCACGGATAATCACTAAGCCATAACACGCGGGCCGCACTTAATGCACGATATCTAATATACGTCCATACCAGGTTGAACGTTTTAATCAAAGGGCAATTAACCAATAGACATTCACAAAAAGTTAACTGCTTGCCAAGCTTTCGACGGAAGCGAGAGTGGCTGGAATAGTGAATCTGAATCTGAAAGGCGTCTTAAATGAGTCTTGCACGAATACGAACTAACAATAAAACAGTTCTGTCACGCATCGGGAACATCTTTTTGACTCATATGCACCATTCCCTAAAGTTCCTAGTAGCAATACACTTCTCGTGAGTGAGTTGAAGAGTGGGAGTGCGACGATAAAGCAGGGCACTGACAAGAGCGTAAACTTGAAAAAGTTTACTATTTTCATTTGCTCAAAATACCTAAGTAGTATGTCCCAGTGTGTGTTGTCGATGTCACAATAATTCCAAGAGTCTGAGTTTTGTAACTGTGCGGCTGCCTTTATATACTGTTAAATCCCGCGTTTTACACCCTTCTCTGCTCGCTTTGCTTTGCTGATTCCCGCGCATCGTTGTGTCAAATGCGCACTCGCTCTGGGAACTTCCGTTGTCCACTTTGGCGCCTTCGTGGTCCCTAGTGTGCACTAGCCTGCATTCTTCCCCCACCTGTTCTAATCCCGCAGCAGAACAAAAGCTAGATACAAAAGTCACTAGTTTTAACACTTTATCGACCGCTAGCCTATTAATCGGCTTTTTGGTTCCAACTGTTATTTACCGCTAGCCGATTAATCGGCTTTTCAGTGGTCAACGGTTACATTAGATAAAATAAATATCAAATGATATTATGACAATTCTAAATGACAATAAAATTACACTACTCTGAAACCAAAGGATTCTCAACAACATATTCAGTATTTTTCAGTTATAAAGCTTTACAAATAGGCACATACACAATTCCTGCGCGATATCCAAAACAGAGTCGGTCGTTAGTGAGTGGCGTCTTCAGTCAATAGCGGTCGATAAAGTGTTAAGATGGCAATAGAATAAGTTCATAGGCAAAAATGTATATATATAGGGGCTAATTCCCGCATTTCATTTAAGTAGCGTTTAGTTTTTAAGTAGCGAGTTATGTTTGTACAGTATACCTTCAATTAATTATATTTTGTAAAACACCAAGACAGAATCGCCCCAGCCCACGGGAACATAAATCCCCTAATAATGGAAATTACTTGTATGTGGCGGACGCAACTAGTACGTCACAAGTTCTTGCCCGGCAGAGCCACGTATAAACCCAGCAATATACAAACACTAGTTCTTTGTGTTATAAGAAAGACAATTGTGGATGTTAACTGTTGCTTGTTTTGAAACTTAACTGTTTGACTGCCATGCAACATCATTGCGCTGCTTATTGTCTGTGGGGAACGATGTCGTAGCATCATGACATAATGCCCATTTGAGCGAAAGGGCATATTTCTCGCCTTACTCGAACATTGAAAGTCTTCATTAAGTTTTCACCCTAAAGAGACTTATTAAGATTCGCAAACTTGAAAATAAATTTTTCAAGCAGCATTTTTGGACACCATAAGTATAATTTTTCAAGAACTATGTGTCCAACCAAGAAGAACTTGTAATCATATGACGAAACATATGTTTATACATTTTTCCTACTACTGGCAACATTATTGGCTCATTGATTTTTACATAGAATATAAAAAGGTAAAGTTTTCGTTGAACATATTTACATTCTTTTCATTGCCCGCCATTTCGCTATTGTTTGATACCTTCCCTCTAGACAGTAAAGAAGAAATTCATTTGGTATAATACCATGCGCATCGATTTTGTTTGACAACTATATAAAAACAGAATTCTGCAAAACGACCATATAGAATTGGTTATAAAACTATTCCATTCCTCATATCAAATGTTTACTAGCTGAAAAAGTTAATGCACATTATGAGTTCCACAATACTTTTATTTCGATAATAAGACGTAAATGTCACAATTATGCATGTGAAATTTGAGGAACATCCGCGAGAATGAACAATACTTTCAAAGTATTTCATCGAAACATCAACAATATGAACGCCACAAAAGTATTCGAACGATCTACAGTGAGTCAAGAAAGTCTTCCTACACCCGACAATTTTCAATTATTCAACATTACAAAAGAAACTAATGTTCCACATTGTTACAAAACAGTCTATGGTGTCAAAGCAACAAATAATGATCTTCACTTTACTCCAAATATTCACGTATACCTGGAAAAAAATGTAAAAGACGTAAATATGTAGCTCACAAAAATCTATATACAGTAGTTATATGTTAAAGAAATTCATCATAAAAATCAATCGGTATTATATTAATATCTTGTTGGTCCTCCTTTGGCATCTACATATAACGGCCTGCAATGTTCTTGGCATCGATAACGTTAATGACAGTAATATTTGGCGGAATTTCTCCCCACGCAATTTCTAACTAAGTTTTTAAAGATTTCACGTTTGTAATATTATGCTTTTATATCCGATTGCGCAACTCAGCCCAAATATGATCTGTTGGATTGACATCCCGCAATTGAGGTGGTGCACGTGATTATTTCAGTGCGTTATACAAAAACCTTCACGATAGCAGCCGCAAATTTTGGGTTGTGAGTTTCTTGGAAAATCCATTTAATTTCCAATCCCAAACGTTGCATGGACAGCTTTAAATGATCTCGCAGTATGCTGAGATACTTCAATCAGTCCATAATACCATCAATGAATGACGGATTTCCCATTCCTGCTGCTGCAATTGCACCCGAAACCATGGCGTGCACGCTTCCGTGTTTCACCATTGGTACGAAGGTTTTGGAATCCATCTCCATTTTTTGTCCACGCCAATCTTTGGCTTTCCCATTAGATTCACTTGCTGTATTTACTTTCGCCGGTGAATAAAACCGTTTCCGGAAACTCGGAATTTTTCTCAATGTATTCCTTAGCAAAGCCAAGCATTCTGACTTGCTTTCGAAATAAAGGGGGTTTTCCTTGCTGGTCTACCGTGAAGTCCGGCCTTTCTAATAACCTTGCTGACTATTTCCGGATTACAAATTTTTCTTAATTCTTGTGCAACGTGTTCAGGCAATTTTTATGCATTCATTTTCGATATTTCTGGTATTTCTCTGATTGCAGAAGAAGCTCTTAAATATTTTTGGGCGTCCAGTTTTGGGCTTACCTGATGTCGTTCCTCTCCAGTTTAAGTTTTTTGTAATCGAATATACGTTTACCCGGCTTATATTAACAATTCTAGCAATTCGGTGTATGATTTCCGCCCGTTTCTTACTTTAATTATCAAATTAGTATGTGTACAGGATTTTTTTTCTTGGCGGCACGGTTATAAAATATTGTAGAAGTACTTGTCACAAGCTCTTTCTGAACTTGTCTGAAATGAAACTAAAGCTGTGAAACTAGCATCCCATATTTATTCCCCCAGGGGCTCTGAGTCATTCAGGACCCCAGTATGGGAGTGGTGAACCCGGGATACCCGAGCTAAACACCTTTCCATGATGTGCGGAAAGACATTGAATACTCAAGTTGTGGAAAGCTTCAGGAATAAGGAGTGAAAATACTAGTCAGCGGTTGCAAGCAAACTTGGGTGTAACTGAGCTATTCCTACGGCTGATCGTGTTCTGTCTCTGTAGTATATACACTTAAGTACGCCTGGTATGTCCACTATGTTGAAAAAAAAAATTATTATCGGAATACATTCTCGTAGACGATTACTGTCAAAATTTCAACATATTGGATTTGTAGTTTCTTTTGAATCTTCACCACGCCCTACATAATCATAATAGAGCAGAGCTGATGAAATATTTGAAGAACTTCGTACGAAATCAACCCTTTGCTGTGTACGGTGAGCTCTGTCTCCTTCAATGTACCGTCAAAAATGAACGGAAACTCGCGCCGGAAATATGCACAGTGCGCGTGGTTTCTGCAAATGTGTTGTTTTAAGTGCTAAATAGGAACTGTGCTGAATAACACAATCAATGCTCTAATGTAATAAGTATATTTACATTTTTAATATGAAAACACTTCCAAAATTTTTAAAATGCAAAATACAAAACCCTAACCTGAAAAGTCTAATTTTTGTGAGTTAAAAATTATACACACACCAGAGACCAAGATCTATTCCTAATTCTTGTAAAAAGCAAATATGTAAAATTGTTTACTGCCGAATGGATTTTTTATATTGATAGAATATAATTGATAGAATTTATAATTTATATTATTGTATGAAGAATTTATAATTATATATTATTTATAATTTAATTGATAGAATATTCGGTATGAAACAGTAAACGATCGCTCTGATGTTTGTAGTTTATTGCGTAATACGTTTGGATGTGGTTTCAACAAAGAGCAGTTATAATATAAGCAATAAAATCAACGGAAAATGCTTTGCCGATAACGAAAAATGTTGCCATCGACTATAAATGGCACTTGTACGGATTATTTTTTCTTTGCCGCATATATGCGGCGCTCGTACACTCGTGGCGTGGATGCCGCGTATATGCGGCGCTCGTACACACAGACTCGTCGAGTGGATGCCCCTATAATCATAATAGGCGCTCGATGCGCGAAAACTTCGTTAAAACACGAACCAAACATCACAAACGGCATCAAGCATCACATTCGAAGCACTGAGTTCTGTTGAAATATGAGCAGCATGTCAGTATGAGGGGCAGTAGACTTAACAATTTCTTTAATGTTACGCTACGGAGTACGTTGGAGAATGAACATATCACTGAGATATACAACCGCCTCCTGCCATTGTCAAAATCCTTATACTATTACTTTGGTTACTGGTTACTGCCCGAGATTACCCGTGTAAGCGGATGAAATTTCTTGTTATCTTGCCGGGCAATGGTGGCTGTCCTTCAATTGGATGCTGGGGAGTGACCACGACAAAAAGTCTATCCGCATGTGCATTGTTAACTAACGTTGGTAATAATAAATGATGAGCAAACTTCGGTTTGTGATGCCTCGCGGGCATCAAACGGTTTTTCAAAGGTATCGCCCGCGGGTGCTATGGCAAACTTGGATGTAGTATAGAAAATAATTGGCAAGGTGATATAGGGAAAATCCTCAGCACATTCTCAATGACAAAATTTAGCCATTTACTAGATCACAGATTTATCGTACGTAGTGTAACATTTTTCTAGAGTAGCTGAGTTGTATGCAGACTTTTGTGACTTTCATATGCATGTTTTTTTTTTCATTTTTGCTAGAAATATGTGAATATGTCAAGCAAAGTCAAAGTCATAACGTGCCGTTATGAAAGCATAAACGAATCTGTAACAACGTGTAACTTCCATTCCTTTTGGTAAGTTAAATATTTACCCTTTTACAAATATATGAAGACAGTCGTGACTGATTGTAAGTTGAATTACATCAACATTTCATAAGCATGATAAAGTATAAACATCCAGACAATCAGTTAAGTTCACAGTCTTCTTCTGGGCGGCAATATGAATATTGGCAAAACAGTTTAATCGTGTTAATTTATATTAATGATTTGTCCAACGAGTATGTCAGACAGACAACTAGTTGCTAAATGGCATAATGAAAGAAAACAATATAATGATGTTATACAATTATCAGAAAAAGGCAAATTTACCGTCTACGAAATAGTAAAAAACAATCAAAGTCCACCAGGATACTTCCCAATAAAATCCGATCTGGGCGGACTAAAAAAAAACAGTCAACCAAAAAATAAAAAAAGATCCGTCTATTTCTACCTCAAAACTGATTGCGCTGGTCACTAACATATTTTCCAAAGAACAAGCCGTAAAAATGGTTTTTCTGTTCGTGTACCCCGAACAAAATCATTCATAGGCATAGCTAATAAGCAGAAAGGATAGCATTTTGTTAAAAGATATATTAATGAAGACGAATTTTGTATACATATATGATATTTTTCCGACCAGTGCAAAATGAATATATTTGGATTAGGTGGCGTGAAAAAATTTCAAGAAATATGAATATAGAGATGGATCCTAAAAATCATTGTTCAGTAGTGAAGCATTGAGATGATTCTATAATGGTGTATGGATCTGCGGAAAACAATGGCAGTGGAAGTCTGGTCATTATTTATGGGATTTTTGATGATTATACATATACTTATACATATTACTCGGCAATGTAAAACAAAGATCGCAGAAATTAAGCATAATAAACCATTTTTTATTCCGAACAGAGTAATTATGCTACATATACCCCGCATTGCAAAAGAATGGATGATATATAATGTACGTGTTGGAAATAGATATGCAAAATTAAGAATGTTGAAAAAAACTTGCACCGACAATCTATAAAATTTGCATTTGACATTGTACTTTCTCCCCTTTATGCTTCAAACTTAATATCATCACTTTTTTGCTTGTTTTTAATTTATAAATTGTTAGAGTAAAATTATTTTATTTATAAACTACTGTTGAGAAACGTTCCATTTTGTCTTTTGTTAATTTTGCCACTTTGAATAATTCTTTTCTGTTACTTTGAACAATTCCGACTAATGTTGTTCGTTTTACCAGCAATTTTGTCGCCAGTGATGCACTCATGAAAAAATGTTACTATAACATGTCTCTAACATTGAATAAATGGTTCAGCGGGTTTGAGGCCAACAATTTCACTAAATGATATTGACATGCGTTTCTTCTTTTCCCAAATATGCAACACCGTTTTAACGTATTTTCTGTTGGTATCCGAGGCTAGCCAAAACTTGATGTTTTTATCGGGCTTGGTTAATATCTACTGAGTAAATGTATTAGGTGTACAACTTTGCTTCCGCCGTTTTTTTCCGAAATTCGAGGCTTTATTGTAAAAAACTGGTTATACGTTTATGATTCAAAGTATTGTCCATCGCTGGCCACTACTTTCTCCCATCTTTCGGGCAGCGTACGAATCCCGCGTTGAAAAAACTGGTCATCTTTTGAAGCGATCCACGAATCGATCCAATTTTTTACTTCTTCATAAGACCGGAAGTGCTGGTCAGCCAGGCCGTGTGCCATTGATCGAAACAAGTGATAGTCCGACGGAGCAACGTCTGGAGAATACGGCGGGTGGGGTAGGACTTCCCATTTCAACGTTTCCAAGTATGTCTTGACCACTTTCGCAACATGGGGTCGAGCATTGTCGTGCTGTAAAATCACTTTATCATGTCTCTCGTTGTATTGCGGCCGTTTGTCTTTTAATGCTCGGCTCAAACGCATTAATTGCGTTCGATAACGATCGCCTGTGATTGTTTCAGTCGGTTTTAACAACTCATAATGTACTACGCCGAGATGGTCCCACCAAATACAGAGCATGACCTTGGAACCGTGAATATTCGGTTTGGCCGTCGACGTGGAAGCATGGCCGGGATATCCCCATGATTTTCTGCGCTTGGGATTATCGTAATGAACCCATTTTTCGTCCCCAGTCACAATGCGATGCAGAAATCCTTTCCGTCTTTGCCTTGCAAGCAGCTGTTCACAAGCAAACAAACGCCGTTCAACATCTCTCGGCTTCAACTCGTACGGCACCCAATTTCCTTGTTTCTGAATCATTCCCATGATTTTCAGGCGTTTTGAAATGGCTTGTTGCGTCACTCCCAATGATACTGCCAATTCTTGTTGCGTTTGACACGAGTCTTGATCAAGTAATGCCTCCAATTCTGCATCTTCGAAAACCTTCTCTCTTCCACCGCCTTGCCGGTCTTCGACGTCAAAATCACCGTTCTTGAAGCGTTGAAACCACTCTCGGCACGTTCTTTCACTAATAGCGGCCTCACCATAGGTATTTGAGAGCATTCGATGAGCCTCAGCCGCAGATTTCTTCATATTAAAGCAGAAAATTAAAACCTCCCGCAAATGACGAGAATTTGGCTCGTAAGCTGACATGTTTAATCGAGAATGACTTTATGATGCAGACACAAATCGACTAATATTTCGATGGCGTTATGTTTACAAATGCCTAAGCTTATTGTATGACATCTACGATCTATTTATTTCGACTACCACTTACCGCTACAGCCATCTATTGCAAAACGGCGGAAGCAAAGTTGTACACCTAATACATACATCACACTTTTGCAGGCAATAGTAATCAGATTCCTATCGGGCTTGTACCTATTTTGACTATTTTCGATGAATCTGTTCCATACATCTGAACCTAGAGCACATTAATCGATTTTAGACGTTGGCTTCGCTATGTTTTTTCTTCGATTCCGAAGTGTTCCTGCGTATATAATAATTACAGAAAGAAAAATTCCGTAGATATAAAGTAGGTAAATTTCTTGCTTGATAAGTATCACGTGCGTATAGAGTTGCAATGAAGATGTATATTTTTTATAGCAATAGAATCCATTTAGTTCCAAAAACTCGCAATGCTTTTACGTTTGTACACGTTTATATGTGCTCAATAATATTAGTTTCAGTTTGCAAAGAAAAATCAAAAATTGAGAAACTAATTAACCAAATAATCTGAGAATTTACATAAAGTTACATGAACGAAATAAATAATAATAAACGTCTATTTTTTACTTAATTTCTCAAACCGATCATTTGATTTGACTTCGTATGGTTAGTCTTAAACAACCCCATAAGTAAATATCTAGCGGATTCTAGTGCGGTGAATGAGGAGACCATGTAATAGGATCATCACTACGTAACCATTTGTTCGGAATTTGCTCGTTTAAACACTGTATGGAGAGTTGGAAGTAATGCGACAGGTCCCAACTGTGCATAAGTCATAAGTGGGGGCTGACATCCAGTAGGACATCTTCTAATAAGATCTTTAAATGTCGGTTTAAGATATCAAGGACTTCCATGATAATCTTCTAGAGAGGAAGAAAGGTCCGAATAATTGATCACCTGTCCACAGATGCAAACGAAATTGTTGTTGGTGTCTTGACTGGTGGAATGAGGATTTTTATCAGCCGAATGATGAGTATTGTGAAAATATATGATTCCATCGTTTGTGAAATCAGCTTGGTCGGCAGACAAACAAATTATGGTTCTAGATAATCATTTTAACCCTTTGCACTCCTATGTCGAGTGTGACTCGACATCAGTTTTTATGGCAGGAGCTTCTTTGTCGAGCTCCACTCGACATTTTTTCATGTCTAAATAAATAGATATCGTGCACAGGTTATCGACGCTCTCGCAATGTCACTAGAAGGGTTAGACATTCAGGTAATCAAAGAGAAATAAAAGAACTGGATGTGATCACAGATTATAATAAAAATATAGATGGTGTCGACGTGGCGAACCAATACGCGACATCTTACTGTTTTTTACGTCGAGCACTCAAGTGGTGGAGGGAATATTTCTTTTGGGGATTAGAAATCTCCATGGTAAATGCGTATATTTTATACAAAGAAAAAACAAAAAACCAAGGAACAGAACCTATAGCCCACAAAAAATTTCGCGAAAAGATTTTGTCAATGCTAATTCGTGATTGTCGTCATCCAAATATGAAATTGGGGAGGCCTGGAACACATGATACACACGATCGCTTAGATGGAAAGCCTCATTTAATCTTCCTACATCTCGAAGGAAAACACAAAGACTGTGCAGTTTACTCAAATAGAAAAACATCTGGAGGAAAAAGAGAAACCACCTATTTTTGTGAAACGTGTGAAAGAAAATCAGGGTTACATCTTGCAAGTTCTTTCAAAAGATATTATACCCTTGAAAATGTCAATATACGACAATACTGTAAATAAAATTGGTATTTAAGTGAATTTGTTTCTTCCTTTATTTATTTAAATTGCTTTATATTTTTAGTTAAAGTAAATTTCAAATAAAACACTTAAAAGTGTTGGGAGCTGCTGGTAACGAAATTGAAATAAAATTCGGAGTGCAAAGGGTTAAGAAACATTCTATAAGAAACTATTCTCAAAAAAATCTTTACACTGGCTGAATGTGGTACGGATACAACCAGTGTTCTCTTGAAGTTCTTCACGCAGGACATATGCAAAGCAGTTTCCGCTATCGCCTTCATTCGAATGCTATCTCCGTCATTTGCTTTATACTGGATTTAGATTTGGATTAAGGATCCGATCTTATAAATCAATACGTCTTCATACAATGTTATACAATTGTAGCTCTTTTCTGAAAGAACTGGCTTCTCGCAGATGCTCACATATCCTCTGAAAAGTGTTGTTTCTTGACTAGCGTCTATCAAGAATATACTCTACATAGAGACGTCTTACTTGAAATGTTGTACACTGGGCAAGCTTACAGATTTGGTACATGTCTGCCATTTTTTCGTATAAATACTTCTCGAGACACAATGGGATACTAATTGTAAGTGGTAAGTTATAAGAGATAGTATTTACATAACAAAATTAGATTACATATTTTGCAAGGATACAAGAATGCGTACGATATCGGGTCTTATTTGTAAATAATTCTATTCAATATTCTTAATTATAACCATCTATCGAAAGAATTATTGCCGCACAAACACTACACGTGTAATGCGTTATGTCTCGAAAACAATGCCAAATAGGACATGTGTATACCGAAACTTTTTTTTTCTTGTTTTTCCGTGCTGAAGTAATTTCTAAAATATTTCCCACTTATTCTGTTAAAGCCTGTATACAGTTGCAATACTTATATCACATGATTCAAATAAAAGTACTATAAAACTCGTATTGTGGCTTCGTTCTTAGAACGTTAAACAAGCGAAAGTTTCCGAATACTTTCTGGACTTACTACAGTAAGTATTTCGTATGCTGACTTGTTTTCGGTGGTACCTGATGTCCATATTATCAATTACTTTTCGATTGCTGTTCGCCTTAAGTGACTCTGAATCACCTTTGTAGTAGATCATTGTATTCATCTTTAAACGTTCTATCAGGATATAAATATAAAAACGATATAATTCTGTTTAAGAAAAAGAAACAGTTAACCTCCATCTGACCTCTACGCGTTCATCTACAAGAATATAATAATTCCGTTGAATTATGAGCCTGTCGACCCCATGCAAATTTGGTCAAACATTTTTGTTTCTTCTATTAATAGCAGCCAAGATGTTCAGGTGACCTATTTTAAATTTCCCATTGCGGCTATATATATGTATTCAACTTGCTCATTCAGATTATTTGCTTCGTATAAGCGAAAACCTGAAAAATACGCAAGTCGTGAGGGTAGGAGAAGCTTTTTAGAACATCACTTCCGCCACTATCATTGGTCAGAAAGTTCACGGCTGACCAATAATGGATTTTGCCACCTATCATTGGAGTATATTATGGCCGGCAGGAAGAAGTTATAGATATGTACATCGACGTTGGGGCATTATTCGTCTGCGTGGGCCCTACTACCAGGGCAGTCCGATAAGTACTTAGCCGCGCGCGAAAAACGAAAATTTTGAAAATTGACGATTTATTTTTCAACATAGTCTCCTTTTAACTCGATACACTTGATCCAGCGACGCTCCAACTTCTTCGACCCGTCTGAAAAATACGTTTTCTGGAAATCTGCAAAGTAGGGCTCCGTGGCGGTGATAACCTCCTCTTTCGACTCAAATTTCCGCCCAGCGAGTCACTTTTTCAAGTTTGGGAAGAAAAAGAAGTCACACGGGGCCAAATCTGGAGAATACGGTGGATGGGGCAGCTGTTCGTAGCCTAATTCAACGAATTTGGCTGTAGCGACGGCAGAGGTGTGAGCCGGTGCATTATCGTGGTGAAAGAGCACTTTTTTCTTCGCCAAATGGGGCCGTTTTTTCCTTAATTCGGCGTCGAATCGGCTCAATAGTTCGGCATAGTACAGCCCTGTGACTGTTTTGCCCTTCTCCAGGTTGTCTATGTAGATCACACCTTGTGAATCCCAGAAAACGGTGGCCATCACCTTTCCGGCCGATAGACAGTCTTCGCCTTCTTCGGAGCACATTCGCCGGGCGCAGTCCAATGTTTCGACTGTTTCTTGGTCTCTGGTGTGTACCAGTGGATCCACGTTTCGTGGATAGTCACAAAACGACGTAGAAACTCTTTCGGATTGCGCTTAAACAGTGTCAAACACTGCTCTGAAGTGGTCTCACGGATGCGCTTGTTATCCGGAGTGAGCAAACGCGGCACCCATCGAGCAGAAAGCTTTCTCATGCCCAATATTTCATGCAGGATATGCCCAGATTTCATCGCTGGATCAAGAGTATCGAGTTAAAAGGAGATTCTGTTGAAAAATAAATCGTCAATTTTCCAAAATTTTCGTTTTTCTTTTGTAGGCTAAGTACTTATCGGACTGCCCTCGTATATAATGACGTAGTGCCGGCCGATAACCGCTGGTTTGGTGAAATCACACGTATGTGATTGTTACTGTTAATGTTTAACACTTGTCGAATATCTGCAATGACCCGAGGCGCGTATTAATCCCTAACGTAAATCCCTGTACCATTTCTGATAGCTATGATATTTTTAATTGTTCGCTTATACTCACTGCATCAAGGGGGTCGTGTATATTGTACATCAATATCAACAATTCAATTAAACGTCAATCATTTTGATCGGTCAATTGCCGAATAATAAGAAAGTAACCACTTTCCGATTATTTTTTAGATGTATTTAAAAATATCCAACGGATATTATAATATCAGTAGTGGTATTTTACGTTATCTTCATACAAAGAGTATTTAACGAGCTATAAACTCAGACATTTCTTTTTATACATTAAATCAGTGTTTAGCTTCCATAACCTTTCGTATCGATTTGTAAATATATTAAAATTGAACAATGAAAGACTTTCTAATTTCTATTACATCAACTTGGGAAACAAGATAACATTACGAAATCTTCGTGTTTTAACATAACCGTTAACGTTTTCTCCTTATGATTAGTGCCCATAAATAGAGATTTACACGGTGAAAGCCGCGAAGACTAACGCAAAAAGCACAGAAACAAACGGATTAAAAAAAAACAGGAATCTTGTGTTATTTATTACTCAATAACGCACGAAGAAAGTAGAATTAAGTGTATTCAATGTAGCACTTACCCCCTCCATCTATATCTACACACAAAAGCAAATAGAAAGATACAGTTTTGCTTTAGGTGTGAAAATCAATAGGCTAGAACACATTTTTTTCCTTGGGCGTTATTTTTGTATTTCGCGTGTTGGTAATTTTAGTAGCTTATTAACTTAGTTACCCCTTCTTAGTTACCCCTTATTCATTAGGTAAATATTGAAAAATAATCAGTTTTAGCTGAATAAAATTTAAATCTTTTTCCATACCGCAATTTAAGAATAGTCTGGACACACTCTAAGTGTGCAAATAATTTTCCAAAGTCGATCACATGCAAACATCTCATTTTTATTTTCTACATAAGTGGCCCGCATTACTCACAAGTATTTAGACAGCATTTTATTTATATGATTAACAGCATATTTTTTGTATATTCAATGCCTCTCTGATAAAAGCACCCACGACAGGTAAATGATTCTGAGAAGCAAAACATTGGAAAGAATTTAAAATAACTTTTTACGTAGCCCACTTCTTATCTGAAAAAAATAATCAATGAATATGAATGTGACATATCAATTAAATATCTTTGGAATAAAACTATAAAAATTCGAATATACGCAAAACATTAAAGCAGTAATCACAGTGTGCATATTTTCACCTGACCCATAATTTTAAATATAAATTTTTGATAAACTACACTTATTAATGAAAATCGAATGCGTTTTTCTGACTGTATCTAATTGGAATAAAATGAATGTTTAATACGTGCCACGTTATTAAAAAAAAAACGTGCAAATAGGGAATTCTAATGATACACGGAGTGCATCAAAAAAACTACTTCAGATGTTTGTATGTAACGAAGCTTACCAATCTGGGTAGCAAAACAGTGATACTGTAAATAAAATTTACTGGTTAGCATATACTTACAATGCGAACATTGCTATTTAATCGTTGAATGAATGCCTCTGAAAGGTTCCTATTATCGAAAAATCTTACCGCCATAAGCTTAATTTACTCTTTATCTTAGTTGCATTGTGTTGTTAACGGGTTCAGCTTGCAAACGCAAAAGAGTTTATATTAGTGTATTTTGTACACCAACCTACCAGTATCCATAAAACAAAATAAAAAAAAATCTAAATTTATACATAATTAAGTGCGATATTATAGCAACGAACTTTTTTCATCATCGTGTATTTTTTTTTATCAAGAAATTGCCATTTAGCGTGTACATCACGCGACGTACTTTGGCATACCTTGTAACTCGATTGTAGTGAAAGGTTACTGGAATTTTTTTTGGATTAGTATTGCTTCGATATCTGAAGGTTATTCAATCAGTCAATTCATTCTTTTATATCGAATTTATATGTCTGTCATTTTGACAATGGAAAAAATTTATCTTTTAATAAATCTTCTTTATTTCCGATTTGTATATTTGCTTATGGTCTTTGAGTATTTATAGTCTGTTACGTGCCCCATCGTATTGTCGCAACTGTTGTATTACATATCGGACAATGAAGACGATCCACGTGAAACGTGCAAAAACCGTTTTACGCCATCGTAGCCAAAGTACAGGATATTTTTTGGAAGTGTTCGTGTGTTAATTCTGTATGTCAGAGCATTAGTCTAAACAGTTTGAGTCGATCTTCTCTAGCATGTTCTAGGTTGATAAAAGATATTGTAGGGGTCGACGCATTCGATAACAATTGAACAAAAACATTATGAAAGTGGTCTCAACAAAATTAAAAAAAAAAGTGAGTTCGATTCATCACTTATTTCATACCACATTATTTTTAACTAAATTTATTCCATGTTATTTTTACGAAATTGTCAAAAATGAACCATTAGATAGTGGTTGTAATTTCAACATTATATGGAATTCATTTTAGTTTTAATTATGAAACTGGTCTAAGTCAAAAATTTAAATAAATTATATAAACAACTTGAAAATGGCACGTGGCCTTCTTTGACGCGTTTCTGAACTACAAACAAAATAAATGACAATCAAATTTTAATAATAACGACAACTAAAATCCATTAATAAAGAATCAATAACAAGAAGAGTAAAAAATTTGGCCGCGGGTGAATCTGTCTCTTGGCTACAAATTCAATGGATGAGATTTTGTCAAATGAAGAGGTATAAAATGTTCTATAAAACATCTTTAGATGATTCTAAATTTCACGTTTTGGATCTTTCAGCAAAAATGTTCAGGGAGATTATACAAAAATATAGTGTAATATTAAATAACATTGTGTTTTTCTTATACACCACCATTAGACCAGTATCGGAAGAAAAACAAAGATATTATGAGTTTTTTTTGGATTACCGTACATGCGTCGATATTTTTCAGGAACATTTTAAGAATTTTAAATACTCTAAATAATGATAAAAATGTATTTTATAAATGTTCATTTCGATTTATATTCAATCAAATTATAGTCTGTTTCAAATAAAATTCAAAGTTGTATTATATCGGACAATTTAAGTCATTTATAGGACATTCAGTTTGTAATTTTGAAAATGGTCTAAGTCATTTCAATCTTTAAAAATAATATTTCTCTAGCATCGTATAAAAGATATTGTACACAAAATTTCATATTCATAGGTAAAATTTCAAAATTATAAAGATATATATTTATAAAACACACACACACGCAAAATGTAAAAATATTTTTTAATTTATTCAAATGAACATTAAATATCTCGAAACAAGAAATATATGACTTAGACCACTTTTATAATTATGGGCACATATAACATAAGGTTTAAGACAAAAGATAAAGATATATATTTTAAAACACACACACACGAAACAAAAATGCAAAAGTAATGGACTACTAAACATAAGAACATAAGACACGTAACATAAGGAGACTCGATGCTTCCTCACTCAAAGCTCGAACGAATCTGCTTCTTTTGGGGCACACCGCACGACTGACCGCCTTTGTCGCTAAGGGCCCGATCGTCACATGTTTGCCCCGCGATACTATTGTGCTGCCCTCAGCCTACTACAATATAGACCTTGATCTATTACTCTATGTGATTGTGTAGAGTTAACGGTGGACCACTTCTTTTTGCGTTTCTCTATTGTGTTAACACATTGTTGACCGGCAATTTTCAGCAAAAGCTGTCTCAAGTCACCGGCTATTATTTTGTAATTGAACATGGAAGTGAAACGATGTAAATAACATTCAATAAAGTTTTTCGTGCATAACGAATTCAAATTGAACTTTGGACATAAATTTTATGTAACTTTTAATATTTTTTCGTATGATTAATTGTACAGCAGTCATTTATACGTAAATGTAGACAAGAGGTTTTGCATATATATCTTGTTTCGTTGCGCTTTCCTTTTAAAGAGCTAGATTATACCCTTGTTATTTCATTTTCAATAATCGTTTTCAAAATGACTACAACTTATTTAAAAATCATTCAGGCAACTATATAAATCATTCACGTATAATTTATTGAAGAATGCTTCACCGTCACGTTCCGTCGTTCTTGACACTTTCTAATACTAGAATTCTAATAAAAGTCCCAGTACCAAGAAAAGTATATTTTTTATAATAAAGCAGACGCGATTGAACACAATGAACAAAATTTTGCTATATTCTATATTGCCCTGCGTTTCAAAAATTAAAATAGCCGACGCAAGTGCAAACACGAGTTAACTCGTGACCGGTCAGCAACGTTTGGCCATGAAAACACGAGTTAACTCGTGACCGGTCAACAATGTGTTAATAACGATATGTTTCTTAACATCATTGCGGAATATAGGTATCCCCTTGTTCGGTGGCAACGAGGTGGCTTATCGAGCTGCCCTGTGCACTTATTCATTTCCAGATATGTTCTGATCGGAGAGTATCCACGTGATTGTTATTTCATGCCCTTTATGTATCATTTTTGTATGCAGTTGTTCAATACTTGATATTATTTAATAGATATAAGAGTTCCTGAAGATAGTGCATTTCTTGATGTGGTTGTTCTGCGAAATTTCGATTACCGTGATAATTGCTGTTGCTTCTGTCGTAAATATGTTTGCAGAGTGATGGATATTTAATGGAGCTTTTCCATTATGTTTGATAATTGTTTTGCCTGCTTTGTTTGCAATGTCAGCTGGCTCTGTACACAGATAGTAGAAACCTTTGAATTGTGTTCAGTACTTTATTGAAGGTTTGTCCTAATTCCAAGTCGGTTAACTTCATGGTTTCCGCAGGTAGCACTGCTCATAGTGGGATTTATCGTTAGAAGTTTAATGATCCAGAAGAGAATGTTGAAGACTTTGTATGCGGATATATATGTGGGAGGTTTCTTTGCAGCGTATTGAAGTCAAGACAGATTCTTTGATGACACAGATTTAGGGAGCTTTGGTCTTTGCGCATATTGATTTGTTAGTCCATTTAAGAAGATGTACTTCTATATAGACTCGTTTTGCGCCGAAACTACGGAGATGACATCTTAAGCTAAATAAAGTTGCTCATTCATCCAAGAACATTACACCGTTACGTATGATAGGCTATTATTCCTCGGGCTTGTGCAGAAAGCATCTGTGCTAATTCTTAAGGCGGAATTTTGAATGGGTTCTATTTTCTTAAATAAACTGGATTTTACTGAGTCGTATGTTACACATCCATAATCCAATATACGTCTTATCAATGTTTTGTACTAAAATCATTACTACAATCATACCGTCTACACCCCAGCGTATGATTAGAGCGAGCCCACATTATGAGCGAGGGTTTAGACTACCTCTAATCTTTTGATGCATTTTTCTTTTATATTCTTGATGTGGGTGTTCAGGTTAATCTTTTGTCTACAGTTAGTCCTAGTAGTTAATGGCGTTAGAGAATTTGGTTTCTATATTACCAGAATAGAACTTGGGGAAGAAGAAGGTTTCATTACCCCTTGAAAATATAATGCTCTTTATTTTTGTTGATGAGAATTTAAATCCTATATTTTTACTCCATCTACCGTGATTTTTGTTTCCATTAAGAAGGCGAATTTACTCCAAGATTATATTTTCAACAAATATTGTGCGAACTATTCGTATATAAGGCGAAATGTTTATACGACTCTGCATTATGAATACTCTTAGAAAATTATCTGGTCGCGGAGATAAAGCGTACGAAGAAGACTATGTACACGTTATTTACACGTCATTTTCGTAATACTTTCGTTCGTGCCACATGGAGATAACGATAGGTGTACTTTAAAAACGTGTCTTTTAACCGGGATTTTTGCAAAGGATTAAGATTTGTAAAGGTTTGACATTTTTATACCTTACCCTACTGTTAGAATGCGGACGAAATAGGGGTTAATCATCTACCAGGTTGTTCAATAAGTTTTGTTTTGTTTTGTTGAGGGCGTTGCTACTAGTCCAAATTTGTTTTTGTTTTGTTGGTTCACTCTTCTTATCAACGTATGTGAAGGTTCATTTCAATCAGTCAATTCATTCTTTGTTTACAAGCCATTTAGTGTCGCCGTGTCACAGTATTTTCGACAATGGAAAAAATTTAATATCGTGCAGTGATAAAATTCTTATTTTTGGAAGGTGTAGCACCAAAAGAAATTCACGAACGAATGTTAAGAGTGTATAATGAACGTTCACCTTCAATTAGAACAGTAGAAAGATGGGTTGCTGAATTTAAACGTGGTCGTACAAGCCTTGAAGACGATCCACGTGAAGGACGTCCAAAAACCACATCAACACCAGAAATCGTAGCCAAAGTACAGGATATGGTTTTGGAAGATCGTCGATTGACTGAGAGGGATTTAGTAGAGGCTCTACACATCTCATTAGGCAGTGTGAGTCATATTTTAAATGAAATTTTGAGTTTTAAAAAGCTGTGTGCACAATGGGTGCCGCATTCGCTAACAATTGAACAAAAACACATTCGAATGCGACTTTCTCAACAACATTTGGAGCGTTTTAAAAAGGATAAAGTGGATTTTGTGCGTCGATTCATCACTATGGATGAGACTTGGATCTATCACCATGATCCTAAATCAAAACAAGAGGCTAAAGAGTGGTGTGAACCTGGTTGTTCGGCTTCGAAACGAGTTCGTGTCCAGAAATCGGCCAAGAAGGTTCTGGCATCAGTTTTTGGGATGCGAAAGGAATTTTATTTGTGGATTACTTGCAAACTGGTAAAACAATTAATTCTGAATATTATTGCAACCTTTTGGACCAGTTGAAGGAAAAATTCGTGATAAAAAGACCCGGTTTGCAGAAGAAAAAAATCCTTTTTCATCAGGACAACGCACCGTGTCACAAGAGCATTTTGACAATGGCTAAAATCCATGAATTAAAGTTCGAATTGTTGGAGCATCCGCCGTATTCACCAAATTTGGCCCCCAGCGACTTCCATTTGTTTCCAGAACTCAAAAAATTTATGCGTGGCAAGCGTTTTTCGTCAAATGAAGAGGTCATAACGGCTGTTGAAGCGTATTTTGCAGACCTTCCGGAATCTCACTTCAGGGATGGGATCCACAGATTGGAGGATCGTTGGAGCAAGTGCATTAATGTTCAGGGAGATTATACTGAATAATAAAGTGTATTTTGAACCATAACATTGTGTTTTTCTTCTCGAACGATAAAACTTATTGAGCAACCTGGTATACCAGTGTGGAACTTTACACAAGTTTTAGTTATTTAAACGGCTCAAGATTTTTTCTGCATGTCAATGAAATATCGTGTGTGGAATGACGAAGTATTGAGGGGAAAAAAAAAAGAAAAAGCTGACTGTGCGTGAGCACCGAACTGTGAAAGTAGCTACGCTAACAAATGTATGTATATACCGCTATACTCTGCAAGCCAAATTGGCCCGTGCCTTTACAGTTGGCTACACAAGATGTTTGAGATAATGCTTAACTGACCGGATATTATATGTCGCAAAGTACTCAAGTCAGAAGCCACAGTAATGGTTGATATAAGAAAAATTGCGTGCCATACAATTTGTAGTGTTAGAAATACAAATTCTTCTCTGCCAACATCACAAAAACAAATGTTAAGAAAATATAACAGAGAAACGAACGAGTATATATACGTGCATTGTGTTTTATAGAGAGTACTGTACTTAGCTGACAAAATATTAAAAAAAAAAAAACACAATCATTAATCTGATCTAAGCAGCAAATAGAAAATCAAAGTTATACATATTGTGGTCGGTGTAAATAATTTAACGTAATTATATAAAACTTCAACATAACATCTTAATATTTTCTTTTAAAAGCGTGTACGAAGTTGTATGAGGCCATAACGATAGACTGTGCTTTGTGAAAACGGAATACTGTATCTTATAATGTTTAATACAAAGCTTATAAAAGCAAAGTTATAATACAAAGCGGCCATCTATTTTGTTACAGCACTGAAACATACCTACTGTGACATTTATATTGGAATAAAAGCGTATGCGAAGATAATATCGTTACCACAAAAGTAATAGTCTCAGTCTCATCTGGTACATGGAAATGCACTGTTCCAGGCACTCTTCGTATTTCGAAAATAATGAGCTGAACAATCATTAAACTCAAAAGTTACAGTGTATGAAAGCATGTGGCTGAAAATATAGACTTTAAAACATAATTAAGAAGTGTTTAATGTTTCCTTTGCTATCCCATATTTGTTGTCATTTGATAAATAAATAAAAAAGATATCATTATGGCCATTGTGGTGGTATAGAGAGCTGTTTAGGCAAATTTATTTATTTGCACTTTGCAATAAGTTATCCCACAACACATCAATGCATCCATGGGCATTCATTACACCATGAATAAATGTTAATTGTGCTTCTCCATTGTCCGATATAGAGCTCTAAGCCATGACATCACTGCCACCATGTTTCACTCTTGACTAAAGATTTTGTCGTTCCAGTTGGCCGTTACGCTTTCTCCAAAAGCCGTTTTCCGTTAGATCGAAAAAAGTTAAGTTCACTCTCTTTGGAAAATATAGCGGTATTCCAAAATTCACTTTGATTTTTTCCTATATGGCCGGACAAACCCGAGCCGGATCTATTTATTCGTTTAACCCTTTGCGGACGAGCGACGCATATGTGCGTTCAGCATAAGATATTTCTATAACCGATGAAGCCTTATGTTCGATCCGAGATATAAATATATTCGTTTAATATATGATAAGCGATTTCTTTCTCACCCGCCTTAATTGATAAGCGATTTCTTTCTCACCGCTCTGTCGGAAACAGAGAACCAACTGCAGCATATTTCTTATGGTTTCAGCACCAATTTCTTTTTCCAAACCTATCGCAACATGAAGAGACAATGTTTTGGCATTAAGAAATGAAATTTTAACGGTCTCTATTATAATATCTCGCCGTTCTCTCACTGTAGGTATACTCGGTCGGCCTGATCTTGATCTGTTTTCCTTGCCACCAATTCCTTTGATATTTCTTCACGATATTTCTAACGACCGAGAAGCCAAAATCGAAACTTTTACCAATTTCTCAGTAACTTTTGCCGCGTTTACGCAGAAAAATAATTTTATTCGTACAGACGCAGCTAACTGACTGAGAATAACTATGTGCATCGGTGCAAGTATTACATGTGAACAAATTTTCTTTATATTTACACTCTTACAATCGCGTTTAAGATGTAGGATAGCGTGAGATGGCTTACCTTTCTCAAGACGTACAAGTGTGCCAGCTTTTTTGCCTATGAAATTTTAATTTTTCTTTGTTTATTCACCGAAGCTACGTATTTGGGATTTCCAAAACAACACACTACCTAGGTATGTTAACACTTTGTGGACCGAGCGTTCTATTGCTAATTGTATCCAGTGGCCGGGTATTTTTTTGCGTCAAAAATTTTTAAATTAGTGACGATTTGTTAGTAATTAAAAATTATTGTCGCGTGAAATATTTATTTTCAACAACAACTTTATAAATGAATGATTTTTTAGTATTTTTCAATCAAATAAAATTTGTACAAACTAAACATTTTCCAAAATATGATATTTCGTAAAACATGACACTAAGTGAAGTGACATGACACTAATATTCTGGCCTAAATTTGATGTGTCCGATAAACTGCCCGCAAATATTTCTGTAATATTACCAATCGTTTTGTCGCCATCCATATTTCAGGGCTTCAAATAATTAATTCGCAATACAAATTCCGAAAAACTGCCACGTAGCAACTGTGTGATATCTCGTCACCTGTCCCGAACGACAGAATATGCAAGACGATATATCTCGTCAACGGCCCCGAACGACGAAATAAGAATGACGAGATATCTCGTCATCCGTCCGCAATGTGTTAAAAGAAGCTAAATGACATATTTTTATTTATCTACCAAATGACTGTAAGACGATATTTAAAAAAACGGAGGTACCAATACTTTTTAGATCCACTGTACATCTGACAATCATTTGTGAACCAAACTTCATTTATAATCGGGGTTCCCGTTAATTTTGTTCCCAAAAAGTGTATAAAGCTCTATGCATCGTCCGGAAAGGGACGGAATACATAATTTCGCGGAAACTTACAATGTGAATTTATATTAGTTGGGCAATTTTTCCCTTTGCAGAAATTTTTAATAATAGGTACACAACTTTGCTCCCGCCGTTTTTCCCTTTCGTCCAATGCAAAAAACGGCGGGAGCAAAGTTGTACACCTAATATCTTGAAACGTTACCGTAAATCTATCTGCGATGAATCATATTTTTTGGTATAATTTAATACCGTTAACACGTAAATGGCCGCATATTATTTCCCGTAGACTTGCTTTTATCTCGTTTAGAAACAACGAACAGAAAAATGCATTTCATACGTGTCACAGTACATAGAATCTAGAATTGCCTTCAAAAACTTCTAGATTTATGGTTCTGTCCTTCTTTATGTAAGCATCTTCATTTTCCGATTGTTCGGACTCACTTGAACTTATATTTAGTTTCATAGTGTTACGTTTGCGCGCAATAATCTCATCATCATACTTCGAATACACACTCCAACATTCTCTAAATAGTCACCATCATACATACTATCTTTAGAATCAATAATAGAATTATAGAACAATTGTATCGGACAAATCGTCTGCGTAATACTCCAGAAAACTCATTTCGCACACAACATTAGTGTTCTTTCTTGACATTACCCAAGAGAATTTAATTTTCTTTAAATTGAAATTACTATGAGAATACCAAACGGTGTCTAGAAAATCCAAGACGTATAGACGCACTAAATCCTGCAACATCTGAATTCGTTAGAATCTCGTTGCCGGTCTTTTACGTGTCCGCATTGAAAGATGAAACATCTCGTGAGTGATCGTTTAAGTGTTAATATTACCATAAATGTTCGAAACAGATTTTCCTGTTTGCTCTCATTTTGCAGCTTATCGCCTTATTTCCAGTAATATTACCTATGCTTTCTAAACATTATCTATAATAAATTAAAACCATAACTCTTTCTAATTAGTTTTATAATAGTTCTTAACATTTTATAATTTCTTAACCAACCAAATCAAAGTTGAACCCAGAGGTACTTTAAACGTCGGATTCTTCAGGTCTTTCAACTCCCTACATTACATATAACACCACAATTACGACAACAGTCAGTTGATTTATTTCTAATTTCCTTGTAACACACTATATTAAAACTTTTTATTGCCTAGAATTACACGTTTCACGGCAGTCTACTTATACTACCCATAAAGAAATCGATAACGTAGAATAATAACAACGACCAATTTAATTAAAGTTGTCGAAAACCATAACATAATCAAAGTCATATAAGTGATATTTATTTATATTGTATTTAAACGAAATGTGCAGCGTACTAAAACGTTCCATAGACGGTAAGGCGTATACATTGTTGCTTACAGATTTTAACGAATCGTTTGAAATATCGCTCTTCTATTTCCAACTATCAGTGGGCGCCGCAAAATCATAAGCCGCCCCAATTCTATAAATACAACATTGCATTGAGGTCGTCTGCACACGGCAAAGTGAACCGAATATGCGGCCGAACTTGCTTGAACATTATATTCTGTAACAAAAGGTGTCGTAAAACGAGTAAAATATTTATTCTTTTCAGTAATTCCATATTCATTTCCCACAAAAAAGAAATAAAGGACGCACTTCTATTGCAATCTACGTTAAAACCGTTACAAGTACACTAGGAATCCGTTTATTTGTACTCTCTTTATACGATCTTCGTACTTCGATATTTTGCAGAATATATCGTGAAATTGTAATTCATTATGTAACTTTTTATAAATAACGATATTGTAGACTTTCTTGGAAATCTCAATAAAAAATACAGTACAATAAAAATGTAGTTCTTAAAATAATGAGCGATGTTACAAAGAAAAAAAATCGACAAAAAGATAAAAGAGAAAAGCATTTGTACAATTTATAAATTTTTTCAAAATTCATTAAAAGAAACTTAATTCAAATCAATTTGAAAATATCAAGTTAAAGTTCTCTGTTAATTAATACTTCGTAGGATTTCTTTTTGATGTTTTAATTGCGATGTATCTTTTAAACATCGAATTAACTAAATTCGTTGTTATGCGAGTGAGATCTTGTTTCATATTTCCAATAAAGCATTTTTTTGTCTTCTTTAGAGGAAATGTGATGTTTTCTAATTTTACATTCGAAATAATTTTATTGATATTCTATGAGATGCATATTTGGAGAGTAGGGAGCATCATTTAAATACGCTGGTTTGTTATATGTGCCCATAATTATGAAAGTGGTCTAAGTCATATATTTCTTGTTTCGAGATATTTAATGAATTGCATTTGAATAAATTAAAAAATATTTTTACATTATGCAACATTTTAATTTATAATTTTATTAGTCTTAATTAATGGAAATTTACAAATATGAAATTTTGTGTGAAACGATAAAATATTATTTTTAAAGATTGAAATGACTTAACCCATTTTCAAAATTAACTGAATGTCCTATAAATGACTTAAAGCAATAAAGAACTTTGAGTTTTATTTGAAATCTAATTTGATTGAAATAATTCGTGAACATTTATTACATTTATTAATTTTTTTGTAATCTCTTTTTATCATTATTTCGATATTTTGCTTAAAATATATCGTGAAAAACTGTAGGGATGTACATTATGTAACTTTTTATATATCTTTATGTTTTTCTTCCGATATAGTCTCAATAGAAAATAATGGAATAAAAATGTAGTTCTTATTAATGAGCGATCCTTAACAAGGTGAAAAAAAACGTGACAAAATAAAAGATGTTTTATAGAATTTTATAAGGTTTTTTTCAAAATCTCATTTGAATTTGTAGCCAAGAGACAATTCAAACGCAATTTGAAAATATCAAGTTAAATTCTTCTAGTTAATTAATTGTCGTTATTATTAAAATTTGATGTTTTAATTTATTATGCTTTTAAACATCGTCAAAACTAAGGCCACGTGCCATTTTCAAGTTGTTTATATAATTTATTTAAATTTTTGACTTGACCACTTTCATAATTAAAACTAAATGAATTCCATATAGTGTTGAAATTACAACCACTATCTAATGGTTCATTTTTGACAATTTCGTAAAAATTACATTGAATAAATTTAGTTAAAAATAATGTCTATGAAATAACTGATAAACTCATTTTTTTTAAAGACTTAGACCATCATTTAAATACGCTGGTTTGTTATATAATATCCGCAATCTCATATTGTACACGATGCGCTCTGAATCGGTTTCATGCATGAAAACGAAATTATACTTGATATTCATTCTTTCTGCACTAGAAGGAAGATAGCGCGTTAAAATGTTAATGTAAACTCGGTGGATCATTACTCCGTCAGTAAATTACAATTTACCAGTACTAGCTGCACTCATGCAGCCTCAAGCAAGTGCAGAACTTCCAGCATGTTTCACTGCGGGCTGTAGGCTTTCTGGTTGCACATTTTCATTTTCTTTTTCTATCCAAATAGTACAATGCCTAGCAGACTTGAAAGTAATTTTACTCTCGTATGTAAATATCGCTCTGTCCTTGTGCCCATTGGACTGTTATTATAATTATTTGTAAACTCTAATCCTATCTTTCCATTCGTTTCACTTACAAAACATTATTTTCTGCCACTCGGCCATGAACCTCTGATTTCGCAAGAAACTCAGCGTAGTGGTAGCAAAATTCTTGTTATTCAAACTATTACCGAACGGAATCCTACTGATGCGAACGCATATTGTTACACTGAATATATACAAACGTTTATTTATTGTAAGAGGAAATTTAATAAAATATAAACTAAAGTAATGAATTGTAAGAAGCGGAAAAATGATAATGCAGTAAGAACGATAAATAATCAGTTCCTACCGATACTGACACGCTAGCTGTTGCAAAGACAACAATGAAACGATTTAACGTAAACTCTACATCGAAAACTACGAAGAATCTTGTAACTGCAACGCTTTTGAATACCTCAAAGTACAGTGCGAGACATACGGAACAGGTGATCCAAACAATTCACTTGCGTTTAGCAACAAAACATTAATTGGACTAATATTCCTTGCCTGGGGTAATTGTACCTTCTTCCTTGGGGTAATTGTAGGCAGAAAAAATACCATACTCTAGCGATAAAAGGAGCAGCCGACACAAAGCTGACACAAAAGAAATGTATCAAGATATACTTATTTGGTTTTGAACGACAAGTTAGATTCCTGACTTTTTCTCGCGAGGTCATTTTTTGTTTGTTTTAAAGTCATCACCGTTTTTGTTTCTATGTTATTGCAGCCGGAAAAAAACATGTTTGATATGTTAACATTCAACTGAACTGGTATGGAAAAAATCATAATAATTTTTAGAAAAGTGATCAACTACAGATGCATGTTGAAGGCAGGCAGATTTGTGCTATTATGAACACCAAAATTTAAAAAAAATCGAGGACATAAATTATTTTTAACTAAATTTATTCAATGTAATTTTTACATGAACCATTAGATATCAACATTATATGAAATTTAGTTTTAATTGTGAAAGTGGATCTAAGAAAAATTTAAATAAATTATATAAACAACTTGTGGCACGTGGCCTTCTTTGACGCGTTTCTGAACTACATAATAAAATAAATGACAATCAATTTTAATAATAACCAACTTTTCCGTTTATAATCAATAACAAGAAGAGTAAAAAATACCGCGGGTGAATCTGTCTCTTGGCTAGGATGAACAAAAATGAAAATGTTCTAGATGATTCTAATTTCACGGAAAAAGAAATATTAAATTACTTCCATTATACACCACCATTAGACGTCCGGAAGAACTCAAGAATTATGAGTTTACACAAGAGCCCAAATACTATAAACCGAAGTTAAATGTTCACGTTATTTCAATCAAATTATTGTTTCAAACAAAACTCAAAGTTCTTTATTGCTTTAAGTCATTTATAGGACATTCAGTTAATTTTGAAAATGGTCTAAGTCAATTCAATCTTTAAAAATAATATTGTCGTATAAAATTCACACAAAATTTCATATTCAAGTAAATTTCATAATTAAGACTAATAAAATTATAAATAAGAATGTAAAAATAACATTCATACCAGTTTATATGACTTAATTTCATAATTATGGGCACATTTATTTGCCTCTGAAAAAAAATGAATTTCTGAAAAGCGACCATTTGTAGAACAACATTTTAATGGAAAAAGAAACGTAACAAGAGCCCACTTAGTGACGTAAGTATTGTCGAATTATTCATAAATGAATGAACATAACAGATACCAGTTTAGAAATGCCAAGCCTCTGAAAAAAAATGATCGAAAAGCGAAAGAAAACACTTTAGTGACGTAATTAGTGACGTAAGTATTGTCGAATTATTCATAAATAGTAATACATTCGAATTCGATGACTTTCTATTATTCGGTTGTCGATATTATATTTTGCTCTCTCGGAGCGTGTGAATAAATGAAATTCTACTGCGATAAGAGGGAAAATGAGAACATCTACGAGGCTTGTTCGAGGCAGTGCCCCTTGCTCGATTCTGGGCACGCGCTACTATGACCGCCGGAACCGGAAGTCCACTCGACTGCTCGCCCACCTGGTCTTTCCGTCGGACTTACACTCACTATACACATTCGCTCTTAATTTCTATGTCACACAGACACGTATATTAACATTTTACTTCGCTCCCGTGTTTCATCATTGCGTTTGTCCTATTTCTCATCATATGAACCTATGCAACGTTACTAAATCATTTCTCCAACTTTTCTTGCTTCTAAGTTAAAAAATAAATTGCCTGCACTACGGTGCTCTTCTAATCTTTATAATAACAATTCTGTAAGAAAATTCTTTTTCTATTACCTACTAAAACATCCTTTCCACGAAAACAAAGTTATGTGAGTCTTCAAAGTAATAACTAATATTTCACAATACTTACATACAACCTACTTGTTAACATTATAAATTGATCGTCATATTCACCGATTTATTATATTATATTACTTTTTTATTTTTTATGCGAGTAAATGTTTGACTGTAATCATTATTATTGTGCATTATGAAATTACTATTTGACAATGAAATATGGGAATTGTGAAGTATACTAGCCGTATATAATTTTGTTATTACTGCAAAAAAAAAAATAAGTTGAGCTAGCTTTCTTCCAGTTTTTCTTCTTAATGGCTATGATTTGATTCAATACTTATTACCTTCTTGGCAGCTATTGCCACGACAACACCAACAATTTTAGGTACAGAGATAGGACGTCAGTAGATGATCATAGATGTAACGATAGTATGCATTTAAAGAAACCTATTGTTATTCTTGTAATACTACAGACAAAAAAAAGATAGAATTGTGCCAAAAACATTATATATATATATACATACACGATTACGTCATATTAATACAATTAGCAGGCTGTCCAAACTATGCGATTATGTAGTAAGCTCATAATGATATTCGTGTATGTATCATATCTGTTATAATCTCATTTAAGCGTGCAAATCCGATTAACGGAAAAAGAAAGGGCAACTTGACAGAAAAGAAAATTGGCGTGAATGGTTTAGGCAAGGTTCGTTCAGAACCAAATATACATAAAATTGCACGTCACTATTAATTGTGTACACTACAAAGTCGAACAAGAATCAAAAGGAGAAACACGTTTCATAAAGACAGTGATGTAGAACCATTCAAATACAATCGAATAAAGCCGCTTTTTAATTCAAATAAATAGGAATTTCATATAACATTTCATGTAATATTGGAGTATATATGGAGATATAATACGGCTTAAAATGGTTTTGTACACTTGATGGGAAGCTTTCTATTAACGCACATTTATGAAAGTAATACTTTAACTTCAGAGCAGAGAACGCAAGGTTAGAATATATTTCGGTAATTCAACGTTCGAACTTTGAGAAAACAAGTTTCTACCTGTAGCAGAACGCAGTCATTAAACAACATTGAAGACGGTAACTTATCAATTTTTATATGTTTTTCATGCAATTAATTTGTTTCAGTTATAAGCGACAATTACAAAGGAATTATTGGTTCGGAATAAATCGATCGTTCAAAGCACTAACCACTGCCGGCTTAAATATAGCAATAATTCGCACATTAAAAATGATTCAAGAATGGAGTCTTCACCACAAAGCACAAGATCTCAGTATGAATAAACGATTAAGAAATAATATTCTTTTTCATGGTTGAGATACCTATTATTGCCAAATTCTCTGAGTACACTCAATATGTTTTGGAACCTCTCAATTTTCTCATCAGGAGTGCCTATTATTTTGCGTTATCCGTTCGTGCCACGGTATGCCTAGTAATTCTTACTTGTGAGTATTTTATAAACGTCGTATTAGCCAATTATTAGCTATATATTACGGGCTATTTCTTCTCCTATTTTCTCCACTTCTAGCATGTTATATTATTGGGTTGTTCGGAAACTAATTTCGTTTTTTCCCGACAGAGGATTTAATTGTACTTTTTTGCACCCAACTTCACACTTAAGCCGCATAATCATTATATGTTTTGAGAGCTGATATAGCAAGACTTGTGTGTGAAAAAGTCCAATTGATTCTACGCAGTTGTTTTTGGTTGGTGCCCTTTTAAATATGGAGAGCAATAAGCAGCATTTTCGTAATATTTTACTCTTTTACTATAGAAAAGGTAAAAATGCTGTTCAAGCCAGAAAGAAATTAGCCGATGTGTATGGAAAATATGTGTTGACAGTACGCCAGTGCCAGGACTGGTTTATAAAATTTCGATCCGGCAATTTTGATGTCGAAGATGCACCACGTTCTGGAAGGCCGGTTGAAGCTGATAAAGACACGATAAAGGCATTAGTTGATGCAAACCGGCGAATAACAACACGTGAGATCGGTGAGAGGTTAAGTTTATCAAATTCAACTGTTTATGACCACTTGAAAGGCCTGGGTTTAACCTCGAAGCTCGATATATGGGTTCCCCATGTTCTCACGGAGAGAAATTTGTGTCGTCGCGTTGACGCCTGTGATTCGCTTCTCAAACGTCATGAAAACGATCCATTTTTGACGCGCATCATTACTGGGGACGAAAAATAGGTTGTATATAACAATGTCAAACGCAAGAGATCATGGAGCAAAAAAGATGAACCGGCTCAAAGCATTTCCAAAACCGATATCGATCAACAGAAAAGGCCAGAATTAATCAACAGGAAAGGTGTAGTGTTCCACCAAGATAATGCGAGACCTCATACAAGTTTGGTCACTCGCCAAAAGATTTTATAGCTTGAATGGGATACATTGCCACATCCACCATATTCTCCGGATCTGGCACCTTCGGATTATTATTTGTTCCGGTTTGTTACTACAAAATTTTTTAGACGGTAAAACCTTCATTTCAAATGAGGAGGTCAAAAACCACCTCAATCAGTTTTTTACCAGCAAAGATCAAAAATTTTATGAGCGTGGAATCATGCTACTACCAGAAAGATGGCAAAAGGTATTGGACCAGAATGGCCAATATATAATTTAATAAAATATTTGTTCATTATACGAAAATTGTCATTTAATTTTCACAAAAAAAAACGAAATTACTTTCCGAACAACCCAATATTTTAAACTTCATGTCAATAATATTTGATAAATTAGTAGTAATACAGAGAATAAATGATTAAGGAACAACTAATATATATGTACATATACATGATTATTGTAATTGTAACAGGATATTAAGAAAACAATCAATACGTTTATGGTTGATAGAACACACCGTATTGAATAAAAATACCACAGTAAACACAGGTCCACGTATCAATCGTCTCTGAGATATGAAAACCACTTCTATCGTTCGATCGTCGCATAGTAGCATGGTGATATTTATCTCTGTATTTAAACCCCGTGTTTTTAAGGACCATTGAATTTCGACAATCAGTCCATTGTCATCTGCAAGCTCACCCAGGAACTGTGGGTGCTTCTGGACCCCAGTACGGGAGTGGTAAATCCACGGTACTCCAGTCAAAAAACTTCCCACGGTATGCGGAAAGACATTGAAAACTCGAGATAAGGATAGCCTCTAGAATAAGGAGTGAAAATTCTACTCTGTGATGACAAGCAGACTAAAATGTAAACGGACTGTTCCTACGACTGAATGTACTTCATTTGTGTAGCACATTTGACATCGGTTGTGCCTCATGTTGAAACGTACGGTATACCGAAAATGGGATGTCCCGACTTGCACCCAACAGACAAGACATTTTTAATGTACGCTACGGCATATATAATGTTAATAGAACAGAATTGATCATATATTTGAAGTACTTAGTGCTTTTGAAACTCGGACCAGGCACCTCAAACTGTACCAAGTATGCGAGACTCTTTGAATGTCGCGCTACAACGAACCTAATGATAATAACCAACACATTTGAAGTACTTAGTACTACTGAAACACGAGCAGTAGTCTACATGCAGGGGCAGCAGTTAGAGTGAGAGACAGCAGACGTAAACCTTTTTTTTAATATTACGGGACGGCGTACATTGGATAATCGACATATCACTGAGGTATACAGACGCCGCCTGTCATTCTCCAAATTTTAATTCAACCACTTTCTAGGTTTTTGCGCGAGTTTTCCCGCGTGAGCGGTCGAGGTTTCTTCTTATCTCGTTGGATAAAAGTTCGCTTTACTTGAACAGGCGCTTGAACCTCGGCCGCGACCAAAAGGTCTATCCGCTTAAGCATTAGTAATTTGTTAGTAATGCAAATGATGAACAAACTTCGGTTTGTGATCACTTGCGGGCATCAAAGGATTTTTCCAAAACGTCATCCGACGGTGATATGCCAAAATTGAACGTAGTCTAAAAAGTAACTGGCAGGGTGATACAGGGGAAATCGGTAGGCGCATTGTACTCCCTTGGGAGCATTAATCCAGATACCAACGTGTCAACCATTTAGAAACGTTCACGGTCTGACCTCATTGCCCATTCGAGCAATCTGACTACATTTGTTACTCATAAGTACAAATATTAATCTAAATGTATATTATTTTTGTTATTGAGAGGCAAGCCTTTTAATAGGGACGGTATGTTCCTTTCTTTACGGAACCTATTCAAACTAGAAAGACAGTTATATAGAGAACGGCGCACCTCTACCTTTCTTCCACCTACAGTTAGTCATGTTTGTTCTTTTTCCCCACACTGGTATTTTCTTTTAACTGTACATACGAGGAGCAATCAAATATAAACAAACATTTTATATTATACTCTCACTATTCTTCTTGCAGCGACTTTTTGCTTAAGCGTAGGTAGTCTTAAGTCTTTTATTACACAGAGTTCAGTCCAAATTGGGAGCGGATGACATGTGGCAAATATACGAGAATTAAAAGAATAAGACAATTAAAGCTACTTAACAACTTAAAAAGAGGATAACTAATGCGTCCGTACTAATAGGATCAGATGCATTAATCGGTGTAGGATACTACTGCCATCTTCATCATGCAACCACCTTCCACCGATTTCGTCTGCAGCTGTCACTCAAAATTCAGATGCAAAAGTTTTTCGACTATGCAAAACTTGAATTTAAAAACACTCTTCTTTTACTCACGACATTCATTCGGGCATGCTGGTAAGCAGACTTTAGCTTGCAGGTATGACATATGTAGTGAGTCTGGAAGTATACCCTCTTTTCTCACTTCATTTAATTCATTGAAAAAAACAAACAATTAAGACATGCATTCTCACCGGAACGTTTGGGCTCGATTCTTTCCCAGCATGTTACCGATTCATACGATTCATTGGAGCGCATTGCGTTTCACGTATGAAGATATTTTTTATGTTGCTTCAGCCGCGCTTTTCACATATTATTTCCAGTTTCTATTTTTATTTTGTAAATGTGAAAAATATGAAAATATAGCTGTAATTTGTTCGGATAAGTAAATTGTCATTCTTTGTACATTCCGAGTCCAAAATAACCTTCTAACCTCCAAAGTAACCGAATTCAAAATTGACCTGAGGAAGAGACGCAAACTTTAACAACGCCGCATTGGTCGTAAGCCTCTACATTTATAAGTGAGTAAAGTGCTGTTTACATACTATTCCTCAGGTTTATGGTATTATGGTATTATATGGTTTCTGGTATTTCTGATAATATTCTATTACATGGTTTCTGGTATTTCTCTTGAAAAGTTGTCATTTTGGACACCGTTGTTGGTTTCATGGTTTCAGTAATAATGTCCCATAAGCAACCATGTAAAGCTAGTTGTATTGTTCAAACACGATTTTTTTCCTATATAAAAAATTGAATGTTACGTTTATATCATAATAATCAGCGACATAAGATTAGAAGACGTTATTGTTTATATACAAATTGACAGAGCATAGTTATTCTTAATTATATCAATAAGTTTCCTAATATTTTCTGTACTTCTAAATTCTTTTTTGCAACTGGCATAACAGGCTTACATTAGTTTTTGATCAGTTTATTCTCCTCAGAATTTAATATTAATTTATCCAAATACAAATGTTGATCTATTCGGTGTTAAATAATTTAATTAATATAATGCTATGTTTTACCATACTGAATGATTTATATCGTTTGCATATGCGCGCTTGCCTATCGGGTTACGTTTAATTTTAGTAATAATGTGCCAGATATGACAATTTTAAGATATTTATCATTTCTAATATTTACTGTGATATGTGAGCCACTACGTGGTAGAGTCGTCACTATGTGTTTTTATTTCTTATTATAATACCGCATAGAATCATTAGAAGGTAAAAATATCAACAGTGATTTGCTAGTAAAGCGCCGTATGGTTTCAATAGTAAGCTACAACATATTAGTTTTCAGTCAAGGTTTTAAGATAATCTAAATTTATTGTAGCGGTGACTGCCGTAATAAGAGAAATTGCCTGACTATGTGGCTTTAACTTCGCCTTCTATAAACTGGTATAAAATATTAATTCATAATAATAACGCTCCAAAATCATAGCCCTTTCAAGAAAGGCATGGATGCCTGCCCCACTCCGTGGTCAAATACTATAAGGCACTTTATCTGTTCTCTACGCTGTGCAATGTCTTTATAATCAATTGGCGTCCAGACCATCCTCTAGGTATGCGACACCGGAGTTTTAACGTTTGGTCACTCTTAGTTAACACCTTGCGGACGGATGACGAGATATCTCGTCATTCCTGTTCCGTCGCTCGGACGAATATCGTCTTGTCGTTCAAATGTTTGTTCTTTCGTCGGTCAAGGTCACTGACGAGATTTTTTGCGTATTTCGTCATTCAAGTGACAAGATATGTCGTCTTGCATATTCAGAGTTCGGGCCACTGACGAGATATCACACAATCTGTGTGCATATTTAATATTTTTTGTAAATTCGTTAATAATAAACTGAAGCCTTGAAATATGGATAAAGACAAAACTGCAATTGCAACAATATTTGCTATATATTCCTGCAATAATATTTATGAGGACTGTATGATAAACTGCAAGTTATTGTATAAACATTGTATATGCAATTCTGATGGCGATGAAAGTGCAGGAAGAAAAAAAATTTCAAGTGACACGTGAATAATCATCATAAACAAGTTATTACTGCGATATGTGTTTGTGCATGTGTTTGAATAAACCCTCAATGCACATTGGTGAATAAACTATGACGCATTCGAACAGAATAGGCTATAAAATTTAAATTCTGTTTCAGCATAAATGTATCAGCAAAGTTGTATGCAAAACATGATTTGAGCAAAGTATTTTTTTCAAAACTATACCATTTTAAACGAAATGTTGCACTATTCGCTACTTCGCGAAGAAACATGTCCGAGTGGAAAGGGTTAATTCATAATAATAACGCTCCAAAATCATAGCCCTTTCAAGAATATGACATGGATGCCTGCCGAACTTTTCTCCCACTCCTTGGAGGGGAATTTGTGCCTCTGTGTGCCTCTTTCAGATATGTACGCATCGACCCGACGAATTTTTACGCACGCTTTCGTATATCGTCAAATACTATCAGGCACTTTATCTGTTCTCTATAATTTGTGCAATGTCTTTATAATCAATTGGCGTCCAGACCATCCTCTTTAGGTATTTTGCGACACCGGAGTTTTAACGTTTGGTCACTCTTATTTGTTAATATGTCAATATTTACTTATTTGGTTCCATATATTACATACATATTAAATTAAAAACGCAATAAAATAAATTTCGTCCAGTAACAATGCCTGCGGCGAACTTTTCTCCCATGACTGACCATACCTGCAAGAATCTTATTATAAATCAACTTTTTGACTGCCTCTGTGTGCCTCTTTCAGATACGTACGCATCGGCCCGACACATTTTTACGCACGCTTTCGTATATCGTTCATTTCGCTTTTGAATGCAGGAATCATTTGATATTACCCATTAGTTTAATTGTCCAAATATAATTTGTCACTGTCAACAGATAATCAAACATATTACCGACAATACAAATGAATTTTTCTTCTCCAACTAATAGAACTCCAATATTCTTTTATCCACAATCAGTTTTAGACGTTACATGGCATTAAAACTGCCACTCTTAGGCATTCCACACCGTATGGTTCATATGAAGCATTGCATACTTAAAAAAAAAATTGCCGCATTTTTGCGAAATGACGAAATGGGACACATTGTCATACGCAGTGATAATTGGATTAGTTTCTTTTTTTGAATGAAGGAAGTAAAATATAAAATAGATTAAGACAGATGGTTTATTAAAGGTTAAATTCCGATTTATCAAAGATAGTAGGAATGATTTTTTTTACCTTCAATTAATAGTTAAATCTTTATTTACGTCACCTTCAATTATGTATATTTATAATAATTGAGATTTAATTGAAATTTTTAAAAATGTCCACCAATTTAGTTTTGAGGCCTGTTCGGCATTTTTCGCGCTTCCCAATAAGACAGTTCAATCATTCTTTGTTAATATGGGCGCCAAAAATATTACCAATATCCGAATATGCTCCATACAGTGACACGAGGAAACTGTAATATCACAATAATACAAAATATTTTAAAATATTTAGTTTGAACTTCACTATAATTTAGGAAGACTTCATATATTTTTGCTTTATTGAACACCGAAACTTTAATAGTACTTGTGTTTTCCGGTTTGCAATGAAACAGTTTTGCTATCCAAATGCTGATGTTTGTACAAATTTGTGAGATAAACCATTGATTTAGAAGATATTTTTGAATAAACTTCCAATCGGTTTTTTTGCCGTTAAAAAGTGTTGCATACTTGCAATTTTCGCTAACGAAGAGAAAACATTGTCACTACTAGACGTCTACTTTCGTTTTCGGAATCTTCTCTTTCATGTAGGGTGAGTTACTGAGCATAACGACTCTAATTTAATCGTAAACTGTTGGAGGGATCAGAATCGCCTAAAACGAACAGGGAGAGGATCAGAAACGAACGAGAGAGAAGCGCGTAGTACATACGAAAAGTGCGTAATGATGAACCGTAAGACAAAAAAAAAACGGTGACATAGTGAGTTAAACGCCAACCTGAGGATACTACCTTTATCTCCTGTTCCTACACTATTGGATATAAAAAAAAAGTTATCAGACAGAAGCTACACAGTATTTAAAGGGTCACACACAGATGCCTAATATTTTTCTTGCGAATTTTTATGCAGTATTGAATATTGAGTAAGAAAATGTAATGCCAGAAAACATCTAAGAGTAATAGTTACTGAAATATTCATTATCAAATTATTTTTATTATTGGCAATCACATTCAATTAACAGTTATATTCGAGAACAGAGTATTTGCTAGATGCAAAGACATACAAGTTATCGAAATTTGTTACCTAGCAAGCGAAGTGAAGCAATCGTGGTACGTGATAGCCACCCAATAATGATTAGTTATTATTATAAAAGTTCATATCAAATTGACTGACAATAAAAAAAGTACGACACGATAATTCTTTATGCGTGCGAAGAGAATGTTGTGATACCTAAGACTTTATGCATACGAAAATATCCAGGTCGAAATCAACCATCACATGCAACTTTTTTAAAATTTACCGAAATGCTTTGCGAAAATGGCAATTTTAATGTACAAAAATACAAACAAATTACAACTTTATAGAATGATAGAAATATGATATCTACCTTAGCAGCTGTTGCTAATGACTCACACATGAGTACGCGGACAATTTCACGGGGTACATGATTTAGTCACACGAATGTTACATATATGTACATTTCATTCTCATTAGTTTCGTAAATATCACCTGTTAGTGCATTAAATGCTGCACGGAACAGATTTTACGAATCGTACATAGTTTTGCCAGTATCTTAGTTTGGATAAATATGCATGATACGGTTTTACGCAATATTTTATTCACTGAGAAAACTACGTTTACAAAATCTACCAAAATGTTAGTCTACGGAACCTACACTCCTCGATGCGTCATAGTTTAACGATAACATTATCGGGTTGTATTTTATGGGTAGGTAAATAACGCGACAAAAATATTCAATCTTTCTGTCCGAAGTTCTTCCAGTTCTTTTAAAAAATGTTCCATTAGATTTTCGGGTAATAACATGATACTGGCATGACGGTTATCTTGCATAGCAAGTACAGTGAGTTCTACAATTACAATTTCCTAAGCGGTGGATTGCACGTAACAGTGGAATTGTATCGTCAGTTTGTCCGCCTGACTTAGCGCCGCTTATTTATTTACATGGAAAAATATTAGAAAATTAAGTTTATCGCTAATGAACAACAACGATGAGAGACACACAGGAAGGTATTATTGCAGTGTGTATTATCGAAGCTATGCAGTCGTCATGTTAGATAACTCATTCTGTATGCATAGCTTGTATAAGCAAACGTGGACCCTGGCCATTCTAGGGGCCTTGGCAAAGAAAGTAAAGGTCCCCAGTAAGCAAACTAACTGTATACACTAGGTGAACAAACCAAAATATTTCAGACCTTCATCTCAGCGATAAGCAATTTTTTATTGAGACACTATTTCGTATTTTTTCCTACCATGTATCCTACTGACCATAGAATGTTAACCCTTTCAGCGCTGAGTTGCCCGACGTTAAGCGTGCGCCGTGGACTGCCCACTCCGTACGAAAAATCCTACCGGGGGCTGCATGCTTTTTACGAAAGAGCGCAAGTTGAGCAGACTTGTTCGACGTTATGCGTGCGCCGGGGACTGCCCACTCCGTATAAAAAAGATTGAATTTTCATTGCAAGGTCTCGTCTTGTCGGAATCCGAAGATGAATTCTTCATCTTTTTTCTTTCAAATGTTTTAATTTCAAGTATTTCAATATCATGTTCATAGGCCATGTAACTACCACTGTTACTAATACGTTCAAACTCATTCTCGGACATTTTAGGGGTAATTGAAAATGAAGTTTTAAAACGCATAAAACAGATTTTCAGAAAGTAGCAGTATTGATAACTTCCAAGTCTTTGGCAGCGATATGTTAACTAATGCGTAATGAATGCACACACAAATTTAATGGACAATACTGATGACCGATTGCATAAAAGTACATTTAAACGCTTATTGACTTTTTTGTATCTATTTCTTTATATGATTTTTATATTTATGCAGACCATTTATATTTATACTACCAGTCACAAATATCTGTAATATAAGTAACTGTCACATATGCGTCCATAACCTAAACCGAATGGTTGTGTGAGGACGCATATATGGGTTTGTAGCCAAAATCGAATGGTTGTGTGAGAACGCATATATGGGTCCATAGCCAAAATCGAATGGTTATGTGAGAACCCATATATGGGTTCATAGCGCTGAAAGGGTTAAAGGGATGCGAGAAGTACTTAACACTTTGCGTGTCACATCAGCCAAAAGTGCAAAGCACACAACGTTCTTCAAGGGTCCTCCGTCTCCCGAAAATGAGAAACCATCTTAATTACTTAAAGAGGAACCATTTTTCTATTTATTTGTACATATGTGGAATACAATAATTAAATAATTTATTGAAGAGTTAACATTTCTCCGAAATATGCAACTTTAATATTTCGTTTGTATAATAGTTCTAAAATTAAATATACATCTAAGCCGCGGTACTATTTTATACATTCCCTCAGTGTTAGTTCATAAGAAACCAGTCCGTTAAAAAGATTAATAGCAGTTTTTCTCATATTGTAATTTACCACAACCGACGGTATTAATTTCTGTAAACAAAACGACTTGACCTGTAATATAAATAAGGCTTATGGAGCACCATCTAGATACCAGCGAAGAGATTTGTTAACTTTCTAGAGATTCTAACTCTCCGGAACACCCTTGCCAAAAATATCCCTTCAGAAATCCCTCATGTACCACGTGGTCCCTAGATCGTTAACTGAGCAACTATATCACTAACGTCTCGAGAGCAGTGTTAAACGTCCTGCATCTTCCTGCGGTTGGTTTTTTCAGTAGCGCAGATATCTAAAGATTAAACGTTGTCTAATAGTAGGATTAATCGTGTAACAGAATAAGTATAGATTTGGAATGAAAATAGAAATATAATAGAAAACCCGATATAATATGAAAAATGTATTTAATCATATAATTATTTTACAACACACTGACTTGTTTAAATTAGTTATTACTAAGTTTGTTGTTATAATTGCATACATAATTTGTACATTAAAAAATCTTCAGGTATTTTATTAGCAATTGTATAAACATTTTTTAAATTACTATTGTGATTATATAAACATTGATATTATTATATGTGAATTTTTTAAAAACGTACAGAATACAAAAAAAATTAATCTACAAATTAAATGTAATTTTACAGAAATGTTTATCGTTATATACTTTTTACAAATATGAAACGTAGTATGTAAATGTACGTAATAATACGTATAATAATATTGTATCTATTCCTATTGATACACCGAGATCTATTAAACTAAATCATTGAAAAATATAAAAGATAAAATGTCTTCTGTTTCTCTTCTTTCGTATTTCTTTTCGTTCTCGTGTCATGTCTTACTTCTCTCTGTGTTTCTGCCGTTCCGACATACGCAAGATATATATATATATATATATATATATATATATATACATGTCACAACAAGACTTTGTAGTGAGTAAAAAAGAAATCAACAGTGGGTATAATATGATTAAATACATTTTTCCAGTTCATATTGTGTTTTCTATTATATATCTACTATCATAAAAGATCTGTATTTATTTAATTACGCGTGAATGACATCCTAATCTTTATAATGGGCAACATTTTGCCTCTTCGATATGAGCATCAACTTTAATCGCTTTATGAGAAATGCATGCGTACGGTCCGAAAAGGGTTCATTTTTAGGTAAGTACGCTATTAGATGAAATAAGATGTAATATAACGACAAACATTCTGTCGAGCGGGGTTTCATATGCTAGTCGTGCCCCCCACTTCCAATTCTCTACGTTATAAGTCCTGATGTCACGACTCTACACCTATACCGCAAATCCGTCGTATCCATTGACGTGGCAACGCTGGTTAACTCATTGCGTACGGTACGCTGCTCGCCCAACGTGCTTCCAGGGCCCGCATATTTTCGAGCGCTCCAAGACAACTTTGTGCAATGCATACATGCATTTTTTTAATTCGCGTTTATAAAATATTCTTAAATATTACTATATATTCTAAAATTTCTATTTATTATGTAGGCTTTTTTACAGTTTAAACATTATTTATTTATTTTAAACATTATTTAACAATATTCATTTCCGAATATACAGTTGACTGCATCTTTCACATTGCAGTTTCTTTGTAATGGTGTAAGCATACCAGAAATTCTTTCAAATGGTTCCAAATTTGGAGAAGTATCCTCTTCTGTCCATTCTTTAATTATAGGCTCATCAACGTCAAGCTCCGAATCTTCACTTTCGCTTGAAATATTATATTTTTTATTCATCCTCTTTCTTCGTTTAATATCATCACTTATTGCAACAATGTCGCTATTGTCAATAAGTTCACTTTCACTTGAAATGTTATTTGGTACATCAGATAAATTATCAAACAATAATTCATTTTGGCTTTCCTTTTTTTCATTTCCATGAAACATGTTTGATTTTTTTAGAATTAGGGTTTAGTTTGTGAACTAATTCAAAAACTGTTTCCTCACAAATTAAAACGCTATCATTCAAATAATAAAATGCACAATAATAAAATCTTTTGTGAGATACGATAGACTAATGGACCGGACTCACTGATGGAATTGTGATATTGCCCGATTGTTTTCTACTGTGTTTCGACATTTCGACATTCATTTATTTCGTGAATCGTCTCTATCTTGTCTTATAAGCTCACGCAAGGCTTCGTTACCTTAGTATCGTAATAATGACAATATTATCATGTTTAATTTCTCAACTCGTCAAGTCTCGTCACCCGGCCTCAACGTTCGATTGGCTAAAGACGAGATTTCTCGGGACCCGTACGCAATGAGTTAAGAGACTCGTACTGATGCGCGAACACCGTGATCGTCATGCACCGTCGCATATATTACCCGTGTATGCGACTATAGCTTTATTGTCCAGTCCGACAGTGAACCATCAAATAATTATAAGATTCTCAAGACTGAAAAGATCCGCAATTCAACCATATATGATAGCACGCAAAAAGCGAAAACGGGGAAATTGAAAGATTTCTAGGGAAAGAGGGTGTGACGGCTTAGCATGAAGCGTAATCGAAAAATGGCGTACTCAGGGCCCACGTTTGTTAACACTTTGCGGACCGAGCATTCTATTGCTAATCGTACCCAGTGGCCGGGTATTTTTTTGCGTCAAATATCTTTAAATTAGTGATGATTTGTTAGTAGTTAACACGTTGACTACCATGGTGGTCATCGGTGACCGGTGCAAAAGATTGTACTCAAAATGCAAAAAATTCGCAATGAATCCTATTTGCAATTTTGTAAAAGCAATTGACATTGGAACGGCGCTTCAATACTTTGGCTTCTAACAACTGTGCATTACTTTCATTTTGCACTATTTAATCATACTCTGCAGTATTTTATCGCATCGCGGTTCCAACATAGCAAGAAACGCTTGGCAGTCAAAGTGTTAAACTGTCCACAAATATTTCTGTAATATTGCTAATCGTTTTGCCGCTATCCATATTTCAGAGTTTCAAATAATTCATTTGCAATACAAATTATGAAAAACTGCCGCTGACAATCATGTAGCAACGTGATATCTCGTCACCTCTCCCGAACGACAAAATATGCAAGACGATATATCTCGCCAGTGTTCTAGAATGACGAAATACGCAAGACGATATATCTCGTCAATGGTCCTGAACGACAAAATAGCAATGACGAAATATCTCGTCATCCGTCCGCAATGTGTTAAAATAAGCTGCACGTCGATCAAAGATTAAAGTGTTGAAAATTCCCAATGGAAGTTCCTTTTGCAGAAAACTCCGATTATGCCATGATATGCCAGGAAACGTGTGTTTGTGAGTGGCTAGCTAAATGCTTGGTATCCTACGCAGGGGATCAGGATCAGACCGTAAGCAGCGGACTATTATGCTTGTGGTGTGTGCTCCCTAGAAGCCTGGATTCAAATGGCGGTTAACATATCATATCCTTCCTAGTAGGTTACTGTGTAAGCGAAGAACGAGACTCAGACGGTTTTCCTTGCTGCTGCATATTAACGTCATACGCTGAGATGCCAATAAATTTGTCTATGTGGTTGTTCGGGTAGCGGAGAAATAATGAAAAGATAAAAGTTATACGTTCCTTGTAGATATCGTGCAGGTAATAAGGAAAAGTATGGATAACGAATTAATTACGTCGTGACTCATACTGTATAAAAATGGAGGTGAGGAGCAACATTAACAAATTAATCTCCACATGATAAAGGACATGGCTTCATATTGTACCTCGATTCATCCAATTGCGTATGTTCGTCAGAGTCAGATGTTTTTGAATAAAAAAACATGTACAGAAATAATTATAGAAATGATTAATTTGTTAAAGTTTATTTCATGTTTTCTTTTACATCGAATCAAGCATAATAACTTATATTTATTTTCGTAAACAAATATACCGTCCAAATAGAACGTGTAACTCATGTCACGTAATATAAGCGATGTAATTGTAAAGTTGGCAGTAGAGGTAAGGTAACATCGTAAGGGATTTTTAGAGATTTCGCCTGGCAACGTTGGCGGCTTCCTATACCGATGGTCCAGTGGAGTGTCACGAAAACAGTCGAGCACTAGCAAGAAATGCGGGTGTTATATCGCTAAAACACTCTTCATTATATTCATAACAGTATTACAGAAAGAGGTGTGAATAGTATGAAGATAAACACGTTTTATTCGGTAAAGGATTTTTTTTTTGCATAGCACCGTGCAAGTTAAGATCTTTACATATACCCAAGTACGATTATTACTGCTATTATAATTAGTAATGTTAATTAAGTTTGACTTTCCATCTAAACTATTCAATAGAGACCAATTTCCTAAGTAATTTTTTAAAGTCAACGAAACAAAGACTAAGTTTAACGTTGTTTACTAAAACGGCTGTTTAATGTTAATTAAGTTTGACTTTCCATCTAAACTACTAAGAAATGCGAATTTTTTTAAATCAATAAGTTTAACGTTGCTATGTTTCTTGCACATATATTCCAGGATACACGTAAAGATACTACATATAACTTCGTACTGGCCAGTACATTTCAGTTGAAATTTTAATATTGTATATGTATCTTTGATATATGTGTATTATAGATGGCTTGCCCCGTATACAAACGAATATAAAGCCTTTTAATATATAATTATGTGTCTGATTAATCGATATCGAAACAACCTAGTTTGGTTGACTTTCTAATATTTCAACACCGCACGATAGCTACGTTTTTCAACCCGCCGTCTTACTAGCAAAACATGAACAATTTCTGTCAACTCCTTGCATTATGATGTATAGTTTATCTAAGCAACCGTAGACCCCAAACGCGCAATTTCCCGACTACGTCCCGCGCCAAGTTGTGAGCTCGTTTTTCCCTAAAATCTCTGATAATAAATAAAGTCTGATGTTAAAACCGTTACAGTTTGACATTTTCTTTACAATAACTGAAAAAATAGTGAAGTTCAGACTTTTCTAAAATAAATCAAAAGCTTGCCGTTGTATGTTAATACAAAAGAAATTGCTACTAGTAATTTCAAAAAGCTTTCGATTTTTATGCTATCGACATTCGCTAAACCCAGTTCAACAAAAGAGAATATGAATACATCCTACTGGTAATTTTGAAAATTCGCTTTGCTTTGCTTCGCACCACTGTCTGAACGAAAGTCTGACGAAAGTCTGAAATTTTTTTATTTACTTTCCCGATGTATATAATCAGTTCTTCACGCGGATTCTTTAGTTGTGTGAAGGGAGTAGTGATCGCTCCGCGTAGAACCTCTATTATCAAAGTCCCGAAACCCGTCAAGATCCACATTTGCTTCTGAAAACTATACCGTAATACTCAACAGTGCCGAAGATGTTTTTCTGTCAATCGCATAAAACCTACTTTAATAGAGAACGACATTCATTGTTGTATCAATCATCAAATCTGTTTATCTTTTATATATATTTCCTTGCACAGACTATTTATAATACAATGGAACAGCAGATATAATAATATAAAATTTACATCTTCTCCGAACTGCTGGGTGTGATTGAAATAACAATTCGTCCAGCGGACTGACATAATTTTTTATCCAAAATCAATAACGTATTAACAAAGTTTTAATTACATTTGTAAAGAGGAACTTATTTGAATTCACATTTGGAAAGAACTTGTAGAAACTTAATAGTCATGAATTTGATTGCATCTTTTAAAATAGTTTAGTACATGCAAAGCAATTTTTACATATTCCAATGAAGGAAATATAATATGCAGCCACGAAAAAGTGTGGTATACGTGCATCTGTAACTAAGATCGTATCACTTTAAGTTGGCGAGTAGATTTCCTTCTCTCTAGGGCCAATTCCTACCGAAGTTTTCTCCCACTCCTTGAAGGGGACTTATGCCTTTACGTTTCCCTTCCAGGGACACACGTGGTCGACTCGTTGATGTTTCACGCAATCTTGACACTTTATGTATCTGACTTGTATATGCATTGATTACCTCTATACCTGGTGGAGTTGAACGAGAGTTGTTACTTGGAGGGGGTAGCAAGGCGACGTAGGCCCTAGATGGGATGCGTCGCTTGCCAACTTAAACTGACAACAGTATAGTATTGAAAGTGACTGCGGCAAGCTGATGGATATGTATTAGGGTGTCCCATAAGTTTCTTCCGCGCCACGCTATGAATGACTCTAACTGGCTATGTTTATATAAATATGCAGGCCGTCTCTTAGCCGTTTATGGCATCGGTTTCAGTCGTCCCAGAGCTCTTTCAGAGTACGTTCCGTTGGTGACAAAGTCTCTTTTCAAATTTTTTCTACACCGTTCAATATGGACAGTCAAAAGAAGCATTTGCGGCATGTTATGCTTCATTGCTTTAAAAAAGGCAATAGTGTAAAGGACACTGCAGACGAGATTTGCACCGTTTACGGGAGTGGTGCTACGACTATTAGGACCGTCCGCAATTGGTTTAAGAAATTTAGAGCTGGCAATTTCGAGTTGAAAGATGAAGGCCGCAGCGGCCGCCCAGCAACGACGAATACAGACATTATCAAAACTGTGCTTGCTGAAAATCCGCGATACAGTGTGCGTGAGATAGTGGATGCCACTAACATTCCCAAAACAACGGTACATAAGCATTTAATCAAGATGGGATATGCGAATCCATATGAAGTTTGGGTTCCACACCAATTGACGAAGACCGGCCTTATGAACCGCATCTCTACATGCGATTTGCTTCTTCAGCGACACGAAAGAAATCCTTTCTTAAAGAGTCTTGTCACTGGAGACGAGACCTGGATTTTGTATCAAAATGTACATCGAAAACGCATTTGGTCTAAAGAAAATGGACCTTCAACTGTTGCGAAGCCTGGGCTTCATCCGAAGAAGGTTCTTTTGTGCATTTGGTGGGACTGGAAGGGTGTACTGTACTACGAGCTCCTTACTCAAGGTGATATGATCAATGCTGACAAATATTGCAATCAACTTGATCAACTAAAAGCCGCCATAGCAGAAAAACGGCCAGAATTGGCGAACCGACGAGGTGTCGTATTCCGTCACGACAACGCAAGACCGCATGTTGCGTTGACCGTAAGGCAACAATTATTACAGTTTGATTGGGACGTTCTACCTCACCCTCCATACTCCCCAGACCTTGCTCCGTTCGATTATTACTTGTTCCTCTCCTCAAACAATTCTCTCCGTGGTAAATCTTTCAAATCCACAAGCGAAATAAAAACGCACCTAAATGAATATTTTGAAAGTAAGCCTCAACTATTTTGGAAAGAGGGCATAATGAGGCTTCCTGAGAGATGGAAGAAGGTTATAGAACAGAATGGTTCATATATAACATAATAAATCAACCTTAAACAACAAATATCGTGTATTCATTTCGCATCAAAAAAAGGGAAGAAACTTATGGGACACCCTAATATATGCAGCTAGTGAACCATGAGTCTGATTTATGCTATTTACATTTCACCTGCAATGTGCATCATGAAATTAACTCGACATTATAAAATAAGGAATAAAATAGCTTTCTTTGGATTATTGTAAACTTACACGACAATACACCACTAGATTATGACACTCTTCCGTATTGATGGAAAACTTATTCATGACTAAAAGTGAATGTATATTACAGAAAGTTACTGCCAGTTATGCACTGTTACAATGTCCGAAGATGCACGACGTACCACGAGTATGTCGTTACGCTTCTCTCTCTCTTCATTATTCTTACGAAACAAATTTGATCACTTTAATTTAACTGCAACATGCTTTTTAGGGGCGTCGATGTTCCGCCACAGTTTCATGATTAATATATGTCGTCCGTTATATAAAATATTCGATATTATAGCGTTGGTAAGCTTTTAATTTCAGTGCAAACGTGTTATAAAATATCTTAATGTAACTACATCAAATATTAAACAATTAACGTGAAAGAACTATCAGATCGCCAGGATATGTAGATCATGTGACTGCAGAAAACATCTATAATAAATATCAAAATCTAAAATAAATATCACAATCCCAATACAGTTTCATAATATACACTTAAATAAATAGCATAATATCCACAGTTGAATCAAAACGGTGTCTATTATAGAAAACGTACTAAAAATTCTATCCTGAAACGTTAATTAAATATATACGTTATACACCTTATTTATAGAAACATTAACATTTTAAGAAGAATTACATTACAAATTAGTATTTAAAAATAATGAGAGTGGTCTGGTTAAAAATAATGTGAGTGGGGTACTAATCACATATATCCCTCGTTATTGATCTGTTCCTAGTTTCTTCTAACGAATCCGTTAGTCTTATATGTTTAGTTTTCCAACTGTTAACACTTTTTACCTGGATATATGCCCATTCATAAATTAGGACGGAATACCCCGAATATATTATGTATTTGTGAGTATTATAAATTTGTGCTATATTCAGTTTAGCATATAATGAAAATAAACTATAACTCTCACTGTAGTATATAATACGGTGACGTAAATGAACCTGTAAATGAATGCCTTATTCGTCGCTCATATGTTAACATTAATCATAAATAGTATCTGACTATTTCCGCTGTGTGATCATATTTAAAGCAGTTTGGGCGGTGCGTCTGAGCCACATGTTATAAACAAAAACTCTAATTGTTTACTTCGTTAATTGCACGAATCTTTATACTTGCGGGACTACCAGATCCAGTTTCGTCCACTAACGGGATTTTACTGTAATCATTCAGTGCAATAGCGACAATAGCATATGAGCTTGAAAGAAAGTTGTATATATCCTCAAAGAGCATCGTATATCTGTGTGCTCATCACTCAAAATTGCTGCAAGTACAAACCATCTGCCCGGAAAACACGTTGAAAGAGATTCGCATTAATATGGAATCATGAACCATAAATTGGACCTCATTATTTATTGATCATTAATAACCAAATTTTGAAAATAAATAATTTTTTCGGCCCATAACACTCAGTTCAAGCGCGATTCCAATAATCGTTCTTCCAACTATCCACGATATCCCTCTGCACGCCGTTTGTTCTTAATTTCTTTATATCCCGAATATTTTACACACTCAATAAACACCGTGCGTTTATTACCTTAATCCCTGCTCTTTTAAACTTCAGATGTATTAATTATCACCATAGTACGCACACACGCAATAAAACTTCTCCTTCGATCTCTCCTTAGAAATGTTCAATTCGAAGCAATCCTCTTCTTAGATCATTCCAATCGAATCTCAGTGACGCCGTCTGCCAACCGACTCGTCAATGAGAAAACAGACAAAATCAATCCCACTCCAGTCTTACCTTTCTTAAACCAATTGTTGCTCTCTCAAACGCATAGTCTGCTCTGATGCATTAGAACATACCAAGCACTTCTAAACAGAAAATGGTTCTTCTCGAATTCCGTTATCCTTTTTACCACCTTCGCAACATTACCAATATTTATTGGTATTACTTAAATTCCGTTATTACATTTGGAATCGTAACGCCAGTACTGATATTGCAGAAAACTAGAAGTGGGGGCAGAATTGGTGGACAAATCCTAATCCGAGGGCATTTCTGACGTCACTTTACATCTTGTTCGATCAAATGGCGTACGTATTTGAAAATTAACCTCTTTTGCACTGCGTTCGAATTTTTTTACACCTACGCCATTTAAAAATACAAAAGCAGTATAGGGTGTACGACGCGTAACTCTGCTCTCGAGGCATTTGTGATATCGTTAGTCAGTTAGCGGTGGGGAGACCACATAAGGGATTCCTGAAGGAGTTTCCTGGCAACGCCACATACCAGTTAACCAATACAACCTGAATTAATTTTGAATATTTGTCTATGCTGGTGAGATTTGAAATTAGCAAGCGGGCCACGTGGGCGTCCCACCTTGAGATACACAAAATATTTCGATTTCCGTTAACTGTCGTAAAGAGACATATGCATACTCGTACTTCAATTCGAATAGCACCGAAAAAAATATTTAGATGACGCAATCATTAATAACTGTTACTAACCATTTTCACTTGTCGGAAGAATAACGAAATGTTGAAGAGTCAAATGTTTTCTTTATATATTCGTAATATACCTATAACTGCAATTATTATTATTACAATTATCAATAACCGGTTCATTCGTTTATAATAGTTTGAAAGTCAACGGACGTAACGTTTTCCAAAATAATATATTATTGTGACACACTTTGTTAAAACAATATGAAAAAAGATTGGTGCATTTTCTTGCAGTTTTTTATATATCGTTGACAAAATACCGATATGTGTTCCTAATACTGAAAACGCTACTATATCTCAAAAGCTACAGCATATAAAATATCTGTGACAATTAATAAATGTCGGAAGAATAGTAAAAGTTTATGAAACAGTGTTATTATTATTCATAGAAAAGTGATTTCGAAGAAAAATTAAGGAGTTCTACAAACAGAGTGCGTTCGAAAGATTCGAAATCGGGAATACATTTCTTCAGCTGGAGTAGTAGATCGGTGATCACACCCTTAAAGAAGACAAAAATATTGAAACCAGAACGATCAATATATCATATTTGTCTAATACCGGAATGTTTACCCCAAACGTATGCCGCCAATTTAATAAGAATTATATCGCAGCGATACTTACGCAAATAAATATGTTAAACTTCTATGACTTGACGATATGATGATAATATGTTACATCTTCTATGATGATATGTCTCTATGATGATGTGTTAAACTTTTTGACTATCGCATAAATCATTACGGGTCACATACGTCAATGTGCCATTTAGCTACACTCGACAAGCCGCCGCGCAAAGCAAAACTCAAAGATAACAGGTTTTCAAGGAACTCCTACTTTTACTGTCCGTGCCTCATGAAACATCCAATAATATTAAGAAAACATCGTCTTAACCAGCCAATTACGGTTATTCCATATCGTGTACACAATTTTATCCGCACACCTCACCTCACCAACTAGGCCGTCTTTTAACCCTTTGCACTCCTATGTCGAGTGTGACTCGACATCAGTTTTTATGGCAGGAGCTCCTTTGTCGAGCTCCACTCGACATTTTTTCATGTCTAAATAAATAGATATCGTGCACACGTTATCGACGCTCTCGCAATGTCACTAGAAGGGTTAGACATTCAGGTAATCGAAGAGAAATAAAAGAACTGGATGTGATCACAGATTATAATAAAAATATAGATGGTGTCGATATGGCGAACCAATACGCGACATCTTACTGTTTTTTACGTGGAGCACTCAAGTGGTGGAGGGTATATTTCTTTTGGGGATTAGAAATCTCCATGGTAAATGCGTATATTTTATACAAAGAAAAAACAAAAAACCAAGGAACAGAACCTATAGCCCACAAAAAATTTCGCGAAAAGATTTTGTCAATGCTAATTCGTGATTGTCGTCATCCAAATATGAAATTGGGGAGGCCTGGAACACATGATAAACACGATCGCTTAGATGGAAAGCCTCATTTAATCTTCTTACATCCCGAAGGAAAACACAAAGACTGTGCAGTTTACTCGAATAGAAAAACATCTGGAGGAAAAAGAGAAACCACCTATTTTTGTGGAACGTGTGAAAGAAAATCAGGGTTACATCTTGCAAGTTCTTTCAAAAGATATCATACCCTTGAAAATTTCAATATACGACAATACTGTAAATAAAATTGGTATTTAAGTGAATTTGTTTCTTCCTTTATTTATTTAAATTGCTTTATATTTTTAGTTAAAGTAAATTTCAAATAAAACACTTAAAAGCGTTAGGAGCTGCTGGTAACGAAATTGAAACAAAATTCGGAGTGCAAAGGGTTAATATTAATGACAGCATTAAGAACATCTTATGTTCTATTCACGGTCCTTGTAAACACAGTTTGAAAGTAAATGCATGAAACAGTTCTTTGCGACTTTTTTCCTTTTTAAGCTGTCGTTGTATCATACATTTCAACGTCACAAATATTTCAGTAAATAACAAGTGAAAAAACATAATTTTCAACAACATCCAAAAATTGTGTGCAAAATATATGCAACGGTAGCACAATCTGTACCAATATTTCTTACTTTAACAGCATGATCGGTACTTTTAGTGAGATCCAAACATAACTCCTAATAAAATCGTGAAGCATTTGGCTTGCAGGATATTATTTTTACGTAGTACATTTGCGATAAAGAGAAATTACAATTTGCATATTTTCTTACAGAAAAATTACATTTGGTTAAGTGACTTATAAACAATTTGAGGTGAAAAATAATTTTTTGATCGTTCATTTCTATAAATGATGTGTCGTACATAATTAATAAATGTAATAAATGTTCATATACAAATTATTGATATATCGTTACATTTATGGACATTCATTTAATTTTTTCTAAGTCAATTCAATCTTTAAAAATAATATTATCGTATAAAATTTTTCATATTCATAGTAAATTTCCATTAACTGATTAAAATTATAAATTAAAATGTCGATAATGTAAAAATATTTTTTAATTTATTCAAATGATTAAATATCTCGAAACAAGAAATATATGTATATCATCGGTATTTATTTTTTGTATACATAACTGATTTTCGTGTATATTTACACTTCATCGGTGTAGCGTCGGTAATGTTTGTTGAGACTAAAATAAGTTTCGCGCTGAGCATTGATGGCCCTTCACGAGGAAAAGCCGGGTCCCGGCTTTTGTCCGACAAGACTATTGTAGGCCGAGATAGACGCAGGCCAGAGGCGCAATAAAATACGTGAGGCGCAGTCCTCGTCTTAGTTTTCGTAGGCAAATAGCGTGTTCTTAAGATTAATTGAGCGAGTAAGCGAATAGGTAAACGAGTGAGAGCGAATAAATGAAAAGGAGGATATAAGGGACGTGCTGAGAGAAGAGATAACTCTTCTTTTGTGTTAGCATTGCAATTAGTTAACGTTGTAATCGAGTAGTAATAATTGCGTTTGCGTTTGGTTTTTCGGCATCTATTAATTATTTTTAACTTTGGAAATACTACCATATAAACATTACTTCCCCTGTAAATACATTTGTGTATTTTTTAACTTCTAAACAAGTATACGACCATCTATACTCTTAGACCAATCCCACAATACATTATTCAGTTGATCAGATTTGATATTATTCCTAGAAAGGCCCAGAAAGTATTGAACACGTTTTCTTTTATCAAAATAATCGCAAGCTCTAATAAAATATACTATACGTAAAAAAACTAATAAAAAATATTAAGTATGGTATACTAATAATAGTTATATTTGTTTACTATCAATAAAGAGTAAACGTTCTGTATTCTATATCGTCGAGTACTGGTTTAAAGCATATACAATTATATTTTAAGGAACAAAATTAATATGGAAACCTCCGAACCGCTCGCAACTACAAAAAAGAACTATTCCCGTCAGATTATGACCTAAATGCAGCTAAGCAAGTTTGATTTGACGTGTCACTAAAAACAGGACAATTATTCAATCGGTTTGTCTTATAATCAGATGCCACACCTGGTACATCTTCGTATCGCAGAGACATGCCTATAATATTTAGATCACAGAACTTTACTGAGAATAAATCTTTATTGGCAAATATTTTCGTACAGCCCCCTGAACCGAATACATGATCCGTTATAAATGAGAACTGATAAGGCATTCAGACCTAGCCCTACATTTTCCATCATCGTTACCTGTTATGAGAATTACGAAAACATAGCCCAGGCGCTAAAAGTATGCCCGAAATATTAAATACAAATCTTCATGAATCAGCCACCTTACTGACCATTCAAATATTATTTGGTATAACTTATTTGCATCTATGTATAAAATAATTATCAGAAAAATGTTGACAGTTGTATGAATTAATTGTAATGAAGTTTGTTTCACATACTTATGAAACATTTAGAGTGATTAAAATAAGACGAATGTCATCAGCTAAAAAATGTTGAGGAAACGTAAATAATTATATAATGTCACGACATAATAAGCGCAATATTGACGAATAGAACAATTTAAGGAAATATAGAATTTGACAGAAATGAAATATTATCATGTACTGCGATAGATTCTATCGTAATCTCCAGAGCAACAAATAGAAAACTTGTACGACAGGCAACGCGTTAAACGAATATCGATATGACACTGTCTGACAGAAACGATCACACTGCTAGAAACATATGCATTGAAAAATAGGTGAAGAAACATAAATCCGTTCCCGTTAACTCCTTGACGATACAGATTTTATTCAAGTACCAGGTTGTTCAATAAGTGTTGTTTTGTTTTGTTGAGGGCGTTGCTACTAGTCAAAATTTGTTTTTGTTTTGTTGGTTCACTCTTCTTATCAACGTATGTGAAGGTTCATTTCAATCAGTCAATTCATTCTTTGTTTACAAGCCATTTAGTGTCGCCGTGTCACAGTATTTTCGACAATGGAAAAAATTGAATATCGTGCAGTGATAAAATTCTTATTTTTGGAAGGTGTAGCACCAAAAGAAATTCACGAACGAATGTTAAGAGTGTATAATGAACGTTCACCTTCAATTAGAACAGTAGAAAGATGGGTGGCTGAATTTAAACGTGGTCGTACAAGCCTTGAAGACGATTCACGTGAAGGACGTCCAAAAACCGCATCAACACCAGAAATCGTAGCCAAAGTACAGGATATGGTTTTGGAAGATCGTTGATTGATTAAGAGGGATTTAGTAGAGGCTCTACACATCTCATTAGGCAGTGTGAGTCATATTTTAAATGAAATTTTGAGTTTTAAAAAGCTGTGTGCACAATGGGTGCCGCATTCGCTAACAATTGAACGAAAACACATTCGAATGCGACTTTCTCAACAACATTTGGAGCGTTTTAAAAAGGATAAAGTGGATTTTGTGCGTCGATTCATCACTATGGATGAGACTTGGGTCTATCACCGTGATCCTAAATCAAAACAAGAGGCTAAAGAGTGGTGTGAACCTGGTTGTTCGGCTTCGAAACGAGTTCGTGTCCAGAAATCGGCCAAGAAGGTTCTGGCATCAGTTTTTTGGGATGCGAAAGGAATTTTATTTGTGGATTACTTGCAAACTGGTAAAACAATTAATTCTGAATATTATTGCAATCTTTTGGACCAGTTGAAGGAAAAAATTCGTGAAAAAAGACCCGGTTTGCAGAAGAAAAAAATCCTTTTTCATCAGGACAACGCACCGTGTCACAAGAGCATTTTGACAATGGCTAAAATCCATGAATTAAAGTTCGAATTGTTGGAGCATCCGCCGTGTTCACCAGATTTGGCCCCCAGCGACTTCCATTTGTTTCTAGAACTCAAAAAATTTATGCGTGGCAAGCGTTTTTCGTCAAATGAAGAGGTCATAACGGCTGTTGAAGCGTATTTTGCAGACCTTCCGGAATGTCACTTCAGGGATGGGATCCACAGATTGGAGGATCGTTGGAGCAAGTGCATTAATGTTCAGGGAGATTATACTGAATAATAAAGTGTATTTTGAACCATAACATTGTGTTTTTCTTATCGAACGCCAAAACTTATTGAGCAACCTGGTATATTCCCACTCAGTCATTGACACATAACTACCGCATGCACCCTATCCTTAGGAAAGTAAAGTCACATCTGCATCATGTCGACAGACAACCGCTCACGAGCGAACTCACGTTTACGTGATCCCAATCGCTAAAGTGTTAATCTTTCAATTACAAAACTTGTTAAAAACGCACTATGCATGCGTCGTGTTTTATTATGCCGAACGTTTCGATATCACATTTAAATCTATAAACGCCGTCGTCGAAATTCCATGTCAAATTAACTCGTCATCCCCAGTTAAAATGTTAAAGGTACGTCCACTAATCAACTTCAGTTATTTTTTATTGCTGTAATAATTGATTTAACAAGTATGGGGTGTTAGTACTTTCAATTAATTAACACTTAGCTATTAGCGTAAATTTGAAATACGTCTTTTATATGTACACACAAAGTGTTAGTCGTCCAAGTTTAACAGATTTGCCATCTCTTCCCACAAACAAAGATAATCATTTCGAAAAGTAATTGTATAATTGATAGAATGGCAATACCGAGAACGATAACTCGCAGAGCGTTTCACAATCGTATGGGTGGGGAAAACAATTACAGACAAAGTAGTTACAGTAGTTTTGAACAAAATTTTTACGTCGACAAACAATTGTTCTCGTATGAGGTAAATGTTACCCAAACGAAAACTGAACGGCCGTTTCGGTCGGTTTTCATGGACAAGCCCCAGATCGATATCCCTTTAGATCCTTATTGTCGCAAACTAAATAATTCCAATCATATACAATCATATACAGCAGACATATACAATAAAGTAACTATCACATTCACACGATGATATAATAGTATTTGTGAATTGCAGAGAATGTTGTGTTATAAATCCTGTATTTCTGCTAAAGAAAATCATTTTCATAGCCGTTTCTTCCCTATACGTGTTAAGTGTGAACACTAAATTTTAAATAAATCTCGATATCTTTACTATTCTGTAGTCTATTCTCTCTATCAATCCTGTTAAAAACACTTTCTTTCATATGCCTAGAATAAACTATATTTTATTACTTTTCTTTTATTCGAATATTGTAAGGACAAAGAATGATGTAAGAGATTAAAATAAATATTGCAATATTTTCAAAAATCTTTTAATCTGGAACTGCCACATACTTTAATTGTTTTATTATATCCCTGATATTACTATGTGCAAATTATCCAGAAATTGTTACTATAATTCTTTATAGAAAAACGACGAATCATAAATACAAACGTCATTCGATAGTTAGATTTTAATTATTTCACAAAAAATTACTCTCTTTTCGGTTTGACGCATTTTCTATATTTTATTTACTGAAAAATATCACGGAAATCAGATTATTCCGTTTACGAAACATCAACTGAATAAAGTCTATTTATTTAACATCTTAAAACACACTTAGTTGAGATAAACATACTAACTATTTCTAACCATTGAATTGATCAATTAATCAAGAAGTAAGCAATACATTTTTTTTTAAAACAATTAAGAGTGCGATAATGATGTAATTTTAACAAGATGTCAAATTTGCAATCACTTCAATGTAGTACTGTAGTGTTTTATAAATCCCGGTATATGAATAATGTTAAATGGAGCGTAACGACGGTTGAACTTAAACGGTCGAATTGCTATTAAAATACTGTTACAAAAACACATGGTAGAAAAATCGTAAAAAGACTTTATTCTGAGTTCACGAAACTAATAATTTAAGTTCTTAAAATAAATAGGTTACACTAAAAATAAGTTGTGCCAGTCAATTACTCAATGAAAGGAACATGCCACATCACATAGTATCTTCTATTAATCGCAGAAGAGGAGCTCCATTTCTTCCAAGATCGCTTTCTTGACTAGTGTCAGATTCTACACAAAATAACGACAGAACGTCATCCTCATTCTGTCAGCGCTCGTCGCAATATTCCCAATATGGATTTTATGCGAGAAATACGATAAGACGTATGTATACGAATGCATATTAACGTGCCAACATTAACAAATGAGGGGAGTAAATTTGCATCGCCAATACGAAAAGGTCTAAATCATTATACTGGGATCAATAATTCGAAACTTTTTAGCAATAAAATATAAGTACATACGTGTTAAATAGGACCCGCTCTCTTGTACTTATTTACTTCTCGTAATGCTGAATGATTTTCAAATTAACCGAACATGCGTAACTGGAAATGTAAGACGTGGCTTTGGATTCGAAAAGCATTTTCCCTTTTTATAATGGGACACAGTATACACTCTTTGTTTTCCAATGGTTCGTATGAAATCTAATACCATTTACGTAAAACTTCCCGAATGGTTTTACATCAATAACGAGTGATGGTGGACGACTGTTTGCAAGACAAATGTTTATGTAATATATGACGATCTTTCTATCGCATATTTATTGTTTGTAAATTCTGTCAACTGTTATTACACAAAATTAACGAATTTGATCATATTCCAAATTGTATTGGCGACACCAAAATCCGAAACTAGGGTGCAAAAAAATATTACAATTGATTTCAAACAAAAAAGTACACAAATCTGAATTTAATCCGTAACGTATGAACGAACAATGCTCAAGAAATTACTATGGAAGAATATCGATGGATGTTGCGTAACAGAACGCCTTAGCCATCTGACCAGAAAACACGATAAAAATTCTCTGCATAGTATGTTCATGGAGTGTAAGCCGATTACATTTTCCCGTCGTAAATACTACCTGAAGATAAAAGTGTGTTTACAATAAAAGGAATCGGAGAAATGTTTGCAAAGATCGTTTTACAAACTGTCTAAAATTCACGATTGATTCGTCCAACATTTTTTTTATATTATTCAGGACGGCATATATGAGCAAGTTGCTTTTGTATAATGACTTACGAGTCCTAATTTGCTTTCAATAAATGTTTCCTGAACATTTATCCCTTATACTTTCTAAACAACAATTGACCGATATCTTTGACCAATTTACACTTATTGCTGTACAAGTTCTGTGTTCTCGCAATGAGAACTGTACGAAATTAATTATTTCTCTCGATTAGAAGCCCGTTTCACGAAAACTTTATGCACGTTTCACCAGAATTATCCGCAAGTTACCCTGTCGCCTACAAGCTTAGAATGATTTCCCAAGGAAGAGATAATAACCAATTATATAAGCATTTATATAAAAAAAGTAGAGTAATCTAAAATGATAGCATCAGGATAACAATAAATGCAAACCGTGCTACTTTCAACTGAAGGAATTTTATCTGTCCTTCCATGAAAGAGTAAGAAAAAAGTGAAAGTGGTTTCTTTGGAAGCGAAATCATTAAAAGGTTTTTACGCAATGAGCTTGATCAGTGCATGTTCTCCACAAACCTGAGTATAACATTTGCTTTGACAATCATTATAAAATGATTCAATTTGTAGTTCTAAAAGAACGTGTTATTTACAACTGGCGGCACCACAACACCCTACTTTGTATTGCTTTCTACGAAAAATCACATAAACAGTTTGGATTACCTGGTAAATTTTCGCTGAGAGAGGAAGAAAACTCCGTATTTGAATTGTACTTTTATCGGCTAAAGTTCACATTTTTCTAGATTTTCTAGATGGTAGTCTAGTATAATCGCTATGACTCCTCGATGCACGTTCTTATTCTGAATAACTATTTTTGAATATGTTTTGCAGGGAGAATGGCACTTACAATGCATCTAACACAGCGGTATGGCGAAAATGTCGACGCACCCACCCCATCAAATATAACTGCCTGGAAAAGACTTCGACAATGGAATGTAATAAAAGGAAGGTCCAAGATACCAGATGCGAAAAATATTGCAAAATATGCTATCAGAACAATGTTGCAAATCATGATTCGAAAACTCCTAAAAATTTAACAAAAATATCACCATGTACTGTGGAGATTGCGATGGCCAGCCTCATTTACGCTTAACACTTAACGGACGGGCCCCGTAAATTTACGTTTTTCCATTGTGACTTCCTAGGACGGGCCACGTAGATCTACGTTTTTGCATGAATTTTTAGTATGCTGCATTAGCGTTTCCTTTTATACATATTGTTATTTTTTCTTGATCCTATTAGTTGTAGCACTATCTGTCTGATGATCCTACGGCGTAGTTTTGATTTTAGGAAATATTTCAAAATAATTTTATAGCCATAAAAGGGCAAGCAGCAAAGGGTTTTCTGCGGAAGGTGAGGTAATTTATATGGGTAACTTATCCGGAAGTGATGTTGAGTTTGAGAACCTTGATGAAAAAAGTGATGTTTCAAGTGATGACAGTGAATTTTTTTCTCCCAGGAAAAAAATTGCACATAGGTTATCTTCTTCGGAGAGTGAATTTGAAGATAATGATTTAAATAGAGATGAATGGGCATCGCAAGACAATTTAATGTCTGTAGAACCTTTCCTTGGATCTACTGGTGTACATCAAATACTCAGTAATCCAAAGTCTATTTCTGAGTGCGTTGGATTATTTACAAAAAACGATTTGTTTGCAATGATGGCAGAGCTGAAAAATGCCCGGAAACTAGGAAAGACAGAGCAAATTCGACCCGTCCGTTAAGTGTTAAGATATTTTAATACGATACACCGTACATAATTCTTATAACACGCAATGTTTTCATGAAAATCTTTAATTATTGATTTGTGCACTTTTTATTTCATAACATTGTCTGCTTAGCTGCGATGTTCAGATCTTTTTAATTTGACCAGTAATATCCGGCCGCAGGTAACCAACGTGACTGGACGTATTAATGAATATTCGATGGCCATATAAACTCTAAATGATTTATATTGACGCATTATTCTTAATTTACTGTGATGCTACACAAGTCTACGAATACTTTAACATGTGCGTGTTGGAACGCTTATTCAGAAATCGATGAAAAATAATCTCCATTATTATTCGTAACTGATTCGAACCTGATCTAAAAGTGCGGTATACGTTAACGTAAATAATGATAATTCTTTTCCTAATATTATAATATATCTCCATATGTATTACGTTAACCTTAAATAATTCGAAAAGATAAATCTGCTCGTGGCACGTGGCTTGGATGAAAATATCACATTTCGGGCTATTAAACTTCCACTCTTCTCTGTCTCCGTGAGACCCGACACGTTACTCGGATTTCTTTTGCAACACGAGAATCTTAAGCTGCGAGGAAACCCCGTCTCCGTTTACGCATTCACGTCAATCCCATTAAAATGATATTGTCTAAAGGCGAACAGAGAAAGGAATTTGCGGAGAGAAAAGACAAAAGCGAAATCACTTCGGAAGGAACGGGATATTCACTACAATATATAATTCATCATGTTAAGAATCACAACAAAAGCAACCAATCAGACGTATCAGTAACATTGCGCAAGATGCTAGGAACGGTAGAAAAAGCTGAAAGCTGATCAAGATTGTCATTTAGAATCACTTACTTACTCTTACTGCTACTGTTAGATATGGACTTACTCTTACCGGTTGTGAAAACGTTTAACGCAACAATTTTCTAATTCGAGAACGAAAATATGTCTACGGATGGGCCACATAAAGTATCGGAAACTGTTTCCTCGAGAATCACTTTAAATGCCAATATGCACTTTTACAATGCATTCGTTAAAGCAGCAACCATATGGCAGATAAAAAAAATCAGATTTACATCTCCAGCGGCTTTAAAGAAAGCAGTTTGTATTATTTTATGTTGCTAATCCTATACATTCTACTCAAATACACTGCAATACATAAAGATATATGTATTTATCTATCTGTTACTGTTAGATATGGACTTACTCTTACCGATTGTGAAAACGTTTAACGCAACAATTTTCTAATTCGAGAACGAAAATATGTCTACGGGTGGGCCACATAAAGTATCGGAAACTGTTTCCTCGAGAATCACTTTAAATGCCAATATGCACTTTTACAATGCCTTCGTTAAAGCAGCAACCATATGGCAGATAAAAAAAATCAGATTTACATCTCCAGCGGCTTTAAAGAAAGCAGTTTGTACTATTTTATGTTGCTAATCCTATACATTCTACTCAAATACACTGCAATACATAAAGATATATGTATTTATCTATCTGTTACTGTTAGATATGGACTTACTCTTACCGATTGTGAAAACGTTTAACGCAACAATTTTCTAATTCGAGAACGAAAATATGTCTACGGATGGGCCATATAAAATATCGGAAACTGTTTCCTCGAGAATCACTTTAAATGCCAATATGCACTTTTACAATGCCTTCGTTAAAGCAGCAACCATATGGCAGATAAAAAAAAAATCAGATTTACATCTCCAGCGGCTTTAAAGAAAGCAGTTTGTACTATTTTATGTTGCTAATCCTATATATTCTACTCAAATACACTGCAATACATAAAGATATATGTATTTATTTATCAACGCGTAATCTGATTATGCGCATCAAGTCCACTATAATTATAAAAGGTCCCTCATAAAACCTCGAACCCTGAACACTTTGAGTGGCACGTCTCCTCGATTCGGGCGACGATCTTATTTACCTAAAGGACATCAATTTTAATATTTGTATCTGTGTTGAATACAATATTTTATTGTATATAAATTAAGTAGTATTTTATATTAAGTTTTATATTAAAGAAAATTACTCAAATTGACTATGATATTCGTATAAACATTGTAAGCATAAATACCGTTGTGAAGTGTACGCTGGACGGGTACGCTGTTATTGTCTTTTTCACGTTTTTTTAGCTTCCAACCAAATTAAAGTTTGTCTACATTTCACGTATCAATAAAGGCTTTGTCATTAGATTGTTTTCCCTTCTGCAATTATTATTTTTACGATGATGTGAGTTCATTTACATTTGCACGATTCACGAAACGATTCACAAGATTCTTCCTCGCTCAAAGCAGGAATATCTAAAAGAAATGTTCTGCATACAAAAAGATATACTTTTAATATTTTGTCCGGCGACCGTTTTATAAACTATGCAAAAATTGACAGTCTTAGAAATAGATAAACCTACTGTTGCTATCATTTTATTTTACCCCTTTTCTCAGAGTTAATGCACAAGAAACCGGTTGATTAGAAAGATCGTTTCCTTCCTTCCTTCGTTTCCTTTCCTTCGTTGTAAATTCGCTGTTTATTTTCTAGTTTGGATTCTTTGAATGCATGTCAGTACAGAATGCGTATAGATCCGGCACATAAAATAAGGAATCCGCGTTTTAGCGTCTTATTAACACGCACTGAAAGTCCCAAAGAAAAAAATAAAAGTTATGTAGATACAACCGGAGAGACGCGTCGATTTTTTGACTCCGCTAGAAACAACGGCTAAATACTTTTGGCACTTAAAATGTTCAAATGTAACTCTATACCCAAGAATAATATAAATAATTTATGTATGCATATTCTCAATCTGACTGTTTTCGAATTATAAGAAATTTTTCGTCGCAATGATTCTTACGACAAATGCGGTTAGTTTAAATAATTCTATCTGAGTATTTCCAAGCAGTGCACGTATCTTACGTGTATTCCTCTTGTTTTTGAACTTGCAATCTTGACTTCGCGTAATGTGTTTTCGGTGTTTTATGGGTTACTTGTAATTCATATTTTTGTAAACCTGACGAGTTTCAATATAAATGAATAACAGTGGCATGGACAATTTTAGCCTCTAAATATAACTAAATAGAATCGCATTAAACTACTTTCGTATTACAAGCTGTTTCATAGTCGTTCAATGAAACTCGCTGTATGCACTGCTTATAAATTTTTAATTATCCACCGTTATATTTTATAATGTGACTAACAAAGAGTTGATATAAAGGTTATTCCTTTCCGTAAAATCTGCATAGCGAAATTGCAGAAACATAGTCATGTGATAGAACTGTGAAATGTGATGTCCGATAACACAATTAAACGCACGAACAAATATAACAGTATGCTCGATTCATTCGTATTCTAAATTTAGATTTCGCTACGTGCAAAACTTGGTCAGATATTACTTACGTTAAAAATAAATTATTAACACAATTTATCATCCGAAGTTAACACTCATATGCTTACACTATAAAAATGTTAAGTAACCATATATACGTATAATAGTCCGATCCTTGTAGTAAGTGGAAATGTTCAATGATATGAAGGGCAAAAATAGTATTATAGACGTTTGTGTTTTTTTTCTTTTCATGGCGGAGTGAAATACAGATAGGTAAAGATAGGCGAAGACAGACCATAGTAAATGAGGGAAAACAGTGTAAATTGGCATACATAGAAAACTAAATATCCTAAAAATGCTTATTTTCATGTACATGTATTCCCCTCATTCATTTCCATGCCCACCTATACCCACTACGAAACCAAAACTAAAGCATAAAAATACCTAGAATACTACGTCTACCTTTTATATAATTGAACGCTAGTACATACGGCAAAGATCTATCTAATATTATTATTTTTATTTCTATGATGTACTCATAGTTATATACATATATACATACGAGGGCAGTCCGAGAAGTACTTAGCCTACAAAAGAAAAACGAAAATTTTGGAAAATTGACGATTTATTTTTCAACATAGTCTCCTTTTAACTCGATACACTTGATCCAGCGACGAAGTCTAGGCATATCGTGCATGAAATATTGGGCATGAGAAAGCTTTCTGCTCGATGGGTGCCGCGTTTGCTCACTCCGGATAACAAGCGCATCCGTGAGACCACTTCAGAGCAGTGTTTGACACTGTTTAAGCGCAATCCGAAAAAGTTTCTACGTCGTTTTGTGACTGTCGACAAAACGTGGATCCACTGGTACACACCAGAGACCAAGGAACAGTCGAAACAGTGGACTGCGCCCGGCGAATGTGCTCCGAAGAAGGCGAAGACTGTCCTATCGGCCGAAAAGGTGATGGCCACCGTTTTCTGGGATTCACAAGGTATCTACATAGACTACCTGGAGAAGTAAAACAGTCACGGGGCTGTACTATGCCGAATTATTGAGCCGATACACCGAATTAAGGAAAAAACGGCCCCATTTGGCGAAGAAAAAAGTGCTCTTTCACCACGATAACGCACCGGCTCACACCTCTGCCGTCGCTACAGCCAAATTCGTTGAATTAGGCTACGAACAGCGGCCCCATCCGCCGTATTCTCCAGATTTGGCCCCGTATGACTTCTTTTTCTTCCCAAACTTGAAAAAGTCACTCGCTGGGCAGAAATTTGAGTCGAATGAGGAGGTTATCACCGCCACGGAGGCCTACTTTGCAGATCTCCAGAAAACGTATTTTTCAGACGGATTGAAGAAGTTCGAGCATCGCTGGATCAAGTGTATCGAGTTAAAAGGAGATTATGTTGAAAAATAAATCGTCGATTTTCCAAAATTTTCGTTTTTCTTTTGTAGGCTAAGTACTTATCGGACTGCCCTCGTATATATCCCATAGGAAAAGATATTAAAACACGCATCACATAAAATAATAAAGCGCAGAAGTCCAAGAAAATTATATATAGCAGAGAAGGGTAACCTTATCCATATTATCCTTATAATATTACGTCGGTGCAATATTAACTGCGATTTTTAAATATCGGGTATAAAGACCACTGGCCTTTCAATATATCTCCCAACGAGGAACATGGATTGTTTACTCTTACGAGGTAGAATTGTGAAGTGTTGGTATTAAGGGAATCATCAAAAGCACTTCAGGATGCCGCTTCATCTTTGAAACCTTTTTTCCTTTTACAAAATAGGCGAGATGAGGTTTCATAACCCACTTCTCTTCATTGTTGTTTAAGTTATTTGTAAAGTGTATAGTTGTGTGACGTCGTGAAAAAAAACTGCTTCTCTTCGAATTACCCATGCTGCCCGCAAACGATGCCCGCAAACGATTATTGTAGAGAATCTACTTTCCACCATATATCACAATTCTATCAAGAAGAAAGGTATTAAAGTCTTTTAGACAAAAGATGGGTAGGACAGACTTTGTGCCGCCAAATTGCTTGATGTTCATTTATTTCATTCGGCACTCACTTATTCAGCGTTCTTGTTTCTCGGATTAGGTTCAAATGACAAACGTCTATTGAATTATCAACATTTTATTTCAATCAAAATTTTACCACGTGTCGAGTGGTTTTACGTGAATCTGTTGCAATGTTGCAATGTATGCAATGATATTTCGGATCATTTTTATATGTCCCAATTTAAACTCATATAATAAAGCCCAGCGAAATTCCTCCCTTTCCGGTATAATTTAAGAAGTGATAATCAGCAATACTAAATGATGATAACAATAGATATAAGCTGAAATCAGTGGTAGCATTATCATAGCTTACGATTATACTTTACGCGACCATAACAAACGAAGACGGTAATTAAGAAAATTTACGCTAAACTTAAAATAATAGAGGCAGCAATTATTTTTGTACTAAATTAGTATCTAAACCCGATACTAGCTGCATAAAAAAAATATAACGGAAATTTATAAAGGAATCTTTACGAAATCAATTTACGAAACTAAAACGACATTTTATCCTTCTTATAAGGATTCTACTGCCACTTCCGCCATGCATACGCACTTCTCCGCATTCATTTGCAAAAAAGAACACTAAAAAGTGGGAGACGGGGTTCTCTTAACAGGACAGACTTTATACAGACGTACGCAAAACATTAAACAAACATATTCAAATATTTCAAGCAGATACATTTGATTTATTTACTCGGCAGTAACGTTACCGATACAATACGAATATTCACTCATTAAAACACAGAATCTTCAGTTTTGAACGAAATATTCAATGTTTAAATCCTAAAACATTCTTACATGCAACGGTTTCTAATTTTTTTCTTGTTCGGTGTAAGTGCTGAAATACGTCAATAATTTGCTTTGGTGAACGAGCATGAGACCCTTTATATATTCGAAAGTTAAAGTAAATAGCTTCAAACAATCAAGTTTATTCTACAAAGGTAGGACCAGACTTGTGAGTCACCGATTGTGTTCAAATTGAGTATAGAGGTTCTATAGCCGAAAATATTGGTCATAAGTTTTGCAATATATAGCAACTCTCCGCCATTTTTGCTTAAATCGCGATAAGCGGTTGAGAATCATCAATCGGAATGAAATTTTGTACACACTCTATGAATTAAAAATTAGCGATACACATGTTTTTATTTTGTAAAACAATATCATGTAAAGAAAGTAGTATATCATAGAATAAACATTATTTTCGATTAATCACGCTAGCTAAATAAATGTGATACCAAATTACAAATTTTATAATCGAAGGTTCAAATCCGCTCAGCATTTACTTCATATACTGTTTTACTTTTGTGATAGAAAAGTATTAATGTGCTTATGGGTACCTATAATAATAACTCGAGGGTTCAAATTCATTGAAAACATCATTTGTACATTAATATTTTTAACCTTTATATAACAGAAAAACATTAAAAATATTGTGTATAGGAGTTGAAAAACGAAGATTCGCAACGTGTCTTATATCTTTCAGATTTAACACAAATATATGTGCCCATAATTATGAAAGTGGTCTAAGTCAAAATTTAAAAAAAATTTATCAAACTTAAAATAATAAAAGCACATTATTTTTAACTAAATTTATTCAATGTAATTTTTAACGAAATTGTCAAAAATGAACCATTAGATAGTGGTTGTAATTTCAACATTATATGGAATTCATTTATTTTAATTATGAAAGTGGTCTAAGTCAAAAATTTAAATAAATTATATAAACAACTTGCAAATGGCACGTGGCCTTCTTTGACGCGTTTCTGAACTACATAATAAAATAAATGACAATCAAATTTTAATAATACACAACTTCATTACTAGAAGAATCAATAACAAGAAGTTCAGTAAAAAAAACACAGAATCTTCAGTCTTTGGCTACAAATTCAATGGATGAGATTCTTGAAAAATGAACCTTATAAAATGTTCTATAAAACATCTTTAGATGATTCTAAATTTCACGTAATTTGGATCTTTCACCTAAAAAAGGAAAACCAAAAATATACGGAAATATTAAATTACTTCCATTATACACCACCATTAGGCCAGTATCGGAAGAAAAACATAAAGATATTATGAGTTTACTACCGTACATCCCTCATAGTTTTATATAGGAACATTTTAATCATCTATATAATAACTCAGAATCATAATGATAAAAATGGATTACACACTCTAAAAATAATTAATAAATGTAATAAATGTTCAAAACAATTATTTCAATCAAATTATTGTATATCAAATAAATAAACTTTATTTTCTTTAAGTCATTTATAAATAAGTTAATTTTAAAATTCTAAATCAATTCAAATCCGCTTTAAAAATAATATTATCGTTAAAATTCACACAAAATTTCATATTCATAATAAATTTCCATTAATTAAGACTAATAAAATTATAAATTAAAATGTCGCATAATGTAAAAATATTTTTTAATTTATTCAAAAAATATTAATTCATGTAAATATCTCGAAACAAGAAATATATGACTTAGACCATATCTTTCATAATTAACACAAATATATGTTACATTCCATCGGGTGATACTTATCATGGTCCAAGAACATGGCACCGTGAAGTGATGCAAAGTCTAATGTTGCGCATTACCGTAGCCATCGCCTCGAACTTCTTTCGTTTCATCGAACCGATCACTTGTCCCTTCATGAATATGGGTATAATTGTTACAGCTTGCCCTACCTTCTGCTATTTCTTCCTGCCATCTCGATATTTGGTCTTTCTTTCTCAAGTAGTGGCCTTTCTTTTTCTGCGACGTCTGTAAGCTCCATGTTGGATGAAGTTTTGCAGGAGCGTTATTGAATTTTCACTCTCTTATTTTACGGAGACCCGATAAATGAATCACCAATTAAGGAAACAGTTAATTAATTTGTTTCTTGCTACAAAGTAATACTCACTATCCATTATACCATTAATATGAATGTATAACTCATTCGCTAGTAATACGGCACACAAAGTAATGGTACCAGTAGCTAATAGTAGCATTGATAATATTTTGTTCATGAAGAATTCTCATAAACTGAGACATCATATCCGTCAGTTCCTATTTTATTGGAAATGCGCTATCGTGACTGGTACGTTGAAAATTTCTTTAAAAAACTTCGTGTTTATTTGAAAACGTTAGAACATGATCAATGGTCAATGAATAATGGGCAACCGTGATGTTCCGTTATTGCGGTTCGATTTTGAGGAAGAATATCGTTTCCATTAAATTATTTTTTAGCTAATTGGTTTTGATCCCGATGAAACAGCAAATATATCTCGCAAATTGTGACCTTTTGGCTCCGTTCTTGCGCAATTCAACATAAAGCGGAAGAACAAAATGATTGAATGTAGCAAAATAATTAGAATCGACAAGAATAATATATTAACAATGATTGTCCCAAGTATTATTAAAAGTATTACAAGTGCATTAATATTTTTGTATTGCAGGTACATTTTGGAAATGAATATTACAAATAAATTTAACAAAAAGGAATTAAATGCGTTACCGTAAAAGACAAAAGAAACATATCAGTGAAAATAGTTTATGTTATAATGTACTTAAGGGCATACTATTAATTTTGATTTCAATATATTTATATTTTAATTTTCAATTCTGAATATATCTACAATATTTCAATTCAATCGGTAAACTTAAATTTTTATCTTCGATCTTTTCAAAAACAGCAAGGTGCTGCTATTTCCAGCAAATCACAAGTCCAACATTCTTGAATATAGAAATTGTATACCAACTTTTAAAAAAATTCTGGTGATCCCCAAATATTTCTCTTATAAGGTAGAGGCACAGATTGTTACAGCACGTCTAAGGAAACGTGAACACTGGACGAACTATTTTCCGACTACGCCTCACGCCAAGTCATTGTGCTGATTTCACCCCAAAGCTCCTTATTTCCCGTTTTATGCTTTTTAAGTAGAACTAGACCAGGTATCTTTTCTTTATTGAGAATCTGACGATTGATCGAAGATTTCCTGTCAAAGACGCCAATGAGACTATAGCCGCACACACAATGTATGGCATCGAAATAATCCGTACAAGTGCCATTTATAGTCGATGGCAACATTTTTCGTTATCGGCAAAGCATTTTCCGTTGATTTTATTGCTTATATTATAACTGCTCTTTGTTGAAATAATCCAAAAAATTACGCAATAAACTACAAACATCACACGTGTTTATATGTTTACTGTTTTATACCGAATATTCTATCAATTAAATTATAAATAATATATAATTATAAATTCTTCATATAATAATATAAATTATAAATTCTATCAATTATATTCTATCAATATAAAAAATCCATTCGGCAGTAAACAATTTTACATATTTGGTTTTTACAAGAATTAGGAATAGATCGCCCATAATGTATAATTTTTAACTTCAAAAATTAAATTTTCAGGTTATTTTGTATTTTGCATTTTAAACATTTAATGGAACAAGTTTTTCATATTAAAAATGTAAATATACTTATTAATATAGAAAATACACAAATATTCACACAGTTACTTTTTATTAATTTATATACAACACATATTATATTATACTACGCGCATGAAATTTGGCGCGAGTTTCCGTTCATCTGTGACGATTTTGGGCGGACATTCAAACAATACGTTGTTGTATTTTAGACCAGGTATCTTTTCTTAATTGAGAATCTGACGATTGATCGAAGGTAAACGTTTCAAAATTCAAAATATAGCTACACACAATAAGATTATTTGAGGAACAAAACAATGTATCAATTACATATGTATAAGCAGCTGTAAATGCGCCTTTAACATTGCACGGTCAGCGCATGATATACATGGGTTAAATAATACGAAAAAATTAGTTATACCGAGACCACACATGTTTATATGAGTTCTGGTATACTAGTTAGAATCACATACATGATAAACAGTTCCAGTGAAATTGTAAGATTCCTACCGCGTGAATAGGAGATGTGCATTCTTTTAAAGGGGAAATAACCTGAAATAAAGTCTGATGCTGAAACTATTATAATTTGATTTTTTTCGTAAATCATTAACAGATTTACGAAATAAAGATTGTTTGAGGATAGTTTAACCCTTTGCGGTCGTATGTCTACTCTCAGCCACCAAAGCTTTTTTACCGTTCCGGTCGTATGTCTGCTCTCAGCCACCATAGGAAAGAACCATAGTAATTTTATATTGTATTTCAAAACTAAGCTTTTAAAACTAAGCTGCTATTCCACTGATACTCTTACAACAAAGAGAAATATGTATCAGCTGTGATTAAAAAATTAGTTGTAACAAAAAATAATATTGTTGCTACCTATCCATCAGGTGATATTCTATTATTAGCGTGGAAAGACAAGAAAATAGTCACCATTCGAAGCAGGTACGATACTTCGGACACAAAATCTATAAAAAGAAGGACAAAAGAAGGTGACAACGTCAACATTAGCAAACCAGATGTTATTATAAATTATAATATGTATATGGGAGGTGTCGATAAGACTGACCAGTTAGCAAATTCATATTGTTTTACGAGAAAATCTTGCAAATGGTGGGGAACATTTTTTTATGGGGAACAGAGGTTTGCACTGTCAATAGCTACATCGTATGTAAGGTGTTAGCAAACAGAGAAAACAAAACGCCTATGTCACATTTAATGTTTGTTCGAAAGTTGGTGGAACAACTTGTAGATGATTTTCGTGAAGGAGCATCTTCAAAACTACATATGGTTACTTAATGGTAAACTATATATATTGCTGCACTGTCAAAACGTAAGGACTAAAGATTGTTCTGTATGTTCAAACAGAAAAATCCAGGGCGGAAGACGCCACACTAATTATTTTTACGACACATGTAATCAAAAAGCAGAACTTCGTGTTGGATACTACTTTGAAAGATACCATACGATGGAGAATTATAAAATATAATTTTCACATAAAAACATTACATTAAAACACATTATTGTAAACATATATCCAAATATCACAAAAGAATGAATACATATTCTCAAATTTCATAATCTTGCATGTTATATATATTTTGAACGGAAATTAATTCCGACCAGTAAAACACCCATGTTTAAATAAAAAAAGGGTTAAACAGTTTGAGATGTAAACTAATACAAAAGAGAATTCCACTAGTAATTACAAGAAGATATTAATTTCAGTATTATTGGGTTGTCAGTGTTCTGTCGTTTGTATCTTGCCACTAAATTTCAAGATATATTTTTGCTCCGATCCGCATCCCTGAATGTTATACGACGAATACATCGTACACGCCAAAGACCAATCGTCATCCTACCGCTGCGATAAAAGTTTGAAGTTCACCGATTTGTTCACTCGGTGCACATAGTCAGTTGCTCATGCGGGTTCTTTATTTCTCTTTTTGCGAAAAATCATCGCATGTAATACATGCTTATGTTAACCAAATTAGTTATTAGTAATAAAATGTTCAATTTTATAAAATATTAACCCATCTTTCTCATCGAAGGGGTTTCTTACCAGCGATTAAAACCTGTGATTTTGACGAATATACAAAATTACAAAGTTAGAAGATTGATTCTATCGACAAAATGTTCTTCGACTATTTTCATCAGCAATTTGTTCACATTAACTGGTTAAATAAAAAAGTTACACATTTGCTCTAATTTATACATATTTATAGATATATAAAAGGGTCATTGATTCCTGGTGTTCGTTTACCATAAAAAGTTCAAGGAGAAAAGGGCAAAAGGATCAAAGTCATAACTTTACAAAATCTTGCAAAGACTGTAACTTTTTATCAACTGATGCTATTAAAGTCCAGAAAAAATACAATTTTCGACTATACTTTTACACACTTTCGATTTCTTAAACGGAATTTTTAAGCGTATAGCGTGACGATAACGGACTTGCGGTACACGAGTGCATTTTCATAGCAGGATTTTATAAAAATGTACGGAATCTTTAATAAAGGAACTTGTAGAAGCATCGTGACAGAGCCGACCACTCCATTCAAAATTCATTTGGTTTAGATAGAAAAATTCTATAGGAAAAGATTTGCTTTGTATTTTCAATTAATTTTATCATCTACAATTATTCAACATTTTTACAAAGTGATAAAGAAAAAAATTGATTGATAACTTCTAGGATAGTCAGTATTCGCCAAATAATGGAAAAGGTCGAAAATAAGAATGGGTCAAAAAATTAATACTTCGAAAGTTATAGACAATTATTATTTTCGTTTGAAGCGAGTGACTTTCTTATTTCGGAAGCTATCGTGTTATATGGAAACAATGAATTATCCGTCTTCCAACCGTACACAGTATCATACATATAAAATTAATATAAAACTGTTACAATGCGATAAGAGTGACATTATATTATTCCAATAAAAAAAAATGACACAAATGCATGACATTAATGGAGTTTGCAATGGACCCACTACAGTACCACAACTTTGCGCGGGCAGAAAGTTCATTAACGCCTTTATGGAATCGGTTCATTCGGAATACATCGGAACTCTAACATATGCAGTAGAAAAACTTTGGTATTAGGTGGAATCAGTCAGCATCCTGCGTTGAAAGTTCTTCATAAACAGTTATTCTATCCATATCACATTCAATGCTCCCGCTCCATGACACTATCTTACGAAAGTAGAGTTTTTGCACTGGGTTCGCATAAAGTATGCATCAAATCCATCATTTATTTCACGTAGTTTGTTGACCAACAAAGCTGCGTTCACAACAACTTGCGTTGCAAATGTTTTTAATTGGATAATCAAGAAATGTATACCTCTTATAATTAAAAATATTGACTGTAGAATTTTAACAGTAAAATTACATATGTCCACGTAATCATGTATGGGCGAGAAACCATTTTGACGCAATCGGTAAGGCAAATGTTCAGCATCGGTTTTCTTTTAATCTGTGGGCTTAATTTAACCGCCTCGTCCACCCTTAATTTTTTTAATAAATGTATTTCCGCTAATATCCAACGACGTGCCTCTTAGTAGCATATTGAAAGAATAGGGTATGCACGATGGAGCCTGTTTTGCGTCAAATGTGCAAGAATAAGCTTAGCCTTAAACAGGACTTTTAGCAAAAGATAGACCGGTGAAATGAACTAGCGGCGTGACCTGTTGTACCTCCTAATTTTAATTGTCTGGATTTCTTATGAGTATAGTGCACCATTGAATACGCGATAGGACAGACAAATTACGTCGGAAAATACAAAACAGTCGAAAGAAAACGCAATTATTTGATATGAAAGTTCTAAGCGGGTGAGAATAGGAGATATAGCAAAACTTCTGTAACCAGAAAAATAAGAAATTAAAAGGTAATCCATTGTTTTCGTATGGTGCGATAATTTCCGAAGTAATAAAGTCAGTTACTTCACCACGTTCAATGCCACGACACGCAAATATCGATGGTGAATGAGTAACAAGTCATTTAAAAAAGTTCTTAACAGTAACGACGGTATTTGAGAATAACACCACTCGCAACTACACATAAGCGTTTGTAATAAATTACACACAAAAATATGTACTTAATGTTCCAATTGTTTTATATGACATCTTCTTCTTCGAAAGAATTTAAGCAAAATTGCGGGGCTTCGTTTCATCTAGCTGTTTCTCGATCTAGGATTTGTGTATTTACCTCGCAAAAAAAAGAGATATATTCGGCTTATTATTTTTAAAAAATTATAGCTGTATGACTAAAAAATCTATAATGTTTGAGATTCTAATTTGTTTTCAAACAGTTCCAATTGTATTGGAACAACACACAAATCATTGTCATTGACTTATATGGTAGTACGTTCACGATTTGGATGTCCATATGACGAGAATATATTCTTTTCATATAATCATCATGTTAAAAAAATCTGAAAATTGCCAAAACTTTGAAAATATTTTTTTCCTAAAAAATGAATGAAAACTTACTTTCTTTATTATTTGGTGTGGTTCTGAAACAAAAATTATTTAACGGTCTAATTTAAAGAATAGTCATTCGATTGGATATAAATTACATTAATTTTAAAATCATGGTAAATACCACAAATAAATCGTTTAATTTGCAGCCTCATCTGTTTCCGGAGAATACCTTGTGACGCAAAACATTTTTTTCTAAATATTTTAAGATGCTGTAAATAAATAATGCGAGCTACGAAAATCGATTGAAATTTTCAAAACCGATTATAACATTTTTTCGTGTTTTTATGCCGAATATAAGGATTAGTGGTTGCCAAAACGATGTTCGTATACAAAGGAAAAAAAAGCTTCTAAGAGAGGACGTGGGGTCAAAGTTGTATTTATCCTATCTTTTTACAGATGTCTTATAATTTTTTATTGAATAAATAATGATGAAAAATTGATCGTTCAAGTCTACTTTGCACGAAAGAAAGCAACAAAAAATGGGCTTTTTACACATATATACTTTTATATACTCTTGATTTAGGAAACAGAAGTTTAGACGTTTTTAAATTTTTGGATGTTTGAATAATTTATAATTTTAGATTAGTTGGAAAAACAGTTAACAAAAAAAAATTCACAGTGTATCGCCTGACTAAACGGCTCAATAAAAAAAAAAAAATAATTTTTTTTCGGGCATGAAGCTTCCTTCTATACGCTTCCAGACAGTATAAGTCAAACCATGGGAAAACTTTTCATTTTTGATTTATAACAATAATTTAGAACGACGGTGTGAGTGATACACTATTTTGAACATTTAGAGGCCTCAGACAGAAAGTAATATAGCAAACGTTTTCAAATGTATTCAATGTCGCCATATTGTTAAAAAAAATAAAACATGTTTCATGAAAATATTAATTTTTCCACCAAAATGAATGAAAACTTTTCTTTATTATTTCTTGTTTCGAAATGATATTTAATGAATTGCATTTGAATAAATTAAAAAATCATGTTTTACATTATGCGACATTTTAATTTATAATTTTATTAGTCATTAATTAATGGAAATTTACGCAAAACAGAATATACAAATTTTGTGTGAATTTTATACGATAATAAAAATTTTAAAGATTGAATTTCTCGACTTAAAGAGCATTTTCAAAATTAACTGATTCCCGATGTCCGTATAAATTACTTAGAGAGGAATAAAGAACTTTGATGTTTTATTTGAAACAATAATTTGATTGAAATAATTCGTGAACATTTATTACATTAATTAATTATTTTTAAACAGTAATCCATTTTTATCATTATTTTGAATATTTAAGATTCTTAAAAATGTTCGCCTGAAAAACTTCAGGGCGTACGGTAGTAAACTCATAATATCTTTATGTTTTTCTTCCGATACTAGTCTAATGGTGGTGTATAATGGAAGTAATTTAATATTTCCGTATATTTTTGGGGTCTTCCTTTTTTAGTGTTCTGAATTAGATCCAAAACGTGAAATTAAAATAATGAAAATTTAAAGATTTATTCAATAAAAACATTTATTTTTAATAATAATTTTTCAATAATTTATCATCCATTGAATTTTGTTCAATAACATAAAGACAATATTATACAAAGTATTATATATAGTAGTTATATATTAAATACATGATTATAAAAATTCAAATATGTCGTTATTATTAAAATTTGATTGTCATTTATTTTATTTCATGAAGTTCAGAAACGTCCACAATACCACGTGCCATTTGTTAGTTGCATAAGTTGTTTATATAATTTATTTAAATTTTTGACTTAGACCACTTTGATAATTAAAACTATATGAATACCATATAATGTTGAAATTACAACCACTATCTAATGGTTCATTTTTGACAATTTCGTATAAATTTCCACATATAAGTCAATAAAACTTTTCATTTTTGATTAAAAATAATTTAGAACGACGGTGTGAGTGATACACTATTTTGAACATTTAACTCAGATAAACTCATAGCAAACGTTTTTTCAATGTCGCCATATTGTTTAGTGCAAACATGTTTCATCAATTTCTAGTTAAAGAATCTGTTTATTTACTGTACAGCACTATTACTGCAACATGTTGACGACCAGCCGTTCTCATCGTCGGCTGTATTTTCTCTTGTAAACTTGATATACAAAAATACTAATTTACGAATTTCACTGGCAATGGCAATTATTCGTCTAGCATCCAAATCCTGAATTCTAAATAACTGCCAAAATGCTTTGAAAAAAATTGGGATTCTTGGTTTGACACGATTCTTCAGCTTTTCTCATTCGCTGCTGCGGGATAATCTGAGAGATGTGAATGCACATTACACATGAATTCTTTTATGTTCTTTATTTTTCTTATCAATTATTTACAGATACGTGCCATCTAAGTCTGCCTCAATCATACACAGCAAACCATTTATTTTCAAGAATATACAAACTCCTTTCCAGTACGGAAAGTTATTTTATAGATTGTAATTGATACGACTTAAACACCGAAACGCCATTATCTGCGAAAGTGAAATTATGTTTAAAACATTGCATATGAAAGGTATGTTCACCTTTTATACTAGTTTGTACTGCACAGTCCATGGGTAAATTAATTGTATCTTACTACTATCAATACCGAAATGAAGCGAGAGCTATTGCCTTTTGCGCTCACAGCTAGGATTCTTATTCATTACTTAGGGTTTGAACGCTGTATGAAGACCAGTTAAATTTTTAAATCAATATTTTCTGTACATTGGGCCCATAACAGGAGATACGGTGAAAATGAAGACAGTTGATTTCCGACATAATCGAGCAACAATGTTCTAAGATTAATAAATGATATTGCTAAACATTAACAAAATAAGTTTCTATTGAACAATATACCACTACTTAACATATGATAAATGTGTTTGGCATATTTGCAATTTGTTACAAATTTGCCAATATTCAAAATATTGCACACCTCCTTTACACTGCCGTCCTATCTTGCCGGTTATATATAATAATAATAATTCGACAACGACAAGCTTCACCAAGCTTAAGTTATACGATCTGAAAGATCGTAAAATAATACTTAACAGCAGGTTGAATCGCTAGAGTCAGACGATATTACATTTCGGTATTTCAATTTATGTAAATTGTTAGGACATTAATATGATATTAATTGATAAAACGCGTCCGTTTAAAATTTCGTTTAACAAATCAAACGTACATAAAAACATATATTTGTCAAAATCTTCGGATTTCTATTTTTTCCCCGTAAATCAAGCTTCAATATCGTTATTTATTAAAAAGCTATAACCTTTGATGTATTTTGTATAGTTGCAACTTTGCCCCTCCTCCTTTCTTTCCTAGATGTTTTCATGACAAACGAACACCGGAAATCAATGTCTCTTTCATATACCTATAAAAATGCAAAAAGTTGAGCAAATGGTTGGTTGTGGAGACATTGAATAGATTTTGAATAAGGTACTTACCCTTTTCCTAACTGTACCATGATTGTTCTCCCTTGCGCATAATTTTTGTTCATTGTATGGTTGTAAAAGCGAAAATTTAATTTTAAGAAGTTCGTGGTACACGTATTTTTCGGGTGACATTTATTACTGCGATTTATCGTACAGAATTCCCATCCGCAAATTTGGTTCGCGTTAAAAGGATGCCAGTTATTGAAATCACTTTTGTACAATTAAAGCTGCTATAATACACAGATTTGGGTACTACCAGGAGGGAATACCGTCTGTGTGGTAGATAATACAAACAGCATTTACATTTGATTGGGATAGTAGACGTGCTGATCTAGCACGTTTAAAAATAATAATAAAGTAATATTAAAAAACAATCGTTTGTCACATGCGTTAAAATATATTATAAAAGCACAAAACTTATACTTTACAAGTATTTCAATTCTGCTGATATATGATATATGATATATCAGCGGTGCAAAATAAAAATGTCCACTTTTAAAAAATATCGCGAAAATCTAAGAAGAAACAAAACATGTCACGCGCAAAAGCTTCTTCTACTAATATATTCCCCTTCGTCCGGCACTGTATATTTTATTTTGAAGAGCTGCTTTTGCACATCCATAAGCAATAGAGATATTTGTGTGTTTCTACACAAATACCCGTCCCTATATGTCACCAATACCGCATGTCATAAATACTGGGACAATGAAAACTTCATTCGCGCTACGGCTCATCTGAGCAGTCACGCACCGCTTAACGTTTGCAATATGTTCTCCAGAATAGGACGTTCAGTGACTAGAACGTGAAACAGAAATCGTATTGTATACTTGGAGAAAAAAATATAAGAAATGCTCTAGTGCACTTGTATTGCATTAACACTTTGACGGCCGCTATCAAAAACGGTATACGATATAAAATTATGCATTAAAATTTATGTAACGTTAATTTTAGTGCCATGTTTAATAATAACCGTACCCTATGTACGACGGATAGCGTAAATATCACCGTCGGTAGCTGTAGAATTGCGCGAAATTCACCGGCGGCAGTGTAAAGGCAATGCGAGAAATAAGCGGCCGGCAAAGTGTTAAGAGTCCAAATGTAGCTCACCGACAGTGTTGTACGTCATTCTTAAAATTTGAATGTAACCGTTTTCTTCTCGTTTGTAATGCTACAGTGCTTATGTTGATATACTTATTATCTTACAAAATCTCAAAAGTATATTACATAGATGTATGCAGTAGGATATCAACTGACAGAATATTGTACGATGTATTACTACATGGTTCTGTTGAAGTCATTGAAATCTACTACAGGGACGTTTTTGATACTGCACGATAAATTCCAAAGATTTTGTTATTATAAATCCTCGATGATCCCTGCCTTTTAATAACCTCGTGGCAAATGGATGAGTAAAGACTATGTCAACACATCCGACATACCAATGTTTAGTGTTTAAAAGTGTATCAATTTGAGCTTTAACTCTTTGCGCTCGACCGGTGCCTCTCAGGCACCACTCGCATCGATGCGGTAAATTGAGTGGTAACGGTGTTTATTTGTGTTTGGCCTAACGAATATCGCTTGACAAGTCTACCTGGCCTTTTGTAGATCATTTTATGAGGTGTCTACATAGCTATAAAGATGTCTTATCTCAAAAACACAAACGAATTTCAATGCGTGCATTATGCCTTGAGAATAATAGAACGCTGATAGACGTCGCAACGCTTCTTTCAATTCGCTTCTTTAAAAAAAAGGTACAAAAACAACCAATCACAAAATGCAATCCAATTGCAAAGTTTGTTCCCAACGAAAGTCCGGCCAAAGACGACAAACTGTGTACTATTGTGACACATGTCCCGACAAGCCAAGAATGCACATTGGAGATTGTTTTACAAAATACCACAAGAAGAAAAATTATAGAACGTAATCCTTAATAAATATCCTTCATTAAGTTAAATAAATGTATGTAATGTTAAAATATACGAGTTTAAAGTGTTTGTGCTTAAAATTATACGCGCGCTGCGGATTACTGTTGCTGGTCAAGAGAAAAGCGCGTCGTCCCATTGTGATGCCAGTGCTTATGTTGATAATTATTTTATAAAATCTCAAAAGTATATTACGATGTATGCTCATGACAGAATATTGTACGCGCGCGCGTTGAAGTCATTGAAATCTACTACAGTGTTTTTGATACGCAGTTGCTGGTCAGCCTTTTAATAACCTCGTGAAATGGATGAGTAAAGACGTCGTCGTTTAGCGCAAAAGTGTATCATAATCCAAAATATTAACATATGATTTTTCATTTAACATTACTTTTGGCAAATTATTTACAAAGTGCAACTTCTCTTCGATAAAGTGTGTAAAATTGCAGGTGAAATAATGTAACATAATACTCGTATTATCGCCGGTCGTTACAGTGTGCAGTCAAACATGACATTTATTCTTGGCTAACGTTCTGATAGCTGTCTATAGAACATCAATATTTTTCATTCACTATACACTACAGTACCTTCGTAGATATTCGTATCTTCAAACAAAAACCTACATTAGTCTGTAAAACATAAATACATGAATTAATTTCACAGCGCACAATGACAAATATATTAGAAACAATGAAAAACATGTAATAGCTATAGGATTTGGATTCTGAAATTAGTTCTGCTGTTTCGCATAGTTACGAATGTGCCTGCCTACATACGTATATACATAGGAATGACCTCAGAAGATCCTAATTATAGACTGACGTTTTTCGTGTATCACGCGCTTTGTGCAGCTATTGGAAAGACGTAATGGTATTTTACATACACTATTCGTCATAGATAATAAAGTAGAGATGCCATAAAAAACATCCAATAAAAAGTACAATATATTTTTGATATGTTGCGTAATGTTAATCTTTCCGAAATTATGTAATAGTAAATATTGTAGGAATAACTGTTATAACAATATTACAATAGTTACCGGTTATTATTATCAAAGATATGGTTATATCGCCGTACTAGATAGTATCACATTATCGGTCTTGTTAAAGTTATTATAAATATCTTCGATATTTAAAAATACAGTTAATTTCATAGTAGCTTAGGTATACGTACTTCATGGCAAAACATGTATAATATACGCTTATGTCTATTTATTAGATTTTCAACTAAACTCAAGAACCATTGACTAATCCATTTTGCAGATTTTCCTTCCATACAATCAAGGTGGTACGAGGAAATATAATTTATGTGTTTACGGCAATAATGATTGACAGCAAAACATTTGTAGATCTAATAACAATATTACGGCAGCTTGGATTAATATATATTTTATTCCAATCTATTACCAGTTATATAACCACTGTACTTCTTCAATGACCCAAGATAAAATGTATACCGCTCTTTTTGCGTATATTATCCACCTTCTCCTAGAATATAGACAATAAAATCGATAACTTAAAACGTGATTTTGTCAACACGATACCACACACACTTTTACTTAGGCGTATGCACTGAGAACAAGTGGATGAAATATTTCAAACCTATTTTGTTTTCTATTCACGCTTTCAACCCAACTGTCTGAGATCCCCGTTTTACGAGCTTTATTACATACAAAATCTAAATATAATTCTTTTGATATTCCTAACACAAAATACTCGGAATCAGATGCAAGAAAATGTTCGTCTTGTATTTTTAAGTAAACAAAAATTGTACACAAACATGCAGCTTTAATTATAAAAATCTTAACCGCAACGAATATCTAATTACTATTTACTAAATAACAATCAATAATTCTAGATCCGTAGTATTTTTAGGAACTACTTGAATAGTATTGCATGCACATGTATGTACATACACTATTCCAGAAATAGTTCCACTCAATTTAACCTAAAACGCGAAGTTATTTAGTTAATTCTTTTCTTGATATAATTTCGTCTCGACACCCTACAGAATATATTAAATATTGCACGATATATTTTAAAAATGAGATTATAAAAATGTGGACATAAATGGTTAATGTGCGTTCAAATATGATTTTGTAAGAATATTTTCACAGGAAATTATCTAAAAGTTAACGTAGTATACGCAGTTGAATTTCTTTTCATCGGCAGCTATGTTGTTGCAATAATGAAAATATGTTATCTGATTAAAAACAAATCAATAACGTCAAAGTACTTTTTCATTCAAATATTGATCCTGTGCAAAGGAGTATGGACATCGTCACGTATAATCAAAAACAATGAAAACGCGATACATTTTTCTGTTATAAAACTGTCCTTTCGTAGTAATACATAATACGTAAAATTGTATGTCTACAAAGACTACGATATTGAAATTTCACTCCGGATAGAAATATCAATCTAATGCGGCTTGTTCAATGTAGATTTCGATCCACGAACAGTCTTAATTAAAATCCAATTAATACGTTTTGGCTTGTATGAACAAACATTAAAAACAATCTAATAAAATGTAATTATTCTTAAATGCTACTCCCCGTTCTTTAAAAAAAAATCAACTTCAATATGGCATTGGAGCCATTAATTAAACTTTATAATTCATGACATAGATATTAACTATAACGGACATAATTTAATTGCAACTAATATTGACTTTTATATAGAAAACATATGTAACGTTCCGTTTAATACGCTCAAGGTCAGAAATTCGATTGCAAATTTGATGTCACCTGTCACTGTTTGCTGGACTATTCGTTCATAAAATTAGTCCACTTTCGCTATATTTTATTTTGGCTATATATTTTCGGATAATACGATAGCGTTAGATACGTGTCGATGTTCTGTAGAACTATCGTAAATAATACGTTCTTATATGAACATACTGCAGATATAATCATACAATAAATGTTTGGCCAAAATGAGAAATAATGTTTCAAAGCACTCAACAAATTATTCTATTCCTCATATAGGCAAATGTAAGATTAACAAACATAAATTAGGCAGAAAATAACATTATTCAACAGAAGTAACAGATCCTATAAATACAAGATACAAGAAATATTAATATTTACCTTTTATTCCGATTGCGCACAAACAACAAAGTAACGAGTAGGAGTACGGCGTTATGTTTTTCATTGTTCACCACTAATCGCGTCTGTCAGTTAAATTTCGAAGTTATCCAAAAAGCACGAGCTCGGACACGGACTCCCACTCTTTCCACCTTCTCTCTCTCTCTCTCTCCCCAAAAAGGGTCACTTGCTCACAAGTTGCGCTTTAAAAGAAGCACATACGAAGTCCATGTTATAACTCACGTAGACGCGCACGGTGACACACACAGTTGCCAAGAATAAAAGAATAAGTCAGGAGAAACGCGTGTACCGTCGATTTGATATCTTGAGGAGTGGTCAAACCGAGAGAAGTGAACATTCACCGCATTGAATAACGTGTATGTAGAGAAGTTTGAAGGAAGATGATAAAACAACCTCACACACGGCAGAACAAAACCGTACTGAACTACAGATTCGTTGTCCGGAGTGCGCCTACGTCGGAACCCCTCTTCACCCCCACCGCAACCTCGTTCACTGTCAGTCTCCCTTCTCTGTACCCTCAGCTATACCCGCTTGCCTACCCACTTGCCTACCCTTCCAATATTCGCCGCCTCTCTTCCCCCCTTTCTCCGCAATCCCTTGCGTACGCCTCTCGCATCACCCTTCTTGCATTGAACAACCCGCCTCAACTTCCATCAAACGTATTCATCTTGGATCCAATCGTCTCTCGAAACGACCTGTTTACGTGCAATTCCTTTACGCCCAATAAAGTCACTTTACTCTAATTATCACTGCTTTAATACTCCTTATATTTAACGATAGTCTAGAAAAAAATCTTACCCCTTAGCCCTTGTCATTTAACGAAAAAATGAATTGTTAACATTTTAATAGCGATCGCTATTAATCAGAACAGTTTTTTCTTGCGTTTACCATTCAACTGTAGTTATCTTCTTTCGAATTCTTCTTTGTACCTGTCAACCCATTTGACAGTCTTTCTGGTAACTAACCGTTATCTAGAGAAATGTATTACTACCGATATGCGTTAATTTGCAGAAAGCTAGGCGACACAACGCAAGCAGCTCTACCAATTTTTATGAATATCAATTACCACTCTTTCACCTGTGTATACAAGGTGTATCATGCTGTTGATATACAGATCAAATCACGAATTAGACACGACAAGCTTTCCAGCCATAAACATACAAGTGACGGTTTCATCTTATGCTTACGATCTAATGGATATTAATGTTAACTACCAAGATGAATTTTTATTTGGTACACTTTTTTCTCATCTTAACGAGAGAGCAGTAATGTATATTGTAAGCGGTTGTTTAGTGCTTATAACGCTTCCCTTTTAAACTAATCTCGAAAGACAGTACTGCCACAAATTTTACCACCTGCCTACCATTTTAAATCGTTCCTATATCTATTACATAGTGGCGTTTAACTAGACGCTTCAAAATGTCCACAGACAAAAGAGGACTCAGCAGGCAAGGTTAAATAAGTGAATTTAAACAACAATCCTAGATTCAAATCTTTAAGTATTTTTTTAAACCGATTAACAAATACTGTCCTTAATAAACTTATTGCTTCGCTTTCAATACGAGTTTCAGCTCAATCGAATTTTCTCGAAACACTATCCACCGCAATTCTCCGGTTTTCAGAACGAAAACGTGTTTTCTATTTAACTGATATCGCTGTCATAATGCGATTGTATCGGTTATACCGATTATACCAATTATACCAAATCTAGTCGCTATCCTGTGGTAATACATGGAAAATGAAAAATACAAAGATTTTTGTTGTTTACAGACAAACAAAACAAATATTTTGAAAAACACTTCTTCTACTTTGAAATTATCTACACATTTTCACAATTCCAATTTTGGTAATCTCTAGAATATCACAATTTCGATAATCTTTAATGACACGCTTTGTTATGTGAAAATGGGATTTAGGGACGTAGGGACTTCCAGAAACAGTATTGCCCATTACAAGTTGCTGCACTCCGATTACAAACCTTAGTTATTTTGGTGAAATCTAAAGTAGAATGTCGTCCCTCATTGAAATCTTGCCAGAAATTAGTAATAACCGGTTTCTTATTATCCATGAGAATGACAAAATTCAGTTGCCTCTACAAAATTCAATTTTCTGTCTGGTAGTGAATCTTGGCTAAGGCTCTCCCTAATAATTCAGTGTTTTCTTAAATACTACTCATTTTTGGTCGCTCATTATAGTCTAAACCATAAATAGAGCCGCCTGATTAAAAATGATCACACCGTTAATTATGATTTTCCTTTTTCCTTTACGATGGCCCTTAAAGACAAATAATCATGAAATATTTTCAGTTTAATCAATTGCATTTTACTTGCTAGTAAAACTAACATTTACGCAGTATTGATCATTTGTAAATTCATAATGAATTCCCTTATCTTTTATTATGTATGGAGAAAAGTAACTGACACAAAGAAAAATCAAAACAAGATATGACAAAAAAAAATGATCGATTACAGTTGAAACGCTCTGTAATACTTCAATAATATATAACAGACATACATCTGTATATAGGAAATTTTTATTATATACTACCCTTACTTACCCCGTTCACATAAGTGGTCATCTATATATGCATCTCCTCTGAACTATAGAGCAATATCATTTACCTGCCTGTGTATTCATATGCTGTATTTCATTATTCAAATTTTCTATTAATGCAGATTTTATAAACCAAACAAACAGTTCATTCAAATCTATTTTGAAAATAGTTAAATGCCTTTCCACTAAACAATATTATTGTCGCATTCTTTATATCGGTATAATTCTGATGCTTCAATTGTATTCTGCCATAATTATTATAGAAGAAGTATTTTTTAGTACGACATATGAAGACTGTCTCTGTGTATATACTATATAACAAACTTTTATCCGCACTCTGAACCCTCTCAACATATAACTTTGTTATTGCATTACCCACATTTGTTACAAACGAATAATTTATTTAAATCTTCCCTACATACGATGTAGACATGATACAATGAATGACTAAATCAGAACATTGGAATTTCATGTATTCTTATTTGACGTACACATGAAAATAATAGAAAGCAAATATCTTTCATATTTATTGCAAGATCATTAAAAAAATATGTGTAGTAAAATCTTGGACCCCTATGATGGAATTGTGTCATCACCATTATAACGTTAATATTTACAAATCACTCTGAATTAATCGTACCAAGAATTGGTCACAAATTTATCAGTAAGATTTGATCAAAGTGTTACAGGTATTATAAAATTTCCTTGAAAATTAGGCTCAAGGAAGAAACTCAAGGGTGTCAACGCGTATACAAGATTAATTAAATGTAACCTTTCGTAAACAATCCAATAAATAAAAAAAGGGTGTATTATTTTATCAAACTTTAACAAGGTTGAAAAATTGTTATTTTTGGTCAATTTTTTTCATAGATAAATGAAATCGACCTTCACGTTCTTAACTGAAAAGATATATTTTTTTCAACATTGTAGAAAAATGATTGTTTAAGCTGCTATTCAGCAACATTCCTCAAGAATAGGAATGAACAGTATTGTTTGGGGAAAACTTATAATAGCTTGAAGCGCCTTGAACCTTACTGTTACAACTGTAGCCTGGTTTAAAATCAACAATTATAACTTCCGAATATGGATGACTATTAGAAGGACACAGGATTCATCACTATTTGGATTTTAAGTTTTCAGCATGACAGACTGTCGTCTCATAACTGCAAAGTTGTAAATAACTTTTTAAATCACTCATTTAATGATAGATATATATCAGAGTGCATAAAGAGGAAATGTGACAACGCAAATCGCCTAATCTCAATTCTGAACATTTTTTATAGAGCTATCTCAAGAATATTTCCTATATTACATGGCTAGATGATGCAAAGAAATTAAAGGTCAAAAGGAGAGCAACACGTGTGTTACTACCTTCTACACAACCAAGAAAACTTTTTCAATGCATATGTAAAAAAACACAAAAGCTTTAACTGTGCTATATAAAGCTACTGCAAGGAATTATGTTAAAAAGTATATTACAAAATGACTAAACTACTCTTCTTATTTCTGATCCTACGTGACCTTAAGTATTCTTTGTCATGCCGTGCTGAATTCCTCTTGGCAACCATTGTCATATTGCACCAAAAAAAATGAAGCACTTTAATTGAAAAAGTGAATGCAATATCGATGTCCCTATAAAACAAATTGTAAAGCAATCATATACATGTCATTATATGCCCTCCTTTATACCATACAACTTTGTCCATTAAATATTGATGTAGAGTATTCAAATTAGCAAAGAATAATACGGCATACTGACAGTCATAAAATATCAAGTAAACACAGTTACATAGTTTGCGTTATGCTCAAAGTTAAGATATATGTAAATAGAAAACAAAATTATCCTGTGTTTTATTCAGTAGTCTTATTCGAAGAATAAATAAATATGAAATATGTAAACACTTTAATTAGCTCATGCGAAACGGCTGTGCTTTTCAAGAAGGGAAAACGATGAGAGTGAACTAATCCTAACATTGTGAGTGTCAGTTACGTCAACTCAATTGAATTGATAATGACATATTGAAAAAAACCTTTATGATATGAATGAGTAGGATATTTAAAAATTAAACGGAGCAGAATGAGTACAATAATTGCAGAGCAATATTGATCGATTTTGGGAATCTGTATAAAATAAAGTATACGCCAAACTCGCTATTTCATTTTGCATGATAATTTTAAGGACTAGTATATATTACACTCCCAGAGAAACGCAATGGACACTGATACTTGAAATGAGCATGGAAACGAAAATTGCCGGAGCTGCCCGACGTTAAGGGAACGATGAGATCAGTGCCGTACGCACTATAAAAAAAGTCGGTCCACAAAATGTTCATATTACAGTTTTACATGTAAATGGCGGATTATATATGTTCTTAAAGAAAGATTATAAAGAAACTTGGTTTATTGAACAATTTTGTATATTTCGAGGTGAAGTGTTATTTATGCCATAACTATATGTAATACTGTTTTATCGGCGGATACGTCGAGTAATTGTGCCGTCACTTAAAGTGCAAGAATAAGATCGTTCACATTTGGTTTCATTGTGGAAAATGGCTTTGCTAGCAAGGAACATCTGTAAAGTAGTTTCTCAGGTAACACGATAATTCTTCAAATAAACATTATTTTTCCTCCTATCGCTACCGCAGGTTTTATTGCTGTTACCAATAAACTTTAATACCCTCAAATTTTTTCAATACCATAATCAAATTGACGAAGTAAAAGAGTTAGTGTTCGCGAGAGTAAAAGTTCCCATTGGAAACATTATACAAAACCATTACTTCATTCCGTAAACGGGCCAATCAATGCAAACATTTGTCACGTATATATCGAACATATTTGTAACCTAAAAATATGTAAATTAGACTGCTTACATTGACATGGTTTTTTTTTTAAGTACCACTTACGCTGTTAAATGTGGGGCTTAAATTTCAATTAAGAATAATAAAACTTCAAATATAGTTTGTAGAATTAAGTATACATGTTAACACGTTGGCTGCTGTGCGTATTTTGCCGTATTAGAACGGCGATGCTATGAAATACTACAGCGTTTGACTGAGTTATGCAAAATGTAAATAATGTGCAAGTATTGGAGACCAAAGAATCGCATCACTATTCTACCAATAACTGCATTTATAAAGTAATTATTACTACCCATTGCGAATATTTTGGATCTTCAGTAAAATCTCTTGCGCCGGTCACCGGTGACCCCCACGGCAGTCAACGTGTTAATCTACTTTTTCTCAAAATAAATTCGAATAGAATAACAAAGTTTTATCCATATTATTCAGTATTTTCTATTGTATTGATGTTTATCACAATCTCTTATAGGCTACTCAGAAGGGAGCCGCTATTAGAACGCTACATGCAGCTGCAGTATGTCGTCAAGAAGCTGTAAGTTCCACTAGTACGTTTTCTCCGATATACTCATAACCTTATAATACTTTTGCAGGCAATCGAGCAAGAGGGAAAGGTTAAATGTACATTGATACCAGGAGACGGTGTCGGACCAGAATTGGTTGTGTCTGTTCAAAATGTTTTCAAAGCCGCAAATGTGCCGGTTGATTTTGAGCCTTATTTCTTATCCGAGGTTAATCCAACTTTAAGCGCTCCATTAGAACAAGTATCAAATAGCATTGCACGAAACCGTGTATGCCTAAAGGTATGCGTTTTATGGTAACAGATTTAGTATGCTACTTTTTATGCTATTATTTATTAATTGGCTTCGGTGAGTATATATTACTTTATGTAACAGGGTATTTTAGCTACACCAGATCATTCTCATACCGGTGAACTTCAAACTCTAAATATGAAACTACGGAAGAGTTTGGATCTTTACTCAAATGTAGTACATGTAAAATCCCTCCCAGGAGTCAAATCTCGTCATCAAAATGTTGATTGCGTGATTATAAGAGAACAAACTGAAGGCGAATACTCTGCATTAGAACATGAGTCTGTAAAAGGCGTAATAGAATGTTTAAAAATTGTAACAGCAGTGAAAAGTCAGAGGATCGCAAAGTTTGCCTTTGATTATGCGGTTAAGAATAACCGCAAGAAGGTTACGTGTGTTCACAAGGCCAATATAATGAAACTTGGCGATGGCCTTTTTCTAAAATCCTGCCAAGAAATAGCTAAATTATACCCCCGGTAAATGGATACATGAGTTATGACTAACGTCTATATTCTGAAGACACCTCTCATAACAGCTTTATTTTTTCCTCTTCTCAGAATCACATTCGAAACTATGATCGTAGATAACTGTACGATGCAAATGGTGTCCAACCCTCATCAATTTGATGTGATGGTAATGCCCAATCTTTATGGCAACATTGTTGACAATCTTGCGTCTGGATTGGTCGGCGGCGCTGGAGTAGTGGCTGGTGCAAGCTATAGCGCGGAATGCGTAGTCTTTGAGCCGGTATGTACACGTTTTGCGAATATGCGCGATCCACGTTTCAAATAATTCTTTTTTAGCCATCATTCTTACTAATACAAATTTTCAAATACTTATTCTGACATACATTCATTCTGAATATGTATTTGCACGAATTTCTAAAATGATAGAGAATAATCATTTTATTTCTTCATATTGCGATAAACGATGTGTGTGTCATATAAAATATGGAGGTTAAAATTATGAAGTAACTTCGGCAAACTTTTAGCCTGTTTTCAATTGTGAAACTGTGTCAAATATTCACGTATGTATTCAATGTGTATGTGCGATGCATATTATTTTCTCTAATTATAGGGTGCAAGGCACACGTATGCCGAAGCTGTTGGAAAGAATGTTGCAAATCCCACTGCCATGCTACTCTGCGCTGTAAAGCTTTTGAATCATGTAAACCTGAAACATTATGGGGAACAAATCAGAGAAGCCTTGAACCGTGTTCTAAATGATGGAAAAATGTTAACGAAAGATTTAGGGGGGCAAAGCTCGACCACAGAATTTACTTCTGCTGTTATTAACAGTCTGCGTTAATAAATTGTTATAATCAGCCTACTTTAAGAATCCTTATGTCATACTATCAAAACACAGATAGTGCGCATATATTTGATGTGTAGCATTGTTTCATGGATTTTTAGATTACTGTCGATAATATTACAGATGAGCATTAAAAACATGAATAAATAACTGAAAGTTTACAAGCACTGTCTGTGATATGATTACATGATGATTGGCGTGTAAAAAAAAAAAATTATAGCCATTTAATTTTACAATATATAATTTGTATAAAGATCATTTATGTAGAGTTATTAGTAATTTAGTTGTCAATATAAATAAAGTTATTCAAGAGACTTGGGTAATATTTGGTTATTATTGATATACAAGTACACTACTTTTTCAGAGTGTTCATGGAGCAGGTATATGTAATTATGTATATTGAGAATACAGCCATCAGAAATACGATGGTCGAAATAAAACTAAGAATATTTAGCGAAAAATTCGTGAATAGCTGTGCATAAGTGCGGTGTATGATTATGTTGCGTAATGCAATCTTTCTATATTTCTGTTTTCCACGGGAACATCTAACAAACTTATTCCACTTCTCTCAATATCTCTAAAAGGAATATCCGCATATCGTCCATGACATTAAGTACCTTCGTGTTCTGTTTTCGAATTATTCAGATGACATTTACGTAACACGATTGGTATAAATTAAGTTACAAATATTTGAAAACTGCGATGGGAAACGAAAGTTACACGATTAATCTAATAAAACAAGAAATTGTCAAGAATCATTTGCAAGTCACTGCTTTAATACAGGTATATAGTATTCATTTTCACAGTCTACGTGCGTACCTAACCTTATTGTTGTATTTATCAAACACCAAAATAATAACAAGTAAAAATTCCGTAGATACGATGTTTGAAACGTTATGACATTGCACTGTTTTATAAATTTAGTGTATGTAAATGTTTTAATGTTATTATGCTTTTAGGATATTCAACAATGTACAGGTCCACTGGCGTTGTTGAACGAACTAAATGCGCAAGGCAGAAAAAAAATAGCAATGTTAAAATCTAGTATAGATCATTTGGCACGTTTAGTAGAAACTGAAGCTATGGGAAAAAAGAAAGCGGCACTATTACCAGAAGTTGAATTTTATAGGGAACAACTTTCAGCTTCGTTCGATGCATTTTGTAAAGCAAATGTGATCAGTGCTTGTGTCATTCATAAACTTGCCAGAGAAGATTTACTGACTCTGCCCGAAGATGAACAAAAAGTGCATTGGAGAAAACGTGATCGGCAGCATTTAACAAATACGTCAAATCAAGCGACAGAGAAACTTCTAAGCATTTCTAGGCATTTGGCTGAAACGTCAAAGCTTAGCGCTAATACTTTAGACATACTGTGTATGAGCTTTTGCAACTTACATATGAAACAAGAATATGCCTTCATTACTTATCGATATGCAGTATTCATACCCTTGTATTGCACTGAACAGTGGAAAAATATTTTAGATTTATTTTAACATATCATTAGTTTTAATAAAAAATTTCATTCCATTGGATATTGAATGAATCATACAACAAGATAAAGTAGGATATTATTAATTTTTTCAAATACCGCTGAAACATATTTATCAAATATATGGTAAAATCTTATGGTCTATTTAACACATAAGTACTAATTCTGTTCTTCTTGTTTCAGTATCGTCTTCTGATAAAGTTTCTAGTACTAAAGACGAATTGGAACATCAACAACAAATTATAGTTCAATCAAGAAAATTGTTGGGAAAGTATGGCAGACGAGAAGTAACAGACAAAGCATTATTAGCACTAGCCTTTGCATTTTTTCTTGCATGTGTATTTTATATTTTACAGAAAAGGTTATTTTGAAAGATAGTTTAATTATTTTATGATATAAAATATGTTCCAAATCTCAAAACGAATATAGAGTTTAAATTAACTGATATCAATAAGTATTATATTTCTTAAAATAGCTCATTTTTATTTAAAACCCGATATGTCTACCTGACCAAGGGCCGAAAGATAATAATACCAACTTTCTCTGTACTTATGGATTCTGATTTATAAAGATATAGATGACGTGTGCAGCGATGAAAAAGACTAATGATAAGTAACAATATTAAGCAACTTTAAACATTATAAAATTATCCTGGTCTTTGAACAAATAATGATTGTATAAATAAAAGATGTATTAAAAGTACAATATATAATTTTTTCAGTAGGTGGACATGTACAGGTTTGGGCATTAAGTATCGATATATAACGAATAATTTAATGAAAACAGTTGCAGGCGACAAGAGGTTGATTTTCCCAAAATTTTCCGGAAGATGTGGTATTTTTGAGCTATCTCTAATCAAATATGATAACGTTAACTTAAAATATTTTATTTTAGTCTACATGTGTAAAATGTTAACAAAACCTATATTTGGGAAGAGCGCGATTATAATACTAGGATTTAAAGATAGAACCCCTTTTATCTTTGAAAAAATTATCCATCCATATTCTAGATTTGTTGATGATTTTTTCTTGTTACCTTTTACATATACATGTAAACAAATGCATGGTGGTCGTACTGTTATTTTTTTCTGTTTGCAAATGTAATAGTTTGTCGTGAAAGCAATCCAATTTAAATTACATTGAGGCCAAATTATTTAAATATATAGAAAGATAATGTTTTACTTGTCAACACAAGTCAACATAAGATGTGTCAAGTGAAAAATGTTTTTGTGTATAATCAAGTGATTTGCATTCAGTATGATTACTACATAGCTGGTTAGGGAAACTACTGGCGTATTTAATTTGAATAAAATGAAGAAATGATGATTTGTTGGTAGACGAGGAAATAATGAACGAACCAATCGCGTTATCATTAATTACATAAACTTGAATCAAGTATGAAACGAAGCACAATTCTGAAAACCATATTCCAAGAAAATTTTTCGTTGACAGAAATTATATCAACGATGATGCCATTACGATTTTTGTTTGCTCACTATACTTTCTGTCACATTCAATTTCAGTGTGTCAAAGGTAAAAAATATATTTATGTTTACAATATACTAAAATGCAGTTTTCGTTATTTTTTGATGTTTAAATTAATGTAATATAAGTATAGCAGTGTTGATACAGAGATAGATAATGATTGCTCAATATGGGTATCTAACAGAATATAACCTTCAATTTATATTCAAAGAATCTTCAATAGAACCTATCTTTGACGTGCATGTATATATACGTAGTCTACGTACACCGATTACTCTTTCTTAACACTTTGCCGTCCGGTGACACCACATTGGTGTCATTTGCAAAATATCACTTGACGGCCGGCAACACCACATTGGTGTCATTCTGTTACAATTGTATAGTTACAGATGAACCAAATCTGTACTGTTTTTAAGACCAAAAACCCATAAAAAAGATCTTTTGTGCCTTTCGTTTTTGTAATAATATAAAACTTGGGTGTTTAAATGTTTTTTTATTATACTTAGAACCTATATTACATCTGATTTCTGCAAAACGTCTATGAAAATTAAAAATTTCATGGCAATTTCGCCGGCGCCAAACATAAAAATTTAGCTGAAATATGCGGACGTCAAAGTGTTAATTCAATGACATGTGAATCCACGTATGGGAAATAGATACATTTAAATCATTAATGAATTCAGCCGTCTTGTAAAGTAGAAACATTTTAACTAATGTACTCTAATAAATTCGTTCGCTTGACACGTTGTATTCATTGAACGATAACGATTGTAAAAGGACACATTAAATTATGTTTTATTTTGTGTGTACATTGACAAACTTTCTTTTTGAAGGATGCAAGATTTGATATTTGTTATTTTATAGTAATACTTATTGGAATTGCTATTGTATCAGATATCCCGTTAACGATAGTGTATCTGCAGGTAAAACAATTTCAGGTAAAAAAAATAATGCATTGATATTGTAATTTTACGTTTGTTTTATACTATTCTTTCTTATAAGTCAAATCCAGTCAGAAATGTGTGTATGTACTGATTTTATGGGATTCATACTACGAGGCTCGAGCAAAACAAGATTCGGTGATAACAGAATTCAACAGGATAAAAATGTAACAAAATTGATGTGAAGGATATAGATTTTTATGGAGTATATTCAGATACAATAAATAGAACCATGCATTTTTATACACTTACGTAAACACGATTCGATTAAGTGTAATAAAATTCATTATAATGAAAATTGCACATGAAAATAAGTTATTCCCTAATTTCAACGTTATATTGATTCTCGGTAACACGTTTTCTGTACAATGGCAAGATTCATACAGACCGATATTGCGTTTCATGAAGATTGTAAAAATTACCAGCAATTCTTAACATCAGTAATCAATTGAAATATGCAGACAGTTGTGATTAGTCTTAATAGATCATGGTCATTTCTTCGTCGTCGCGTATGAGTGAAGCTGATAAGATAAATCGCGTAACGTGGTGTTATCGCATATTCAAGGGTACGTAAGGTCACAAGCGGTCACAAGGGAATATTTTTAAACATTTCCGCAAAATCCGCACATTATTATGCATGTTCATAATAAACAATTGGTTTCTGTTTATCATTAAGCAAGTGTGTTCTTGTTTATAATTTATAGAATATATTTTTCATGTTTAACGAAAATGGACAACAATTACGTAGACGCTGATTTATACAATTGATGTAGCTTTCTTCTTAATATGTAAAGTCCCTCGAGGGCACATTAAGAATTACATAGTAAATTATAATACAATAGATATTAGAATTAGTATCGGTATACATGTAATGTATAATCGGACAAAGGAACTAACGTGTTTTAATGTGTTTGCCAATATCATTGTGGACACGTAATGTACACCATTTGACATATGTAATTTTATTCGTTTCTGTTGTACATTGCGATTAAATCGATATTTCTGCAGATATATTAATTCTATATAAGATATAGATTCTATATAAGATATAGAATTAATATTTCAGAAGAAAGGGAGAACCCTGGCATATTATTTTATACATACATACGACAATAAATACAACGATATGGAATCCTTCACACATTCACAATCATTGCATTAATTTATTTTCTTTAAATTTACTACATGTTGTAAATATACGAACAAACTAAAGTGAATAAATTACAATGAAAACGAATGCAATTTCCCATACAACATTACATAATATGTACCATTATACTACGAATAAAATGATTAGTGTCAAACCCTAATAAACGTGATCAATCAATTGACAAGGAATCCTCCACGTGATAGTAAATCTGGCTGGTAAGTAAATGCAACACTCGAAAAATAAGATTTTATCACAATCATGGGTGATTACCTTTTTTTTTGACCAGAGAACAAAGTGCTTGTAAGATTCAGTGCAGTTCTGTACTAAACACCAGAATTGACTTTCCCTGTCTAATAGCTATTAATAGATGACCTGGAAACTAGCTATCATAGTAACAAGAAATAACAGTGAAAAGTGATCGAGTCTTGGTCAATTCATGCTATTCTTATAACCTGAGTACATTATTATCCATTTCGACTCATGATGTATTAGTACAGTAGTAACATTAAGAGACAAATATGATATAAATTTATGTATATGTTGCCAATATCACTATTTCACAAATTTTAAACCGATTGATACGCGCTCGCACCAAATTATATTTTTCTTCTCCTATCTTTGCTAATCACAATCGAAATACTACAGGACTGACAGTTGTCAGAGCCATCATGAATCATTTTTACGTTATTGAAATACTAAGTTGCCAATACTTAAGTAAACGCAAATAACGTGATAAGAATATATAAGTATAGTAGACAATGAATCTTTGAACAGGACTTCCCCCAGTTCACAACGTGCATAATACATGTGTGTTTTGCGATTCATATGATTAGTCATACATAGTCAATAATCCCATGTAAATCTGAGCGGCCAAAAGTAAGTAAAAGAGTATATATTTTTTATTTAAAATATTGGAATAATGTATTACGCAATTCTGCAACATGTATCAATTGTGCACATAGGAAGGTTGAAAAATGGAGAGCTAAGATGAGTGTAGTTGGTAGCATAGCACCGAGAAGTAAGGCTAGTATAGAAATCATTTATCCATTGTTTTTTTTTTTATAGAAAATTAGTATACTTTTTTAATTCCGTTAAACTTATCAATAACATTAAATCTTGAATGGATATGTTTTGTTTCGTGTTGAAAAATGGAGAGCTAAGATGAAAGTAGTTGGTAGCATAGCACCGAGAAGTAAGGCTAGTATAGAAATCATTTATCCATTGTTTTTTTTATAGAAAATTAGTATACTTTTTTAATTCCGTTAAACTTATCAATAACATTAAATCTTGAATGGATATGTTTTGTTTCGTGTTTAACCATTTCGTTGAAAAAAAGTATTGTCTAAAAGGCGTAATCAATGACGAACGATTCGCGCTAAGAGATACAGTTTACATATTTCAAAGCTGTGTACTTTTTCCATACTGATGCGACAAGTTGGTCGCGCCGTATATAAGGCGGTAGTAAGCATCCAGCATCTTTTCACTACCGGTGCACTTGTCAGTTGCCGTACTACTCAGTGATTGAAAATACTATTGCCGAGAGGACTATCGTGTACGGTGTCTGTCAGTTCTGATGCTTCTCATTCGCAGGTATGTTTCTATAATTTAGTTTCACTTCAACTGTAACTGTGAATTTCTGTTATCTGTGAAATGTCACATATGGAGCAGTATTAATTATTTTTATTCTAATTCGACGTTTAGGTAGGGTACACTAACTGTGTCGTATAATAAATGATTCAGCATTACGTGTATTATTATGCGTTAATAGAATATACTCTGATAATGAATTTTTTTTTTTCTTTTATTTTTATACAATCGGAACAACTTAAAATGCCACAATTCTATTTACAAACGTAAGTCAATCATATATGGTGTCTTTTTGGTGTTTTTGGAGGTTTCATTTTGTAAAGAATTATCTTGAGTGGATAAATCTCGCCTCAGAACATTGTTATAATCTCGATACACATGAAGGTATTTACTCATAAAAATTTTATTACCTTATAAATTGTTGAAAATGTTCCGCATTTTGACGACTGCATTTTTGAGCTGTTGTATGAAAAGATCGCTTTGAAGAATGTAAGATTTTGTTTAAACCTTCGGAGGCATTTTCTGACCAAAAATAAAAGAAAATATGAAGAAAGTTTCACATAAAAATTAATTTTCAAACCATGCAAAAACGTTATGTCATTATTTTCTTATGGTTTAAATTGTCCGGTATTTAGTTTACGTTAGCTTATACGATAAGAAGTAATTACGATAGAAATAACCTTACGTTGTAAATACAGTATGGAAGGGGTATGAATATCCCGACTATAACGAACGAATTTTAAAGTTAGTAATTCAGTGAAATTTTACATGGCTCCAAAATCAATATTCATATATATTATTTTCGAAAACATAACCAGAAAACCCGCTGAAAAACTTGTCTCTCTATTTTTAACCTACAAATGCCTTTCCACATGCGAATAAAATTGGTCTGAATCCGTTGAATTTGTAACACATTAACAGAAATAACACGATATAGCAAAGTTAGTTGTAGGTTCATGGGTAATTCTATTAAATAAAAAGGAAACCTCATATGAATAAATTTTCTTTTTAGTATTTACATTTTATCATTGCTGTATGTATATATAGGAAAAGATTAAGTAGAAGGGGAAAAAAACGTTAAATTTAAAATATTAAATATACATTAATTGTTAGTAAATTTGTATGGGATAATTTGAAATTATGTAATGAATTTATAATAATTAGATTTTAGAAGTTTTTTAATATGATACATTTTATATCTACACAGTTTTCTTTTCGTATATAAGTTTTTCTGTAATAACTAATTGAGTAATTGTTCGTTAAACATCTGTATAGCTTTAGAAACATAAACATATTGTCACATTATTTTTTAATAGTAATTTAGTGAATTGATTATATCCTTGTTTCAATTATTAATATCTTTAGAAACACTATACGGTACCCAGACAGCACACAGACATCTAAAATACGTCTAAAAGATAACCTTTTTTCAGAAAAGATATCTTTCAATAATGACGTAAAGGCATCAGAAAGATGACGAAAAGTTGTCTTATGACCCGTTTTTCGTTGCCTAAAAGATGACGTTCAGACAAATCTGAAAGACAACGTCCAGGCATCATTAAAAGACGGCGTTTAGACACAGTCGAAGGACAACATTTAGGCATGCCCGAAAAAAAAATTTTGGCTGATATATCTTATATTATAAGAGCCGTTTATTTTGAAAGTGGCCTAAGTCCAATTGTGAATTTTTTTTCGTTAACTGTTTTTATGACAGCTAATCTAAAATTATAAACGTTATTACAGTCAACCAAAAAGAAATTGTTGGAAAATGAACTTAGGTCACTTTCAAAATAAACGGCTCACATAATATAAAGATATTATCAGCCAAAATTCTTTTTTCTTGGGCATGCCTAAATACTCTTTTATGTTTTATAGTAAAATTATCGTAAGGATATTTATTTGTGTTTCATTTTTATTTTTTATTATGGATATTGTTCGTTTACAATAATAAATATTATAAGTTTCATCTGTAAATAGATAGGATAAATACAAGACGACGCTTTTAGACGACGATTTTTTTGCCTTTGTCCCAAATGCCGGAAATCTTTTCGTTTTGGCATCTTGTCCGAACTTATTCGACCTTCGGCATAAATTAACACTACAAAATGTTATAATACTGAAAATAGCATCAATCACAATCAAAAAGGAAGCTCGCATTATTTATTTACATGCATCTTAAAATATTTAGAAAAAATAAAAATAAAAATGTAAACTAGAAAAATAGAAAAAGTAAGGTTAACTGAACTTTAGGTATACAGAATTGAATCTAAATAACCTCGTTTTTCTAATTTATTTTTTTTTCATCCTACTATAAAATCAATGTAATTTATGCCAATCGAATACTATTCTTTAAATTATTCTGTTACCGTTAAATTATTTTTGTTTCACCGAACCACACCGAACTAATTTTCACAATAGTAATTCACAATGATGACGCCAACTAGTGTTTAGCACAAAAAACATCTTTAATATTTTGGCATCTTTTAGATGTCCATAAGGCATCATTAGATTATACCAAAAAGACATCTTTCAAAAGTCGTCATATGGACATCTTTTAGTAATATGTGCTGTCTGGGTAAGTATAGAAATTTGAATGTAGTGCACGGCATGCGTATCATTAGTCCTTTGCGGATGATTGGCGCATGCACGTATCCAACATGTCAGATAGTATAGCCGAAAGTACATTATATTCGTCCAGCGCCACAAGCGACACAAACAAAATATTAAATGTTGCAATGAATCTGTTTACTTGTATGTAGGAGCGGAAAAGTGACTTAATAATTTTAAATGGTTATCGTTGAAATCACTCCGCAACACGAATCACTTATGTTTAAACAGCCCCGTATGCAAGTGGTTGAGGGTAAAATATATTGATTTTGATGTTGGTACACTATTTACACATGACCGAAATGTAGCACATTTATCTTATGGACAATGTTCTCGATTATTTGCATTCCAGGAATCAATCTCCTTCATTCGCTTATTCTGAGGAACTCAACTGCACATTAACATATAATTTTGGAAAAAGGATCTGAAAAACGAAGATGTACCTGCTTGTATTCTTATTGTTGATCGTTTCTGCTGGTTGTGTGCCATGGTTGGATCTTCCTTTTGAAAATCCGTCGTTGTACAATAAAAGAACAAGTTACTTAAAAAATCAATATTATCGTCGTCGATATCATCATGAGAAGGGGGGTAAAGAGCGATGGAAGGCAATTTGTCGAACAATAAATGCTGATTCCTACTCATTTCCAGGACGTGTACCATATCCTGCTGTCCCGGTTTGTCCTTGGCGGTAATAGATTTTATTATTTCTAAAATTCCAAAAGATGAAAGTTTTTAAAAGTAAGGGTTTTAGCTTTTATCCTGTCAGTGGTAAGGTCCCAAAAATGTAAATTCCTTGTATCCTCTTTAAAATTATCTCAGAAATTACTATACAATTTTGAACTTTGTATACAAATTTCAAGATGAAATTGTATATATTGTGGGGTAACATTATACATTTAAGATTATTCTTATATATTACAAAAGAATAAGTTATGAAATGTTGAAAATGTGATTTTATTTCGTGAGTACAATATTGAATATAGAATATATATTATAGATTTATCTACTGCAAGTACTTCCAATGTTGAACTATAATTTAACATGACATTAATGTTATAACTATTTTAAGTCGAAAAACTACCCCAATGGTCATTATTGAAATATATCACAATATCGATGTACGTCTGCTTTACCTTGTATAGAAAAATAAATAATTTATGTCTCAAAAATCGTATCTATACATACACCTTATATAGCAAAAATGATTTGATAATTGGAAAATTAGTACTTAATGTAACTAAAAAGAAAATATTTTGAAGCATATTATCTATAGAAAGTTTATTTTTACAACGCTGCTCATATTATAAATGCTGTAAACAACGTGCCATCTCACGTACAGACTCTGCATTTCACGTTATAAGATTTGTCAAACTTATTCGGGCAAACTTGCGAAATAGTACTAGGCTTTTTAAAACTTATTGTAATGGCATACCAGCGCATATAAGGCGTTCAAAAGAAACAAGAATCGAGAGAGATTGATCATTTCCAAACTTGTATTAACCCGTCCGTACTACCAGTGAGAATGCACGTGTTCGACATGGCTACTGCAGAAATAGTGTCATGATGACCAGACGGTGGTGTCTCTGGTCCCTGACCGCCTTCTTCGGTGTTTCGTCCACGGATACTACCTGTTCCGCTACATGTGGGCCCACCGCCTGCCAAAACTTCCTGGACCACGTTTGTTCCGTCAATCAAGCGTTGCCTGCAATACATCAAATTATTAGTGGTATGTTTGATGTAATGTAGAATAAAGCACAGTAATTTATCGTTTTCAATTACCTTCGCATATTATAAGATTAAAACATATGAAGATACATTATTGTTTAAAACATATACTTGCTTAACTAAAAGCAGTTCCCTGCCCTATATTAGATATTAAGACTGCAAGATAACTATTTTTATTTATCGAATACAATTGCATTTTTAGCAGTATAATTACTACTAACTCGTATGCCAAAGAATTTGGTGGAATAACATCGTTTGCCGCAGGCAATGCAACGTAAGATTCATTTGGAGTATTTAAGTCCCAAAAGCGTAATCTCATGTCGGTTCCACCAGCTAATAGAAACCCGGAACGATCGATGCATCCAGAGTACATTGCGCATACACTATGACCTCCCTGAGTGTGACTGAGCGGTGGGGCACTTGACGCCCATAAAACCATTTGCCGGAAATCAGTTTCTAAATTCCACATAGAAATCTCATTGTTGCCTTGCACGGCAGAAATTATCCATGAGTGCTCTGTCGGGTGAGAAATAACCTTCCTTACCCTTGCACCTAGAAAAAGAAATCGAACAGTAGTAGAGAAACTCTAGAGGTGAAAAAGGAATAGATTTTCATAATTGAAATATTGTCATGTAAAGATTTCTACGGTGTAATACAAAATAAACAAATAAAACTTTATTCGTGTTAAATTGGTTCGTTTAAGTCGTTAGTACAACAAAAATGAAAAAAAAAACAGTACTTTGCTAATTACCCATGACGTTATACTGAAATGACATCGTAAAGATTCCTCGCGGTCGTACCTGCTGGATGCTTGATGCTACTTATTGCCAACTGGAATCGCAAGTCCCAACATATGTGGACGCCAGAACTTGTGCCTAGAGTTAGCCATTGCTGATAATTATTTACACAAAATGACGTAATTACTCCATGCTTCAAATCATTTTCTAATCGCCATGTTGTTCCTGGACAGCGTAGGTCCCAGCCAACCAATGAACCGTACAAGGAGGCATATACGAGTACTGATTGCGAACCAGAGTCTAAATATTGCAAATCGACAGCACAGCCTTCTTCCTACCAATAAAAAATACCGTTATATAATACACACTATCATATTTATTTTAGCCAAATATATAAAAATTTTACAAAATGAATTGGAGAACAAATATGTATTTGACATACACTCCCTCCTAAAAATACTTCATTTATGATAGTTTTTAGAATATTGTATCTAATAGATGGATTAATAAAAGCATCCTAATTTTATGTATTGAATACTTTAAAAGTTATAAATAGAAATACGAATTATTATATTTTGAATGTAATACGGAAAGAAAAATTTCACGTAGAGAATATTTTTTCTCGCTATTGCTGTTCATTAGAAATAAACACGCAAGACTTGACATGTTATAAAACGCTATTCTTTCCCTGTTTGGCATATACTATAAATACGTAATACGTTATTAGCCCTTCCGTTACTATGGGCGACTATAGTCACCCGACCACAGTCCATCCTGACACATTTACCGTGTACCTCATGTTCCGTATGTTACGTTTTTTTGTTAGAGAACATGGTATTGTTCCACGTGCCTATTGTCAAACATTTTTAAGTGTAACCATAAATCCAAATTGTGGACAGAACGGTCGTAGCGAAAGGATTAATAAACGCCAGAATCAGACATATTGTATATTTTCTTATTAATAGTATTTTGAGTAACTATCAGACTCATTTTACCCATTATACTAACATTACCTGAATGTCCAATTGTCGGCTATAAAGAACATTCATTTTACTGGAATTTGGTTCAATTCGTAATACAAAGACGGTCCCTGACTGACTAGAAGAACTTGCTAAGGATTGTCCTTGATCACATACAGCTAAGCCAACAAGGGGTCCATTCCTATGCACGTATGTTTGCCTACAAATGAATTATAATATAAACTGCACGATCGTTAAATTACTACAATGTATAGGCTGGGAAAGACACCATACCGAGATCGATTGGCTATATTTCGACCTTCCATTTTACTAGCATCCCATATTTTTATGGAGCCATCAGCTGAAGTGCTAGCAAAAAGACTGCTATCCGGAATAGGAACGAGTCGATTAACAGCAGCTCTGTGCTCGTGAAGATGTGCTACTGGAACTCCGCGCGGCCTCCAACCGCTAGGTAGTAATCTTGAACCTATTGATTGTGAATTCTCTATCTATTACTTAGCAGTTTTCGGTGCTGTAGTCATCAAGAGTGCTTCGCCCGGCAACTTTTAGTAAGCCAATGCTTGCGGCTTATTTTGTGATTAAGTTTCTTAATGAGAGTTTTAAGAGCGAATACTTTGATACTACCATTATGATTGGCCATTACATTCCCATAAAAACTTTACAGTTGCCGCTGCACGATTCACTCCTCCATCAAATTGCTAATATTATGGCAAAACTGATAAAGTGAAGTGAATGCTAATCGTTTGTAAAATATCTTACGTAATAATGCGATAGGGAATACACCCATTAATCATTGTCACTGATCTGCCTACCAGTTTGCCATGCAATATTATCAGCCCAGTGTTGTGCTCTCAGGGCTGCAGCGTGTTGCTCTTGCTTTTTGTATGTAAGTTGTCTCACTTCCAGTCGACAAGGTGCACATCTATCTGAAAATTTAGGGAAATATTATGGTTTTCGGTTTCTGATACTTTACATTGCAATACTTCAAATTGCATTCCATGAAAAAATAAGAAAGTGAATTTCGAAATAAAACATACATTGAATGTAGGAGCGTTCATGAATCGAATGATCATTTATATTGTTCAGGTCAGGCAAATTATGTTGTGGTGAAAGATGAATATCACCTCCGTGCAGACTCTGACTAGGACTCCCGCTGCTTCCTGTTACATCTGACATCTTCACAACAGTATGCTATTAACGTGAAATGAAAATGTAGTTCTATTAGCAACGTATAGTATGCAATATCTCCGGCGATGTTAATCAATTAATTTACTTGAATATTGTCATGTGCTGCAAACATTGTTCGCCATTCTTGATTCATTGCAGCATACGTTCCAACGTTGTCAGAAGTCCTTCGATCTAATCTTTTGAAAGGAGGTAAATTCATATCACCTTTTATATCAGGGTATAGAATTACAATGTGATGTCTTATTTTGTCTTTCATTGAAGATAAATCCAATTTCCCATTAATGGATTTTACTGTACTTTGTTTTGTATCCACAGAATTACGATATTTATTTATCTTAATAATGTGTGGTTTCATAACAAGAAGTTGATCTTCAATTACTTCTGTCATAGATTCTGAACTTAATCGTCTGAAAAGCTAATAAGCCCATTAATTTTCCTATAACTAAGATTACAACAGAATTTTTGCATTCTCATATTTACATTTCGTAACGCCATACTCATGTCACTGTACTGTGGCATGATTCCAGTAATTGCTTTTGCTCTTGCTATCTGTCGTTGTTGAAAAACTTGGAATAATTCTTCAATATCTGTATATCTTACTACAGAATCATATATTATACGAGGTATTGGTGGTACTAAGGCTTCTAATAATAGAACTTCTTTCTCTATCTGAATTAATGGATGTTTCAGGTATTGTTCAAGCATTGTCTGAACTTTGCACTGTACATCAACCACATTCAGTACTCTTGCAGCAGCCGATATAAATCCTACTGTCGCATGTCGAATCCACAGATTTGGATGTACCTAGACGGTCATGTAATAAGCGAGAATAGTTGCAAAATGATGACTACATCTGCGCATATATATCAATGAAGTAAGACGAGCTGACATACCAGAAAAATCATAGTTTCCGAAAGAAGCTGGTACAAAGATGATTTGTGTAACAGACCTAATTCTGAGAGAGTGGCCATAGCATTAATAGCTTTTGTTGTTACAAATTCCTCAGGATCAGCTAGACCTTGCTGAAGGAGAGGCATGAGTATAGGACTGCTGTGCCACCCAATGTAAGCAGCTACACCAACAATGCATTCAAAGAACGAGCCCCGTAATTCTTTATCTTCTTTATCATTCAAAAATGTGATGACATGGCTAAGCAAAATATCGTTAGCTTTTTGTTTCCCAAAGAAGACACACAGTTTATTTATACCATTTTCCATTAAAGTTTGTTTAACCAAATTTTGTGGATCTGTCAGTAACATGGAGACTGATTGTTGTACCTGGCAAAACATATCATATAACCACTGCGGTTGCGCTAGTTTATATATAAAGGATAAACACTACTATACCATTTCATGCAGCGTTTGTAATTCAATATCGTAACTTGGTTTTGGACCTTCTTTGCTGCCTAAATTCGATAAGTGGGCATTTTCCAAATAACGCAACGCTATATGCGCCAAATGAGCAATATTTTCTGCATAGGCAGCTCTAACAATAACGGCGTCGTCTTGCGTAATATGCCCCAGTCCCGGTAAAATATACTCAGGGAAAATGTTTACATCAGACGGTGGAATGGATTTTACAAGATACAAGCATTTTGTCAATGTATGTATTGCCGAAACTCTCACACGAGGCGCTGGATCATGAACTAAATGAAACTATGCCAAGTATACGTCAATTTTGTGCCATCATTACCACTTTAAATATTCACATAACTAATTTCTTGCATTTCATCAAATTTTTAAGCTATATGAAACATGAAATATTCTTTATATGTCGTTGCTAACTGCTTTGCTAAAATTATATTATAAAAGTTATGAATATCATTTACGGTACAGTTAATTTTTGTTAGATTATTGTTAATTGATCTAATAGAGCCCATGGTAAACAGACTGCTACTGGTGGTACGGATTCTGTTTTTAGAATGTCAAGGTCACAGATCATTTGTGACGTAATAATATTGAACAGAAAAACATGTGCTTCGATATGAATGTATTTCAAAACTACTGGCAACCCCTATCGAAACTGGCACCCCCTATACGAATAGAACAGTCATTAAAAATGTATGGAAGTATTATGGATTCATTAACAATGCCATGTTTCATAACTAGTACTATAGTTTTCCCAAATGTTTCCTTCATTTTTCTTCAACTATGCTACACAAGAACAACCGATTCAATCTTACAAGCGTCCAGAGACCTGGAAAAAACCAGTGAAACATTTCTTCCTACAAAATACTATTTTTATAGAGTATGAAATGCGACCCACCAAGAGTTTCACTTTTATCTGAAATGCTTTTCCTCATCTGTTGATTGCACTGATGATATTTTACCAAATTACTTAATGTGCCCTATTTTATCTAAAACATGCTCCACACAGTTATAACAACCTCACAGTGTATTACTAGTGTATATTTTAGTTATTTATGATCCAATGCGCTAATATGCATTAGAATACAGTTGCTATATTATTAATATTTACAAAGAATACATGTAATACCTAAAATAACATTGAAATCAAAGATAATGTCATTACATCTTGAAAAATATTAAATAAGATTTCCTTTTGTATAAAGATGTGATAATTTATTATAATTCTGGCAGACATGATCTGTATTGCTGAATGATAGTTTATAGAAGAATTTTACATTGAACATGAAAAACATTGAAATAACAAGCTTAACGCTCTATGAAAATTTTGCAGCTGAAAATATAATGTAGGAACAGAAAAAAAAACAGAATTTTGTACCACCACGTTTGTACATAATTTTGCAAATATTTTCTTGTGCAGAATTTCATATTTTTGGAAGGCTTTACAGATAAATTAAAGCACAAGCAGATACAATTTTATTAAAAAGTCGCTGTAGCGTAAAATGACATTACTTTTCTGTAATCTTAATAAGTATGTAAGATATTCTATATAAGAACACGTGTAATTTTTTACTCATAATTTATTTGTTCAAAGCAGTTTGATTGTAGGCTCTTTATAAAATATAGTCACGGTAAAAGTACAAATTCGTTTGGATCATCTATGTATAACATGTTTATTCCAACAATTATTACGTCATTCTAGAAATTTCTGATAATCTAACGAAAATCTTATAGACATGTCTATATAATCAAGTGGATAAAAAAATAATGATGAACGAACTCTGTACAATGATTTAAATCACACAATGTGGTTTGTTACCTATTCGTGGAATTGGTAAAAAGAGAAGCTTGATTAAACTAGACGCGGTTACGTTTCGTTAATAACCTGAATGGGATAACACTATTTTTAACTTCCTAATCAATTTGAAACAGAACTGTAATTTTATTTTTACATTCAATCACCAAATATCGTGGCGTTATGTTGCTTTTTTTAATACAGAACATAATAAACATATTTGTGCCTTTAAGGAAGTTGCAGTAGTTAAATATAATTGTAGTTATTAGATTGGTAAAAAAAAAAACAGGTTTACGATTGTGTGCTCGATCCTGTCTTTGATAATGCACGGAAGAAATAAGATGGTGCCATTTGAAAAACTAAAGATAACTTTAATTTATCTGGAAATTTCTATTACTGCGATTCTTGCCTATAGGGCCCGACAATTTTCAATTAAACAAATGTTTCTTGTCATTTAAATGTTTTTATCGAAGTGCTTGAAAAATCGTGCCAACCATTATGGTCAACGTCATGTATACACTGCTATAACTGATGTATTATTTATACTGATACATTTAAGTAACAAAAATATATTGGTACAATTCAGTAAATTTCTATTCATATTGGAAATTAATTGATTTGTTGAAATACTCACAATATATGGTAAAATTCTATCAAGTATCGTTTCTTCCGATGTATTCTCAGCTAATTCAAGTAGTATTTCTAAACTCTGAAGCTTGGACTGCGAATGGTGTAATCCCCTTATACATGAAGTAACAAGTTGTGTTATAATCACAAGTCCTTCGAGAGTTTCACAATATCCCAGTAGTTTCTTACGTTGGCTTTTCTCATACTTTTCTCCGTGGCTCTCAGTATAATTATTTTCAGTTTCATTTTTTAAATCGCCACTCTGACTTATTTCACATTTATCAACATTTTGATCAGTATGAAACCTGGTTGTTGATTCAATCTCATAAGATCCAAAATCATCTTTAGTCACTTGTAAATTATTTTGGTACCGTTCAAAGTTTGTAAACCTTGTATATTTCGCGTCTGATGATCTCAGTTTTTCATTACTCTCGGTTTTGAGAATATTTATAATATTGCCAATATCTTTTTTAAGTCTACTAATTTTTTCATCAGGAGACAGAATTGGCGCAGCGGAAAAAATGAGCATATAGGACTGCAAAAATGAGTAAAAATATTCAGGAAAGATAGTCCCGCGTGCTTGTGCCAAGTAAATTTCTGCTGTCTTTCTATTGGCTGGGTTCCTATCGAGCATGGAACCTAGAATTTCTCGTATTCCAGGGTCATCTATGCTATCTAAATGCTTGGTTACAGAATACTCACTGTTCCTGTAAGCTTAATGAGATAAAAACCAATAATTATAGATAAAACTTAAAGAAACCACATAAGAGATAGTGCCATACATGGAATATTTACATTCTATGAAAGGATATAACGTATCCTACATATTTAATTTATGTGTAATAAATTGTACTTATCAATGAACCCTATCACTGCCTACCCTAATAGTAACTGAGAAAACACTTTGTGAAGCGTTACATGCTCTCCTTTATAAGATATGAATTAGTTTTGTAATATACTAGTACCTGTATTGTAATAACTTCATTGCATAGATATTTAATATTCATATCAAAATAATATGTAGGTATTAGACTCTTCTAGATTCATGAAAGATATGCATTTCATATATGACACCAATGAACTCTGTATGTGCATTATAATCCTTGAAAAGCAGATAAATTGAGGTATTACAAAAATCTCATTGTAAACAAAAGACAGATTTCTTTTTTAAGGAATGACTTAGAATGAAAATGTAATAAATTTGTTTTGAAAGGTTCAGTAATTAAAAACACGTTTATAATTCGATTTAATATACATGCACTTCAAAATTCAACTTTTCAAATTTTACTATCAACTACTATGCCTCAGTAGATAATTTCTTCGTTTGAAGTGTTTACGTATCTATATTTTTAAGTAGAAAATCACTTGTTTTATGTTCGAAATTACTTGTTTAATTATATTAAATAAATATGGAAGCAAATTCGACTAATGGTATGTATATAACCACAATAATTGCAAATTAATATTTTATTTATATTTGTAGAACTAACCTGAAGCTGAATACTGAATATTAAAATGGACACATACGTGCAGAGAAAGTAAAAGAAATGACGGTTTTCATATTTACATATTACAGGACTTATAGCAATTTGCTTCTGAAGTGGAATACCTAAATATTGAGGTTGACGATTTGAAGTAGATTTGTATTGTTAAAATGGAAACCCAATCTTTATTTTGATTGTATTGAAGTAACCAGTAAACTTGCCTTCTAACTAGTCTTATATACTTTGGCAATCATACAATCCTTACATAATCCTTAATATTCATTCGTTGTATGCCAACAAAACTAACAATGATATTTAAACTAACATAGTAAAATTATTTAATAGTTTGTCATAAACTTATTTTGAATTGCTAATGTTCCATAACAAACTCGAATGAATGATAACGACAATAGATCGTGTGCAGGTCATTTTGGACTAGCATTTTTACATGTGCTCACGGCGCACAAAACAAGAAATTAACATAGAACAATATATTTAAAAATGTACAATTTTGTACCTAAATACGAAACCGCATTTTACGTGAATCAGCATAACTCTATAGTATGGGAAAACCCTATTAACATAGAAGCTATTCATTACAAACAGTGTATGGAAAACGCATTTATACTTGACCGGCACTCATTGTGATAATAAAATTTAAAGTGAAGCTGAATTATGTGCATGTATACTAGATTCTCTTTAGAAGCATTTTTCATTAGAACCAAATTTTACATGAAGTACTTTAAACATTAACTAATTTTATCAAGACAAATGATTTATTTCCATGATACATCAGACCTTCTGTAATACCTCATACGGGTAATAAGTACCTAAAAGTTGAGAAAAATCGAATGGTGGATGGCCTTCATTGTACAATTCCGCCAAAGCACAACCAGCGGAGAAAATATCCATCATAGGATGCAAATCACCAGTTTTTAACTCTTGTTCTGGTAGTAATATGTTGTTCGTAATTTCTGAAGAAAGTGTTTTTACAAAACGCTCTGGTGCAATATAACATGTTCTGGAATTAAATTTAGAGCAATAATAAACACCATTCAATATCTGTAAAATAATTTTAACGCACAACTAATTTACTTCCGCTTTTACGTATATACAGACTAATATATGCGATTCCCTGTATTCATTTGTCATTCAATCTTTACCACACTCACTGCCCATTATGCATTGGCACATGGTGGACTTACTCAGTTATCACGAGCCAGCACCTGACGGGCTGCAAACATGTTAAGAAAGAAGACTAATACTTTTTAACAATCCAAATAATAAAGTCAAATATTTGTGAAAACTCCTTCAAAAAAAAGTATCTGCATTTTATAGAATGTAATCAAGAGCACTTATTTGGAATTCAGGTAATATATAGGCAAACTTTTAACACAATATAAATTTTGGAAAATACACTTTTTGCACAAGAAGACCAAAAATCAAAGAGACAAAGAATAAGTGGAACCAGTAACTGATGACATATGCAAGTGATAATATAATGCAGTGATTAAAACAAAATCATACATGGGAATAAACAAGATACTTCATTTCAACATTGTAACACACATAATATTCTGGGGGACATTGGGAAAGCAATATATCAGTTACTTGAACCATTGTTATAAATTAATATTATTAATAACAAGAAATTGGCGCAAAATGCAAGAAAAATAAGTCTTATTAAGGAAGATTTTGTGAAAATTATGTTATACAGTTGACGCATAATAGTCTTTGCGAACTATTTAAACTTGACAAAATGATTGAAACATACAAATTTAGCATTCAGCAAATGTACAATATTTGAATGAATATAGCTATAAATCTATTTTCTATAAATTTCTTATTTGTTGTTAAACTGTAAAATGTTCTGTAAAGCAAATACAGTTACTCTGTTCATCTCCCTTTAGACTAGAGATATAAATAAGAATCACCAATTGAAACTGCTTATCATTTAAACATACAAATTCGAGTTATTTTTCCAAAGTAAACTGGTTTCCCATTACCTTCTCCGAGAAGTATCAAAGAAATATGAAAAATCAGCAGGATTATCTTCTGGTAAATATGTGGGTTTAAAACTTGCGAAGTCTGTCAATAAAATCCAATTCCAACTAGTTATCATTATATTCTCCAATTTTATATCACCATGACATACACCGAACTACAAACAGGCAAAAATAAGACTTCAGCCACATATCTGATTTTGATATTCCCATAAAATTTGGAGCAATCAAATTAAAAATGCTTTACCTTATGAGCCTGATGAAGAGCATATAACACTTGAAAAGTAATCCACTTCTTTTCTATACTTGTCAAGAATGGTCTTGTACTAATTCTATCGTAAAGAGAATACTTCACATATTCTCGCATTATCGACCCAGCTTTTTCAGTAAGCTATTTAAATATAGTTGTTTAAATGATAGTACATTAATATTAGAATATTTGACATTGTAGAAGACGGTACTTACAATCATTCTTTGAAAAGGTAAGCAATTAACGGCAGATGCTAGTTTTGATCTAAGCTCTTCGAGCTTATCTTTATATGCTAATAATGGCAATGTTGGATCATGGATTGCGAATACTTTGACAACTACTAGACCTTCCTGACTTCTTGCACGAGCCACTTTAAAAAATCTTGTACTTCCCAAACTGTATTAAGAATGCAACAAGATAACTAATGTGATGACAAATAATATAAAATTGTATTTTATTTATTACAAATATATATATCATTACATTAACCACTTCACGTATAGCAATATCAATCCTTTGACTACTTACTTAATGTCGAATAATAGATCACTGTGATCCGTTAAGTAATGTTCAACTGGAAAAATTTGACTAGGAGCAATACCAACTAATTGATTACCCATTTTTAATACAATATTTAGGCAATACTGGTAGATTCATTAACGACATCCATTTTGTACCAACTTTGAAAACAAATATTCAAAGTTATCTCTAATAAAATCCCTAAACGGAAAAGTACCGAGAGAGAGTGAGAACAATCATGAACCGGATTTCGTAACGATGACCGTGTCACGAACACCGATTCTTCATCTTAAAAATCATGAAAACAGAATACATGAGACTACGGCAGGACTGTACTATTTTTATATTTACACTGTTCTAACATATTCCCACTAATGTATTCAATTATGAAGGGTACTTGTAATCAAGTAGAAAAAAAAATGGAACTACAGTGTAAGTTTTTTAATTACTGACTATGTATTTACTATCCGCGCCCCCGCATTAATATGAACTAGAATATTGTTTTCTGTACATAGGTCTCCATACTTATCAACGTGCACGTTCGATTGATGGGTGACGACATTACCGACGTAATTTGTCAGCAACCACTGTTTTGTGCTGATACGTCCTGATCCTCTCTCGGGTAAGAACGCAACATATTTATATTTTTCGCTCTGATATAAACCGCCCTACACTAGGTGTTCTTTGTTCATGCGCTTCTACGACACATGACACAAGGGTTTGAATAGTTTCAAAAAAAATGGTTTTGAGAACGTGACCGGATGGTAGAGATGTGTGGACCGTGGCTTATACATACGAAGCGTACCACTATCAGCCAGTTGCGTCTAGCGACAGACAGGTATGGGTCGCTACATTATCTCCACTTCCAAAAGGACTGCTCTAAGGAGATCATTTGTGCCCATAATTATGAAAGTGGTCTAAGTCATATATTTCTTGTTTCGAGATATTTAATGAATTGCATTTGAATAAATTAAAAAATATTTTTACATTATGCGACATTTTAATTTATAATTTTATTAGTCTTAATTAATGGAAATTTACTATGAATATGAAATTTTGTGTGAATTTTATACGATAATATTATTTTTAAAGATTGAATTGACTTAGACCATTTTCAAAATTAACTGAATGTCCTATAAATGACTTAAAGCAATAAAGAACTTTGAGTTTTATTTGAAACAATAATTTGATTGAAATAATTCGTGAACATTTATTACATTTATTAATTATTTTTAAACAGTAATCCATTTTTATCATTATTTCGAGTATTTAAGATTCTTAAAATGTTCCTGAAAAACTGGAGGGATGTACAGTAGTAAACTCATAATATCTTTATGTTTTTCTTCCGATACTGGTCTAATGGTGGTGTATAATGGGAGTAATTTAATATTTCCGTATATTTTTGGTCTTCCTTTTTTAGGTGAAAGATCCAAAACGTGAAATTTAGAATCATCTAAAGATGTTTTATAGAACATTTTATAAGGTTCATTTTTCAAGAATCTCATCCATTGAATTTGTAGCCAAGAGACAGATTCACCCGCGGTATTTTTTACTCTTCTTGTTATTGATTCTTCTAGTAATGAAGTTGTCGTTATTATTAAAATCTGATTGTCATTTATTTTATTATGTAGTTCAGAAACGCGTCAAAGAAGGCCACGTGCCATTTTCAAGTTGTTTATATAATTTATTTAAATTTTTGACTTAGACCACTTTCATAATTAAAACTAAACGAATTCCATATAATGTTGAAATTACAACCACTATCTAATGGTACATTTTTGACAATTTCGTAAAAATTACATTGAATAAATTTAGTTAAAAATAATGTGGTATGAAATAACTGATAAACTCATTTTTTTTTAATTTTGACCTAGACCACTTTCATAATTATGGGCACATTTGAGGCTTCGCAAAGTCGCTTCGGCAGAACGGGGCAATGATGATCGAGCTGATAAGTGACGGAAAAAGAAAAAGAACGTTGGCGTTTCATTTTGGATCTGCCTACAGACTCATCAGTAGAACCAATGCAGATAGATCCGGTCCCAAACGCTTGAACATAGGATTAATGAACGGAATATGTTTCAACCGCTCATGAGAGGGACTCGGACTGGAACGCTACAGCTGTCATCACAGATGTTACGTCCTAGTCCCAATCGCAGCGTCATTCGAGATTTCGATCACGGACTAAGCAACGCCGCGGTTTTACTCGAGAACGTTGCGGCTGAATTAATATGAACAATTGCGAATGCAAAATTGCATCTTACTCTTTCTTGAGTGGTAGTTTTTCTCTTTGGGTAGCACGTGAATAAAGTGTAACAGAAGTTATTAGTCTTAATCCGGTGGTCGTAAAAACTGGGTTTTAAAAAATTCCCTGCAAGTTTGACTATAATGTGTATTTAACAATGAGTTTACACTAACTAAGCAGTCATTACAAATCTTTGTCTAATGAGAAATCGCGTTTCGTCTACCAAACTACACGTCGCACTGTCATCCTTAACACTAGATTGCCCGAGATTTCTTGTATACCTATATTGCCCAAAAACAGTCAAAATGACTGCATTGTGAAAAAATAACAAATATGTAAAGAAATTTGTTTAAAATTAATTTTTAATATTTTTTATGTTATTTACAGTTATATAACAGGTTATTAGTAAATATTAACTGTACATATTGACTGTTTTCAATGAACTTAACCCATATTTCCGAAAGCAAGGCAAATTTATTTGATTGTAGGCGCCTACTGCATTCGGTTCTTTTGTCAAAATGAATAAATCGTAGGATTTGCTTGAGCTTTTCTCTGGCCATAGTTTTTATAAAAGATTCGGGACCCCACTTCGCTGACTATAAATAACTCAATTTAAAATTTGTTGCCTCGTAAGCTCCACGAGCATATAGAATCCCAATAAATGCACGTATTTCCGGTAATGATATTGTCCAACCGTTCCGCAAAATTCGGCGACATTCTTCTGTGCACTTTCTTATATGTTTGATAATATAGTTATCTATTATCAACGATAATGCACTGATAAGATTATCTGCCACAATGTTCCTTTTTGCGTAGCCTGTTGGTCCTTTCACACTCTTGAAAATACAAGTAGATGGTATCCTTCCAGGAATACCACCTTCGTCAATTTTTGTCCACACAGTACCATCAGCAGCTGTTTCGACCTCCTGAAACGTATTTTCAGTTTCTTCATCAGAATCTGAACTAGTTAGTACCCTACACCTTTTCCTGGGCATATTGATGACACTTTCATTTTCATCATTGGTGATCGACTCTTCATCACTATCTTCAGCGTCAGATGTTTCACTTTGAATATAATCCGCTTCATCTTCAGATGATAGTTCAGAATTTGTTGCATTTGATTCTATATCGGAGCACTCTTCACTTATGTTCGTTAGCTTTTCCAAGAACTCAGTTCTGTTCGACATTTTTTCATAAAGTTAGGGCGCAAAAGAAATAAAATAAACAACTTGTTAGAACAACATTTTATAAAGATTCGAATAACTAGTACTACTTTAGCTTATTGAGCAACTGACACTTATCAAGTATACGCCCACATTTTACTCAATTCACAATTTACTCAATTCAATAAATAAAAATCTTTTGATTATTTATAATTTACCAAGCAGTCAAAATGACTGCTTCTGGGCAATATAGGTATAACACATATATATATACGGAAATAAAGGAGGGCGGAAGTAACTACAATTATTCATAAACCCATTTATATGTTTATAGAAAAAGTCACCAAATTCTAAGAAATTGTGTCATCAATTTCATAATTGTTTCCCTAATTGAAATTAAAAAACAGTCAAAATGACTGCCTTGGGCAATCTAGTGTTAAAGAAAAAGGCGCCCGAACTCGGGGCATCGGGCTTTTTATATTCGAGATTGTTTAGATTTCCCGGTCCCAGGCCGGATGCAACGCCGTCCCACCGTCGCGACGCCATCGTAGCCGAGCTATTCCACTTGGCGACGCTGGCAGCGCTAGTTTAACCGAGTAACTTGTCCAGTGCCGTCGGTGGCGCCTATTGCCAGTACGGGATGTCACCTTGGACAGCGGGACCAATGCGGAATGCACAATTTTGCCTCATGTAATAACATTCATCCTTGCTCGTGTATCATTGTACATGTACGCTGGGAGATGGCGCAGAAAAATCTACTTTGTGGGATTACGATGTTGACTTTCGTTCTATATTACTGCAAATGTTTAGAGAGAATTATTACTGCCAACGCAAACATTTAAACAATGCTAAATATCTTTTATGATTATATAAAAATACAAAAATATATTTTTCTATGAGAGTTTACTGACTATTTAGGTTGCGCGTCTCCTGCTGCTACGCATCCCCCATCTTTGATTTTTCTTAACACTTTGCCGGCCGCTTATTTCTCGCATCGCCTTTACGCTGCCGCCGGCGAATTTCGCGTGGATTCTACTGCTACCTATTTACAGCTACTATATTTACGCTACCCGTCGTACATAGGGTATGGTTATTATTTGGTTAGTTATATTATTGAAATGGCACTAAAATTAGTGTTACATAGATTTCAATGCATATTTTTATGTCCTTAAAATAGAAGCATAGTGGAAACATTGTCGCCGCGGTAAGCCGGTGTCACGTGTACGTGATCCCGGCCGATAACTGTTGGCGAGCAAAAGTCACGTCAGCGTGACAGCGGCCGGCAAAGTGTTAAGAACATCCTATTAGGTGAACTGTTCTCACCCTGTTCGGAAGAACATTCCTATGGATTCCCACAGCATTCTCCTCCTAGTGGGTTTAGTTGTATGTATCATGAAATGCTACTTTCTTTCTGGTATTATTTTTATTTCAGTAACAGTCCAGCTATTTTGATATGTATATGTTCAAAATGTTGATTTGGCATCTGAGTTTCTTCAGTAGCTATCTTTGCTGTATCTTTGGACCTTACTACGCAGTCATGCGATGCATTGTCGTGCCCATATGTCTGTTCATTTTTGGCCAAAGTTCTTACTAATCAGTTTCTTTGTGGCTCTTCTACCGGGGTCTGACAGATTGTGTGTTGCTTGAAATATCTTTTTTTTCCTAACGTTGCTGGAACATCGTCTAATTATGTTTTCTATGTAGAAGATACTAGCATCTTCCTCATTGACGTTGAATTTGGAGATTCCATTTCCCACATTGTTTGTTTAGTTTTGTTTCAAATTCTGGATCTTGTTCTTATTTCATGATCAGTTTCTGTGTTGAGATTATTACTGGCATGTCTATGGTTTCAATCCACGACCTCGAATATGCTCCTGCTATTGCTATGTTCTGTTTTCCCTTTATGTATTTAATATTTGTTTTGAACAGTCCTATGTAATGTAATAGTCTTGATTGTTGAGATGCTGCTTTGTCTGACTTTTGATTAAAACAAAATATTAGTGCTTTGTGATACATTTCTGTTGAAATGTCTCTACCTTCCTAGAAGTGTCCGAAAAATTTAATGCTTTTGTGTATAGCTAATAATTCCCTATGGTACGTACTACATCATTTTGTGGCTTGTTTAGCTTTGTGGAGAAAAATCCTGTTGGTGTTCAAGTGTTAGTAGTTTATTATTCCAAGACTGTGCCTATCCGATACATCTACCCTCAGTTTCATTGTAATATTTTCCATTGAATAATGCAGAAGTTTTTGCTAGTTGCGCGTTGCATTGCTCAAATGCTGGTTATGCGACAGTGGTCTATATTATAGAGTATCTGTTGTTCTTTCTTGCACCTGCTATGTATTTATTTAATGATGCTTGTATCCTAGCTGCGTCTTTTGTAAATTGTCGGGTCAAATGTATTGTTCCTTGGAATCGGTGTAAATATCTTATAGTCATAGGTTTATTATATTTCTGACTAGCTTGAACCTGTTTGTCCCATGGCATTACTCGTTGGCTATTTATTTTATAACCTAAGTATACCATTGTGGATTCTACTACTTTTCCACTATTTAGCCAGAACGATTGTTAGTCCGTGTTCTTTTAGTTTCATGAATGTTTCTTATAGGTGTTGTTCGTGTTCTCCCATTGTCTTTGGTGCTACTATGACATTGTTAAAGTGGCAGTGACAAAAAATTAACCTTCTGAGCACCATGTTCATTAATCTTTGGAATGATTGGTTAGCTTTGCACAGTACGAATAGCATCTTCGTAAATTAAAATAAACCGGTGTTGTAACTGCTGTTTTGTTAATATCTTGTGGTGCCATGTGATAGTATGCTCTTTTAACATTTATTGTGGTGAATATTTTTGTACCTTCAAATTGATGAGCTGTATCATGTATGTGTCTCAATGAATATTGGTCTGGTACTGAGATCTTATTGACTCATTCTATACCCTTCACATGGTCTGTACTTGTTATCTTTCTTGGGAACCATGTGGAGTTGACTTGCCCACTGGCTCTTTAATGGTCTGCGTATTCCTTCCCTCATTAATTGCTCAAATTCAGCATTTGCTACTTTTAATTTTTTCATGGGTAGTCTTCTGGCTTGTACAGCTGCCTGCAGTTCTGTAGTTTTGATGTGGCAACAATACCAGTGTGCTATTTGCAATGCATGTTGATTGTGTGATGCTTGCAAATTACTTTAATATTTGCAGCCATTTGCTATTGCTATTTATGGTGCATATTGATGTCTGTATGACTTTACCTATTATTTGCTGGAGAGTAATTAGATCTAATAGCTGCTGGTTTCCAAGATCTATTAAAAAGTTTATAATGGCGGAGAAAATCTGTGCCTAAAATGGCGCATGTGTCTTGTAGTACTACATACCTCCATGGAAACTGATAACTCAATCCTACATCTAAGGTTACTAACCTTTCGCCGAATGTGTCGACTGGAGTCCCATTTGCAACATATAGTTTGTGTGGTAATACTGGAACTTCTGCCCCTGTGTCCACGAGAAACTGTACATGTATAGTTTTAGTTGTTAATAAGAGGCGAGTATTTTCTTGGCGCTGTTCTGTATTACCTGAACGTGAAGGAGGGCACCTAGTTTTCCGCATTTTGTCTCTGACCGGTTCGCGTCCATGTGCTGAGTTGCCTACTACTTAAGATCTTTCTTTGAATTTGTAATGATAATAGCATAAATCACCTCTTTTTCCAGACCGTCCTCGGCTGTGACTCGTACATCGGCGGCTATTATTACGTTTTCCGTCTCTCCGATACGTGAATCTGTTTCTAGTTTCAAATCGTGTAATGCGTTTTACCAACGCTGTTATTACCACCATTCGGTTCAAAGATTGTATTGGTACTACAGCGTTTTCGTTGCTTAGGTTTTTTATGGCGAGTAGCTCTTGGACCCTGATTGTGGCAACCATTGCATCCACAGAGTCTGCAGCACGCTTTAATTTACCCTACGTTCCGCTAAAAACGATTTGTTAATCAGTGTTTCACTTCGGCCTCTTCTGAGTATGCGAATTTCGTCGTCAACGCCAATTTTAGTGTGGCGTGTTTTTACTATCTGAGCGCAGCGGATATAAGATCCGAAACTACTCATGGTTCCTGAATCAAGATGGCGAATTACAGCCGCGGTTTTTACGGCGTCTCATCTCACGTTATAAGCTGCAAAATGTAGGTAACTTTACCGCTCGGAAATCAGCTATGTTAACTTCAGTTAGCATGGGGTTTCAAACATGGCCTTGCACGTGGCGTCTTCTTCTTTGTTTACTGTCGACATCTTGACATATTTTTATTAGCCTGTAGGAAGAAATAAATTGCGATTTCAGCACCAGTGAAGGACTTCTTTCGTCTTATATTACCCCGAATGTCTAGGAAAAATTATTACTGCTAACACAAACACTAAGCTGTAACTAATTATCCGCAAAAGTATCGCAAGAAAAGTACTGAGCCTGACAGAAACGAACGCACGTATCGAAAACATTCTGCAAGCAAACGAATATAATTTATCGTTTTCTTGTCGAAACCCGATTGAGTTTAATATTCCAGCGAGAACAGTATTTATTCGGAACTTGAGACAACCCTCATAATTTTTCCGTGAACGATCGAAGTGCATATCGTTCGTATGTAGAATGTAACAGAATGAGCAGGAAATATTTGAGGAATGCCTTCAGTACCTGAAGACATGAAAACAGTTCATACAGACATATGTCCTATTTGACCTTATGACGGAATTATAACAAATTGGATTCTTGATGAACTCTGTGTACTTACATTCATAAGCGGTGTTCAAAATAACCTGCTTGTACCTGCACGCATATTTCCACAATAGCTATGAACTTCCTATACCCAATGTGCTATAAAGAATTCCATAAATCCGGTGGATACAAGTTGGCTGAGTGAACAAGCCACACAATAGGAACAGCATGATCTATCCATATGTTTGAAAATTGAACGTTTAAAAGTTGTATTAATAGTCGGTAGAAATGCAGTGGGGTACCATCGCTCATAAAGCACATGCGGTGTTGGACATCCAGCGGGATATGTAATAACACCTTTGTTGCATCGCAAGCAAACACAACGCAGTGTCTATGGAAAATTCCCGACGACACACCGTCAACGTCTGGCATTTAAGGAGTTTCTATAGACACTGCAGTAAAACTTGAAACTACCCATGTGGACCAGAATGAATACCCGGGTTATTTGTCAGAGGTCTTGGGTTGTTATATTGCCTTATCTGCAAACAAGGACAAGGAGGACCCCGTACATACTAGCCTGAGATGTGCCACTCCACCCCCAACCCACTATGGAAGGCCCCAACATGGGAGGCTCCGGTAGGGGGAGGAAAGGCCACTGCTCCAAATTCTACCATAAAACTTGGAACACTTCGCATTCAACCATACCACAAGACAGTACTTCTTCTCACACCACACGAGAAGTAGTACTCAGTCTACCATACAACACATAGTACCATACAATACACAATAAAACGCAAAAAACATGAGAAATGTAATTATTATTACAATTTAATTATAATATACACAGCAACGGAGTACCAAGCGACACTTGCGGTCGGGTTAAAATCTCTGGAAATAGCCAGTACCATGCCTCACTTTCCGGTCCATCGGTGCGCAACATACGTCCAAAGACAGGAAATCAACTCATTCGTTCAACAGAACGTTCAACAACCTTCAAACGAATATTCATGATATGAAAAATTAACTGGCCTGTTAATCTTCCAGCAGAAAGAAGTTATCATCAATTATTTGAATGAACGGTGGAATGCGGTTTTTTATTAGTCCAGTGATGAGTAACGGTCATTCCCTCGTCTCGCCCGGGGAGGAGATAACTGCGCTACTGCTGAAGGAACTAAAGAGAAAGGAATGGGAGATGAAAGACGGTATGGAAAGAAACAAAGGAATTAAAACAATACGTAAGGGAAGGGAAATATAGATGGAAAGAAGAGAGCACGTAATTGTGTGAAAGGGATGTAACACTAGAAAAAAGTACAAGAACCATAAGAAAACAGGAGAGCAGGGAAGAAAGGAATGGGCTGAAGGAAAGTGTGAAAGGATAGAAAATAATATATTACAGCAATCCGAGCATCTAATGTACGAGAAACTGGACAAAATGGGAGAGATAATGGAATAGTAGGAGAGAATGAAACCTAAAAGAAAAAATGATAAAATTCATAAAAAGGGAACTTTAAGTAAAACATGAGCTGTAATGGATAAAACAAATAGAAAGTAGGAAGGTATGATAATTGCTAGAATAAAGAAAGAACAAAACCGGGAGCACATGATGAAAAGTAAGGGACTGCTAGGATAGGAAAATATATATTAAACATGATTTGAGTTTCCAGCTAAATAGTTAAAAAGAAGGAAAAAGGAAGATAAGGGCGAGAATTTTTATTCTGCAACATGGCGGGTCTAATAGGCAAAGACAGATTTTTGAAAGTATATTGGGACTTCAATTTCATAGGGTTGATAAAAACATAGATGGAGGAAACAATGTGGACACCATGGAAAGACAAGATGCCCAAAGCATACTTATGGAAATGCCAATTACCAACAAATGTGAAGAGGAAGGGCAAGCATTGGAATCATAACTGGGGTTAGAAAAAATGGGTTCGTAGATAACGAAGAAACAGAAATACAGGGATAAGTGGGAAGAAAGATAGAAATAAATAGGCAAAGATGCAATCGATGAACTGTATACTGCAAAAAAGATATGAAGAAAGTGAAATGTGCTACTGGAAAAGGAATAACGGAAGGGACTAATAAAATAGTTATAATAGGGGGAGATTTGAATGCTAGATGTGATACAGAGATGTAGGCGACGATGCGTCTTTGTTAGGTTTAAGATGAAACCGTAGGCCCTGCAGAGGCGAGGACTAAGGCAGTCATCGTCTCGCAGGCAAAGTGTACGGAACAGATCATTTATTAGTCCGCCTTCGTTTAGAGAGATCTGTATGCATTTTTGCCGTCCCTTTATTCTATTAGATTTAGTTTAGCTTCATCTCACCTTTTTCCCCCACCGTAAATCAGAAGTGGGATTATCGAGCCAACGTGTAACCAATCGGAAATCGTGACATTAGTGACGAACTTTTAGATTTTTGCTGTTCGACCTTAGACGGTTACCTGAGGAACGGTAGTGCACTTTAGACCTTCTCCGCGACAATGGTGTTGTGTTTGAACTTTGTTCGTGGTGAAAACATTTAGATTAGCGCTACGTTCGGGGTAAAACCTTTAGATTTTGAACGAGATCACGTTTCGTACGGAAGTGTGTTATTTAGAACAATGACGAAAGCCGATTTGTTAAAACCTTCGACGGATGCTGGAGTCAACGTGGAAGAATTGGGACCGACCGACGACTCAACAGGAAGAGCGCAATTAGAATTAGTGCGAGCGCAGAAAGATCTGGCAGAACGAGAAGTACAACTCTTACGGAGGGAATTAGAATTTATGCGGATATCGCAAAGCCCTAGCGAACCCGTTCCAACCTCGCGGCAACGAAGTCTCAGCTGGTAGAATGTAGCGGACTTATTCGGCGAGTTCGATGGTGTATCGAAAAATTATGAAGCTTGGGAACGTCAGGCCAAGCGCCTCATTGCGTCTTTTATACCTTGGACGAAGACGGGGCTAAGGCAATGATATGCAGCAAACTGAAAGGAAAAGCACTAACATGGTACCACTCCAGACCCGATTGTGTTGACTTGGGATAGGAAGAATTATTGCAAGAGCTAAAGAAAATGTTCAATCTACGACCGAACAAATTGCGTCTCAGAAAAGAATTTGAAGCGAGGAAGTGGCAAATCCACGAGACATTCACCGAGTACGTGCATGAGAAAGTGTCTCCAGGAAATCATGTGCTGATAGATGAGGACGAGATCGTGGATTACATTATTGAGGGCATTCCAAACGAGAACTTACAATCGCAAGCGCGCATACAACGGTTCAAAACGACAGCCGACCTACTGGAGGCATTCTGCAATAAAACACTTAGAGTTAGCCTGGTAAATATTAAACCCAACCGCCGCACAGAAGAGAACAACTTGATGCAAAGAAGGACGAAGGAGCCGCCCAAGGAAAGAAACGTGGAAGAAGAACGCTGCTTCAATTGCAACGGTTTAGGACATTGGTCGACGGATTGCGATCGGCCAAGAAGGGAAAGAGGCACGTGCTATCGTTGTGCACAACATGGTCATCGAGTATCGCAGTGCCCGATGCTGAAGGAAGGCGTAAACCAGGTTGTGCAAGAGCCGAACGACATTTTCCACAATACGTCGCAGTATAAGTTAAGGAACAATAGCAACGTTTACACGGTAACGTTAGACAGTTTAATCCACACAGGTAGCCCAGTTAGTTTTGTTAAAGAACGATACGTTCCATTTAAATTTAGAAGCGAATCGCCAAGAGAGTATCCACCCTTGCGCGAAATTAATGATAACAAACTAGAAGTTTTAGACACAGTAAATAGCACCGGTACATTAGAAAATCAAGAAGTTAGCCCTGACACGCGTGTTGTAACGAACTAAACAAGGAGTAGTTCGGTAGTTTTAAGTCGCAACTTTGAAAAGAAGGAGAATTTAGCACTCAGTATGCGTTCAGATACGATGAACGAGATAATGAATACTGAATTAGGCACCGACGTTGTGGAATCTGTTTGTGAACAGGTGATACCGAACGAAAAGCTTTCGAACGATATTAAATTGCACACGATAACTTTAGATGGTTTAGTTAGAAAAGAAGGAATCTTTAAATTCGAACAGCCTGAGGTGCAAGGGTCCGAAATGTTAAAAAAGTGTATGCTTGACGCACCTATTTTATTACTTTATTCGCCTCACGATGAAGCAGAAATATATCGTGACGCAAACGCTTTAGGGTACGGCAGCATTTCGATACAAAGAAACGCCGACCGTAAGATTGTGACGGACCGCCAGTCCCTAACATTAAACAAAAGGGAGATAAGTCCCCAAGTTGCGCGACGGACACTTGAGCTCCAAGAATGTGACTACATTTTCGGATATAGGTCTCGAACCATGATGCACGTGGACGCGCTTAGTCGTAACGTAAACAGTCTAGTTCTCGGAGATACGAAAGAAATCTTGCCTTGTGTTCGTGTGAAAGAAATCCTGCGTTGTGCCAACACAAGGATAAACGCATTTTAGAACTGCAGCGCCAGATCATAGACAGGATTAAGGCATCGAGAAATTTTGGACAGGCCGTTGTTGCCGATGCTAACGGGTTTCGACTTTCGCAGGTACCATACCGAGGTACCTGGAAACCGTCCGATATGCGCACCTGGGTACAGGATCGTACAATTAATTAAGAGACATGTGAATTGACAGTGATTAAGTGATTCTGAACAGAATGCGTGTTTATTATGCTTCTTAATATTATTAGTTATTTTTATCATTTGTTAATTAGGTCTGTATTGCGATGCCGATAGATGCCAAATACAGGCGATATCTTTTAATTTAGTTTTAGTCATGGTTATGTTAGCATAGTTTTGTCAACGATTCAGTTGCGAACTTATAATAAGTAGAGATAAGCTGTGTATTTGTGTAAACGTGCGTTTAGTTTAGTTGCGCGACTGTTTTTGTAATCGGGACGATTACGTTGTCAGGATGGCCGAGCTGTAGGCGACGATGCGTCGTCGGCCCTTCATCGAAGGCGGTCGCGCTGCTTATCTTTGTTAGGTTTAAGACGAAACCGTAGGCAAAGTGTACGGAACAGAACAAATTATTAGTCCAGCTTCGTTCAGAGACATCTGTGTGCACTTTCGCCGTCCCTTTATTCTATTAGATTTAGTTTAGCTTCTTCTCACCTTTTCCCCCACAGAGAGTAGAATTACAGTGGATGAGAATGAATGGGTCCAACAGGAAAGACGGTCCAAGGACGAATGCATAAATTCTGATGGAGAAAGTATCCTCCAAACATGTGAGAAGAACAAATGGCACATCCTAAATGAAAACAATACAGGAAACTAAAGGGAAGCAGGAAGTATCTGTAATGGATTATCTGTTAACAAACACGAAGGGATGGAACAGGATAAAAAAGTTTAATGTACGAAAAAGAACAGAATTTGATCATTTACCACTGACATCGGTAGTATATGGAAAATAAGAGGGAAATTAAAAAAGTGAAGGAACAAAGAGTGAAGAAATATTCAGTATGGAATAAAGAGGCAATAGTAGAAACACTAGTAGCTCTAGTATTTTATTATCACTTTATATATACAGACGCAGAAGAATTAAAGGGAGAGACGATAACAGATGAAGAAATGGAGAGCCAAATAAAGAATAAGTAAAGCAAAAAAGCGACACGAATGAAGGACACCACGGAAATAGCCTGGTATGCAAGTCCAGTCTACATTTGACGACCATCCGAGCTGATCAACCTCTACGGAGACCGATTTAGCCAGATTCAGTAGCAAATGGAATGCAACACACACTAGTGATTCAAATTATTCAACAGCTACCCTCATCTGGTAGCAGTAAACATCCAATACAAAGTTTACGCATAGAATTAATAAAAGATGATTGAAAGAGAAAGGATTCCCATGGAAACGGAGAAGGGGAGTGATAGTGCCATTTCATATGAAAGGAGATATAGGAGCAGTGGAAAACTGTAATAGCATGACGTTGCTATGTACTACATATAAGTTATACAGATATGTACGGCGATACTTAATAACAGAATAGAAAAGGATCTGGAAATGGAAGAAATTTGGGTGACACACAAGTTGGAGTCACGAAAAAGACAGGAACGATAGATAACATTATACAGAAATATCTCGATTTACACGAACTGGAAGTTATGCGGTTCTTGATTTTTTCATCTGGCTACACTGTCGCCCACTATATGCAGTGTTACTCACGGTATGACTCGCATTGGACACACTTTACGCCAACTCTGCGTGAACGATTACAATTCTACGATCGAGGAAATTTAAGGACGTTTTATTTCCAAAACCCTTCAAATGAGTACGTCTCCCACAAGAAGTGAATCTGATTCTCCTGTATCTAGTAAGAAAATGGAAATGATATATTTGGAATGTAATCTTAACATTATCAAGAATTTTAACAGCAATATGAAAATTTGTGAATTGGCAAAGCAGTTGGAACTGCTGGAATCCACAGTAACAATAATCATAAAAGATAGAGAAAAAATTCTTGATGCGGTGGAAAATGATCAATCCTTAGACTTGAACATCATTCATAAATGTCATTGTATGGCTGCTGAGATGAAAATAGTGCTGAAATTATAGTGTGATAATTAAGTAAAAGTGAAGAATTGTTCAGCTGGTCAGAACACTGTGTTATCAAGCGAAGCTGACTTTTGAAAGGCTTATGCATTTGCCGAAATCTATCAGTGTCGACTATGGGCGCACATAAGCGTCCCCAATCGTTTTAATTTCATACATATTGCAGCCGCAATTATCAATGTACGAGATGTATATAGATTCGTTCTTTATCAAATAATTTTCTTACATTATTTAATTTGGCGTATATGAAAAATTATCATTAGAACTCAATTGCGCCTTACATAATCAATCTATAGAGTTGACACTAGCGAAAAGTGTTTCATCCTCAGTGAGCGCTTCGGTTGTAAATAGTTAGCAGTCAAAGGGTTAAAGAAAAAGTTGAAGCGGCGAGCGAACATGAAAATTTTGTGGCTAGTAATAGTTCGTTCAACCGATTAAAAACTCTCCCGTAATTGGTACAGCATCACGGAGAGTGGAGAGATGGCAAGTGCCAATAAAAAAAATTGCACAGGAGGTGGTGAGTACAGCGGTGAAATCGAATTTAATGTGGGTGAGAGTGGTCTGCTCTAAAGAGAGACCTCTAACGAACTTTTGTTGCATGTAACATAAACTTTCTAGGCTTCAAGGTTTCTAAAGACTGATTAATAAAGATGGTTGGTGGGAATGTAGCTGGTGATTGCAAGTTAAAATTCCTCATAATTTAAAGTTACTAGAAAGGGTATCATAAAAATAATGGATACTGAAATAAGAATAGTCAGGCAGGGTTACAGCGATTAAAATTCAGGGAATAGCGGGGAGTAGCAGAAAATCAGGGATAAGTGTAATATAATAAAATAATGCAATCGAAATACAGTAAGCACTATAAATACGAGGGCAGTCCGATAAGTACTTAGCCTCACCGTCTAATGGCGCCACTATCGTAGAAAAAAAATTACTATCGTGTAATACATTCTCGTAGACGATTACTGTCAAAATTTCAGCCATATTGGATTTGTAGTTTTGTTTTGATCGCGTCTGAAAGCCGGCGTGTCCGGAGATTATGCAAAAATGGAAAAAGAGCAATATCGGTCGGTGATTCGATTCTTCTTTTTGGAAGGGAAATCGCGCAGCGAAATCAAAGAGCGCTTGGATGCTGTGTACGGTGACTCTTCTCCTTCAATGGCGACCGTCAAAAATTGGTTTAACGAGTTTCAACGTGGTCGCACTTCAGTTTTTGATGAGCCACGCCCAGGTACCCCAAAAACAGCTACCACGGAGGATAACATGACAAAAGTCCACGATCTCGTATTGGCAGACCGCCGACTGAAGGTGCGCGAGATAGCTGAGACAGTAGGCATTTCAAAAGACCGCGTCAGTTATACCCTGCATGAAATATTGGGCATGGGAAAGCTTTTTGCTCGATGGGTGCCGCGTTTGCTCACTCCGAATGACAAGCGCATCCGTGAGACCACTTCAGAGCAGTGTTTGACACAGTTTAAGCGCAATCCGAAAGAGTTGCTACGTCGTTTTGTGACTGTCGACGAAACGTGGATCCACTGGTACACACCAGAGACCAAGGGACAGTCGAAACAGTGGACTGCGCCCGGCGAATGTGCTCCGAAGAAGGCGAAGACTGTCCTACCGGCCGGAAAGGTGATGGCCACCGTGTTCTGGGATTCACAAAATGTGATCTACATAGTCTACCTGGAGAAGGGCAAAACAGTCGCAGGGCTGTACTATGCCGAATTATTGAGCCGATTCGGCGCCGAATTAAGGAAAAAACGGCCCCATTTGGCGAAAAAAAAGGTGCTCTTTCACCACGATAACGCACCGGCTCACACCTCTGCCCAAGCTACAGCCAAATTCGTTGAATTAGGCTACGAACAGCTGCCCCATCCATCGTATTCTCCAGATTTGGCCCCGTGTGACTTCTTTTTGTTTCCAAACTTGAAAAAGTCACTCGCTGGGCAGAAATTTGAGTCGAATGAGGAGGTTATCACCGCCACGGAGGCCTACTTTGCAGATCTCCAGAAAACGTATTTTTCAGACGGGTTGAAGAAGTTGGAGCATCGCTGGATCAAGTGTATCGAGTTAAAAGGAGACTATGTTGAAAAATAAATCGTCAATTTTCCAAAATTTTCGTTTTTCTTTTGTAGGCTAAGTACTTATCGGATTGCCCTCGTATATGAGATGCGAGTTACTGCCGAAATACCTAAAAGAATAAATACAAAGAAAACAGCCGAAACTTAATAGCGGGGGCAAGATATGGCAATATGGACGATACGGCAATATGGACGATACAGGCTGTTATTTTAAGTTGGCAAACGGTGCGAGGGTGTCCCGCCTTGGGCTGAAATCGTGTTGCTACCCCTTCCACACTACAGCTCTGCTTCAATCGCCCTGTACACAAAGCTAATCAATGTTGCACACACAAGCGAGCTACACAAAGTGTTAGGGTGTCCACAGACATCAGCGAGTCGAGCGCGTATGTTGCATGAATGGAGAGATAAAGGCATCAGTTCAGCCCGAGCAGTGGAAGAAAACTTTAGTGGAAATTGGTGTTAGAACAGCTCACGTGCCACTTGCTTCACCACTCATTCCATTCGCTAACTCAAAAGAACACGACCTCAGTCGCTCACCGCGCCACCTAAGCTATTAGGGTGTCCCATAAGTTTCTTCCGCGCCACGCTATGAATGACTCTAACTGGCTATGTTTATATAAACATGCAGGCTTATCTCTTAGCCGTTTATGGCATCGGTTTCAGTCGTCCCAGAGCTCTTTCAGATTACGTTCCGTTGGTGACAAAGTCTCTTTTAAAATTTTTTCTACACCCTTCAATATGGAGGGCCAAAAGAAGCATTTGCGGCATGTTATGCTTCATTGCTTTAAAAAGGGCAATAGTGCAAAGGACACTGCAGACGAGATTTGCACCGTTTACGGGAGTGGTGCTACGACTATTAGGACCGTCCGCAATTGGTTTAAGAAATTTAGAGCTGGCAATTTCGAGTTGAAAAATGAAGACCGCAGCGGCGGCCCAGTAACGACGGATGCGGACATTATCAAAACTGTGCTTGCTGAAAATCCGAGATACAGTGTGCGTGAGATAGTGGATGCCACTAAAATTCCCAAAACAACGGTACATAAGCATTTAATCAAGATGGGATATGCGAATCGATATGAAGTTTGGGTTCCACACCAATTGACGGAGACCGGCCTTATGAACCGCATCTCTACATGCGATTTGCTTCTTCAGCGACACGAAAGAAATCCTTTCTTAAAGAGTCTTGTTCCTCTCCTTAAAAAATTCTCTCCGGGGTAAATCTTTCAAATCCATAAGCGAAATAAAAACACACCTAAATGAATATTTTGAAAGTAAGCCTCAACTATTTTGGAAAGAGGGCATAATGAGGCTTCCTGAGAGATGGAAGAAGGTTATAGAACAGAATGGTTCATATATAACATAATAAATCGACCTTAAACAACAAATATCGTGTATTCATTTCGCATCAAAAAAAGGGAAGAAACTTATGGGATACCCTAATACAATATTAGTTCAGATAGGCGGAACGTCATGTTGACGATAGGCACGGCAAACATTTTATATCACTTTCCAAAAAATTACCGACCACTCTAAAAATATTTGGAGATTTTATTTTATTTATTCCTTGAGAGGTGGAAAGACATGTGGGTTATCTAGCCGAAACTCGTTTACACCACCGCGTGCATTCTTTGTGAGATAGAGAGAATGTTAGTTTTGAAAAATTTCAACAAGTCTAAACATTTCATTTTGCAGTTTTTCTGCATTTTCATACGCATCAAGCTCTAAGTACCAAAATATGAACTCGTTTGCGGCATGCAATATAATTACACTTTTTTTTTAATATCTGTGCAAATATTCAACGTAATCAGATAAACTGCTTTCAAATGTCAAATCGGATAAATTCGAAAATATTATATTGAAAATTGCAGTTAATACTTTCTCTGCTCATTCAGTTGTTTGGATAATGTGTGACTAAATGCCTCATATGTGATTTGATGCACATTATCCTTTTTTGAAATTTTGTGACAACTGTATCTAGCATACAGGTTGGAACTGGCAAAGACTCGCCCTCCTTTTTTTTTTTATAACAAACAACAAATATGTGTCCACACATCACCAAAACTTGCCGAAAGCATTGATTCATTGATTAATGTATAATTCATACAATACCTGTTTCTCTGATTAAGAAAATAAATGTTTAACGCTGCAAAAAGCAGGGAAGTAATTGCACGTTGTAAAAATCTTAAATTTAAATAAAGTAAGAATGTATGCAGTACTGAAAAGAACAGAATATGAATTGAGGTTAGTGAGATAATATATCAAAGATTTACATCATTCATATGTTGATGTTTCCCTGGTGAATACGTTCCCTAATTCAGTTGTTGGACGAAAGAGCACTGCTATATTTAAAATTCATTATATTGAATAATTTTTTCAATGCATTTTATAAAAAGTTGGCCATGAATATATTGAAGTCATGAAGGCAGAGGCTCTTTTCTCAATCTTAGATTGTGTCAATGCTATCTACCATCTTGATTAAAAAGTTTTAGGACTTTATTGATAAAATCGAAAATACAAGTTTATCCATCAAAATTGATATCGTCCCCTTCAAAGTACTCCCCATCGACTGTAACGCACTTATACCGGCGCTTGATCCAATCTTCCAGACAACGCTGGTATTCAATTTTTGGTATGTCCATCAGAGCAGTCTTCGATTTTTCCATAAGATCCTTCCGAGTGCTGTAATGCATTCCACGAAGCGGTTTTTTAAGTCGGTTAAATAGAAAAATGTTGCAGGGAGCTAAATCAGGCAAATTCGGAGGCTGGTGAATAGCATTGATATTATTTTTGGTGAAAAACCCGCGAATAAGGGCATTGTGCGATGGTGCGTTATCGTGGTGCAAAATCCACGAGTTATTTACCCACAAATTCGGTATTTTTGGCGAATTGCTTCACGCAATCGTCTCATAACGCCCAAATAATACATTTTGTTGACTGTCTGTTGCTCTGGCAAGAATTCATGATGCGCAACATCTTTGTAATGCATGAAAGCCGTGAGCGCCACCTTCTTTTTCGACTGAAAACAACGTGGTTTCTTCGTACTCGGCTCATTCGATGCACGCCATTTACTCGCTTTGGTGTCCGGATTGTGTATAATACTCGTACAGTCACGTCTCGTCCCCAGTAACGATCCGTTTGATGAAAGTTGGGTCGGATTCGGCCTTGAAAATAATGTCTTTCGCGATTTCAACACTGTTCTTTTTTTGCAAGAAATTGAGGTCTTTCCGCACCAGTGTTGCAGCGACACATTTGAGGCCCTAATCATTCACCAAAATGCCTTGAGCAGTTCCATAAGCGATGTTCAGGTCCTCTTCCAACTCTCTGATGGTCAATTTACGGTTTTCGGTCACCATTTCTTTGATTTTATCGATGTTTTCGTCGGTTTTAGATGTCGAAAGCCTGCCACTGCGTTCGTCATCCTCGACCACCTCACGATCACTTCTGAAGCGTTCGTTTCACCGAAAAACGTTTGATATCGAAGGAGTATCGTTACCGAAACACTTTTCCAACACTTCCAAGGTCTGCGGACCATTAACACGTTGACTGCCGTGCGTATTTTGCCGTATTAGAACGGCGATGCTATGAAATACTACAGCGTTTGACTGAATTATGCAAAATGTAAATAATGTGCAAGTATTGGAGACCAAAGAATCGCATCACTATTCTAACAATAACTGCATTTATAAAATAATTATTACTACCCATTGCGAATATTTTTGATCTTCAGTCAAATCTTCTGCGCCGGTCACCGGTGACCCCCACGGCAGCCAACGTGTTAAATCCGTTTTTCACGCAAAATTTTATGCAGATTCGTTGATCCAAAGTTGATGCCATTTTCAAATATGTAAAAAATCGAAAACACGCACAAAGGTAGATGTACTCAACACGGTATAACTTTTACAAATGTCAAGCTATGACGCTGAAATTTGGTGGGAACGTTAATGGCGGATGTGGCAACCTAACAACGAAAAAACAATTTCAATCGAGTGACTGAGAGCGCCATACGGCGGACGGTCCTAAAACTCTTTGATCAAGGTGGTATATAGCATTTAAAGAATCCAATGTAATTAGTTCAGGATTAAACATAATACAATGTGATGTTAGATTTTGTAAAATATCTTGAAAGGGAAAACTTTGACAATATATATGCCATAGAGGTTAAAAAAAATAGTCTGATAAAGAAGAGACTGGGATAAAGCACTTGTTGACAATGGCAATTGCAATTGTATTAAACAAAATTAATTCAGAACAAGATGACGTGGATAAGACTTCCACAAATCAACATTTCCTCCTGAAATGCATAGAAGGCATAAATATGACTAAGCAATTAACTTCAACACGGAATTTGGCTAATATCTTATTGTACAGAGCGAAATTTACAAACATAAATGTAAAAGAGCCAACCAAGCTAAGATAGTTATTTCTTTTTTTGGGAAAAGTAAATTTTGTAACAAAGAAAATTATTTTGTTTAATAGTACTTAGCTGTATCGAAGCAGAAGCATTGTTGCAATACATTTATGAAAAATGAACATTTATTGCGTATGGTCTATTAATGTAACTTCCGATAACAATTTTGAATTTTTTGTGATCATAAAGGTGAAATACGGTAGTTTGATCAATTTTTGAAACTTAACTTTACTTTTTTTGCCAGTTCATAATTTTGTATAATATAAATTTGCGTAACAGCCACTTTTGGAAACAATACCTACAAGATACGTAGGTAGAGTATCTGTGCCTTATTGTCAAGAGTACTGTAGGTCATGTAACTATTCATATACTATGTTTCTTATATTTTGTTCATTTACGACCTTTAGACTATGCGTAATAATTACATAATTATATACATTTTTAATTAGCCGTATACAGTATCACATATTCCAAGATACAGTTCCAATCATATCGCCAATTTGTTCATAAATGTATCTTTAATAAAGGCAGAATAGAATTGCACGGTATAGGCATTAATCAAAGACAAAATACAATGGAAGCCAACTAGACTGAAAACTCATTTCCAAAATGACAGTTACAAATCAATCTTATAAATTGATTATGGATTTAAGATAAAAATTGTATCACTTTAAAAGTAATAAAGAGAATGAAAGAATTCCGACATATTTTATAATACACGAACACTGGGTGAAATATAATAAAATGTGTCAAGTGTTAATAGCATACAGGCTATCCTGAATCATTTGAAAATACACCATGGACATGTTATTTTACAAATAATAATGGCCCAAATAGGAATGCTTTAAAAGTACCTAGTATGATTGAAGTTGATTAGAGTGCGGAAGTGGTACCTGAAAGAGATTTACTTAAAAATGAAGGATAATGAAGTCACAGAATAAGAAGGTAATAAGGAAAAACTTTGTAGCAAAGTAAATAAGAAAAGGTAACATAAATTTCCAAGGGCAAGTACTAATAAATTCTGAATTCTATTGGAATTCCAGTATATTTACATAAGGTGGAAGCCTGTACAGTATAGGAATAATAGATGGATCGAAATGTTCATTCAGATAATTTCAAAGTTAATTTAAAGAAAAGTGTAGAAAAATGGATTCCTGGTTTCAATTTCCTGGTATAATAGTCAAAACAAATTATGCAGAAATTTAACGAATGACCCCCGTGTAATGTACTTAAATAGTAGGAAGTATCTGCATAATGGTGTGATATGAGTTTAGTTAGCATACTTAACATATAGCAGTTATCACTTAACATATCACTGATTATTAGAAAAATGAAGAAATTCAATTATTTCAAGGGAATATCTATTTTTATTAACATGAATTATCTCGCAATGGTTCAATACACATTATACAATAATAATAAGCAGTTTGACGTACGTGTAGAAAAAACTATTTTGACCAATAGTACATGAACATTCGTATTGCGCATTTAAATATCCCAAAAATCTTTACAGTCGTAAAATGACATCAAGTCTAACCTTACATTATACTCTATACCTGTCTTTCATATTTACATTCATGTCCTATCCGTATGGTATTTCAACTAAAGAAATGAATTTCATGTTGTGTTGTGAAGAACTTGTACGGTACGAGGATCGACTTTGGTCGATGGTCATCAGAAGCATGCGTATAGCCGTGTGGTGACATATATAGTGGCGGCATATATAGAGCCGATCTTCCGCTCGCTTTCGGCCGTCACTAACATTACAAGACGGACAACCAACGTATCGAAGAGGTTAAACAATTGTGTTAATCGAATGCAGCTAACTTCTTTATAATTCGTACGATATTGTTGGAAGTGGTAATACAAGGAGAATGGCGACCACGATAGAAGATCGTAGTTTAGTTGACATGAACGAGGAAAAAGAAATGCAGTAAGTTAGGACTCATCAATTTTACAGCTGTATAACCATAAAATATTTGTTAATTATTCTTTTATGAAGATTAATTTTCCTAATGTCGGGCATATCGATGATTAATCGAACAATTTACAAAAATGAAGTTACATTTTCACCGTTGTATTTTACAGGTTTGACCAAATCACATACATTATATACAATTGGGTAGATATTACACAAGAGTTCTTTGAGGCTATTACAGGTGGATATAATTAAGTTGTACATATTTCCTTATATCAATCCAAGTGTTATTATTTATATGGGGAATGAATATTAACGCAACTCGCTGTCAGAATCAAGTTTTATATTAGCATGTATACTGTACTTGAAAAAGGCAATAGCGCATCATGCGGGAAAATGTGTTTCTGTTAAGACGTGAATATGTTATTTATGCAGGTTTGGATTTGGGTGAACTCTTACACGATGAGTCCTTTGGTTTATTTGAAGCTATGTCTGCTATTGAAATGATGGATCCAAAAATGGATGCTGGCATGTTGTGTAACAGAGGAAATAATAAACCCTGTACTTTTACACAAGCTGTAGGATCTGGTGCTCTGAAACTAGATAATTTCACTGCTTCTGAAGTTATTGCTATCATAGACTCCACCTATTCATGTATAGTATCGTGGCTTGAAGGTCATAGTCTAGCACAAACTGTTTTTACCAATTTGTATCTGCATCAACCTGGCCAAATAATTGATAAACCTCTTAAGACGTTTTGTTATGCTGTATATAAAATAATTGAAGTAATAAAGGATTGCATTAACAAAGCGTTAGTTTTTGAGGAAGAAGATTTTCAGAGTGCTACGTATGGATATAGACTTCAGCAAGATATTACAGAACAAAAAATAATATCTATGTTAAGGGAAGTTGAAGAAGAGCTACACCGTAAAAGTAGAATAAAACCTACTGACGTTGAATCTGATAAAGAGGTACGTTTAATTTAAAATTAAATTTATGCCTAAAATATCAGAGCTACCGCTTTTTTAAGTAGCTGGTTTTAGCTATGAAGATTATGTCTATACTACATTTATAATAACTGCAGTGTTGTTTCAGTATAATGATGGATTGGCTCTATATGCAAGAATTAGATTTACGAAAATGTTTTATCAAACGCTATCATTAATGGGCAGAAAGGAACAACTTCAACAGAACTTAAGCGATTGTCAGAGATTATTATCAAATTGCTCCGATATGATTCAAGTAATGATAAAAACTGTAAGCCGCGGAGAAAAGGCTCAAGAAGTTTGTAAGTAAATCTGTTTAATTATTTGCGTGTACATTTTGTTGATTGGCGGTAATTTGGGGTTTTAGTTTTTCCATTGGTGTAACACTGATCTTTTTGTTATTGCCAGATTCACATGTCACTAGGATAAATGAGAATAATTGTTGATAGTTTTATATTTAATTAGTATTTAAATTTCTTCTTGGCTAATTTCCGTTGATATAATTTGAAGCGTTTTATTTATGATTTTGTATAGACTCAGCGTTTCTATATTGCGCATAATTGTTTTACATTGCATATTAATATTAATGTTCTAGCGAATCATCCTAACATTATGGGGTTTGATCCTTTGGTAAATCAAAGATTATTACCACCAACTTTTCCAAGATACACAAAAATAAAGCCAAGAGTTGAAGCACTAGAATACCTTGATGAGTTATTAAACCGCTTTAAAATAGTCACAAAAGTTATAAGTCATACAGGATTCCACGCAGCCTTGGTATGAAATGGAAAAACATGATTTATAACCAATATTTACTTTACAACGCACAGTTGTAAGTTGAATAAATGTTTCAGGATTTTTTTTTAGAATTTTCCCGACAAAGTCCATGTATATTATCTCGATCAATGCTTCAAATTGTGTATTTGCCCACAACAAATCGTGTTTTTGGAGTACATAATTTTGTGGATGTTTTGAGAGATGCAGCACGAAACTTCATTGCACCTCCAGTATTAATGCCAAAAAGTACGCTCCTTCAGAATCATCAGGCTAAAGAATATGTCGATAGTTTTCTCTCTCATTGTGTTAGTCTTTTTGGAAGCTTGCTGCAACTTAGTGGACATAACAGAGCAAGACAACGTGATAAACTGGCACATTTATTAGATGATTTTGCAACATTACAGGATGAGGTATGTAAAGTACACTTTCTTTTTTGGAGAACATTATTTGAATTGCAATAATTAATCATTTATTATATTTTTGAATTTCAAACACTATACAGGCTGAAAGGGTGGATGGTTATTTACATTCGTTATCTCTTAAATCTGAAACACCCAGGCCACATTTAGCGTGCTTTGGTACATGGATACTATATCATACATTGCGCGTAATGGTCATGTACTTACTAAGTGGTTTTGAACTAGAATTGTACTCGGTGCACGAATACCATTACATATTTTGGTATCTTTACGAATTCTTGTACGGTTGGCTCGTGTCAGCCATTACGAGAGCTGATACATTTTTAATGGAACAGGATGTACACAACGAATCGCACAAGGGCAGAAGTGGCAAGAAAAGTTCTAAAAACAAGAAAAAAAAGTCAGTTCCAAGACCATACAATTTGGAAATACTTATGTATCAAGCGATGCAGAACATATGTGGTGGATATTATAAAGTAATACAGTTTTGTTACGTTTGCATTAATATTGCTTTTGTAACGTATGTGTTAATGTAATCTGAAAACTTTAGGCATTGATTGGGTTCCGCATAGATGGAAAAATTCCTCTTCCAGAATTGCAGTTTGACTCAGAAAGAGTAAGATATGAACATAGATTACTTCCCTTTTCGTCACTTCTTACTCCACCCACCGTTCATTACCAAGAATTTTTGGATATGACTAACACAAAAATGCATAAAAGAAATGTAAGTATTATTGTATGTAAAGAATTTGATAGTAGGAAATGGATTATAAAATGTTCACATAATGTTAAATGAATATATTGTTTAAATTTTTCTTAAGTGTACACAATAATTATTGCTGTCATTTCTTTAAAAGGACAAAGTTACCAGTGAAATGCAATATCTAGATGGATGTCGACATTTCCATCAGGCTAGAAATATGCTCGAACGTGCGTTATCAATGTATCCAACAAACGTTAATACTGTAAATGAGGTAAGTTCTTTACATACTTTAAATACGTTCTTTCATACTTTAATTGTTCACTTTTTTTTATCATTCACAGATTAATGATCTGTTAAAAGTATCAAAAACAAACTTTGTAGTTCTGAAACTGCTAGCAGACGGACACAAAAAGGATTCCAAGAAGCCACCACTGTTTGATTTCTCTTGCCATCAACATTTTCCTCTGATAAAATTAATTTGAAGATAACTCCATCATAAACAAACTATTATTTATTATTGTTTTAAAGTAATGAAGATGATCTTTGTGTGCGTGTATTTGTTGGTTTCGTGTTTATCAAATCAATTTTGAAAGAGTAACTTTTGCAAACTTGTACTTTCTTTTAATTATATTTTATTATTTCGTTTTACCGTACCTTTTAATAATAAAACGTTAATATTTGTATGTATATGCAGATAACTCATATATTAAACATTCAAACACATTCCACAAAAAGAATGCTTCTTGTTAAATTACAATTATAGAATATACATATATAGAACACGAGTTATTCGGTAAGATGCATTGGAAGATAATTTTCTTTACTGATTTGCAAGTAGAAATCTTTAGTACAGTTACACGTATAAAAATTTTGAAAAGCTATTTAAATAAACGTTTAAATCCTAGCTATATTAAAAATGATTGCTGTGTGTTTGCAAAATTAATTCACATTCGTCTAAATAATTTATATTACAATGCGACTGATATTTAGTAACTGTCACTAACGTTTGGACACTGTAAAATGGAATAAGGTTTTTACAATTTGGCAAAATAATTTGAATTTTTTTTGGACGTTAAAAGACTTACTTTACTAGAAAATGTATGTAAAATACTAAAAAATTTCAATTTTTAGACAGGAATTTACAAGACCTATTAGTTAACATTTTATTATAGGCTCAGATGAAAAAAAAATGTAAGGATAATCTTTATTTATAGGAGGTTGGCGTTTCAAGTATGTCAGCCATGTTTTGCTCGGAACTTGCTTGGTTGATTAATTTGCGCGCACACACTATATTTTCTTGGATCACAAAGTTTTGTACTCTTTTAAGAACAAGTTTTATTGCCAAAAAAATTGGCATCACAAGGTTGTACTGCTGTTATGCATTTGGAGGAATGAAGGCGTCACTATACATGTATTCCCTTTCTGCATCCTCAAAATCGCAATCATTCATATTTTCACACTTGTGTGACTGTCCCACAAATCTATGAGGAACAAATACGTATTATTGCCTACTTATGGTTTTAATTAGGCCTTGTAAATATTTGTGACAGAAATTCATTGATCATTTTCATGACTTAATACACGGAAAGACTAAATTTAGTACTGTTTGTAACCAATTTTTCCCTCTACCTCAGATTTGTGGTCCAAGGGTGTCGCGTTTTGTAGCAAGTAGAGGAAAACTATCGGCATCAATGTTCCATCCATGACGTGTATGTATCGTGCGCCGTATGGATGCGTGATTTTATTCAAACTGCATGCTTTAACAAAGATTGTCTTTTGTTCTTTTATGGCAAAGGTGCGGTGTGGCACTATGGTATTTATTATCAGTCTGATTAGTTTTAATAATAAAGTGTTTATTGAACTTTGCCAATGACCATATTGTACAACACATTTTGTATACAATTTGCTCACAATTTCCTTGCAACAATTTAACTACCAGGGCAGCGCAATCCATTCTGATGGATGAACAAAAAACCTTTGGAAAAATTATATTGTGTGAGTATGAAGACGTAATGATAAAACAATACCCAACACATTAGAGTTTTTCCTGAGGCCAAGTAGTAGATACTAAAAAGAGGGTGTATGGCTCCCATGTACGTTAGAAGAGAAACTTCAAAGATGCAAAAATAAGAAATTTATGGAGTAAGAGAATATTTAAAGCATATGTAGTTATACGTTGAAAAGGTATCTTTATTTGTAAGTATCAATATCTCCACTTGAATTTAAAACTGCAATAATGGATTTATGATCACTAACATATGATACATAAATTCACAATTGGAGTTTGTCTAAATATCTGAAAAATACTGCGCCGAAAGTTATTCCAGATTTTGTAGTCATTGTTCTATCCGTATTCATCTTCAATTTCAATTTGTCGTTTAATAAGTTAAACACTGGTTGTATTTCTGGCCTGTCAAAGTTTATATTAAAATCACCCTTCAATATTTTTGGTATTCTACCACTTTCTACCACTTACCACCAATTTTTGATCAATAAAGCTGCATCCTTCGGAGTATACGCAGGCAATATCTTGTGTATGAAATAAATTATATCACTAATTCTCTTATTTGGTGATGTATGTACACAGGCATAACAAGAACTTTTTGCCCACTTTCCACCAAACATCGTGCTTCACATATTTCACCCACTGCTGTTGTATTTACAGACAAAGCATTCATCTGTTTAATGTGAGATCCATGTGAGCAGTAAAAAATGATACTACTACGTCAGCGTTGTATTTTTCGTTTTGCCATTTGAAGTTTCACTTCAATAAAAATTCCGAATATAGTTGACAATGAAATTGTGTGTAGTTTTCTCATTTAATCGGCTGAGATTCCAACGGGTCAGGTAGGAAGGCAGGAATTTACTTTGCAGACGCGGAATAAACCTTGACGGACAAGTTAACTCGAATTTTAGGAATGAATAAATCTACGCGATTCTTTCCCCGGGATACCGTACGGATCGAATTTGTGTGTCTTACGAAAGTAATTTAAACTGCTTCAGGAAATGAGTTAAAGATCTTAGGGAAGTCTGCAATTGAGATGACAAAATATATTGATTTACTGAATTTATAAGTACAGTTAGTAAACAATGATTATATAAGAAACTAATAAATAATAATTATAAAAGTCATCAAAATTGCAAGGGAACGTAATAAAAAAGTGTTTTTATTCGTGAGGGATAATGGAATGGAAATACGGACCGGTGTTGCACGAATGAAACTGATTGTTAATATATAAGCGTCTGATGAATACTCCGTGATACGTAGAAAAGTTAGTGAAAAGGTGCTTGAGCCTTGGAGTAGGATGGTTCGTATGCCATTGGCGGCACCAAATACATCTGATTGACTGATATACTAATCCGTAACGTTAAACATAGGTGAACTTCAGTTTCAGAGGGTTCCCTTGAAGATGTAGGTTGCATCTACGGTACGTTAGCATTAAGCTGAACTTGTGGAGTTGCTCTGGTATAAAGGACCCCACCAAAATGTTCATGCTTGACTGCAACGCGTGACTCGGGCGCTTGTAAGTGTCCCTGTCATCAGCGGCAACAGAGGCACCGAAGAAAGATTAGGGTTTCCACAAGGAAAACAAACACACTTTCTTCCGGACGCTAGTTGAGTGTAGTCGCGATACCAAATAGTTCCTAAAAGCATTTGTTATCCATTGTTAACCAATATTATTTCCTAATATTACTTGTTATCTGTTGTGTCAATTTAAAAATATTGTAGTGCAATAAAAGCTGTTGTAGTAGAAGCGGCATCACCAACTACGCATACCCCTGGGAATCGGGACGCTTTCAAATCCTCGAGTCACTTGTAGCAATAAAGCACGAAAATTCTAGTGAGGCCGTTCATACCAGAGCGACCCCACAATTGGTGATCCTGACGTGAACGTCGAGTTAAACATCGAGTAAACAACAGGACCTCAACGAGGATGTCGACGGATAATACAATGAAACGAGAATGTGAGGGCAAAATCAAGATGGCGGAGAGCCTGTCGGCCCACATGTCCGTCGAAGCCATCACCACAGTACAGTTACCGCCGTTCAGTACAGAATACCTGGATATTTGGTGTCTGCAGGCGGAAATGGCCTTCCAAAGGTACCGTATTCCCAACGACGACGCAACATTTAGGCACGTGTCGTTGAACTGGGACCAGGGAATTTGGCTATTTGTCGCCGATCTGCTAAGACGACTGCCGGAACGGAACAAATACGAAGCGCTGACGAACCTGCTAACCAAGTCCTTAGGAGAAACCCCAGCAACTAAGCTTAGGCGTCTGCTGGAGTTCCACAAACTCGACGCAGAAAAAGCATCGATGTTCTTGTGACGCTTCTGGAACATGGTCGAGGAGAAGGCATCCGAAGACATCCTGCGGACCATCTTCTCGGAACAAATGCCGGAGAACATAAGGGCGATACCCGTCTTTAGCGAGACGCAAGAAACAGAAAAACCGGCACGCAGAGGAAATCCTGAAGATGGCACACCCGACAGGGGTGTTGCTACAAGCACCAAGTAACACGCCAACAAACACCACGTCGGACGAGATAAGAGAGCTACGCCGGGAAATGGAAGCACTCGCTGGGCAAATAGCCCGATCTCGCAGCAAGTCACCATATCCCACCAAAAGGTTTAGGGAGGCACGGAAATACAAGCATTGTTATTTCCACAGAAAATTCAAGGGGAAGACGTATAAGTGCGTGATATTATGCACGTAGCAACAAGACCATGCGGGATACGAACGCCCTACCAATGATCCAGGCGCTCATTGGTGGAAGCGTCAGCTAGCCTGCTAATAATCGATAAAAAGACCGGCATAGTCTACCTAATTGACACAGGCTCCGACCTGTCTGCCACCCCAAGACGATTGGTACGTGGTTCTACACAGCCCACAAACATACTACTCCACGCAGCAAATTAACCGTTTGAGTGCCAAGCGGCGCGATCGCGCTTCTTCTGTCTGTCCTCAAAACTGGTCTCTGCGAAGCCCACACAGCAGGCTCGGTTTCTCTCGATGCACAACTTTACGGTGACCTTTCAATCTTAAGTAAAAAAAGATAAAATTGGAATAATTTTACACTTTATAGGTCTACATGCTTTTATTCATATAAAAAATTCATATAAAAATTGCTATAATATAACAAGCGCTATCGCGCAGTTTAGCAAGTTTCGACACGGAACATAACAAGCGCTATCGCGCCGTTCGGCGTTTTTCGGCACGGAATATAACAAGCGCTATCGCGCCGCTTGGCAAGTTTCGATCGGGAAATGAGAAAGACCCGTGGCACTCAAACGGTTAAACGGTTATAAGAACCTATGGCTATCAACTCAGAGAAGTGGACATAGGGCTCAGACATGAATTTAGGTGGACCTTGTGGTAACCAACACTACGCATCCGAACCTAGGAACAGACTTTTTAGCTCACCACGGAATCCTATCTGATTTGAAGAACCGCAGCCTAATCCACGAACAAACCCTGCTGGAGGCCAAACAAGGATAAACCACAGCACTCAGCCAACGATCAAAACCATTGACGGTAAGTGCAAATACAAGGACTTACTGAACTCTTGTGTGGAGATCACCAGGCCAACCACCCTGGCTAAGATCACCCACGGGGTAAACCACCGTATAGTGACCGAAGGTCCTCCACTAGCTGAACGCACAAGGCGCCTACCACCGGAGAAATACGCCGCGGCCAAATAGCAGATCTAGGCGATAGTGCTTGCGCACGGAGAAAAACCGGCAAGAAGCACTCTCTCAAGGACTAGCAAACTGACAAGACGCAAGAGTCAGACTCGACACTTGTACACGACACTTACACACCACAGTATCATATAATATCCGTCAACGTCTGTTATATTTTGCGAGATAATATATTTCGGTTAACAACAATTCGTTTTCCATTTAACACCCATTTAACATCGACAACAAAATAATTCTCACCACCATAAAAAGTTGTGAGAAACGCACAAGGCTCATATGGCCAAACGAGGATTTATAACCTTCGTTGAGTTGACATACAAACGCGATTCTCATTTGAGCGGTGCGCGTAACGCTTGGAGAAAACGCGGTAGAATACCTGGGCTACACAATCGATGAGGATGGAACCCGGCCGACCAAGGTAAGAATGGAGGCTTTGAGGAACTATACAAAGCCGACAACGGTCAGGGAAGTCCGGAGGTACTTGGAAGTTATCAACTTTAGAAATGCCGCCGCAGTCCTGACACTCCTGAATCAATACCTGAAAGGGGCCAAGAAGAATAACAGGAGTCCTAAGAAATAGTGCGAAGCAGCCGAACGGGCTTTCGAGGATAACAAAAAACAGTTGGCAGAGACCACGCTAGTGGTGTACCCGTTGGAAAATGCCAAGTTAGTATTGAGAACGAATGCGTCCAACTTCGCCATCGGCGCCATCCTAGCGCAACAGAACACCGACTAGATATCATCCGGCTTCTATTCGCGAAAATTGAGTTAGGTACAGAAAAATTATAGCACGTACGACCGGGAGCTACTAGCAATTTGTGCTGCACTAAAGTTCTTCCGCAACCACGTGGAAGGACGGGACGTGACAATATTAATAGATCACAAACCTCTCCAATACGCTGTTTTACAAGCATCGGACAAGGTTTCAGAAAGGCAGTTTGACTTTATTAGCCAAAGCACACACAAGAATCGTACATGTGGCAGGTGACAAAAACGAGGTGATCGACGTACCGTCCCGAATAGAAAGGATTAACATATCAGTAATGGTATCCACTGACGAGCTATACGAGGAGCAAAGAAATGACGAGGAACTAAAAACGCTGCAAATAACACCAACACCGCTGCAGCTAAAAAAACTTCGCCTAGATGGTGGTGAGAAAATAGTGTATTGCGACGTTGTGAAATAAATTAGGATATACCAGGTTGTTCAATAAGTTTTGTCGGTCGATAAGAGAGGACGTTGCTACTAGTCCAAATTTGTTTTTGTTTTGTTGGTTCACTCTTCTTATCAACGTATGTGAAGGTTCATTTCAATCAGTCAATTCATTCTTTGTTTACAAGCCATTTAGTGTCGCCGTGTCACAGTATTTTCGACGATGGAAAAAATTGAATATCGTGCAGTGATAAAATTCTTATTTTTGGAAGGTGTAGCACCAAAAGAAATTCACGAACGAATGTTAAGAGTGTATAATGAACGTTCACCTTCAATTAGAACAGTAGAAAGATGGGTTGCTGAATTTAAACGTGGTCGTACAAGCCTTGAAGACGATCCACGTGAAGGACGTCCAAAAACCGCATCAACCCCAGAAATCGTAGCCAAAGTACAGGATATGGTTTTGGAAGATCGTCGATTGACTGAGAGGGATTTAGTAGAGGCTCTACACATCTCATTAGGCAGTGTGAGTCATATTTTAAATGAAATTTTGAGTTTTAAAAAGCTGTGTGCACAATGGGTGCCGCATTCGCTAACAATTGAACGAAAACACATTCGAATGCGACTTTCTCAACAACATTTGGAGCGTTTTAAAAAGGATAAAGTGGATTTTGTGCGTCGATTCATCACTATGGATGAGACTTGGGTCTATCACCATGATCCTAAATCAAAACAAGAGGCTAAAGAGTGGTGTAAACCTGGTTGTTCGGCTTCGAAACGAGTTCGTGTTCAGAAATCGGCCAAGAAGGTTCTGGCATCAGTTTTTTGGGATGCGAAAGGAATTTTATTTGTGGATTACTTGCAAACTGGTAAAACAATTAATTCTGAATATTATTGCAACCTTTTGGACCAATTGAAGGAAAAAATTCGTGAAAAAAGACCCGGTTTGCAGAAGAAAAAAATCCTTTTTCATCAGGACAACGCACCGTGTCACAAGAGCATTTTCACAATGGCTAAAATCCATGAATTAAAGTTCGAATTGTTGGAGCATCCGCCGTATTCACCAGATTTGGCCCCCAGCGACTCCATTTGTTTCCAGAACTCAAAAAATTTATGCGTGGCAAGCGTTTTTCGTCAAATGAAGAGGTCATAACGGCTGTTGAAGCGTATTTTGCAGACCTTCCGGAATCTCACTTCAGGGATGGGATCCACAGATTGGAGGATCGTCGGAGCAAGTGCATTAATGTTCAGCGAGATTATACTGAATAATAAAGTGTACTTTGAACCATAACATTGTGTTTTTCTTATCGAACGACAAAACTTATTGAACAACCTGGTATGTAGGGTTGGATAGTGCAGAGGCTGGAGATTTAACGGTACACTTTTTAATACTACTATATATTGAGACAATTTAACAAATGTGTGAACTGGTTGCGCTAAATGACTGCCGCACACTTCGGCTGATCTTCCAGAAAAACTAACTGACTGTCGCCCTCGTCGTCCCGTTTTATGTATGCAGTCCGCTATTCATTTGTTATCGGACCCCGCCCTGGCCCTCCGTAGGTTGCCTGCCTCCAAACTTTCATATGCGCGCAACGCGCATCCCTACATATATATGCCTAAGACGTTGCGATACAAAATTTCTGACACTCCAAATAATCTGGCGCACCCAGGCGCCCGCGCCTCACGCAAAATGGTCACACAAAGATTTATCTGGCCGGGCATGCAAAAGGACATAACAGGTTGAACCAGAACATGTCTACCGTGCCATCGATTAAAAATCCAATGACACAACGTGTGATAGCCGGAACATATCGACATTCCGGGCGGCAGGTTCTGCCATGCACACATAGACATAATCGGACTTCTACCGCAAGTGACAGAGTACCCGATACTGCCCGACGATGATCGACAGTCTACACGATTGCCAGAAGCCATATCAATGGCGCACATCATCGCGAACATGGTAGCCGCTACGTTCTTTAATACGTGAGTAAGCTGTTTCGGCACATCAGCAGTGGTAACAATAGACTGAGCAAGTCAATTCAAGTCACTGATCTTTGAAGCAATGGTGCAACTGGTTGGGAGAAGGCACACGAGATTAACATCGTACTGCCCACAGACGAACGAGACTATCGAACGGTGGCACCGATTGTTGAAGGCTGCAATAAAATGCCACCAAACACAGGAATGGCGTAAAATCCTACCAACCGTACTGCTAGGCTGGAGGGTACGCTACAAGGACGATCTGACAGCTTTGGCAACCGAGATGGTGTATGGCACCACACTGAAACTTCCAGGAGAATAATCCGCAGTAGAAAATCCAATTGGATGCTCGAAAATTTTCTTGGAAAAATTAAGAGAATGAGCCGAAGCAAAACCACCGACCCACCATATTATGCATTCACGTCTCCATACGGTTACGTAAGTTGAGGAAACCCCTTAAATAACCGTATGAGGGCCCGTTCGAGCTCTTGAATAGGGTATCGCCGAACTTATACAATGTCAAGTACAATGGCCGGCCGACGACAATCAATGTTGACCGACTCAAAAAGGCTTACCTAGAAGCCGAGTCGCTTATGTGAGTGTGGCGGACCTTAGGTCACTAGCGCATACTGCGTCTAGGGACCCCAGGTAGAGTAACCAGTGACAAAAACTACGCCCAAAAAAAAAACTACAATTTCCGTAAGGAAAACAAACACACTTCCTTCCGGATGCTAGCTGACTATAGTCCCGATACCAAACAGATCCAAAATGCATTTGTCATCCATTGTTAACGAGTATTATTTCTTCTTATCTGTTGTGTCAATGTAAAAATATTGTGGTGGTATAAAAGTGATTGTAGTACAAGCGACATTACCGATTATGCGTATCCCTGTGGATTCGGACGCATTCAAATTCCCGCGTCACGTGTAGCAGTAAAACACGAACAATCTAGTGAGGCCGTTCATACTAGAACGACCCGTCAAACTTGTAGCGACCCCTACCTGTCTGTTTCTAGACGTTAGAGCCACCAGTTTTTTTTTTCATTTTCGATTTATAATGTGCTTCAATATATGTGTGAGTAAAAGGTACAGTATTTTAAGCACTCTGTCATGTGTAATTATATTTTAAAATATAAACGTGTTTGGTTAGTTTTCAGTTAAAAAAGTATTAATGTACTTTACGATGTTGCTGCCTGATTTCAATGTATGTAAATAAAACGATTGTAACTTGAGCTCGTAATTATTTACCAAATAAAAGTATAAACAAGTGTATACTGACAGAGAGCTTCATCACTTTCTAATTATTTTTAGATTCTAATTGTGTTACAATACATTTGTTTGTTTAAAACTTATAACCATTTTTAGAATAGTTCGCACAGTTGTTATATAGAATGTTTCTATAAGTATGAAATTACAGAAGCAAATCGGTTGTGCACGAATTTTTTCGAGTCTTCCTAAAATTTGTGGTAAACCTACACGTTAACATTTTAACTCCGAATAGCGCCTAACTGTAGTCGCGCTTGTATATAAAACGAAAAAATGACAATGAATGAAAATAAAGCGTAAAAATTACGGAACGCGCAATCAGATTTACATTTGGTCAAGAGTGATCGTTCAACAACCATGGATTTACTGCTTATATTTTCAATCACCGCCATAAATACTCACTGTGTTCATCATAGTTTCAACATCCATTGTTCTCTAACGAAGTGCGGTCAAAACGTTTAATTTTTACTGCGGGTACTGTAGTCTGAAAACGGGTCTTGTATTTAAAAGACAAAGGTATAGAGTGGGAGCTGCTGCGCATGATATTTTCGCAATATATGTGCCACGTAATGAAACAAAATAAAAAGATGATAACACTGTGTTAAATATACTGAACTAGCATACACAGAATAACAAAACTGGATAAAATTATAACAATACACTGCAAACATTAAAACTATATCTAGATAAATAAGATTATGCTGTCATAACCTCTATGAACATTTGATACCTTCCAGACAACATATATGTCCAAAGGGAGCATATTATTTAAATTAATTACAAGAAAAACCTTGCATTTTAATTGTATCTTTAACATTACGATTATTAACAATACACGCTAGAGTGATCGGAAGTAAGAGAAAAATCAACCTAGTATGTGTTTATACGTGATACAATGGCACAGTGAAGACAAAGTTCATTTTATCATCTATACCAGGGTTGGCGAACTCGATTTCGTACGCTGGGAAGAGGATAAATGGAGGGCATATCCAGTGCCATAACATGCGATATCGACTCCCACGGTTTCATCGTGTTAGTTAGAATTTGACATTTAAAAAAAAATAATAAAAACAGGAAACAAGAACAGTAACAACAAAAAGACAAAAAAGACGAAAAAATATGAACAAAATATAACAAATAATGAAGAAAAGCAAGAAATAACAATACTTGGATCTTAGAATCTCTTTAGGCCGCTCGCTCATGCTTCGCATGCTCGATCTACCGGACCCCCACGACAGTCCCACGCTATATCGCACTTCACGGTCCTGCGTACAGTGCAGATACGCGGATATGGACAGGGAACTTTGTGGCGGAGAAGATGTATGCTATAGCGATCAGCTGTGGCTCCGGAGCCGCTAGTTCGACAGCCCTGATCTACATTAAACACAGACAATGGGTAATAGCAATGAAATAGAAAATTATAACTATGTAAGAAATGATGTATGTATGGCGAAGTGTACGTGTGATACGTGAGTGTGAACAAATGCAGGGCCACGAAAAAATGACAATCGCCGCCCAACGTGGTAGCAGAGATCGACAGGCAAGAGAGTCAGTCGTTTCCAAAGAGTATATCAGCAGAGTTTACGATAATACCAGTTAACTGTTATACATTTTAAACTCAGACTTGTTTATTTTGAAAACAACATGCTCTTACAATTATAAACATAAAAAACAACCACGAAAGAAAAAGACAATAAATACTAACGGATTCACGCAGGTCCATTTAATGTCCATGTGAACCAAAGTGACAGAGAACAAAATGTTGAAAATATATATCCAATAGCAATCAGGAAATAACTTAATGATATAATAAAAATAATTAGCAAATTTGCAGCACAAATTAAATGTCACACTGATGAGAAGGCTAAGAGAAGAGAATAAAGACTGGATTATTTAAGTACCAATATTTGGAATATGCCATGCAGACATAATTAGAAATATCTTATAAGAATTAACGATGCAGGATATAAAGTAAATTAAATAATTAGATCATCAAAAATGTCCAATCATAAATATTGAAAGACTAAGCAGGTGAGATAAGGAAATATATATTCAAATACCCAGACAACAACAAAAAAAATTTTTTTTGGAAGTAAACTATCGAAATATATGTGTTACGTAAAATTAAGTATAATGCAGCTAGAAGAAGCATCATGTGTAAGCGATTCAAATATAATGCAGCCCAAAACATATTATAGATGCTATATATCTGTTGGAAATTTTGGAAACGATAATGATAAAGACTATTCATCACTAAACACATGGTTATAAATGGAAAAAAATAGAATTCTGAAGAACGAAGAAAGAAAAAAAAGTAAGAGGAACACAATAACAGTAATAATAATACAACAAATGAACACTTGGAAGATGGAGTAGTTAATTTAATTCCAATCTGTGGTAAAGACTAAAACAACATAAATACACAAATGAAGCCAAAAACGAATATCGTTCATGAAAACAAAAGCCACATGCTAAATAAAAACGAGGATAACAATCATTCACGAATACAAACACAAAGAGAAGAAGAAGATATTATAAAGAATATTAGTGAAAGATTGAGACGACCAGCGAACCAATATCAAATACAAATAACATAAAATTACCGCCTAGAACAAGTAACATACAATGTAACTAAAGGTGTGAGTATGTGTATGTTTCAGATCCCTTCTGGATCTCCGTTGGGAATGTGCGAGTTCGACTCGGGGCGCCGGATGGGTTTCGGTGAAATCCTTAGGAGAACCCGAAGCCCATCAGAAATCGGTGTAGGGAAGTGGCATCGGCGGTTTCCCGGCAAAATCCGGCACTACCCCTGCACTTTCCCTTGGAAGTGCGGGGGTGTCTTACAGAAGATTTCCCCTCCGTCACAAAAAAAAAGAGTAACATACAATCACCCCAACAAATGAAAATAAACGAACCTATCACAGAAACCTGTATAATAGAAAATTTGCACACAAACCAAAGTAATCAAAAAGAAATAAACTTACAAGAAACCAAAATTTACTAAAAATGAGCGAAATAGAAAAGAAGTAATAAGATATAGTAGGATAGCAAAAAAAATAATGTCAGAGGCTTCCTTAGAAAATACTATCAGAATATTGGTAATACGAAAAAAGCAAAATAGGTAACGACAAAACATACACAGATCCACTGCCGCAATATCACAGCAAAAATGAGTTCTCCGCATAATGGTAAACATCATGCAATGGAAGGTTAGAAGTCTTAAATGTAAAAAAAAATAAAAGCACCCAAAACATTAGAGGAAAATAATACAGATTTTGCTGCAGTCACAAAAACATAGCTGGAGTCTAATTAGAAATTCTGCATTCACAACACTAACATAATCAGAAAAGTTAGACAAGCAATAGGGGGAAGATTACCATTCATAATTAAGAAAGTATATGCTGCACACTCTCTCACGATACCATAGATTATCGACCCTAATATAGAAATAGGATTAATCAAAATAAGTATAATAAATATAAAATCTGTATTGTCATAATATAAATCAAACCCAGTATCAACATAATGATAAACGACTAGATTATATTATTCCATCAACTGATAGACAAACTAAACATTCTAACACTATACTAATATTAAGGAATTTGAATGCACCACGTTCCACATGAGGATTAGAAAAAATGAACCATTATGGCTATGAAAGAAGAACTTGTAATACCATCAATAATAGCGTACCCAATTTATCCTTCACATATTCCAAAGATATCAATAACGTTACACGGTAAGTTCTGAGCAATTACTGCGCAGACGACCATCTTCTACTATACGATATATTACATTTAATAAACCTAATGGACAACATATAACACACCAATCGTCAAATTAAAAGAAATACGCATAACACCAAGGAATTAGAGAATAATAAATTAAGAAAAACACTGGATCAAATCATATTCAATATCGAAATAAACAAAAACAATATGTTAGATCAATATAACAAAGAGATAAATAGAATATACACAAAACTTATAAAATGCGACATACCAATTAATATCAAACAAGATACCAATAGCTATACATATACAAACAAAATCATTAAAAATAAGAACTGGGGAATCAAGATTGCCGAGTAATGCATGGAAAAAGATAACCAGTAGTAGCAATTTTCATTGTCGAAAATTGGCACAAATATAGAGAAATAGCCAAACAAGCAACAAAATATAAAATGGAATGAAGAAAAACACGTTTTCAATAATACATCTCAGAAATCGACCTCAACACCCATTTAAACCAAATACGGCATAAAGTATTATAAAAAAGATGTAAAAATGTTAAATATTTAAACAACGAAAGTATAAACTCTCATACCCACAATCAACCCCAACTACAAATTGAACATAAATACTATGAGCACTGACAAGACAAAATTTATCAACATCGACCACATCACCACTGATGAAATCAGGAATGCCATTGAAAACAGTAAAAAAACTCAGGGCAGGTATAGATCCCACACATAACAAAAATCTACAACTACATCCTATAAACTAAATATAAAGATTAGCAGCAGTACTCATCATTTTCATAAGAGAAAACATAATTCCAGAAAACTGGAAAACTATTAAATACTATTATTAAAAAAAAAAACAGATAATGTAAGCTACAGAGCCATACCAATTTCATTAGCGATATTAAGACCTTAAAAAAAAATCAACAATCGACTAACACATTTCTGCGAACAATACATTCCAATCTACAATTCGGAGTTAGATGAAACAAAATCTTCCATAGATGACGTAGTTTTCTTCACAACATCCATTTAAAAGCCATTCGCCAATAGGGAATCATGTGGTCTCATATTGTTAGATGTCGTTGCAGCATAAGACAACGTAATACCCAAACAAATAGACACCAATATATAAACTAAACATAAAATTTTTGACCATTGCAAAAACATGATCACAAAAAACGAATGGAATTAGCTTAGGTAAACATAATATTAGAAAATCGAAACAAATGCAAATATTTTAAATATATTAAAACCGAACAACAAAGGACTTTAATTCCAACACATGAAATTATGTAGAAAATTAATTACAAAGATAAATAAAACACAAGCCAACAGAATGTCAAATAATGGATACGTATACAAAATAACCAAAGTAGACTTTTCAAATTGTAATTGTAATGGCTTAATTTATGGTATTTAATAATACATGACATTGAGCACACATTATGGGAGTGTTTTTTAAAGAGCATAAAATATACATATATATTGACAGAAGTATTACAAGAATTAGACAATAGTGATATATTTAATATAGTTAACATAATTCAAACTAAAAACACCAAATTAATCAAACTTATACTAAAATTTGTGATTGAATGGTGTTCCGGACCTAACGGTCCCTCCGAATTTACAATGGGGAACTTTCAAGACACAACGATTCTTGAAGACCATAAAAACTAATGGATATTTTTACTCAGTCCACGGTCGGGTCATTTGTGTCCGCTAATTCCACGATAAACCGTACTCAATAGACTATCCTGCGCTTGCCCGGTAACTCCCGTCTTGGGGAATTTCCCACATTCCGCCTCGCGCACGGCCAACCGAAAAGAGCCGCAAGTTCCAAAACGCTAACCGGCGATTTTTCCCCCACCAACTAAAGTTCACAAATCCGCAAACCAACGGCTCGAACAATCAGCTGTAGGCCACACCTACATCAAACCCCTTATATACTGAGGAAAATTCACCTTAGAAGTTAGTTCACATTTTAACCAGACGAGTTCACATCTTTACCGTTCATTAGTTCACGTTTTAACTGTAATCAATTCACAGTACACACACCTTAACCGTACATTACATCAACGACACAGGAAAGATTGAACACCAGCTCCACTTTCCTATCGTGATATAACACTCATTTCTGTATATATTGTAAATAATAAATTTCGCTAGGTAATTCAAACTATCCAACTGTATCTTTTTTCTATCAACATATATTCACTTTCGTAAAACAATCATCGGGGAAGAAATTCTTCTGTGACGTATGTGCGCGCCTCAACGAGTCCGTACGAATGGTAGTAACACCAAATGAACTATAGTAGCTGCATGGTCGCAGTCCAGTTCAAGTAATCGTGACCAAGCGGCGTCATACGGTGAGGGTTTGGGATTTTGTAATATGCTACTACAACCGGCAGGAGTTATACGTAGTTCGACTCGTAAGGGTTGCACAGAATTGCCAGCATAGAAAAAGGCAAAACATCACCGGCAAAAGTCTAGTTTAGTTAATTCAATGTCAGGAATAACAAGTATTCATAAGCCAGCCAAACTTGTAGCGATCCCTATCTGTCTGTCGCTAGATGTTTGAGTCAGTATTTACAACTTTCTCGCAAGTGGCCGATGATGGTACGCTGCATATATAAGCCACGGTCCGCAGCACCTCTATCATACGGTCGTGCCACAACGTCTAAGGCAAGACTAACTTGGCATAGCTCTACTGTGACGAGTCCAGCTGAGTGGTCCCAAGACGAAAGAACCTCAAAAACTATTTCTCTTGAAACTATTCAAACCTTCGAGTCACGTATATTAGAAAAGCATGAATAAAAGTCTCCTATTTGCACCTTTCTCAGGAGTTTGCTATGGACCCAAAATCTATTCTTAAGAATTTCACCTAGGATTGCAACACCCTCAATGTTGTAGCCTTAGGAAAATTAGAATTTAGTAGTCTTACAGGGGTTACGTCTAAATTCCCTGGGATAGAAACGCGACATACTTAATTTTGTGTGTCGACGCTCTCTTGTCTCTATTTCTATATTCGTCCTACAGGGTATATCAAAGCTTCGCGAGTGGTTAATGCGAAACGGGAACATGGCAATGAGGAATAGTAAGAATACAGAAAGAAAAGAAGGATTGCGTGTTCCATGTCATATATGTCTACAGGCTCTCAGCAGTGTTATTGAAGAGAAATTCTACCCCAGACACTCAGGATTAGGATTGAATAGATGTAGTACATATTCGAATGGGATTCACTTGGACCATTCACGAGAAATATAACTGACCTGCGTCATTCCACAATATGGGACAGTCGCAAATGTAGACAATCATTTTTTTTTTGCTGACAGGGGTATTTTAGTAGATAGTCGGTAGTGCCGGAAGCTCACTGGCTGAAACCTACCTACATGCTGTGATTACGGCGGAGTGCGGGATTTCTCTTATACCGGTTTTCCAATAGAATTATAAATCATTATTCAATAACTACACAAAATATTGTTCTTTAACTACACGTGCCACGTTTTATGGAGATTTAAACTAAAGGCTGGGTCTATGCATCTCTTATATTTTTATATCGCTACACTCATCTCTTTCTATTAGTGCTAGAGAAACCTTTCCCAATAGGTAGGGGAACCTTTCCAATACGTTAGTTAATTTCCATTGCAACGACCTATGGCGACGTCAGTTTTCTATAACCCTATATATAGCGTCAGTCGGTTTGCACTGTCTCACTGCTACCACGATCCGTCCGCACATGTCAAATAATCGGAACAGTCGACACGATTATCCAGCATAGTTAAATGTTCACAGACGCTCCGCTTTATTGTGCGCGATATTGTGCAATTTCCTGGTCTTAATAAAGGGAGACCACCCGCATACAATCTCAGTTTGCGGTGCTAGATTTGTGAGAGTACGTAGTAAACTTCTCTCTGCATACGTGTCAGGTGGCCCAAGCCAACGGGGCTGTTTGATACGTCGCGAACTCGTCACTCACCTATGGTTGATGGGATCATTACAAGAAAGTTAGTTTAAGTTTATGCACTTATTGTGAAGAGGACAGATCCGATAGCCTACCGCCATTGCAACGTCGTTATTGAAGGCATTCATTAAAAATTTGCTATCCATTCACCAGCTTAGCCATGTCCGAATAACCCGTGGATCGGTGTTTTACATAGATTTATTTCCTGATTATACAGATTTTACCGATCTGAAGCTGAATGCACGGGGAACCCTTAAAAAAACTGTTCCCTGTGTCGTGCCCGACATAAGCTCAGTATGTACCTAAAAATAACATCCTGAAAACAATCGGAAAAGGAAGGAATGTGGTCAAAGGATTTGGGACTGTGATCACCCGGCATTCAGTCAGTCAATGTAACGATGTAACGGGTTTCAGACAAACGGTAGTCTCGAATTACCCACGGGTCCGTCCGTCATTCACGGGGCCGCCAGATTTACTTTGGTAAAGCGACCGCGAAACAATTCGCGAAAGATCATGGTTTTTTCTATTATTTTTGACTTTTCTCTTGGTCTTAAACGATTACGCTTCGTGTCGCGATCCTTAAGCACGTGCCTTATCTGCATTTGTTCACCTATACGTGATTCTTTAACCAAAGGGATCTCTCGCAAATACCAGCAAATACGGATGATATATAATAAGTCCCCATTCTCCACAACTTTTTCCGTCAATCCTGTGTAAGACAGATATGTAATTTATTATCTGAAATGTCGGATACCGAAACCTTTCATGTATGACAAGTTGGAGCTGTTGAAGACACTAAATGATTATATTTACTTTTATTGTTGATAAAACTTAAATTTACAACAATAGTGAAAGTGTGTCAAGTAATAAAATATTTCGAATATGCTTACGATCTGGTTCTTTGAGCAATGTGATCTTTGAGAGGTGTGACTAATTCTCACTTGTACGCACAGACAGTAATGAGACTTGTCTAAGGTAGTATGCCACGTGCAACACTTACCCCTATATAAAATACAACGGATAACCTTCGGGCTGGACGTTTTTACAATGGGGAAATTACAAGATTTATATTTTTGATAGTCCTGAAATGAAACCGCTCGTAGTTTCTAAAAATGAACTGTCTTTGGTACGATAGGAACCAAATAACAGCTTTATGAATGGTTTCGTCAGGCAAAGCGGATCAGAAAACGTACGTGGTTCCAAAATGAGAGGAAATGATGACTAAAATGTAGCAGGGTTTGACACTCAAGATGATGATTAATGTTATATCGTCCTTTATCTGGTCTCTCCCTAACATCACGTTAATGATCTTTAGCAATTCCGTTTTTATACTTTTATAATTTGTCTCTATTTTAATACCAACTCTTCACCAGCGATTCTTCCCTAAGGGAATTTATATATATATATATATATATATATATATATATATATCTTGATTTGAAAAAGTCTACAGAATTTTGCAAAATATCTATAGCTGCGATTTGTCTGTTGTTCAATTTTGGATAAGGACTATTTTTATGAATACATATATATATATAATATATAAAATATATAATATAAACTATATAATATATATCCAAATATATAAATATATATATACCAAGATACACAAATTGTAGCTATATATATTTTGCAAAATTCTGTAGGGTATTTTCAAAATTGTAGTTTCAAAATGGGCAGTTTTTCCAAAGTTTTGATGCGTTACTTAATGTTTGAATACTGCACGATATGTGAAATGAAAAAAATTAGAGGCGGATATGTATATATTGTCTCTGCTAACGTAAACGCTAATCGTTTTAGGGACAGTTTCAAAGGAGGTCCTCTGCGAAGCACCAGTACCTTCACGCGTATTCTGTTTTCACTCTTCGGAAGATAGACAATCCCCGCGAGAGAAGTGCCTATATATACCGAATGAACAATTTTAACGTGTCAGACTTTTACCTTAGCCGACAGACCATTATCATCTACTAGTGTACGACGTGTAACGCCAAGAGAAAAACGTCTGCACAGCGCGAAGGAATCTATGCGAAATCGACCCAAATTTTCGAAAACCGATTTGCTTCAATATTTGTATATTCGTTAACATATAAATACAACTTCATGAAATCTATTAGAGGCTAAATTTTTGTAACGTATAATGCTACTGAAACATGATTCTGGTAAAAAAAAAGTCAACGGAATTCTTAGATCATTACTTTCTGTACATCAAGTTCATCACAGAAAATGCAGATGAAAGTGGGGACGCACGATCCCTAATCTGTTTGAGGAATGATGTTCTAAGGTAAATAATTAAATTTCTAAACTTAAGGTTAACATAATGCGTTTATATTAAGACATACAAGTGTACTTAAGATAATTCGCCCACGTTTGGCATATTACTTTCTACTTCCGTTTAATAAATCGAAAGTATATAAAGGCATATATTCCTGAAACCCCCTAATTTTTATGATTTTTGACCAGAACCAACTCGCAGCAGTATAATTTATTAAACATTTATGACAAATTCACGAAGCTGTAATTTTGATCTCCCTCTTTGCTCCTTCCGGGAAGCTTTCACGACAAACGAACACTGGAGATCAATGACACTTTTGCATATCTACATATATATGAAAATTTCAGCAAATCGGTTCTGGGAGATTTTGCATAGGTTTGTAATATTGCGAAATGTTTGCCCCTGCTTGGAAGCAGCCGATCCCAATGACGACGTCTTCAGCCGAAATCAACAATCTGCGTTTACAGAAAGAAAAGTCTTCTTCTCTCCATATTAGCTGTCTATCTTTTTTCTGCCCTCCTTTTGAATATCTTTCCTATATCTTGCAGTGAGATTGGCGCTCTGTTCTTGTTTATTCGCATTCACATACACTCTGTTAGGGGTCTCAATCACGGTCCCAACGACCACTTCGGTCGGGCAGATTAACGGTCTTGCATCATTGGGAAAACCACCCAAATCGCGTAAGAAAGTGCACGAATACATGCTGTGCAGCCGTAGTTTCAAATAGTCTTGTTCATAAAACATTCCGTTGCCTCGCAATCTAACAAAGGCGCAGTGTCTATGGAAAGTGCCCGGCGACACACTGTCGTCGTCTGGCACTTAAAGAGTTCCATAGGCACTGCAATAAACTTCTAAAATATCAGTGTGGCCAGGGATGAGTACCCGGGTTGTTTATGGCGGGGTCTTCATTTACATCATTTTCTCTGCAAGCAACGTCAAGCAGGACCCTGTACATATTAGCCTGGGATGTGTCACTCCACCCCCAACCCACTATGGGGGGCCTCAATATGGGAGGCCCGATCATGAGAGGACCCAATATGGGACGCCCCAATGTGGGAGGCTCCAATAAGGGAGGATGCAATAGAGGGAGGAGGGACACTACTCATTCTACCACCAAAACTGCAACTTCGTTTTTGAACCTCAGAACAAATAGACTTCTCAGTCAACCACCACACAAGACACATCTCCTTTGATACGGAAACAGTCCACACGCATCATCACACTTCAACAAAGTCAATCATATACTCAGTAACACAAAGTCTATCAATAACTATCCTAAGTATCTAACCAGGACTTAGGAATATTCTCTCAACGCGCAATTCCGCATACCGGCATTTTCCGATCGAAGATTTACAACCTTCGGTGACGCGGTCAACACAGATTGGATCCGTCGTATCGGACGCGATACAACGAGAGAAACAGTTCTCCTTTCCAGCAATTTCCTACATCTACGAGTCTCAGCTAGAAAGATGACAGCCAAATCGCAATTATAGTTATACATTTGCCCTTTTGGTTCAAGGTTAATATTCATAACCACCTTCCTGTACATATTTTTCATGCAGTATATTTTTTTCGTAAACTTGCACTGATGTGATAATTTCTGCCCTAATTACTACAAGGAGTAAGTTTAGGGTCCATTAGAAGAAGAGGCCTAAGAAAGGAATTATCTTTAACGTTCGAAGTAATTCTGTCCACGCGGGGCATTTATATGCTTTCAACTGTTTATTGCAGATTTCCTTTAGTTGTTTGCCAATCGGACTGTCTGCCCACACAGAATATTCGCTATCCTCGCGTCTTCCTTTTAGCAGGGTGGCTATCGGACTGTCCGCACAATTCCCGTCGCAGCAAATATTCTATTCGTTGTGTTGAGTTGATTCATTGCTTCTGGCCGTGTGTTGCGGACCGACGTACCGGAAACTGAGGCACAGTATGGGTTCTCTCCAAAATTTTTAACACGACCGCAGCAAGCGTCGCTTGGTACTAGATTGCTGCGGGAACTTATCACGATCATGGCAGGTGCGGAAAGAAATAACTAAATTCCATTGATGTTTGCGTTTTATTTTGTATTGTGTGGTACCGTGTGTGTGTTGTGATTGTTGTGTGGTAGACGGAGAACTTTTCGTGTGGTGTTAGAAGTGTTAATGTATCCGAAATAACCACACACTCCTGCGATGGGCCACGACAGCCTACTTTTGTTTAAGTTCGCCTGGCGGAGAGGCTGTGAGCATGCGATGCGTTTTTGTCTTTATATACGCAACGGGGCAGTCGTGGCCAGTCATTCAAGAAGAGTGCACACGTAACTCATTAAAGCAATCTTCAGAAAATACTGCGTGATACCTTTAACAGGTTATGGGCCCAGTAAAACCGTAAAGGAAAAATTGTTTGAAAAGGCAGAAAGTACTACTGTGATCAGATTGCACAAGGTGATTTTTCGCGAAAATTAGGCAGAGTAGTGAAAGGCTATTCAGTGCTGGAAAAAACAAGTGCGACCGAGTCGTCAAAATGGAGATCGGAAGGATCAGAGTAGAGAAGCTGCGGGACGCCGACAATTGGCAGGAGTGGCAATTCGTTATACGCACGCTAATGGAAAGCGAAGACATACTCCAGGTATGCGATGGCACTTTTCTTAAACCCGAGGAGGGAGCCGAAAATTATGCGGCGCGACTGCAGTGGGTAAATGCAAACAAAATGGCGAAAAAGTTAATAGTCACGACTTTTGAATCGAAGCCATTACAACTAATAATGGATTCCGAATCCGCGAGAGATATGTGGATAAAGTTGCACAGCGTGTTCGATTTAAAATCCGATGAGAGCTTATCACTAATACAAAAAGAATTTTTCGAGTTTCGGTGGGATCCGGTAGGCGATGTGGCGCAGCACATATCGAAGCTAGAACGTATGGCAAGCAAAATGAAATCACTCGGAGGGGAAATACCGACGTCGATGATAATCACGCGAATTCTTTCAACGTTACCGTCAAGATTTAGTCATTTTCATAGTGCCTGGGATTCAACCGAGGAAGCAAAGAAAATAGTTGAGAATCTTACTGCGAGTCTCATGACGGAGGAGCTACGTATGCAGGGCAACAACGCAACAGAGGACTCAACAGTGGCTCTCATTTCGAAGTGTAACATTAAGGGTACTATATCGAAGAAACCAGCACATTACCAAAAGGAAAAAACGCATATGGCTAGTGGAAGGCAGAAGGTTGGTTGCTTTCTATGTGGGAAAAAGGACCACAAACGTAAAGACTGCAGATGTTGCTTCAAATGTGGAGCAAGGGATCATTTTGCAAAGTATTGTCCGAAAAGGGGAGAACGCAGCACCAACGAGACGACAACAAGTGAAGCACCGCAAGCATTTACTGGTTTTGCAGAGCAATCTGATATAAAAGACTGCTGGTTAATTGATTCTGGGGCGTCGGATCACATAACAAATAGACGAGAATGGTTTTCTCGATACTTTGTTTTTTCAGAACCACTGAACATATACGTAGGAAGCGGCGAACATGTATCAGCGCTAGGGCACGGAAATATAAGAATCGAGACGAAAACAAATGACGGATGGACGCAAGGAGTGATGTACAATGTACTGTATGCGCCCGGTATGAAGCACAATCTGTTCTCAGTGCGAGCGGCTGCGAAGAAGAATGTTGACTTCCTAATTTGTAAAAACGGTAAAGAGTGCATTTTTACGTGCGAAAACAAAGTAGTAGCTATGGGCATAGAAACGGGAAACATGTATAGACTAGATGTCAGGGTTCAGGCGCCGAAGGTTGCTTGCATTGCAAACAAAATTGATACACTACAGCTATGGCATGAGCGATTAGGCCACCAGAACAAGCGTCATGTAAAAGCATTTCTTAAGGATAGAGGAATCGAGGTAAATGTAGATAGTGAGTTTTGTGAGGGTTGCGCATATGGCAAAATTCATAGACTACCTTTTGGAAATAGACTAGAACGCGCCACTGAGCCTAGGGAACTAGTGCATTCAGATGTATGCGGAAAGATGAATGTAGAATCATTAGGCAAAAGTCAGTACTACGTGGTATTTAAGGACGATTACAGCGGATACCGTACAGTTTATTTCTTGCGTAATAAGTCAGAAGTGAATGAAAAGATAAAGATCTATTGTAATGAAATAAAAACGCGTTTCGGTAGAAGCATTAAAGAGTTGCGCACTGACGGCGGCGGTGAATATGTAGGCAAAAATGTCCGTGATTTTTTGGAGGAATCAGGCATTAGGCATAGCGTTGCTATTCCATATACACCAGAACAAAATGGAACGGCGGAGCGCGAAAACCGCATTCTAGTTGAAGCCATGCGCTCTATGCTATTCTCAAAACCTGAGTTGCCTCAATTTTTATGGGCAGAAGCTGTAAACTGCGCTGTTTATGTATTGAATCGGACAGGGTCGAGTAAATTAGAAAATAAGACTCCGTTTGAATTATGGTTTGGCAAACGAGAGAGTGTAGATCACTTTAGGGTATTTGGTACAGAATGCTTCGTACATATTCCAAAAGAGAGGAGACGGAAATTAGATAAAAAGGCTTACAAGGGATATTTAGTGGGCTATTCAGAAGGTGTGCAGGGATATCGCATCTGGGTTCCCGAGTTACATGATATTGTAGTCAGTAGAGACGTTTTATTTAAAACCGAGATGTTATTAAAATCCGAAGCCGAAATCGAGATTAAGCATAACGATCTAGAGCAAACAAATGTGGTAAACACGGAGGATGAGCGCGAAAGAGTCGAATCGCCCGAAATCGATGACCCTAGGACCAAGCGCAATAAGAAAAACATGTGTGATCGAGTTTTAAGAGATCGATGTAAACTTAAACAGACGGAATTTTACGGAAACCCGATGGCAATTTTGGCTTATGCGGATCCGGTAGATTATAATGAGGCAATTAACTCCGACGATGTAGATAACTGGAAGGCTGCTATGGCAGAAGAGATGCAGTCATTGAAAGAAAATAATACTTACGTTTTAGTTGACAAACCGGAAGGTAAACGAGCTATTCAGAATCGATGGGTATTTCGGTGTAAAACAGGCATCAATCCTAGTGATAAGAGATATAAAGCTAGACTTGTGGTTAAGGGTTGTGCTCAAAAGGAAGGAGTTGATTATTCGGAAACATTTAGTCCTGTTGTACGGTTTGACACCGTGCGAATTGTGCTTAGTATTGCAGCTCGTGAGAGACTTAACTTACGACAGTTCGATATAAAAACCGCTTTCTTATACGGGACAATAGAAGAAGAAATTTATATGCAACAACCCAAAGGTTTTGAGGACGGCACAGGACGAGTGTGTAAACTCCTGAAAAGCTTATACGGTTTAAAACAAGCTCCAAGGAGATGGTCTCAACATTTTACAAATTTTCTAAGTCAGTGTAATTTGAGGGAGAGTAACGCCGATCCATGCTTGTTTTACCGGGAAGAAAAAGGAAAGAAGTTCTTTTTAGTTTTATAGGTAGACGACGGATTAATTGCAGCCTCATGTCAGAAAGAAATTGAGGATTTTCAATCGAGACTTCAGAATAATTTCAAAGTGAAAATAATAACGGATGTAAGAATGTTCTTAGGTATGGAGGTTAATTATATTAAACGTTTTTTGGACCGTTTTGGAATGACTGACTCTAAGCCTATGTCAACGCCAATGGATTCCGGATGGAAAGACGTAAAAGATACTGTAACGGATGATTGTGTGCCGTATCGAGAAGCGGTAGGGCATCTTATGTATCTGCAAGTAGTTAGTAGGCCTGATATAGCGTTTGCAGTTAACGTACCATCTAGAGTGTTACACAAACCAACAGAGGCACATTGGCAATTAGTTAAACGTATAATGAGATATGTTAAAGGAACAAGCGATGTTGGTTTACATTATAAAACCGATGGAGACTTTGAATGCTTCAGCGATGCAGATTTTGCAGGTGACATCGAAACGAGAAAGTCAACGAGTGGAATTTTGTGTACATTAGGTCACGCTGCTATAATCTGGCAAAGCAAGAAGCAGCAAAGTGTCGCATTATCAACTACAGAAGCTGAGTATGTGAGTGCGTCACTTGCGGTAAAAAATTGTGTGGGTTACGAGAATGTTGGATGAAATAGGAATTAAGAACAAACGGAATACTTTATATGTAGATAACATGAGCGCTATTAAACTTGTGAAAAACCCCCAATTTCACCAACGCAGTAAACATATCGACGTGCGTTACCATTTTGTACGCGACTTGTATGAGAACGGCTTAATAGATGTACAGTATGTAAAAAGCGAGGATCAATGTGCCGATATCTTGACAAAACCTCTAGCAAGACCTAAATATCAGTTAATGTGTAAGACCTTAGGACTTGTAAGCGCAAGCGACATAATAAGTAATAAGACATGTTTGTAATATACTGTTGTTGTGTCGTGTGTGGTTATAGGGAGAGTGTTAATGTATCCGAAATAACCACACACTCCTGCGATGGGCCACGACAGCCTACTTTTGTTTAAGTTCGCCTGTCGGAGAGGCTGTGAGCCCGCGATGCGTTTTTGTCATTTATATACGCAACGGGGCAGTCGTGGCCAGTCATTCAAGAAGAGTGCACACGCAACTCATTAAAGCAATGTTCAGAAAATACTGCGTGATACCTTTAACAAGAAGAAGTACTGCTTCGTCTGGTGTTGGAATCAGTACTGCCTTGTGTTATGGTTGAATGCGTACTGTCTCGTGGTCAAAAGCGAAGTGCTCAAAGTTTGGTGGTAGAATTATAGTGTCACTTCTTCCTCTTTCCTTCTAGTGACACATCCCAGGTTAGTATGTACTGGGTCCTCCTTGTCCTTGTTTGCAGATGAGGCGATACAAACCAGGACCCGTCATAAATAACCCGGGTACTCATTATTGGCTACATGGGTAGTTTCGAGTTTTATTGCAATGTCTATAGAAACTCCTTGGGTGCCAGACAATGAGGGTGTATCGTCAGGGACTTTCCATAGACACTGCGTTTTGTTTGCTTGCGATGCATCAAGTTCAAAGGTGAACTATGCTTGCTACAAAGAAATAGATTTCCGGCCGTGGCACGAAACAGAGTCCTCTGTATTCTCTTTTGTTCAACTAATTGTGATCCGCGATTCAATTGATATAAGAGAAAAGAGCGACGGAGCAGTGGAGAAGCGGACGCCACGGAGTCACTACGGGGTCGACACACGTGAAATATTTATCTTGTATTATTGTCTAATTCATCCAAATAAACATCTATTTGTTGTTACTAAAATATCCCACAAAATTTGGGGGCTCGTCCGGGATAACAACAACAAATTCGCGATTTGCCATTGGATTGGGATTGTGCGGGATAAATAACGGGGAAGTGGTGTTACGAAAACGAGGATGAGTGAATCTGAAGTTGTACGAGCTGACGAGGGGCAAAGTGACGACTCGCGAGTGCAAAAATTGAAACTCGTTGAGCTACGAGCAGAATTGAAGCAGAGGAAGTTAAAAACGACAGGCAACAAGGATGAGCTTGTGCAACGACTGAAAGCAGCACTGATGCTGGATGACGCGAAGGAAGACACGGCTGATGAGGACGACGACGTGGCTGAGGAAGACGGGGATGCGGACGATTCACGCGTAAGTGGCGAACGTTTGTTATCAACGAGAGACATCGAAGATTCGCTGGAAACATTTAGCGGCGATGATAATGTGAATGTAAATCAGTGGGTGAAAGACTTTGAAAGCATGGCTCGACTATGTAAGTGGACGGATACGCATAAGTTAATTTATGCCAAGCGGTTATTGCGTGGATCGGCGAAACTCTTTGTATCGTACGAAACATGCACTCAGTCATGGGCCAAGTTTAAAAAAGCCCTGAAGGAAGAATTCGAATCGACGGTAGACAGTAGAAAAGTGCACCAGGAGCTATCAATGCGGAAAAGGAAACCCGACGAGAGCTACTAGAATTTCATCTACGCAATGCTCAACATTGCCGATCAAGCGGACGTGGAACTTCCCGCCGTCATACAATATATAATCAACGGCATCCGAGACGCAGAAGTGAATAAGACCATTCTTTACGGCGCAAGAAGCATTAAGGAGTTGAAAAATCGATTCGCCCTGTACGAGACCATGAAGGCGAACACAAAGGTGCACTATCAACCCAGGCGACCAGGGGACCAACCGGCGTGGAAGACAGCGACACGCGAAGATCAAGGGGAGCCATCTCGCTGCTTCAACTGTGGGAGTAAGAGTCACGTCCGCGAAGTATGTCCAACGAAGCACAAGGGGTTTAAATGCTTTAATTGCAATGAATACGGACATCGCGCGGCGGAATGCCCACTGCCGAAAAAGGAAGTGAGACGAGTAACAGCCAGCAACGAACACGCGCCCGAAGTTCCAAACAAGTACTATAAAGAGGTGAAGATCGCTGGCCACAAATTGATCTCATTAATCGATACCGGTAGCGACTTAACGTTATTACGTGCGGAGAAATATGTGAAAATCGGTGCACCCAAATTAACGAAACAAATCGTTAGATTCCGCGGCGTCGGCTCTAGCGAAAACAGCACGTTAGGACATTTCGAAACATCCATAAGAATAGATGATAAGGATTTTCTGACCACGATACACATAGTTTCAGATACGCTGTTAAATCACGACCTGCTCATTGGCACTAATCTCTTAAACCACGCCGAAATTCATGTTAGACAAGGAACTTTGCATATATCAGCGCCGGGAACAGATACCGAGACTAATTTAAGCTTACCCAAGTTTCTAAGGGTCGATGCAATCCCGGATACCGATGAAAGAGACCTAATGCATGTTCCAAAGCACGAGTACAAGGAAGCCGTGAGTGCGAAAGACGACTCCGAATCTTTAAGGACAGCAATCGAAGAACCACCGAACAAAAGGACGAATCACGGAAGTAAGAACGCCGAAGACATTACACCGATGGATACTGCGGAAGAACAACCAAACGTATTGCCAGGACAAGGCGAAGAGCTATGCATCATTCCCGACAGTGTGAAAGTCATTATCTAAGAAAATGCAGCCGCTTCGAATTTAGACGAAACGCGCAAAGATGTGTCTGAGAAACAAACTGCTGTCAATAACAGAGCAATGGATATTCCCAGCGACAGTGTTAAATCGAAGAGGGAGAAGCGCTTCGCAAATTGTTTATTAATTGTCAAGCCAAATTACGAACGAAATCTTTCCTGGGAAACGATGGAGTTTTGTAACGAGGAATGTTTAGGCAAATTTCAAACGAAGCGTTTAGAGGAATTCAAGAAAGACCTGAAGGAGGTATGCAGCTACTGTCAGAAGGATATAAGTTCGGGTACAGAAGTTATTTTGGCACCGGGAGGCGTATGGGACAGTAAGAAAGTAAGGAAGAAAAGGCTGTATGGGAAAGTATTCGAAAATGAATTGTACCAAACCGGTCAACATCGAGAAGACATCGAGAAGAAAAGATTGAGGAGCACGAGGGCCCACAAACGACGTCCACCGCCGCTGACCATATGAAGCTGTGGATTCCCGACGGCGTCGAAGATCTCAGCTCGGAAGAGGAAGAAGCATCCGAGGACGGATGTTAGTGTCAGGAGGGCCGAGTGTGGTATCGCGATATGAACTGGCAACACCCGATTGTGTGTGTGTGTGTGTGAATGCATGAGCGATCGAGTGTTTGGAAGATTCTGGAATAAGTTGTAATGTGTACGCATGTGTTTGGAAAGTTCTCGAATAAATTAGTTGCTAGGGAAGCGAATAAGGTGAGCGATCGATGGTATGATCCGCGATTCAATTGATATAAGAGAAAAGAGCGACGGAGCAGTGGAGAAGCGGACGCCACGGAGTCACTACGGGGTCGACACACGTGAAATATTTATCTTGTATTATTGTCTAATTCATCCAAATAAACATCTATTTGTTGTTACTAAAATATCCCACATATATATATGTAGTGAGAATATAGTGGAATAAATGCATAGTGAAAATCTTAGAATTTATTTTAAGGAAAAAACGGCTTCAGCCAATTCATTCTCTTTGACTTTAAGGGTCGGTTATAGAAAGTCGTAAAAACTTGGGAAGATTTTGAACATGGCGCTGTTGATTTTATGACGTTAATATCAACACGTTTCCTAAAAGCGGACGAAGTGGATGTGTGTCTTATATTGTATGCTGTGAAATCTTCGCTTGCATCACTTTTTGCTAAGACGATTTTCATCCATCTACTGATGGTCTGCTTGGAAGCCCGCTTATACGGTTTCTTAAAGGTAATCAACAAATTATTGCATTCACTTCTTAAAGGCTCGGTGACATTAATGTATCTTCCTACCGTACCAGCAATGCAAAACTGCGGGTTTTCCCTGAAGAACGGCAGAATTAGTGACGGTTGATTTACCCCCTTCTTAGAGGTCTTGATAAGATCCTCTATTTCCACCTCCAAGCCCTCTTTGGATTACTTAATCTTACTTGTTTTTATGAAAGATAGTGTCTCAATTCTATGGGCTGTACCTAATGTAAACAAGGTTACTAGCTTATGCGTTGACTCCGATAACTTTAAAGACTGCAACGGATGTAATTTTTCCAAATAATTCAAGACTGCTTTCGGTTTCCATGTTCTATCGTATTTCGATTTACATTACTGTAGGAACCGAAAAGTGTGACTAAGAATGTGTGTGAAGCGATAAGAGTGTCCGACCGGGACCCTTCGATGGGACGGATGAGAATGCGGGCAATCGAGAAGGAACGTGACGAGAGTACGCATCCACGAAAAGAGAGCGAGCGGATTATACTTTGTTCTGTAGTTTTTACCTTTCATTAGAATATACCATCCTTTTTTTAATTTTCCACCATCGCTATAATTTATTCATCACCATCTATCAATTTCCTACATTACATAACAATAAACTTGTAGATAAGATTTCTTTGGTTATCAGCGATATTGCTGCTCTCATTAAATTTAGAGAGTCGTACGATGCTTCTGCTTCAAAATTTGTTGAAAGTCTCGCACATCGGTTTCTATGAAACTTTACGGATCGAGATTCTTCCTAGCACAAACCTGCCTCACGCCTTGATTGATCCTGAGTATTGCTTTAAGGCGCCCTCCGATATTGACACCGATATGATTTCTGTCGTTGGAAGAGAGAGGTTCTTTCTTGTAAATGCCGCCCTGACGATTTGCCGGCAATCAAGGACAGCTGGTTGGCGAGAGGGTGTTGTTGTGTTTTGCAAGGGGTAAGTAAGAGATTTTTAGAAGGTCCGAACACTAAAGTCTCTTCCTTTTCTGTAAAACCCTAGGTTTTAGCACAAATAGACGAAAAGCGTAACATTTTCGGCTCCAATTAATTGTAAAAGCGTCTACAAAAGAGCTTTTAGGCTCTTCAAACCATGAACAAGGAACACGACATTTTGCGTTGGTTATAGACGCGAACAAATATATTTCAGGAACTACCAGATTTCTGATTATGCTCTGGTAAGCCTGTCCCGCTAATTCCCATTCCGTGTCAATGTTGTCCAACCTTGATTGACCATCCGCTTCGACGTTCTCCTTCAGTGGGATGTACGACGCATGGATCCAAATATTTTTAGACTCGTACCATTGTCAGATTTCTCTAGCCAGGTTATTTAAGCGGGGATACTGAATTCCACCCATACAATGTACGTACGATATTGCCGTCGTATTATTCACTCTAAGGAGAAGGTCACAGTCGTGAAAATCATCCGCGAAAGTTTTTAATGCCTAAAACACGACAAGGAGTTCTAAATAATCGATATGACAGCCCCTTTCTTTTGCTGACCAAAACCGTGGGCTCCATCGCCTTCGCAAAAGGCACCCCAACCTGACTGAAAGGCATTCGAATAAATGACTTTTTGATAATGGTGTACTTTAAGACTGTTGGCTGATGACATTATATTTTGCTTCCACCTTGAGAAATCTTTCTGTAGATGTTCTGACAGTTTCATATTTGCTTCGTAATTGTCCTCATTAAGGAATAAAGCTGGGGGTTTTTCCCTCTCGAGTCGGTTAGTATAAAGCGAACCATGTTTAATAGCTGGTCATGTCGCTATTAGAATACCTATAAACTGGGCTAAACCCCTTATTTTGCACCTTTGTATGGTGCTAATATTTTCAATCATCTAGGTACAACACCAATAGAAAGCTCTTCTTGCGTAAAAAATTGATTACAGGCTTTAACATTTTTGTAAAAATCAATGATGCTGTAGACAAACCAAACGGCAGGCAAAGAAACTCATGTAAATATTCCGATAAACGGAACCTGAGAAATTTTCTGCTCTCCTCATGAATGGAATAAAAAAATAAGCGTCTTCAAATTCACATGGGCCATATCGTCTCCTTCAGAAACCAGTTTCGATGCCAATCTAACATTTTCTAATTTGAGATGTTCCGTTCTACTAAAACCATTCAGTTTTTTTTAGATTTATACAAACCCTTTCGTACCGTCTGTCTTGTCCATTAAAAAGAAGGGCGCGACAAATTTATCCTCTTTATAATGGCACAAATAGCACCAATATTTATTAACTTTCTAACGGCTTCGTTAGAATCTTCCAGGCTCTGTAAAGAGTTGAAAGATGGGCTTAGAGGTTCGTTGGTTTGAATTGTAGACTCCATGAATTCGATTTGTAGCCATTAATCCTTCTGTCGGTGATCCGTCTTGTAGCGAGACGTTCTGGAGTGATTCTGGTGGGACGAATATCTCGAATTCCCTTTGGACCTTCTCGTCGAGCTGGTTCTGGAGAATTTGAGGTTTGACGGCTGCTGGGTTCCCATTTTCGATAGGCCGGTGCTTTTTCGATGATGGGGTTTTCCAGTTTAAATAATTAAAAGATTTCAATGGAACTCTTTTTGGAGCAACTTTAGGCCTCAAACCTGAAGGGACTTCTCAAAGGAACTTCTCGAAGGAACAAAAGGGGAATTCTCAAAGGACTTTGTCGATTTTACGTTTTCAGCTAAGTTCTCCTCGGAGAGGAATTTCTCAAGTTTACTTTTCTCTAGCACATCTTTGATATTCTTCTCCATACCTGGCAATATGAAAGACCTTCTTGTCAAGGCTTTTTGGCGGTGGGCTTCAGCAAGCAACTTGCCTCCGTCACACAGCTATTCCAACAATTCGTTCCTGTCGATTCCTTTTTCACCGCTCTCTTTGAGCAGGAGCGAAATAGCTAGACCGAGAATTATCGTGGCTGAACCAGCAAGCTTTTGAAATTCCGCAGCGTAATTGTCTCTTTTTATAGCTGCTTCCTGCATATTGGCTGCCACCTCTGGATTAAGAACCTGAGCCTCTAAGAGACAGTTTTCCGTTCGAGCATATGTAAGCAGTAGATCCTCTTTCAACTCTTTCTTTATGCCCTCTGTGACCTAACTAGACCATCCTATCGCCAAATCTGGACCTAATACACCCACATATGGGTTTTCCGCGCGCGGATCGTTTCCCAAAATTCATTTAGTTTCCCCGTCGATCACTGTATCGACTGTATCACCAACTAGTGCCGAAGATTGATCGGTTGTTGTAATTGCAAGGTCAACGATCACACTGCTGCCCAAAACCCGTCTGACGCCTTGTGTCGGGTTTTCGCTTATCGATGTCTGTGTTACCGATTGAGCAGACTTGGCTGTCGGTAAGTCGCCTCTTACTTACCGAGTGAACCGGTTTTTCGGCGGAAGCGCTCGTGTTGCCTAAACAGGTCGAGCAAATTAGGTTATGTCCATGCCACTTGTGCAAGTACTATCCGAATTTAATGAACATGGGCCACCGCACCGATTTTTCGGCAGAAGCGCTCGTGTTGCTTAGATACGCTGGGCAAATTAGGTTATGCCTATGCCACTCATGCAAGTTCCATCCTAATTTAATGAACGACATGTCCCACCATTCGTGTGGGCTCATTGCCACATGTTAAAATCTGATGTAGCGTCAGCCTTTGTTGCTTACTAGCTTCCGATTGATTTGAGTCGGACGACAAAGGCGAGAGACGCCGTGGTGGCGATGCCTCCGACCTATTCTGCAAATACTTCTCTAATTCTTTTAATTTGTTCCAAATTCGATCTTGTTCCCTTTGCCTTTTTTTCCGTTTTTCTTTTATGTTTTCCTACACTAAAATATATCACTGAAAACCCAGTAACTAGTAAAAAATTTCTGACGAAAAACTTTGAGCGTTCGACGCTATCGAGCACAAAAACGTTATGTCCATAGACTGCGTGACGGCTAGAGAGGCATGAGTCTCTCTCTTTTTTACTCTGAATGTGTGGCGGCACCGCAGTGCAAACAACGATACTTCGTTTTGTATTATAATATAGAGAACGAGACGTCATATAATTATGATCTAATTACGCCATAAACTGTCCTCTAAGTACTTGGATATAAAAAGCGTACAATTACACCTTGCGTTTATGTTGCTGTTGAGTTTGTCCTTTTTTCTTATCAACTTCGAAATTGTTCAAACATTTAATTTTATCGGCACTGTCGTTGTTTGCCTCACAGTTTGTAAAATATTTGTGAATAAACTATAATATTCCGAATTATTGTTTGGAATTCAGTAAGATACAAATAGTTTCTACGTCCACTGTACATAAATTGGAGTATTTTCAACGATGTTGTGATAACAGTTTGGGAACATTGTCTGCGACCAGGATTTGGTTATATCCCCAGATAAGATTTATTGTCAAAAATACCTTCTTCCGTGGAATATTTATGTAGCATCCTCCAAATCTGGAACACGGTGGTACTGAGCTGTTGTTTTTGACTTGATTGCCAAATAGTCAGTGAACAGGTACCAATTGTCTCCTGTATTGAATAATTTCGACGGAGACAGCAAGCAACTATTCGATTGTTGCGCTATATTTGTTTGCAGGTAGTTGTGAAATTCCATTTTCGAGTCAAGCAACTTATTGAATGCTAAATCCCTCGTCTGAATGGATTGTTTCTTGAGATTGTGCACATATGATGTGATTTCAGTGATATGCCTTTTGTGACCTGTATCGTGGCATGCGGCTTTTTTTATACAGTCAGTGGTGTAATGTTGTTAATTAAAAGCTTGCTGCGGATATTAACAAACGAGCTAGTATGATATAAAATGCCGGCGCAATTATTGGTTGTGTCAACAACAAAATATCATATATAAGTTATGAGGCTGTATTATTGGTCCGAAATAACTTATAATTTGGTGTTTTCCTTGTGCTAGGAATTTTGATTGCAGAAAATATTGAAGTTTGCATCGGTGGCGATGACGAAACCCTTTTTGTGTTGCGATCGCGGAGGTGAACTCGGTGCGTTTTCCAGGCAATCATTAGCGACTGCTTTTATTGTTTATTGACGGGCGGGTGTACGAAGAAACGCATCAACGCATATTGTTCCCGAAAGACTATTGATACAAACATTCGCCGTTTCGACTTTCGTCCGTTGTCTTTCGTGATTGACTAAAACTCATTGCGAACCCTGATGGTCTGGGTTGTCACTATTTATTCGCCGTGTGTCGCTGTGTGTGCATTTTGGCAATTTGTGAGTTTGATGTTTTCTCAACAATAACGATCGCTCAAGTTGCGTTCGTATTGAGATCGACCGCTACTTGTTGGGCCAGTGTAAATGATATTGAGGTGGGTATCTGTCGAAACTATCCGGTACAACCGATTACTTGTTAGCGGCCCAGAAATCGAGACGGTTTCCAGTCTTCGATCACCTACGCTTCAGGAGACGTCACGTGTCATGATTCTACAATACGCCGAATTGTTATATGAATTCTATCTTCAGTTAATCATTACTAAAACGTCAGAGATAAGTTTGGATAGAACCTCGCGCATTGGCAGTGTATACATGGTTTCCATAATACCTGTTGCGACAACAACTTGAATACATCGCTGGAATTTCAAATTTGCATGAATCTCATATTCATATGCGCTGGCCAACACACAATTACGACGATTCCTTCTACAGATGGTCGCGAAAGCACACGAAGAGGCTTGTCTAAGCAAACGAAGACCTTGACCGTTTTAGGGACAGTGACAGAAGAAGAATAATCGGTATTACGCCCACACGCGTTTTTGATGTTTGTGCTCCTCGCGCGATGAAGAATAAGCACGAGCGACTGACTATATACACCGAGTAAACCAATAGAAACATTTTAGACATTTATCTCATCGATAAGGCGTCGGATAGGGCCCTGGTGCATACGGCGTCTATGGTGTTCAGAGGTGCAGATCAAAGCAAAAATATACCTTTACAATTAGCGGCAGGAAGCAAGCATCAGAAAAATACAAAAACATGTTTTCTTTGCTTAAACTGAGTTGAACATTTGGCAGTATCATAAAAATCTGGATCATCTCGAAATTATTAATGAAAATTGATTTTGTATTCATATTCAAGGATAAACTTTCCAATTTGTGTCAAGTTACTTTCTGTTTATTAGGTGTACAACTTTGCTTCCGCCGTTTTGCAATAGATGGCTGTAGCGGTAAGTGGTAGTCGAAATAAATAGATCGTAGATGTCATACAATAAGCTTAGGCATTTGTAAACATAACGCCATCGAAATATTAGTCGATTTGTGTCTGCATCATAAAGTCATTCTCGATTAAACATGTCAGCTTACGAGCCAAATTCTCGTCATTTGCGGGAGGTTTTAATTTTCTGCTTTAATATGAAGAAATCTGCGGCTGAGGCTCATCGAATGCTCTCAAATACCTATGGTGAGGCCGCTATTAGTGAAAGAACGTGCCGAGAGTGGTTTCAACGCTTCAAGAACGGTGATTTTGACGTCGAAGACCGGCAAGGCGGTGGAAGAGAGAAGGTTTTCGAAGATGCAGAATTGGAGGCATTACTTGATCAAGACTCGTGTCAAACGCAACAAGAATTGGCAGTATCATTGGGAGTGACGCAACAAGCCATTTCAAAACGCCTGAAAATCATGGGAATGATTCAGAAACAAGGAAATTGGGTGCCGTACGAGTTGAAGCCGAGAGATGTTGAACGGCGTTTGTTTGCTTGTGAACAGCTGCTTGCAAGGCAAAGACGGAAAGGATTTCTGCATCGCATTGTGACTGGGGACGAAAAATGGGTTCATTACGATAATCCCAAGCGCAGAAAATCATGGGGATATCCCGGCCATGCTTCCACGTCGACGGCCAAACCGAATATTCACGGTTCCAAGGTCATGCTCTGTATTTGGTGGGACCATCTCGGCGTAGTGCATTATGAGTTGTTAAAACCGACTGAAACAATCACAGGCGATCGTTATCGAACGCAATTAATGCGTTTGAGCCGAGCATTAAAAGACAAACGGCCGCAATACAACGAGAGACATGATAAAGTGATTTTACAGCACGACAATGCTCGACCCCATGTTGCGAAAGTGGTCAAGACATACTTGGAAACGTTGAAATGGGAAGTCCTACACCACCCGCCGAATTCTCCAGACGTTGCTCCCTCGGACTATCACTTGTTTCGATCAATGGCACACGGCCTGGCTGACCAGCACTTCCGGTCTTAGGAGAAGTAACAAATTGGATCGATTCGTGGATCGCTTCAAAAGATGACCAGTTTTTTCAACGCGGGATTCGTACGCTGCCCGAAAGATGGGAGAAAGTAGTGGCCAGCGATGGACAATACTTTGAATCATAAACGTATAACCAGTTTTTTACAATAAAGCCTCGAATTTCGGAAAAAAACGGCGGAAGCAAAGTTGTACACCTAATAGAAGAAGTTTTTTTGTTTAGAAGAAGCATTTCTTTGTTGAAACATTGAGAAAATTATAATTTTGTCGTCAATTCTTATCACATCTGATAGTTGACCGTATCTAGTGCACTAAATTTCATGTAATCATTTGCCCACTCGGTATAGATACTTTCTCGTGAGATATTTTTATTATACATATGCGATTGCTACAATCGTTATGTACGTCTCATACGTAAAAGGAGACATAAGTGGAAATCTAAAGATTTTTGGGGGGAAAGGGGATCAATGATGCGATATGGGGTGTAGCTAGAACAATCCCGTCGAGAATCACTACGGTATTAATCTCGGATTAGTTTTTGGTGGAGTAAGGAAAGCTGCTATGAAAGAATAATGCAAAAGTCAGCGTTTGAGTGGGAATAATAATCAAGTTAGTGACGGAAAGGGCTGCAAAAAATGATTGCTTACGGACAGAGTGTATAAAAGGACTGATGCGACAAAAGCAAGTATGGAAGACAGATTGTTCGTACAATTGCTTATGGAGGGGGACTATTGCAAATCATACGTTAGAGAAAATATATGAACCGTTTATTTTGAAAGTGGCCTAAGTCTATTTATACTTAAATTGAGGAATTTATTTTTGATAATGTCCGAAGGCAATAATAAAGGTAATTTTAATTAATTAGTATTAAACAAGTTAACCTCAGTTTTGGGACAATTGCTTTAGTTGTATAAACGGTATGTATAATTAACGCAATTTAAAAAAATTACGAAATACAATTAAATATAAAACTTAAAATTTAATATTAAATTTTAGAAATTATTTCACCCATGGAAAAGAATAAAACAACAAGACCATTTAGTTCAAATATTGAAGATAAATTTGTAACTAATGATTTCAAGGAAAATCGAAAAAGAAAGAGAATTGTAGAAAAATATTCGTCGTCATGCGATAAAGGTACGGATAACAATGGAGAAAAGATTGATGAATCGTACATCCGAAAAGGGCGCAAAAAGTGTTCAAAAGTTTTTCAAAACAAAGATTGCCGTTGTCGAAAAGCTTGCAAAAAAATTACGAAGAAGAAGAAAGGAAGAATATTTTTGAGAAGTTTCGGTATTTGGGAGATTTTAACAAACAAAATGTAGTGCTTTACGAAGCTATCGAGTGCAAAACTGTGAAACGAGGTCGTCAAAAAACGTAAAAGTTTCGCCACGAAATTGGTTTATATATTTAGGTATTTGTTAAATTCTAAAAACGGGGAAGCTCCCGTATGTAAAAAATTCTTCTTGGTTAACTTTAAAATAAGTGAAGGACGATTAAAACGTGTACTAAACTCTGCAAATTATTTATGTGGGCGTATGGTTCGATGATCAAGAAAAATTCCTGAGGAAGAGAAAAAGCACGTTCAAAACCATATTAAACGTTTTCCTAAATTTTAATCCCATTATACCAGATCTCATAATCCTAATAGAAAATATCTACATTCTGATCTAACTTCTAAAGGGGTATATACGTTTGTGGGATCAAAAAGCCCACTCTTTTTTTACACATTTTGAAAGGTTGATCTGTGTACAATATGTTAGTAAAAACATTTTTTGGAATTTCGTAAATTATATAAAAGATATAGCACTTTATACACCATGCGTAGGGGCGCACCACATCACCGTGCGTGTTCGCGCTGTTATGCCGTAATCGAGAAATCTCAACTATTTTAAGAGCGGCCTGACTTCTTAGTCCTCTGGCTCTGAACTAAGTGTAGTTTCATTAACGATAGGCTTGCAAGAACTATTTTATTTAACTATACAAAACTTAAAATACGCACTAACTCTAGTCGTTTCTAAATTTAACTAACTCGGAAAATCTCAAGCGGCCCTTAATATAGGCTTGAGGAAAAGTGGAAGGGATGAGTACGGGGTAAGGTTCAGATGCTGAAAACATTATTTTTGGGAACAACAAGTATAACTAAGGATCAAGGGTTTTTGGGGTAGGACTGGACCGTGACGCACTTAGGTCTGTGTTTACCAATGATTAGTAGACCTATGACTAATACATTGTGATAGGGCATAACAGCGCGCGTCTGCGCGTGTTTGCGCATGTCAACCTTTCAAAAGAAGAATTGTTACAACGTTGTCTTGGCGGATTCATTGAGAATTCAAACGAAAGTTTGAATAATTTGATTTGGAAAGTGGCCCCAAAAACGATTAGCAGCAGTGTACCAATTGTAAACACCGCGGCAAACATTGCGGTTTGTCTATTCAACGACGAGATGACATTATTGTTAAAAATTATGCACACAATGGGTACCAAAATTGGCCGGAATGCTACACAATTCGCGGTCTCTTGTAACAACCGGCGCATCAGTCAGGCTATCATCCACGCACAACACGCCACGCGAGAACACCAGTTCAACGAAGACTCGAAAAAAACAATGTTATTTACACATAAACTTATCGCAAAACTTTAAACACGTTTTCTTTGAAACTATGTTTTTTATACTTGGCACGAATATTTCTCGAAAATAGTTCAATCGATTTGAATGCAGTTTTTTCCAATCGATTCTATATTAAATTTTGCACATCCTTTCGGATGCTTTCTTTTTTAATCTTATTGTTTATATTTTTTTATGTTATAAACTGAAAGTTTAACCAAGAAATCGATACTATAATTTCAATGGTCCGACATTTTGTTAAAAATAAAATTTTTTACAATCCCATCCAAAAGGATGTGTAAAATATTATAACTAGTAAGAATGTCTTTGTCTTTTTTGTTTCAGATGAAGCACACAGATAATTTTTCCGTGCCCAACGATATCCGTTTTCGAGATAGGATTGTACGCGTTTGCACAGACGCAGCTATACTTTGTGAAAAATAAATTAAAAAGATACCTTAACATAATAGAAGGCACAAACGTTAAGCCCCAGAAAAACAGAACATCCTGTCTTTATATTTAAATGAAAAAGAAACTCACAAATGAAGCTAATTTGTAAGGCCGACAAACGTATATGCCACCTTAAGAAAGTGTTTAATTCATACGAGCTTCGTTGCAAGGAAAATAAAATAAACGCCATCAATGAGTGGTCTTACAGAAAAATATTTAAAAAATATTTTGATTTACATTTCGACCAATCGCGCAAAGACACATGTCAAAAATGCGACTTATTAGACATGAAAATTAAAGCATCGAATGATGATGAAGAAAAGCATTAACTTACAGAACAACATGATGTCCATTTAAGGCTAGCAGAATTAGCTAGAAAGTCTTTTCCTTTTGACTTGCAAAAAGCATTACCTTATCCAAAATTGACTATTTCAGTAGCATATTATAAACGCAATATGTACATTCTAAATTTGTGTATTCACAATTTTCATGATGATGATATTCACATGTTCGTTTGGGATGAAACTATTGTATCAAGAGGTGCGCAAGAAATAGCTTCATGTATCCTAAAACATGTTAAAAATTTAAGAAGTGAAAGGCACAATATATCTTACAGTAACATGTGTGCAGGAAAAAATAGAAACACTAAAGCAGCTTTAATGTGGCTAAAAATTCTCCAAACTACTGAATATAATGTGGAAATTATAAATCATAAATTTTTAGTATCAGGACATTCGTTTCTGCCAAATGATAGAGATTTCGGCCTGGTAGAAAAGTCATTAAAAAAATAATTTACTCTTTGTCCCCCAAAATGAATATAATATTATCAAAAAGTGTCGGAGAAGTAATAGCTTCGTCCTAAATGAAATGAAGCAAGAGGATTTTGTATCAACAAAATTTTGGGAGACGCAATTTTTAAAAGAGTAAAAAATTTTGATGGAGAAGCAATAAATTGGTTAAAAATATTTTGGATATGTGTTGTCAGAAATTTAATTTCTTAGTTGTTTAGAAAATTAATTAAATAAATACAACACGTATTTGTCAGAAATTATCTATATAAAATTTTCTATAAGACATCTGTTGCACGTTCTGTAGAACGTATGAGTTCATTCCCTGCGTCTGTACGTATGTTGGGCACCGATGTACTGGAAAGTGAGGCACGGTACCGGTTCTCTCCGGAGTTTTTTAACACGTCCGCTACAAGTGTCACTTGGTACGTGTTTGCTATGGGAAAAGGAATAGTTTTTTTCAGTTCTATTGTGTGTTGTGTGGTACTGTGTCTTGTATGGTAGATTGAGTACTATTTCTCGTGTGGTGTGAGAAGAAGTTCTGTCTTGTGCTATAGTTGAATGCGTACTGTGGTGTTGTCAAAGCGTAGTGACTTGTGCTGTGGGTGAATGCCAAGTCCTTGTCCCGTGATTGAAAAAGAAGTGTTCAAAGTTTGTTGGTAGAATGAGTAGTGTCGCTTCTTCCCCTATTGGAGCCTTCCATATTGGCGCTTCCCATATTCGGGCCTCCCATAGTGGGTTGAGGGTGGAGTGGCATATCCCAGGTTAGTTTGTCCGGGGTCTTTCTTGTCCTTGATTGCAGATAAGGCGATATAAATCAAGATTCCATCATAAATAACCCGGGTACACATTCTGGGCGATATAGGTAATTTCAAATTTTATTGCAATGTCTATGCAACTCTCTAAGTGCCAAACGATGACACTCTGTTGTGGGAAACTTTCCATAGACACTGCGTTTCGTTTGCTTGCGATGCAACAACATCAATGAATGAGAATGAAAATTTTAAAGTCCTGGATTTATTACCATGTCGGGGTAGGCCAAGGAAGTTCGGTAGTTGTTGATCAGTCGCCAAAGGAGAAGGACGTAGTTGTTTATGGATCGTTGACGCAGAACGACCAGATTGCGAATTGTATTTGGGTTATTATAATAAACGTTTCTGTGTTCCGTTAACTCGTATTCGATTCATTCGTTAATCTAACTCTCCAGAATCCCACATAAATTAGGGGCTCAGCCGGGATCGTGAGAGCAAAGCACGAAAATCGGTAGAAAGAGAAAGGGAACGATAGGTCGTAAAGTTGCGAAAAGTCGAAATAGCCAAATCCCGAAGTTGTGAAGGTGAAACGTCGAAAAGTTGTGAAGTCCAAATATTGTCAACCGTTGGACCGTTAAGCTCTAATAACGAACGGTGATAAAGGGATAGTCCAAGAACTTAGGAAAAGCCGAATACTTACGGGTGAAGAAAACAAAATGGTGGTAGGGAGGTCAGTAGTGGACGACAAAATGAAAGACGACGGCGAAAATGTCCAGCCTGTGGACAGTGCAACGAAGAAGACGAACGAAGAGGCAAGAAGAAATGCAGAGAAAGAAAAGTGTTCGAATAAGGACGATAAAAACGATCCAGAAACGGATTGTGAGTCCCGACCAGGTACTAGAAAAGGGTACGTAAGAACGAAAAAAGATGTAACGGCGAAGAAGATGACGGTCGCCGAACTCAAAAGACAATTACAGCTATTGCACCTATCGACGGCCGGTAAGAAATCCGAACTGGAACGACGCTTGAAACGATACAAGGACAGTGATCTCAAATATGACGAAGAAAGCGAATCTGAGACAGAGATCGAATCCGAGGAAGAAGAAGATGATGAAACAAGCGGTGAAACAACGAATGAGAGTGACGGAGACGAAGAAACGAATACACGCAACGTCAATCGAAGATCGGGATCGAGGCGAGGAAGTACGCGAGTCAGTACGAGATTACCCCGCGGTGCAGCGAACCTTTTCACGATTAGAGATGTCGAAGGATCTATCTCACAGTTTTCGGGAGACGACAAGATGCAAGTGGAAAAGTGGATTGAAGAGTTCGAAGACACGAGTGCATTGTTAGAATGGAATGACTTACAGAAAGTGATTTACGGTAAAAAACTGTTGAGAGGATATGCAAAACAGTTTATTACCTTACAAAAGGGTATCACTACGTGGAAAACGATGAAACGACGACTCGTGCGTGAATTTAAGACGGAAGTGAACAGTGCTACAGTGCTACCGTATGGAACACCACGGCAGTATGTGTACGCGATGAGTACACTAGCGAGTCAGTCTGTTGTGGAAGACGAAGCGTTGATGCAATATATCATCGACGGAGTATCAGACGATGAAGATGGTAAAACAATCCTATACAGCTCGAACACGATATTAGAGTTGAGAAAAAACCTAGAGCGCTATGACAGAATAAAAGACCGACGTAAAAGGAAGTCACGAAAGGAACAGGCAAAAAGTAGAAGGAGGGAAGGGGGGAAAGGTGAGAACAAAACAAGACAGAGGAAGGAGAAGGAGACACGGTGTTTTGGATGCAGATCGGCCAAATATGTGGCGCGTGAGTGTCCCGACAAGGAGAGGGGATCGAAATGCTTTCGGTGCAATAAATTCGGACATATCACGACAAGATGTGACGAATATCAAAAGTCAACGAAGGAAAAAGACAATAAACTGAGCGTGGTACATGTGATTAAACAGTTAGCAACAGACGACACGATTGTTGTTAAAATTAATGGCGTTCTTATACAATCCATGATAGACACCGGTGCAAGCCATACGATGCTGCGACGCAGCGTCTACGAGAGGATCGGTAGCCCTTCGTTACAGTCAACTACGATTACGTTTCAGGGTTTTGGGAGTGCAATCGTCAGGGCGAGTGGAGCTTTCCGAGCTAACGTGAAGGTCCACGGTGAAATGTATGCTGTCGGGGTATATGTTGTGCCAAATTACGCGATGAGTTAAGCGATGTTACTCGGTAAGGATTTGATGAAACAAATGGATATGAAAATTCGTGGCGGCCATGTCACGATTAAGAAATTGAAGATAAACGAGAGCACGAAGGAAAACGTCCAGCCTGAAGAAGAGGACCATGAACATGATAATAATCGTGCCGCGTTGAATGAACTCCCGTGCGTGAACTGGGTCGAAGTGAATTCGATAGATACAGTTGATCGGTATTATGAGAAGGTAGAGAGACTGATTCAAGGACATAAGCCACGTAAAGAAGTACAAACAAACATTGAAACGAAAATTGTGATGCAAGACGACGTACCAGTGTGCCTGAGACCAAGGCGGTTAGCTATCAAGGAAAAGACAATTTTAGATCGGCAAATCGATGAATGGCTTCGGAACGGAATCATTCAGCCTAGTAAAAGCAAGTATTCCAGTCCGGTCGTGATTGTACCCAAAAAGAATGGCGGGTACCGTGTATGCATTGATTATAGACAGTTGAACGAGAAGATAATTCGGGATCGATTTCCAATGCCGTTAATTGATGATCGAATTGACGCGCTCGCGAACGCTCGTGTGTTTTCGGTATTTGTTTTGAAGAATGGGTTTTTCCATGTACCGGTTGCAGTGGAAAGTCGTAAATTCACCTAATTTGTAACGTCAGATGGACAATTCGAGTTTTTAAAGACACCGTTCGAACTTTGCAATAGCCCGACTTCCTTTCTACGCTTTATCGACGAAGTTTTCCATGAACTCAGTCGGAAATATGTAGTGTTTACGTACGTTGATGATTTGATAGTGCCGGGGCGCGACGAAGAAGAAGCTTTCGCGAACCTGAAGGAAAGGCTCACTGTTGCTGCTGAAAAGGGACTTGAAATAAATTGGAAAAAGTGTGAATTTCTGAAAAGACGCGTCGAATATCTCGGCCACATGATCGAAAACGGTAACGTCGATTCGTCGCCTGCTAAGATAAAGTCAGTGAAAAACTTTCCTGTGCCGAAATCTAAAAAGGCCGTGCAAAGTTTTCTCGGGTTAACGGGTTATTTCCGCAGATTCATCCGTGATTACGCCAAGATAGCGAGACCACTTTCTGAGATGTTGAAGAACAGTCAGAGATTTAGTTTTGATGTAGGAGAAGAACAGTCCTTTGAACGACTGAAACGATTATTAACAAGCGAACCGATACTACGAATATATCGTCCAGATGCAACGACAGAACTACATACTGATCCGAGCAAGGAAGGATATGGAGCTGCTCTTTTGCAAAAAAATGACGATGAAGATAGGTTCCACGCAATCTACTTCATGAGTCGTAAAACGTCGGACACCGAAAAGAGACTACACTCGTATGAATTGGAAACTCTTGCAGGAGTACAAGCAGTGAAGAAATTCCGGGTATATCTGTTCGGTGTAAAATTTAAACTAGTGACCGATTGCTCAGCCCTGCAGAAGACACTGGGCAAAGCCTACATTTCGCCAAAGGTTACAAGATGGGTAATGATGTTGGAAGAATTCAAATATGAGGTTGAGCACCGCGCAGGAACTCGCCTCAAACACGTTGACGCACTCAGCCGATATCCAGTGATAGCGATTGAAAACAAAATCACAGCGGCGATACGGAAACAGCAAGATGACGATGTAGGACTACGTGCAATAAAACAAATTTTGATTACCTAACCCTACGAATATTACTTATGTGAAAATGGAATATTGATGAAGCGGGTGGGGGAAAGGAACGTCATCGTATTACCAACGACCATGCATCAGGAAATAATCCGTAATGCACACGAAAATGGACACTTCGGGGTGAAAAAAATGTTGGAAAGCATAAAATCAGAGTATTTTATCCCTAAATTAACAGAGATTATAAAAATCGTGAGTTGCTGTGTACCTTGCATTTTAGCTGAGGGGAAAACAGGTAAAAAGGAGAATATTGCGAAAATTCAAGAAGAAAATAGGAAAGCCCACGATCGAAATAGTAAGCCAGCTATGCAGTACAAACTGGGGGTTTAGTTACCGTTAAGCGAACACAATTTGGTCCAGGTTTAAAAATAAAAGGGAAATACTTAGGCCCTTATAAAATATCGGGAATTAAGGGCCATGGTCGTTACGAAATGATTCGTGAATACGATGGAGGAGGGCCAAAAATTACTACATTGTCAGGAGACTAAATGAAACCATACGAATGGTATTCTCCGGGGATCGGAGATTAGCAGGAATGGCCGAAAGTGGGAATGGGCCCTGAGGCCGAACCTACGGGCCTGTCTCGTGACCTAGGAACACTGAAGGAACGAAGGAGGTAGTTGTTGAGCAGTCGCCAAAGGAGAAGGATGTAGTTGTTTATGGGTCGTCGAAGGAGAACGGCGAGATCGCGAATTGCATTTGGGTTATTATAATAAACGTTTCTATGTTCCGTTAACTCGTATTCGATTCATTCGTTAATCTGACTCTCCAGAATCCCACATATATATATATATAATATTATATTATACTTATATACTTATATATATATTATATATATAGTTAAAAAATGTGCTGAATTATATAAATATTGTTTTTGAAATGTTGTAAAGATATATCAAATAAATTGAGTACTGTTTTCTTCAATTTGAAACATTTTAAATTATGTTGAATGGCCTTGGGCTCTTTAAAATTATATAACGAATCTGGTTGTTAATTTTGAAAGTGGCTTACCTCGATTCTTCGTAAGAAAACGCATATTATTAACTCCTTTAGATACACTTAAGCAGTATGACTCATTTGTATCCTGTACTTATATTTTTAATTACATTGAAACACAAGCCCTTAAATATCTCAATTAAAGTATAAATGGACTTAGGCCACTTTCAAAATTAACGGCTCATATACATATTTGAGGAAATGGTAAACAGTCAGAAACCCTAACAAATATGTTGCGTCGCAAGCAAACAAAACGCATTGTCTATGGAAAGTTTTCCACGACAGATCGTCATCGTCTGGCACTTAAAGAATTCCATGGACACTGTAATAAAAGTCGAAACTACCCATATGGCCCAGAATGAATACCCGCGATATTTATCAAAGGGTCTTGATTTATGCTGCCTTATCTGCAAACATGGACAAGGAGGACCCCGTACATACTGGCCTGGGGTGTTTCATTCCGCCCCAAACCACTACGCGAGGCCTTAATATGGAAGGCCCGAAAATAGGAGACTCCAATATGGGAGGCTCCAACAAGGGAGGCACCAATAGGGGAAGGGGAGACACTACTCACTCTACCACCAAACTATAGAACACTTCGTTTTGAACCACAAGAGAAGTCACTTCGTTTTTATCCACGAGACAAGTCACTTGGCATTCAACGACCATACAAGACACTGCGCTTTGACCACACGACACTTGGCATTCAACCACCACACAAGTCACTTTGCTTTGATCACATGACGATCCACATTCAACCACCACCCAAGTCACTTCGTTCTTTATCACCACATAGTACTCAGTAAACCATAGCACAAGACTACCAAGTCTACCACACAACACACCGTACCACACCATTCACAATAAAACGCATAAAATCGGAGAAATGTAGTTATTTCTTTTGGTACCTGCCACGATCGCGACAAGTTCCCGCGGCAACCACGTACCAAGTGACACTTGCAGCGGTCGTGTTAAAAACTCTGGAGCAAGCCGGTACCGTGCCTGACTTTCTGATACATCGGTGCGTAACATACGTCCACTCATACGTGCAACAAAATGTTTCATAATAATATTGATTATTACTGTGATATCGCACATTATAAATGATTTAAAACCAGAACGCACTTTTAACCCCACAAAATTAATCGTCAATGGAGTTAACACACACTCTATTACTACTTCTAATGTACACCTAAGTTACTTACAGAATACAGGAAAAACAATTGCATATTTACAAATCTAATCAATACATTAGAAACCTTAGGAGGAAATGTGGATTTGCCGATCGAAATCTTCGCATGTTTAGTTGTTTTTTTAATTTTTTTCCAAGTTTTCTACCAAAAACGATATTATTTTACTTTTATAACTGCTTATCATGATCAAGCATGTACGCAAGTTTGCGGTTCTAAATCTTCATGAAGCTGATTAAATTGAGTGTATTGTAAAATATTAGCGCCCGACATTTCATATGAAAATGCTTCCTCTATTAGATCAATTGCGAAGATTCAATTCGCTGTATATGTTGTATATAATGCAATGGCTGAATCTTGGCAATATACTACCCTATTAATATAGATATTTATTATAGAGAGTTGCTGTATAGAAAATCTTTGACAATGATATTTTTGTACTTCTATGTTTCCCCCAGGGGCTGTGGTTCCTTTTGGAGTACGGGAGTGGCGAACTCGGTGTATCCGAGCTGAACCCCGTCCCAAGGTGTGCGAGAACGCATTGTACATTCGAAGTGAGGAAAGCCTTTGGAATGGGAAGTAAAAAACGCTGGTTCCTGTGTTGGTAAGCAGGCTAGAACGTATATAAGCTATTCCTACGGGTAAGTTTGCTGCGCAAGCATAGAATACGTGGTGTCTGGTGTGTCCAATACTAGATCGGACAGTATATAAGTAATGGTGTCTTGGTCTGCACCCAACAGATGATAATACAGCAGAACTGAATATATTTGAAGCACTTTGTTCTTATGAAACACGAATCTGTAGTTTCGGATTGCACGAATCCGAGAAATATTTTGAATGTCTCGCTTCGGTGGACAAAATAATAATACCCTGCAGATGTAGAGCACACCGTGGAATGATATATGAGCAGCCGTGTGCATGCAGGGGCAGCAGACTTAACGTTTTTGAGTGTACGCTATGGCGGTATATAAGAGAATTGACATAACATTAAGGTATACTGCCACCTTCTGTCACTCTTCAAATTTCATATTCACTACTTTCTGCGTATGCCACGGATTTAATCGTCACAGTAGACTCGCCATCCCGGGGTTTCCCGCGTCAGCAGTTGCGGTTTCTCGTAGTCCCGACGGGTAAAGTTCTCTATGCTTGGAGAGGCGGTGGGGTCTTGGTCGGAATCAAAAAGTTTATCCGCCTAAGCACTAATAACATGTTAGTAACGGAAACTATAAGCAAACTCTGGATTGTGATGACTTGCGGGCATCAATGGATTTTTACAAGGCGCCAGTCGAGGATGGCACGTCGAACTTGAACGTAGTCTAGAGAGTAATAGTGCAGACACTAAATGTATGTACAAATCTAACTTTTGATGAGTGAGACACAAACTATGGCAAGGGACAACTTCTCGGATTTTTGGAGGAACATTGTTTCTGAATTTGGTCGGGCAGGGTTTCTCTTGTCGAATACTCCTGTTGGTTTCCTAGACTGCTGTTTTGTTCGTTCCTAAGTTCACTGGAGGTATAGCAAGGCCCTTTATATAGGTATTCGATGCTGTGTCTAGCCAATAACCTCGTTATTCCTCCGCGCAGCGGGCATGAGGAATGGTTGCTACGAGTATATTCTCCGGAAGATATACGAGGGGGCTTATCCTCGGTGCGACGGATGAATGGAGCAGAAGAAAGTATTTTGTATGCTGCCCGAATAATACCAAAAACACCACTATGCTTGTTAAAATTCGGTTCATCTTCATCATATTTGTCCTTTATTTTGAATGTGACTTTTTATTGTCAGTTTCCGGCAACCATTACAGTTGCAATCTTACCCCGCATTGCGCTTTTAGTCGTTTTACCTTCTTTGACGATTCTTACACAAAAAACATTCATAATTATACTTCTTGCCTTGCAGTCAAGATTACATATATAGTCTACTACTTCCACCTACTAACTGCCACGATTTTAGAGCTAAAACATTAAAAAAATTTCCGCCACTATGGCGTTGGTGTCCTTGCGTACACATTTCCAAATTCATTACATTTCTTCGTGCCGATGACGCCACGTCCAGGTGTGAATTTATCGTATATTTAAGTGCACATTTTTACTATTTTACACATAATATCTCAGGTTTTTGTTTTTATTCAAATCGATTAGGATGGGCAAGTCGAACAAGAGGAGACATTCGAGCCCGGACGAGGAGAACAAGCGTTTATGGAAAAAGTTACGCAACTCGAGGATCGTCTCAGGGATCCTTCACGTACGGATTCCCCGGGCTCTCGGGAGGATAAAGAGAATGCTTTACAATCTCACGATCTTCTGAATCAAGAGGGTAAGCAATTAAATTTGTCTGCAAAGTTTTAGAAAGGAAATATCGATTTAAGGTTATGCGAGAAATTACACATAGATCGATAAAAATATTTCCTAACCTAAATTTCACGGTCAAACTTACACGAGAGGTGAGGCAGAGCCGAAGTATTTTGTCATCTGATATGAAAATATCAGTGTGTTATTCTTTGCCTGTAAGACAGATTGATGCAAGGTGATCTATGGAGAATATTGTAGAGAGCGAGGATATTCTTGAGGAAATAATAAATAATGTTTCAACGGAAGCTGTCCACCTTGAACCAACAGATGCATTACAAGAAGATTTTGCATCCACGGAGAATGCATTGGTGGACCCTAATCCTTCAATATGCGAGTTAGATGAGGAGGTTATGAAAATTATAGGAAAGAAACTGGAACCGAAGCTGGATGAATATTTGCGCAGCATATTAGTGCCAGATGGAACCATTAGTTAAACTCGGGTATATCTGAAGAATATAAAGACAAATTATTCAAGTCAGTTAAGAAAAAGTATTCACGGAGTATTCAATTCGAGTTTAGGTAATGCGAGACTAAACATATAACTCAGGTTTGACGATCGAGCTTATACGAGAAATAAGACAATAATCGAATTTATTTTTCACGGCTGAGCTTACATGAGAGGTAAGACAGAGCCGAAGTTATTGCTGAACGCAGCATCGTATATACATATATGTACAGATGTACAGATATGTACATATATGTGTGATAAAAGAAAGAGAGAGAGAGAGAAGTCCGTTATTCTATGTTTTAATATCCTCTTAGCTCTAGGTCAGGTTCTTGTCGCTCAGAAGCTCCTAAGCTAAATGCTGAGGTAGCTGCTTCGGTAAATGAGGGTTCCGCCAGAAGGGATAAATATTTTGGCATCACGCAGAACGTGGCAGACTCTGCATTATTAGAGTTGGGACAAATTATTGATTCTATGCTTGATACAAATAAAGAAAGGGTGGTCCATAAGACATTGTTGGAACATCTTTGGGATATTTCCCAGCTATTAATTGAGATACATCGTATTTTATCAGCTTTGAATAAACAGGTAACTACAATCTTATAAAAGACTGACACGGATCATTTTTTGTTATGCGATAAACTAGGAGAGAAGATTAAGGAAAGTAAGCCCTTAAACAAAATTGGTCAAGAGATTAAAACACAAGGTACTTTTAAAAACCCACTTGAGGGAAACGCCAGGGAACCGTTTGGGGCATTCCCCCCGCAGGCGGACTACGAACCCAAATTGTATCGCAAATCATTACATCAACGCCAGAGTCACCGAAAAAGGCAATCGAACTACTTAAAAAAAAAGAAAAACGGCATATAATGCATCTAGGCATCATTCCGAAGCAGATTTCCAATCGAGAATTAGGAATGTGGATACAGAGTGGGAATTGGCCCCTTATGCTTTCCAAAAAATTTTTTCAAACTTTGGGTACCCTCTTGTGGATCTATTCGCCTCGACAGGTAATGCAAAATGCGAAAAGTATTGCCAACGGGAGAAAGACCCTGACGCGTTCGCGATAGACGCATTTACCATTCATTAAAAGGATGAACGATTTTACGCATTCCCGCCATTTGCGGTGATACTACGAGTTCTTCAGAAAATTATTAATGACAAGGCTTCTGGGGTGATAGTGGTTCCGTTATGGAAATCACAACCGTGCGTACCTGAGGAAGACCTTGAATCCTGAAACTATTGCAGTTTTGATTGCATTAATAACCCCGGCAATCTTGAAGCAATACAATAGTCCATTGAGAGAATGGTGGGACACATTGTCAACGAAACCAGCAGGATCCGTTAATTACTAGTCCGATATTGGTTTCGGATTTTCTATGAAGTAAATTTAATGCTGGAGCTTCGTATAGAGTGTGTTTAAACTAACGCCAATGAAACCGAAGTATGATTTGACGTGGGATGTAGCTTCAGTTTTGGAGCAGGTAGCCACTTTATATCCGGTAGATTCGTTACATTGACAGGCTCTTTCTGATAAAACAATTTTATTGCTGGCTCTGGTTACAGCTCACAGAGTACAGACTTTAGCTTTCATATTGTTAGGTAATGTTAGTATTACAGCAGCGGGAATCCAAATAGAAATTCCAGACAGAATAAAAACTTTAAGGCCTGGGGAACTTCAGCCCGCGATGAACCTCCCGTTTCTGAGGCAAAATCTGGAACTATGTGTAGCTGATGCGATAATAAGATACATAGAGAAGATGAAATTAATAAGGAAAAAGAAAGGGGGTTATTCATCGATGTTCGCAAACCACATAAGGCGGCATCTGCTCACACAATATCAAGATGGGTGAAGTGTATGTTAAGTCCTTGCGGAGTGAAGGATAGTTTTACTGGACACAGTGTTCGACATGCGTCCACGTCAAAGGCAGCTGAATTAGGAGTTAGCTTGGATGTTATTCGTAAGACGGTCGAATGATCAAAAAATTCTCAAGTACTTGACGGAACAACGACAAACGGAGTCGAAGAAACAATCTTCGAAGTGTAGGGATATAAGATGTTAGGTGTCGTCGAAGCGGGATGCGGAATTATATTGAGTTGAATAAGGTTTATTTAAAGATAAATAGAAGCACTAATATATACATATAAATATAAAATGAAAGTAAAACTATGGCAATTCGATTTCGATTCGGTAAACTGCAAGGAAACGCATCTATACTGGGCTGAACTACACTCTGAACTTGACTGACCTAAACTTTGATCTATAACTGTCTGAGACTCAACTTAAACTGACTGACAACTCTAACTGAATTAAACTTAAACTGAACTTGCGTCGCAGATCGGGCCGGCTTTTGTACGGACGTCTACCGCCTTATTTTAATCCGGTAGGGCCCGATGGCCCAGCGACAGTTTTATGTGACGCATGTACGGCCGTTTTCCTGATGCTACAAAAGTAATATCAGAGGTTTGTCAGGATTGTCTCCCCACTAAGCGTAATTCGTCCGATGAGGAAAGCAGGTTGATTCAGCTCGAGGTAAATAAATATATCGGTTCCTATAGGTTTATTTTAGACTTAAGGAGATTCAATGAATTTTTAAAACCCGAACATTTGAAGATGGAAGATCTGAGGTCTGTCTATGAACTGATTTTACCAGACATGTTTATGGGGACGCTTGATTTGAAAGATGTGTACTTTCTTACCTCAGTACACGAAAAACACAGAAGGTTTTTGCGTTGTATATTTAACGCTAATATTTTCCAGTTTACCTGTCTAGCACTTGAGCCTTGTACAAGTCCGTGGGTTTTTGCTAAAATAATGAAGCCAGTAATTGGTCATATGAGGTCGAAGGGACTATTATCTGTAATATATCTAGATGATATACTATGTATGGGAGAAAATGTTGATGATTGTGGCAGTGACGTAAATGAGACAAGAGATCTGTTACTGCTTAAGGTTTTTGATAAACTGAAAGAAGAGTTACCTGATTCCGGATATGTCGTGCCAATATGTTGGTTTTATTATTAATTTAAAAGAATTTTCAATTAGGCTAATGGACAAGACGCGGAAATCTATAAGAGATCAGTTGTTTAAATTCCTTTAAATGAAACTGTCAAGATTAGAGATTTTGCTGCATTGATTGGGTCACTTGTAGCGGCATGTCCTGTTGTAGAGTATAGTCCCCTCCTTTGTAAGACTTTAGAGAGAGCAAAAATCGAAGCTCTTAATAAAAATGAAGGAGATTTTGAGCGATATATGAAATTGCAGGACTACATAAATGAAGGTATGTTTTCGTGGTAATATAAGTTATCTTTGCCTTATCGAAAAATTAGACATTTAAATTGTAAAGAGATTTTTTTCCGATGCTTTACTAAGAGGCTGGGGCGCCTTTTGTAATGGTAAAAGGGCCGGAAGAAAAAGAACTCCATATTAATACCTTGGAATTAAAGGAGATCCTACTCGCGCTTAAATGTTTTGTTTCAGATTGGCACTAAAATCGTGGCAGTTAGTAGGTCGAAGTAATGGACTACGTATCTAATCTTAAGGGCAAGACCCTCATATAACTGCGATCGAACTTCACCCGCCTTCGGCGATCTCGTTTAATCGGTCAATTCTGTCAGACATTTGGAACGTTAAAATGTGAACGGCAAGTCACAGAACAACATATTTGCGAATAAATTGTGGTTACTTTTCTCTTCCCTTTAATTGAATTTATCTGCTGCGTCATAAAATATTCTTAGATGTTCACGAACATTGTTACGCTCCTACACACGCTATTAAGTTGACCAATCCTGGAGAGTAGCTTTTCTTACAGCATCTTTCAACTGATATATTTTCTCGATCTTATCTCGTATTTCATTCAATTTTCACAATTCTGGATTTGTTTCAATTCTAAATGTGTATCGGGCAATATTATTATATATCCAATTTCACGTTTTCGTCGGTTCATCTCCTTTGCATCAATGTGTTGTAGGAGTTTGCACCGCCGGCGGAAATTTCTGGAATTTGTATTCTATGACTCTTACAACCGCACGAGTTCTTCTTTACTATTAACGTTTGTATTTCCAGTTTTTAAGTGTTGCAATGGTTCTGATACAATGTCTCTATTCTCACAAGTTTTAACATCGTTTATCCATATTAGGATTTGTGTTTTAACCATCGATCCAACACGTGTCCGATATTGCGTAAAGCTTTCCTTCCTATTCTAAGATCGTCGTAGATACATCATCCGCTGAAGAGAACGGTGAACTGTAGAAAATACTAGACAGATTCGTATAAGTCATCCGTATTTATTCAAAACTTTAGACGAAAACATTTGTATCAGTCATGCGGGTACACGTTGCCATGTTGCATTTTCACCTGCATACCGTTGTAGCAGAAAATCTACAATAAATAAGATTCATGTTCCGCCATGATAAAGCTCCGATTTAAGTATAAATAATGATAAAGATATAAAACACTTAAAAATAAATCGATAATAATTGCGATACTCATGAAGTTTGTAATGACGCTTATAACGATGATGTAGGAGTGTTTGTTAGGGGTGGTGAGATAATAATGCAGGAATGTATGTCGGGAATAAAGGGACCCAATTAATACGGCGAATACGAATAGTACGCGTTTATTAAGAATAATTACACAAAAATAAAAACATAAGGTGAATGTCGATAGAATGATCTCGGATGCTGCACATAGCACGACTTCGCGATGACGACTGTCTTTTTCGACTACTCTCCCCACTCTCTCGCCCATCCAGTGGCATATCATCAACACTCTTCACATTCGGCCATTCCTGAGAGTTCTTCGGTCTCCGAAGAAAAACCTGCGTATGGTTTCATATAGTCGACGGAGGTAGGCGTAATTCTAGGGCCTTCTACTTCACCCACTCTAACAACCTCGTAGCGATGATTACGTTTTACTTTAGAAATCTGATATGGTGCTAAGAATTTCGATTTAATATTTAACGTCGGTCCGAATTGTGTCCTTTTAATTGCCAACAGATCTCCAACTTTGTACACTGTGGCAGTTTTGCAGTGTTTGTTATGCTGCTTCCGAATTTCTTCTTGCATGCGCAACAGATTCTCTTTTGCCACAGATCTCATCCGATCTCGTTCTTCGTCGAACAGATTAACTGATTCCTCCTCGATTAATGACATTACACGAATATCTCCGCGATGTCTCATCTTTGTTCTAAATTACACGGTAAACGGTGTCATTCTGATGCCTCGTTGATAGGTACTGTTCAAGCAACGTTGTACTTTGCCGACATGTCGAAACCATTTCTCTGGATTATCGAGTGATAATTTGGTTAAAATCAGGATTATGATGCCATTCACCCGCTCAACTTGCCCATTTCCGCGTGGTACGCCGGTCGTGGTAAGTATGTGTTCGATGTTCTCCGATTCGCAATACTCTTTAAATTCGCTTGAGGTGAAGGCAGCACCTCTGTCGCTGATTATTTTTTTTGGATTTCCGAAATTCTTCTGCTGAATCGTCAGTTTGTCGATTACCTCTTGCATTCCTGTGCTCTTCGTCGGGTACAGCCAAGTATACTTCGAAAAACTGTCTACTACGACGAATAAGTATTTGTATTTCTTGCCTGTGGACGTCAGCCGACGCAAGTGATCCACGTGATACGTGCATAACGGGGTTCGCCTTCCTTTTTCCCTTTTTTCCTCTCTGCCAGAATGCATGGGACGCAATAGCTTATGTACTTCTCCAGCTTCTCTTTTAGATTCGGTATATAAAATTCTTCATTGATGCTCGCGCTCATTTTCCGCACTCCAAAGTGTCCGTTCTCGTGTGTCCTCCGGATGATTTCGTGTTGCATCGACGCTGGCAATACGATAAGATTTTTATCTTTGATCCTTTTCATTAATATTCCGTTCGTGATCAGGTAGTCTTCATTAGGTTCTTTTTCCAAAATCTGCTTAATCGCTCTGATTCTCTCTTCCTCGTCTTGCCTTTTACGAATGATCGCTAATAATGTGTCTTCGATAGTCAAAACCGGTGCTCGACTCAGTGCGTCAACGTGTTTTAGCTTTTCTCCTGGACGATGTTCAACTTCAAATTCGAATTCCTGTAGGGCCAATGCCCAACGAGCTACTCTCGGAGGTAGGTCCTTCTTGGATAGTGTCTGCCGAAATGCGTCGCAGTCTGTAATCAACTTGAATTTTATGCCAAGCACATAGACACGGAATTTTTCTAATGCTCGAACAACTGCTAGTATCTCCAGGTCATACGAATGGTAATTCCTCTCGGCGTCAGTAGTTTTGCGACTAAAATAATAAACGGCATGAAGGTCGTCTTCGGGAAAATCTTTTTGGAGTAGAATGGCTCCGTATCCTTCCTTGCTGGCGTCGGTGTGAAGCTCCGTAATTGCTTCGGGCCGGTAAATGCACAGTACTGGTCCATTGGTAAGTGCACCCTTTAGCTGCGAAAATGACTGCTTCTGCTCAAGATCAAATCGAAACGGGCTATCGCTTTTCAATAAATTCGATAAAGGATATGCTATTTTCGCATAACATTTTACAAATTTTCGGAAATAACCTGTTAAACCTAAGAATTTTTGTACATCTTTTCGAGAAGTCGGTTGCGGATAATTCTTTACTGCTTTGATCTTATTAAACGACGGACTAATACAACCGTTTTCGATAATATAACCGAGGAACTCTACGTGTGTTTGAAGAAATTGGCACTTCTTCTAGTTAATATTCAATCCATTTGCTGCAGCTACTCGTAAAGTTTCTTCTAGCTTACTATACGTGTCTTCACAGTCAACTCCCGGAATTATTATATCGTCCATATATGTAACGACAACTTTACGCTGAATCAAGTCTCTAAATACTTCGTCAATAAATCGTAAGAAATTCGTCGGACTGTTGCACAAACAGAAGGGTGTTTTTACAAATTCGTATTGAGCATCGGGTGTAACAAATACGGTATATCTACGACTTTCCTTCGCGACAGGGACATGGAAGAAACCGTTCTTTAAATCAACAACAGAAAAAACTCTAGCGTTGGATAATGCGTCTAAACAGTCTTCTATCAACGGCATCGGGAATCGGTCACGGGCGATTTTCGCGTTCAATCGACAAAAGTCAATACACACTCGATGTGAACCGTCTTTTTTTCGGCACAATCACTACTGGACTTGGGTATTCACTTCGACTTGGTTGAATAACACCTTCGTCCAACCATTCTCGAATTTGTTCATCTAATACTCGCTTTTCTTTCGGTGCCAAACGTCTTGGCCGCAGACTAACGGGCGTGTCATCGTTCAACACAATCTTCGTTTCCACGGATGTCGTTACGTCCTTAGCTGGTGGATGATTCTTTATTATGGTGTGAATCTTCTCACGATACAGTGATTTGACTTCGATTTCGTTCTGTTCCACGTAATTCACGGCTGGCAATTCGGTAATATCACGATCTTCATCGTCGACAGGTCCGTCTTCCAAGTCGTTACTTTCCAGATGGTCTTCATCTCTCGGCGTCTCTTTCTTCTTTTTCGCGTTTCCGTTCTGTTCGTCCGCTCGCCTTATCGTAGCTTGTCCTTTGTACACACACAACTCTGTTTGCTTGAGAAAGTCTCTTCCTAGAAGGATTTGACAATTAGCTGGCATCGCTTCTTGCGGTACGACGTAGGCTTCGATTTGGTATTTTTCGTTGTTGATACCAAGTCTGATCGTTAGCACCCCCAACGGATGCGTCAATGTATTGCCTAGTCCTGTAAACACTCGTGTCGTCTTTTGAAGCCGGAGACATTTCATTTTATGATACACGCTTTCCCGAACAAGATTAAACCCACTTCCGGTGTCGATGATCGTGTCGTATCGGCTGCCGTCGATGGTAACCACGGTCAAATAGCCATTCTCACTAACAACGCAGTTAATCTTCGAACTTTTATTGTCAGATTTTTCAGTGCACCTTGACGCGATGTGTCCGAATCCGTTGCACTTAAAACACTTTGGTCCTTTATCGGCATGTTCACAGTCTTTCACTCCGTGCTCTGTCGATCCACACGTAAAACAATTGTAACAAATTTAAGAAGGCGCGTCGCAACAGCGACGTATTTCCTCGCCTGAGAGACATCGCAAGGCGCCGTGCAATAGGGCCTGGGCGTCTGGCGTCTACTTATACAAAGGGCTTCGGCCGAGTGGCATTCCAATGCGAGCGAGCGAGTAGTGCAGGCAGAATAGATTGAATAATCTTCGAATCGTATTTTCCTTTTTGCGTAATATCTTACACAATGCTTTTGTTTCTTCTGCCTCTCATCTGTTCGCGATCGCATCGTTTTTCCGTCTTTCTGAGCACTGCTGTCTTTTTTTCCGTAGACTTTTCTTCTATCGGACTTTTCTTTCATCCTGTCATACGTCTCGAAACATTTTTTCAGTTCGCTTAGCGTATGAGCTTGATACAGAATCACTTTATTAGATTCTTCATCCGGTAATCCATCGATGATATACTGTATGAGAGCTTCTTGTTCCACGTGTCCTTGACTAGCGATTTCCTGCATCGCGTAAATGTATTGTCGCGCACTTTCGTCTGCCTGTCTCTTTCGCTTGAACAACTGCGCGTGCACTACCGCACTATTCACTTCTTTCTTAAATTCTTTTACGAGTCGTCGTTTTAAAATGTTCCACGTCGTTGTTCCACTCTCAAATGAAATGAACTGTTTCGCCGAACCTTTCAACATTCGCTTTCCATAAATTAGTTTTTGTAAATCGTTCCATTCGAGCAACACACTAATATCTTCGAAACTGGCAATCCACTTTTGAATCGAAAGTTTATCGTCACCAGAAAAATGAGGGATGCTACCCTCCACGTCTTTTATAGTGAAATTGCTGGCAGCTTGTGCGTTTCTTTTGTGGGCTTCGCGTTTTACTGCACTGGATCGCTTCGCTTCTTCACCTTCTTCGAGCACGGATGTCGCCGCCTCGTCGTCTTCTAATTCGTCGTCCGAATCTTCGCCAAAGCTTTCTTCTTCGTCGCTACTTTTCTCACTCCTTCCGTCGTCTTCTTTACCTTTCATCGCTTGTTTCAATCGATTCTTCAGCGTCCCTTTAAGACCGCCGATAGGTAAATCCAATTTTTGCAGTTCTCTGCGTAATCGATCTACCTTCATGGTATCGATGTCGGTAATTGACAAATGAACAGCTGTCTGTTTCTGTTACGTCAGATCCGCGCGCTTCATTTGTTGCTTCCTTTCTCCCTCTGCTGCTTATCCCTTTCTTCGTCGTGCTCTGAGCCGCCATCTTGTCTTCTTTTCTACGACGTTCGTTTCCGTCTGTTTCTACCGCCACGTATTCCTCTTCTTTATCGACATTGCCATAACGATCTTCATTCTGCGACATTTTCCTTCTTTCGTTTGGAACAGTCAGATACAACTTTGAATCACTTCCGTACACAACTTTAGATCGCGCGTCGTCTTCGTTCGTCGTATGTCACACAAGAGATCACAACAGTTCGACTTGAATCCGATTCTTGCTCACGGGCTACTTCCCTTCACGTGCGACTTCACGTTTCGAGCGAATCGTAACGACGGAAAAACAGCTCTGATCGTTCAGGTACGACCGACACGACAACGACAACGTGACGGAACAAAGCGACTCGACTACGTACGACTCAACCGCGTGCAACTTTTCGACCGACACGTGCTATTCATCACCGAAAGATCTCGTTTATCCCGGACGAGCCCCCATTTGTCGGGAATAAAGGGACCCAATTAATACGGCGAATACGAATAGTACGCGTTTATTAAGAATAATTACTTAAAAATAAAAACATAAGGTGAATGTGGATAGAATGATCTCGGATGCTGCACATAGCACGACTTCGCGATGACGACTGTCTCTTTCGACTACTCTCCACACTCTCTCGCCCATCCAGTGGCGTATCATCAACACTCTTCACATGTATTATAAATGGGTGAAATTTAACTTTATTCAACGGCAGGTTTCTTTAAACTAACTTGACTGATCGCCAGCGTTACCAAACAGTGGTACTTGAGGTTGTTTTACTATAGGCTGCAGAGTCATAATGTCAGGATTGATGTCACATAAATAATTAACTCTTTGCGCTCGACGCGCTTTTCTCTCGGGCTGACCAGCAACTCGACAGTAATCTTCCGCGCGCGCGCCTATTTCATGAGTTCGTTTCTGTTAACTTAAAATAATTTTAGGCACAATAGGACACTTTAAACTCGTATATTTTAACATTACATACATTTATTTAACTTAATGAAGGATATTTATTAAAGATTACGTTCTATAATTTTTCTTCTTGTGGTATTTTGTAAAACAATCTCCAATGTGCATTCTTGGCTTGTCGGGGCATGTGTCACAATAGTACACAGTTTGTCGTTTTTGGCCGGACTTTCGTTGGAAAGAAACTTTGCAATCCTTTTTTTGTCCCATCAAAATAACATGCAGCTTCCCATTGAGTCGGATCATTTCAGAAGTGCTCTGTGAAGTAGAAGCTGTGCTACGTTGGCTTTTGGCTTTTGGCCACTTTGGCTTTCAGATTCACTATCGATTATTCGGATTTTTCGTCTTCTTACACCTATAACGTCGTCACTATCTTCATCACTTCCGTCTTCATTCTTATGGGCAAGCTATCTATGTAGTGATGTAATTTCGTTCGTTATTGCCGAAAAATTGAACTCATCTTCACTAGAAGTAATTTCTTCGTCGTGTTCCATACTTATTGGGCTCACTAACTTTGAAAGAAATATTGCGATTGCTAAGAAGGTTGAATTCGAACTATTATTAGGTGTACAACTTTGCTTCCGCCGTTTTGCAATAGATGGCTGTAGCGGTAAGTGGTAGTCGAAATAAATAGATCGTAGATGTCATACAATAAGCTTAGGCATTTGTAAACATAACGCCATCGAAATATTAGTCGATTTGTGTCTGCATCATAAAGTCATTCTCGATTAAACATGTCACGAGCCAAATTCTCGTCATTTGCGGGAGGTTTTAATTTTCTGCTTTAATATGAAGAAATCTGCGGCTGAGGCTCATCGAATGCTCTCAAATACCTATGGTGAGGCCGCTATTAGTGAAAGAACGTGCCGAGAGTGGTTTCAACGCTTCAAGAACGGTGATTTTGACGTCGAAGACCGGCAAGGCGGTGGAAGAGAGAAGGTTTTCGAAGATGCAGAATTGGAGGCATTACTTGATCAAGACTCGTGTCAAACGCAACAAGAATTGGCAGTATCATTGGGAGTGACGCAACAAGCCATTTCAAAACGCCTGAAAATCATGGGAATGATTCAGAAACAAGGAAATTGGGTGCCGTACGAGTTGAAGCCGAGAGATGTTGAACGGCGTTTGTTTGCTTGTGAACAGCTGCTTGCAAGGCAAAGACGGAAAGGATTTCTGCATCGCATTGTGACTGGGGACGAAAAATGGGTTCATTACGATAATCCCAAGCGCAGAAAATCATGGGGATATCCCGGCCATGCTTCCACGTCGACGGCCAAACCGAATATTCACGGTTCCAAGGTCATGCTCTGTATTTGGTGGGACCATCTCGGCGTAGTGCATTATGAGTTGTTAAAACCGACTGAAACAATCACAGGCGATCGTTATCGAACGCAATTAATGCGTTTGAGCCGAGCATTAAAAGACAAACGGCCGCAATACAACGAGAGACATGATAAAGTGATTTTACAGCACGACAATGCTCGACCCCATGTTGCGAAAGTGGTCAAGACATACTTGGAAACGTTGAAATGGGAAGTCCTACCCCACCCGCCGTATTCTCCAGACGTTGCTCCCTCGGACTATCACTTGTTTCGACCAATGGCACACGGCCTGGCTGACCAGCACTTCCGGTCTTATGAAGAAGTAAAAAATTGGATCGATTCGTGGATTGCTTCAAAAGATGACCAGTTTTTTCAACGCGGGATTCGTACGCTGCCCGAAAGATGGGAGAAAGTAGTGGCCAGCGATGGACAATACTTTGAATCATAAACGTATAACCAGTTTTTTACAATAAAGCCTCGAATTTCGGAAAAAAACGGCGGAAGCAAAGTTGTACACCTAATAATTGGATTGTGATTGGTTCTTTTTGTACCTTTTTTTGAAAGAAGCGAATTGAAAGAAGCGTTGCGACGTCTATCAGCGTTCTATTATTCTCAAGACATAATGCACGCATTGAAATTCGTTTGTGTTTTTGAGATAAGACATCTTTATAGCTATGTAGACACTTCATAAAATGATCTACAAAAGGCCAGGTAGACTTGTCAAGCGATATTCGTTAGGCCAAATACAAATAAATACCGTTACCACTCAATTTACCGCATCGATGCGAGTGGTGCCTGAGAGGCACCGGTCGAGTTGGCGCAGCACATGCCGTGGTGCCTGAGAGGCACCGGTCGAGCGCAAAGAGTTAATTACATCTTATTCAGCAACATATACATATCGTGTACTGCGTGTGCATTTAACTGTTCGTATATGAATTTTCCTACACGTTGTCACAAGTCATATTAATTAAGGTAATGTTTAATAAAGCTTAAAATGTAAAATGTATAACACAATTAAACATACGTTGTTTCGTAGCTAGTAATTTTTCATTCTGTGTTTCCGAAAAATTTCTCCAAGTCTAATAAAACGGTAAATGTATATGCCAGTCGTAAATATTGGTAGGATATTCTACACGAATTCTTATATGTATATATATGTGTGTACATACACACATGTGTATCCTACCTTAAAATTAGTACTAATGAAATACATAATTAAAGTGAGTGACGTCGACATGAATTAAACATTTGAAATTACTAAACGATAATATTTCATATATTGATAATCCAACAAACTTATTTATACCTATACATCAAAATACGTTAAATACACTTTTCCATAGAGGTTAGAATTAATAAAAACAAGAATTTCATGGGAAACGTTTAAAATTAAAGAAGTTTTCTCTTTCATTCTTTTCTTTTTTCCCTCTCTCCTTCTTTTCCTTTTCATACATTTAAACTACCGACCCGCCGCGTCGGACTGTGCCATACCTAGGGCCGGTAATGGCCCAGACAGTGTTTTTAGGTATTACCATATTAAGCTTATTTGAATAAAACTTTTTTGTCGGACCTGGGGCCATTATCGGCGCCAGGCCGTTTACATTCCCAAAATTAAAATAAGGCGACATTCGCCGCCAAACGAGAAGCCGCGGCAGACGAGCACACACTGCTTGCCGACTACCAGCGTGGCCAAAAGACGCCTTTAATTAATGTCAAATCAGACGTAATGCCGGTATATTGTAAACTTGCTCTAGGGAAGTTATTGTAACCCAGGGGACAATTGTTGGTCACAAAACAGGCGCCTTTATCTGTTCTTATCAGCTTAATCTGAAGGTTAGCAGGAAAATCGTGTTCCCAATTAGTTGTAAAGTCTTTGTTGGAGCGTTACTGGAAAGCCATTTGGGAAATTAAAATTTGTGCGGGCCCCGTCGAACAACCAACGAAATTATTTATAAATCGTTCTAATATCACCAGTCATAAAGGGGACGGAATTATCAAAAATAATAAATGTATTGTATTTATATAATCTATCTTGTAGATATGAATTTATTCATGTGACAAATGTAGATCACTATCTCTCCTTCTAGAACATAAATGTTTGTCGAAGGGCGAATAATACATGCACCTCACGGTGTTTCATATGGTCATGCCTAATTGTAAATAGAATATGATCTTACTTATTGTATAACTGAATTCATTGTTAAATTCAGTTTTTATATCTTTCCGTCAAAAAAGCGTATAACTGAAAATTACTGTTTTTTTGACACGTACATCAAAAACACATTTGATACATGAAAATTCATCTCACATACATATATGAAAACGGTAATTCTCAGTTGAACAAACTCAAAGTTACCGTTTTTTTTATACGTACAGTGTGATCAGAAAGTACCCGGAATTGGTACACCTGTGAGAGACATCTGTGCCAAGTTTCAAAAGATTCTGATCACTAGTATTTGTTTGGCATTTGTTTGCATCGAGCAAGTTTTTGTGCTTTGTCGTTTTTATAATGGCTAATTCTATCGAACAAAGAATTTGTTTGAAGTTTTGTGATTCCAACGACATTTCATGTGCCGAATCGTTGAAAATGTAGCAAAAATCATTTGGGGAGTCTGCTCTCTCAAAAAGACAGACATACGAATGGTATAAGTTATTCAAGAGTGGACGTGATATTGTCAAAGATTTGCCTCGACGCCCTTCGACATGAAACACCGAAGAAAATGTGGAAAAAGTGAAAAAAATTGTACTCGAAAATCGTCATGCGAGCCTGAGAAAGATAGTTCGTGAGCTCAACATTTCATATGGAGCCGCACAGCACATTGTAGTGGATATTTTAGGCATGAGACGCGTTGCAGCGCGGCTCGTGCCAAAAGAACTGAATTTCGTTCAAAAAGAGCATCGCAAGAAAGTGGCGAAAGAGATGATTTCTGAGGCAAGAAATGATCCAACCTTCATGAAACGGATAATTACCGGCGATGAGACGTGGGTTTACGAGTATGACGTGCAAACAAGCCAATAGTCGTCTGAGTGGCGCCTGGAAAATGAGCCGAAACCCAAAAAACCGCGCCAAAGTCGGTCCAAAATCAAAGTCATGCTCACAGTTTTCTTCGATTATCGAGGTGTAGTCCACTATGAGTTCTTGCCAGAGGGTCGAACAGTCAACAAGGAGTATTACCTATCCGTTTTAAAGCATTTGAGGGATGCTGTGCCTAGAAAACGACCGGATTTATGGAAAGACAATTCGTGGATGTTGCACCACGATAACGCGCAGTCTCAAAAAGCACGCATTGTGCTGGATTATTTGGCCAAACATCGAACAAATACCATCGAACAAGCACCGTATTCGCCAGATTTGGCATCATGTCACTTTTTTCTTTTCCATAGACTCAAATTACCTATTCGAGGAAAGAGATTTGAGACTGTAGAACACATTAAACAAAATGCGACGAAGGAGCTGAAGGCAATCTTTTCATCGGCTTATGAAAAGTGTATGGAGGACTGGGTTAAGCGTTGGCATATGTGTGTCGCTTCAGATGAATGTTATTTCGAAGGCGACAAGATAAATTTATCTGAACATTAAAAACAATGTGTTTTAGTTACAAATTTCGGGTACTTTCTGATCATATTGTACATCAAAAATATATAAATATATATCTGATATGGATGTGAGAAAGCAGTAATTCTTAATTGTATACACTTTGAATGAAAGTGCAAGAAAATTCATTTTAACTATTAATTCAACTATGCGATAAATAAGATAGTATTTCACGCCTCTTCCTCGAGATCAGGTTGTAGTACTTCCGTTTCACGCCAGTGTCGCACAATTTTAAACCAATAAACATTTTTCTAATCTTCCTGTTCTCGTGCCCCCGAACTAATGCACGGTCTTGATGATCCTCATTCTTTTGTTGAAGAGAAAAAGGAAGAAACGACAGGTCGTCGTTAGATGAGGATAGAGAAAACCAGAAACTGCTGAAGAAAATTCGTGAATTGGAAAGGAAGATTATTGATCGGCAGAAGCATCGTAAGTTAGTTTAACATAAAAAAGGAAGGAATCCCTTGCTCTGAGGAACTGCGAACATGTTGTTCTGATCACGGAACCTGACTTCGTCATACAAAGACTTTAAAATTTCGGAAAAAGCGGCTCTAACCGCTGTACGAGGTCTGACGAAGGTTGACACGTAACGTACGCTCTGCGCTTACCGATGCGCACACCTTTGTAAATATAAAGGACAACATATTCGACGTTGGTTTTTGTAAGTTTGACTCACAGAATCGGTCAAAAGTTTGGCAGAAAAATTCTGATCGGGCCCTTACCCGTCCAGAAAGGTTATACCGAAACATGGTGGAGGTTAAAAAAAAGACAATCGCTGGTTTGTTTATTTTATAATATTATATATTATAATTTTATAATATACATCCCGCACGCGGGACAGGCGACAATCGACATTGGAATCGATTCAATCGAGACGTTACTCGAGATCAAGATTGCGCCCAGTGCAGCATAGATGTTCAGTTTCTGTTTCCTCGACGAGCAGTCGCTACTCGAATAAAACAACCAAGAGCACAGCGACAAAAAATTTTAATATCGAGATTGGAAATGAAGCTGCCATGACCACTACGATTGTTACAGATACAGGAAACGACGTTCAAAGATAAAATTGGGAAAGCTGACGGACTCTTCAATAGATATAGTAAATTTACGAGATGTTTCATAAGAGATTTTGGGAGATTCGTAGGGACATTAGGCTCGTATTGCCCAGTTATCGGATATTGTCGTGTATATATGAAATTATTCAAAAGGGATCTTTTGGTAGCCCTGGAATCAAATAATGGATATTACGAGGAAATCAGGCAAATACCCTGTGTTTCACGAGAGTATTTCCAGTGATGGAGAAATAACATATTGTCCGTCAATAACTCGATTAATGAACCTGCCTATGACTTTGAGGGTTTCTCAGATGCGTCTCGTAAGGGGTGGGGCACTTTCTTCGAAAGGTGCCGTTGTCACGGATATTGCAAAGAGGAGGAATTGACCTTACATATAAATCATTTGAAACTGTTAGCCGCTTTTTCGGTTTGAAGACCTGTACGCGAGACAAGAGACGTTGTGACGTATTAATGAGAATCGGTAATACGATGGCGATCGCGTATATAAATCTGAAAGGAGAAACGCGATTCGCGGAGCTCAGTTCCGTAGCCAGACAGATTTGGCGGTGGTGTGAAAAACGCGATACATGAGCGGATGAAGAGTCACGAAAGTTATAAACAGAAACAGAATTCGAGCTAGCAGATTATGTCTTTAAAAATACTATAAAGGTCTACGATCGACCGGATCTCGATTTATTTGCCAGCAGGTCAAATGCGAAGTGTAATAGATATTTTTCGCGGCTGAGAGATCCTGAGTCGTTTGCAATTGACACTTTTACACTAGAATGGAGACGATAGTCTTTCTATGCGTTTCCGCCCTTTGCAATTATCTTGAAAGTATTAACCCTTTGTGGTCGAGCGGTGCCTCTCAGGCACCACTGCATGTGATGCGGCAACTCGAGCGGTGCCTCTCAGGCACCAACCGAATCCATGCGGTAAATTGAGCGGTAACGGTGTTTATTTCTGTTTGGCCTAACAAATATCGCTTGACAAGTCTACTTGGCATTTTGTAGATCATTTTATGAGGTGTCTACATAGCTATAAAGATGTCTTATCTTAAAAATACTTGCGACCGCGGGTTGGACTCTGCCTTCAACATTAGTTCGAACCCAACCTTCTTGGCAATCGCAATATTTCTTTCAAAGTTACTGAGCCCAACAAGTATGAAACACGACGAAGAAATTACTTCTAGTGAAGATAAGTTCAATTTTCCGGCAATAATGAACAAAATTACATCACTACTACTCTATCGACGTTAGAGGTGTAAGAAGACAAAAATCCGAATAATCGATAGTGAATCTGAAAGCCAAAGTGATTGTACAGAAGAGACTGAACCTTCAGAATGGTCAGTGTGCACAGAATCCGAAGAAAGATTTTGTCAAATATTTTGGAGACTTCACATCAAGACAATACCCTCACAAAATACAAGCCGACGAGAGCGGCTGATTACTCTCGAGTTGCTGGTTCGCCCGAGAGAAAAGCGCGTCGAGCGCAAAGGGTTCAGAAAGATCGCACATGGGGAAGCAACCGGGATTCTCTAAGGAGGCATCTTACGTTGGCTGCAGAGAAACTATCCGCAAAAGCTTTTTATTAAGGTACGTACCATCGGAGTACATAGATATTCTAATAGCGTCATTATCCGATGATTCGATTCCTCAATATGACCGTGGATTAAGAAGATGGTGGAATTTTTGCTCAGAATGGAATGTTGATCCTTTTACGAGTTCCGCGTTCGACGTTCTTTTGTTTCTTACGGCAGAATTGAAAAGAAACGCTTGTTACAGTACGTTAAATTGTTATAGATGAGCGACCTCTATACTCCTCGGCGAAAAATTTGGACTGAATGATAATATTTAAAGATTTTTTAAGGGTGTAGCAAAACTAAGGCGAATGCGTCCTCGTCACAATTCGACGTGGGATCCGAAAATGGTTCTGAGGCATATTTCACACTGACATCAAAATAAACAACTGTTCTTGAAAACGTTATCCTTAAAATTGGTAACAATTTTAGCACTCGCAACAGGGCATCGTATACAAACGTTAGCTTTAATAGATATTAGAAATATTTGTAAAGTATCCGAAAATGTTATTGAAATTAAGATTCCGAATAGGAAAAAGACTTCGGGATTAGACAGGAAGCAACCTGTTTTAAAGCTGTCCGCCTTTGTAAATGATAGGCCTATACGTTCATTATCTACATTAGAAACATATCTAAACAGAACTAAGAGTTTACGTGCCTCAGTAAATAAATTGTTTATTTCTTTCAAAAGGCCACATAAAGCAGTTACCACACAGATATTAAGTTGGTGGAGCAAGATGGCCTTGTTTAAAGGTGGTATACATATAAATATTTTTACGACATATACTATGCGACACGTAGCAACATTGGCAGCAAAGCGTAACAGCGTATCGATAGATGTTTTACTTGCGGCAGCAAGTTGGACCAAACAGTCAGAGACATTTGCTAAGTATTACCTATAACAGAAATGTTGTAGCTAACGAAGCTGAGTTCGCTCACAGTATCTTAGATTTATAAGGGTTTATAAGAATAGTTCGCTACGACGTAAAAATCTATTTACATAAGTAGAATAAGAATAGATTTCCTTTTTTGTTCAAAGAAAGGAAAAAGAAGGTGTAATTCATAAACACGTACATCGTCGAATAATTATAATTGACAGAATATTATGAAATTGAAAATAATATTGACAAATAATTATATTTTACTTAGGATTACGCACGACCATATGACACTCCGTGAGATGCCAGTACAGTTTGGTTCCTCTTCCACCGCAGCCTTGTGTATGTGGCGGCATCGCCACTGCTCCGTGCATGCTGGGTAATCATCGTTCAGATTGTGTGACTGGTTCTACAGGCCCGCACTCGGCGCTCTTGTGGTTCGCTTTCCGAGGATTAATATTATATGTTAAAGTAATAAAATGATTAACGAATGGAAATATAACAATTGATATTATTAATAAAATATAGATATTGCAATTATAGCCATACAACAATATTACATTTCACATGCTAAACCTGGTAATGGCAAATGTAACATGGTAGAAGTAGTTGCAAAAAATCAAGAAGAGAAAGAAAGTTCATCGTAAGAGTAGCGGAAGAATATAAGAACAGTCGTATTAGGTTTTAATATAACGGATAAATTGAGAGAAAGGATTGAAAAATAGTCAGGAATATCCCTTCGTTAGTAATACTGTGAAGATCGTTTCCTCTTTCGACTAATAACCGCCCAAACACCTGAATGTATTTTGCAAGTAAGAAGAATAGTAGAAACTGGAAGTTGTCGGTGTACAATTTTACTTGTTTGAAAGAATGCTATAGTTGGAAATTTACATGTAACACAGATTAACCACTTACATAACCTCACATTTACGAGGGCAGTCCGATAAGTACTTAGCCTCACCGCCTAATGGCGCCAATATCGTACAAAAAAATTACTACCGTGTAGTACATTCTCGTAGACGACTACTGTCAAAATTTCAGCCATATTGGATTTGTAGTTTTGTTTTGATCGCGTGTGAAAGTCGGCGTGTCCACGGATTTTGCAAGAATGGAAAAAGAGCAATATCGGTCGGTGATTCGATTCTTGTTTTTGGAAGGGAAATCGCGCAGCGAAATCAAAGAGCGCTTGGATGCTGTGTACGGTGACTCTTCTCCTTCAATGGCGACCGTCAAAAATTGGTTTAACGAGTTTCAACGTGGTCGCACTTCAGTTTTTGATGAGCCACGCCCAGGTGCCCCAAAAACAGCAACCACGGAGGATAACGTGACAAAAGTCCACGATCTCGTATTGGCAAACCGCCGACTGAAGGTACGCGAGATAGCTAAGACAGTACGCATTTCAAAAGACCGCGTGAGTTATATTCTGTATGAAATATTGGGCATGGGAAAGCTTTCTGCTCGATGGGTGCCGCGTTTGCTTACTCCGGATGACAAGCGCATCCGTGAGACCACTTCAGAGCAGTGTTTGACACAGTTTAAGCGCAATCCGAAAGAGTTGCTACGTCGTTTTGTGACTGTCGACGAAACGTGGATCCACTGGTACACACCAGAGACCAAGGAACAGTCGAAACAGTGGACTGCGCCCGGCGAATGTGCTCCGAAGAAGGCGAAAACTGTCCTATCGGCCGGAAAGGTGATGGCCACCGTTTTCTGGGATTCACAAGGTGTGATCTACATAGACTACCTGGAAAAGGGCAAAACAGTCACAGGGCTGTACCATGCCGAATTATTGAGCCGATTCGACGCTGAATTAAGGAAAAAACGGCCCCATTTGGCGAAGAAAAAATTGCTCTTTCACCACGATAACGCACCGGCTCACACCTCTGCCCAAGCTACAGCCAAATTCGTTGAATTAGGCTACGAACAGCTGCCCCATTCACCGTATTCTCCAGATTTGGCCCCGTGTGGCTTCTTTTTCTTCCCAAACTTGAAAAAGTCACTCGCTGGGCAGAAATTTGAGTCGAATGAGGAGGTTATCGCTGCCACGGAGGCCTACTTTGCAGATCTCCAGAAAACGTATTTTTCAGACGGGTTGAAGAAGTTGGAACATCGCTGGATCAAGTGTATCGAGTTAAAAGGAGACTATATTGAAAAATAAATCGTCAATTTTCCAAAATGTTCGTTTTTCTTTTGTAGGCTAAGTACTTATCGGACTGCCCTCGTATTTCAGTCATTGAAAGAAATCTAAATAAAGGATGGGTTGCATCTATAGAATGATTGATGGGACTATTTCCGAAAATTACAATTTCTTCTCCGCCCACAATATGAATTATTTTTCTTACAGGAGAATCCTGATCATGAAGCAAATATAAAATATAAATCACAAATATATGTGGAAATTTAGTGACTATAATTAGATGTTTATTTAATATGGAATGAACAAGAATTTGATAGAATAAAACCACCAGTGAATTTCTGTTTCGCGTGTGTCGAATTCTTTTCCCTGTGCTTTTTCCCCTTGATGGTCTCCTTGCGACTGACTCTCAAGCTAAGATCTCGCTCTTTCCTTCTCATAAACAAATGAAACGCGGATCACATTATCGATCGTTCATCTTATTTTCATCCCTATCAACCAACTTATTCCACAATCTTCCATACGCGTCTTTAATGTAAATTTCCATAAACAAATGCCTATTGAGTTAATTATTGATCGCACATGCATACACACACACTTGACCGCGTGTCGGCAATCTATATCGCGATACTACATATATATATTAGGTGTACAACTTTGCTTCCGCCGTTTTTTTCCGAAATTCGAGGCTTTATTGTAAAAAACTGGTTATACGTTTATGATTCAAAGTATTGTCCATCGCTGGCCACTACTTTCTCCCATCTTTCGGGCAGCGTACGAATTCCGCGTTGAAAAAACTGGTCATCTTTTGAAGCGATCCACGAATCGATCCAATTTTTTACTTCTTCATAAGACCGGAAGTGCTGGTCAGCCAGGCCGTGTGCCATTGATCGAAACAAGTGATAGTCCGAGGGAGCAACGTCTGGAGAATACGGCGGGTGGGGTAGGACTTCCCATTTCAACGTTTCCAAGTATGTCTTGACCACTTTCGCAACATGGGGTCGAGCATTGTCGTGCTGTAAAATCACTTTATCATGTCTCTCGTTGTATTGCGGCCGTTTGTCTTTTAATGCTCGGCTCAAACGCATTAATTGCGTTCGATAACGATCGCCTGTGATTGTTTCAGTCGGTTTTAACAACTCATAATGCACTACGCCGAGATGGTCCCACCAAATACAGAGCATGACCTTGGAACCGTGAATATTCGGTTTGGCCGTCGACGTGGAAGCATGGCCGGGATATCCCCATGATTTTCTGCGCTTGGGATTATCGTAATGAACCCATTTTTCGTCCCCAGTCACAATGCGATGCAGAAATCCTTTCCGTCTTTGCCTTGCAAGCAGCTGTTCACAAGCAAACAAACGCCGTTCAACACCTCTCGGCTTCAACTCGTACGGCACCCAATTTCCTTGTTTCTGAATCATTCCCATGATTTTCAGGCGTTTTGAAATGGCTTGTTGCGTCACTCCCAATGATACTGCCAATTCTTGTTGCGTTTGACACGAGTCTTGATCAAGTAATGCCTCCAATTCTGCATCTTCGAAAACCTTCTCTCTTCCACCGCCTTGCCGGTCTTCGACGTCAAAATCACCGTTCTTGAAGCGTTGAAACCACTCTCGGCACGTTCTTTCACTAATAGCGGCCTCACCATAGGTATTTGAGAGCATTCGATGAGCCTCAGCCGCAGATTTCTTCATATTAAAGCAGAAAATTAAAACCTCCCGCAAATGACGAGAATTTGGCTCGTAAGCTGACATGTTTAATCGAGAATGACTTTATGATGCAGACACAAATCGACTAATATTTCGATGGCGTTATGTTTACAAATGCCTAAGCTTATTGTATGACATCTACGATCTATTTATTTCGACTACCACTTACCGCTACAGCCATCTATTGCAAAACGGCGGAAGCAAAGTTGTACACCTAATATATATATATGTACATATATGATTGGCAGAATAAAATGGTTTATTTAAATTAGCCACAATATAGGTGTCATAATTTTATTAATACAGTCTACTACAAATTTGGAAATGTTGTAATGCTAATACTAAATTGTTATTAAAGAATAATGTGTATACTAATATTAAGGAATAAGAGAAGTCGCTTTCTAGAAGGCAAAAAATTCCTCTATACCAAATCCCGCTAATGATACATTTTCCGGTAGCTCATAAAAAAGGAAAATGTGCGCCAATTTCAAACCTTGTATCTCATCTGCCGGGGTACAAAATGGCAAAGGGAACTAAAATTACGTTATTGGAGAGTTTTCCTACGATATTGCACATAAAAATGAGAAATATCACGAATATTGTAGTATGAATTTATTACTAATGAATTAATTACTAGTGTTTGTAACTCGCGGCCGTCCTCAGGCTCAGCACGTCGACGTCCTCGCCGCGGTGGCCAGCCTTCCCTCCGGCGGCCGGTTACTGTACAGGGCAGTGGTCGTACGTCGGAACGGGATCGGCTGATTGGCGTGACTGAGGCGGCGGCGTGTTACGAGGACCTGGAGAAAGTCGCCACCCTGGTGACGGCTTTCTTCGGGGTGCCTCGGGGTCAGAGGGGGGCTGCGAGGAGTGGCCCGGAAAGCCGGGGCCGTGGCGGACAACGGCGGCGGAGCGGAGCCGGTCCGACGGTGCGCGGCTCGGCGGCGACTCCCGGTCGCAACGGTGTCAACAACATCGACACTAGCAACAGTATTCTGTACAGAGACGGTGGTTCGACCAACAGACCTCCGGCAACTCGAGATCAGGTGGAAAAAGCCACTCGGCTTCAACGCTTGTTCCGCACCAACCGGCAGCGTGCAGTCCAGGAGGTGCTTCGCGGTCCCCCCCAACACTGTAAAGTGTCTGGGGATCGGATTGCGGCGTACTTCCGGGACATGTACGCACAACCGGGGACGAGCGGTGCAAGCGGCACTCCATCTGCGTTCGAAGCTCCAGACAGGGAGAGCAGTGACGCTTTGATTCGGCCTTTCTCAGCGAGTGAGGTAGAGCGAAGGCTCCGGCGGACATCAAAATCCGCGCCTGGACCCGACGGTCTATCTTACGATGACCTAAGGAAGGGCGACCCAGGGTGCCACTTGCTCGCCGCGTTGTTCAACGCTTGTATGCGACTGGAGTTTATCCCGAGTTGCTGGAAGGAGTCGACCACCGTCCTGGTCTATAAAAAAGGCGACCGGGAGGACCTGGCGGCCGTTGGCACTAGGTGACACGACGCCAAAATTGTTCGCTACGGTCTTGGCGGACCGGCTGCTCAGCTGGTCCATCGCAAACAAAAGGCTGAGCGACGCCCAGAAGGGCTTCCTGCCGTGCGAGGGATGCTACGAGCATAACTTCGTGCTGCAGGAGGTCCTTCACGACGCTCGCAGGGGGGGCCGCGAGGCGGTGGTGGCGTGGCTGGATCTGTCAAACGCGTTTGGCTCGATCCCCCACGCCACTATCCGCAACGCTCTAGTGGAGGCGGGTGTACCGATCCCCATACAAAATATCTTCTCTTCAATGTACACCGATACCTCTACGCGGGTCCGCACCTCCGACGGCCTGACGGACCCAATTCCGATTAAGGCCGGGGTTAAGCAGGGATGCCCGATGAGCCCGGTAGCGTTTAACCTGGCCCTGGACTCGGTTCTTAGAGCCGCTTTGGAATCCGGGGCCGGTTATTCGCTGCGGGGACATCGGGTATCCATCCTGGCGTATGCTGACGATCTCGCTCTGGTGTCCGACTCCACCGAGGGGATGAAAACCCTGTTAGAGCGAGTGGAGGCTGCGGCGGGTGGGATTGGACGTCGGTTCAACCCCTTGACGCGTGCAACACTGCATTGCAAGGGCACCTTCGGGGGGATTCCCACCCGCTTCACCCTCCAGGGGCAGGCCCTGAGGGCTCTGCTGGACGGCGAGCCTTATGAGCACCTCGGGGTGCCCACCGGCTCGCGCGTGAACGCCACCCCATACGCACAAATCAGCGATCTGATCAACGACCTCCGCGCCGTTGATTCCTCGCTCCTCACACCCTGGCAGAAGGCCGAAGCGGTGGCAGCATTTATGCTGCCCCGTTTCGACTTCTTGCTAAGGGGAGCACGCGTAGGGAAGGTCGCCCTCAAAGAAGCTGACACCGCGGTTCGACGAATGGCTAAGTCCTGGATGAACCTGCCGCAGCGTGGCAGCGCGGAGCTAGTTTACCTCCCCCCCAGCAGGGGCGGATGTGGACTACTCCCGCTGGCGGACCTTGCCGACGTCCTCACCATCGCTCATACGTTCCGTCTTTTGACGGCGGATGACGCGGTGGTGAGGGGGTTGGCCTGGTCCTCGCTGCGTGCAGCGGCATCCAGGAAGCTCGGCCGAGCCGCAGGAGATGCTGACCTGGCGGAATACCTCTCTGGCTCGCTGGAGGGGGATTTCGCCAGGGATGGGGGCGACCCTCCCTCGCAGTGGTCGAGGGCGAGGAACGCGACGCGGAGGTCTCGCGAAAAATTCGGCGTGGAGTGGCGATTCTCGGACGCGAGAAACGAGCTGGTGGTCACCGCGAGGAGCTCACGCGGCCGCACAACGATCATCGGCCCTGACGCCCGCAAACAGGTGATCCGCCGCATGCGGGCTGCAGTGGTAGAATATTACCACGAGAGACTGATCACAAAACCGGATCAGGGGAAGGTTTTCCAAGTGTCGTCGCGCTCGAATGTGTCAAACCACTTCGTGCGCGGCGGCAGCTTCACCCGCTTCGCTGATTGGCGCTTCGTCCACCGAGCACGCCTGGACGTCCTCCCTCTTAATGGGGCGAGGCGCTGGGGTGCAGGTGACAAGCGTTGCCGGCGATGCGGGGAGAGGTCGGAAACCCCATGTGATCTGCCACTGCGGCCCGCATGCGGCGGCGATCCAGCGGCGTCACGACGATGTCGTGGCGAGGGTCGCGAAGGCTTGTCGTCTACCGGGGACTCTCAGGGTCAATATGCACGTCGAGGGCGTAGACGGCGATCTCGGGCGACTCCGACCGGACATTGTTGTCCGGGACGAGGTTAGCCGGGCCGTCACCATTGTGGACGTGACCGTGCCCTTTGAAAATAACTATTTAGCGTTCGAGGAGGCCAGGTGGCGGAAGATCCAAAAATATGCGCCCCTGGCCGACCTCCTGCACGGTCGCGGCTACAGGGTGGCGGTCGCAGCGATCGTCGTCGGCGCCCTCGGCTCGTGGGACCCGGCCAATAAGGCGACGCTGAAACTTCTAAAAATTTCGAACAACTATGCTATCCTAATGCGTCGCCTTATTGTGTCGGAGTCCATCCGGTGGAGTCGCGACATATACGTCGAGCACGTCTCCGGCGTTAGACAATATGCCCCAATATCAAACTTGCCGGAACGGAGCTTCTTGAGATATAAAGAGCGAGCCCCCCCTCTCCCTTGACTGCGGCGGTGTTAATATGTAAGTTTTCCTTTAAATCCAACAGCGAGCGCGATGACAGTAATACATTCTATCTTTCTCTTTATTCTTATTTCCTCTCCTCTTCTTTAAATTACTATTTGCCCTAATCTATTTCCCTTTCTACTCTTCCACTATATCTATCTCTATCTCGCTCTACTCCTGCTCCTATTCTTCCTGCTCTCCTGCTCCTTATCTATCTCTATCCCTCTCCATTCTCGCTTCTATTCATATTGATCCTCTATTTCTTATTCCACCTTCCCTAGAGCCTTCCCTGACCCTTCCCCCTTCTCCTCTGACGTTTGGTGTCGGCTCGCGGCATCGCTGGGGCCGATAATGGCTCTCCCAGCGATCTTATATGTACTAGGAAAAATAAATAAAGAAATAAATCTATTAATCTTCGGACCTGGGGCCATTATCGGCCCCAGCCTCAATGTATAGTCAATTTAAATCCGGCGTATTCTACCGCCATACGTGAAGCCGCGGCTGGCGTGCGCCATCCGTCGGCGCACTGCCAGCCCGGCCAAAAGGCGCTACATTTAAATATAGTTAGCACGGCGTAAAAGCCGACTTTGTATAAACTTGCCCCTGGGAAACAATTGTAACCCAGGGGACAATTGTTTGTTAAAATAAACGCCTTTTATGAATTTATTACTAATGAATTAATTACTAGTGTTTGTAAGGATGCCTATAGACGAATCGAGATCTTTCTGTCGTTTGCACAGAAAGTTGATAAAGTCGTCAATGTACGAAAAGGTACAATTAAACGATCAAACGAACTTACATGAAGTGAAGTTCGATCGTATTTATATGGAACGCCTTGTTCAAAGAGATTATGCAATGTAGTACCTTCAGTTCCACGCTAGATGCCACAACGTTTAGAGTTTAAAAATTCCGCCACCAGCCGTCCCCTATGTCTGATTTGCGTGCTTCATTCTTTAGAGTAAGAACTAATTGTGAGGGGTGGACGGGTGTGAAATATAATTAACACGTTGGCTGCCGTGGGGGTCACCGGTGACCGGCGCAAGAGATTTGACTGAAGATCAAAAATATTCGCAATGGGTAGTAATAATTATTTTATAAATGCAGTTATTGTTAGAGTAGTGATGCGATTCTTTGGTCTCCAATACGTGCACATTATTTACATTTTGCATAATTTAGTCAAACGCTGTAGTATTTCATAGCATCGCCGTTCTAATACGGCAAAATACGCATGGCAGTCAACGTGTTAACTGGGTAAAGTGATTCACTCTTAGAAAACCGACTTTATTATTCGTGCTCTGGCAAAAGACTGTCGAACCTCGTCGGGCCACGCATCGTCAAAGACGATGCGCCTTACCCCCACCACGCGCCCCATGCGTCACCCGACGGTGGGCCCGTCGATGCGACGTTCTCATCTTACAATTCGGCCGTCCTGATTAATATCCGACCTCGGATCATATAATAATAATCAACTTGTCACAATGTTTCTTAACGTAGCTCATCCTAAATATTATTCTAGACGCTAGTCTTGCCATCACGCCAGAGTCTTATATTGCAGGCTTCCCATACTCCAGTGTACGGCTTTTGAGTTGCCTGGAAATTTTCGATGTCTCGCAGGATGTACCGATCATGGCGCAATGCTTTGACTATCTCGTACGGTCCTTTGAACAGGGGAATTAACTTTTTAGGAGCGCCTGGCGTACTGTCGAAGTTCCGAATTACTACATAGTCGCCTGTTTTATATTCTATAGGTTTTTTCCTCTTTTTATCAAAATGCGCTTTGCTATATTGTTGTGCCTTTTCTGTCTTTTCTTTTACAGCTGCCCTAATCTTTTCGAGATCCCTATCCTCGGTTTCCTTCCCGTGATCTAAATATTCGGCGATGGTATCTATTACCACTCCGCGTTGTCTTGTCCCAAAAAGCAGCATACTGGGTGTTTGACCAGTGGTTTTGTGAACTGAATTGTTCATCGCGAACTCTACGTCTGCCAGGACCTTGTACCAGTACTTGCCGTTTGCGTTATCTGACAGCTTCGCTAGCATCGGACCAAGCACCCTATTCGACCTCTCTACCTGACCATTCGCTTTCGGAGATCCAGTGGCGATTTTTACGTGATTGATGTTTCGCTCCCTGAGAAACGCCGCGAATTCCTCGGACGCAAAGCTACTTCCTCGATCTGACACCACAGTGACTGGCCTACTGTAATTTTGGAAGTGTTGTGTCAGACAATGTACGACCTCATGAGTTGCTGTAGTTTTCGTCGCATACAACTTAACGAACTTTGTGAATGAATCGATGACGCTCCGTCGAAGTCGCTCAGAAGGTCGCGTGTAGAGCCTATGCTGATCGGCCCTTGGACACTTAGCGCTGACCCCGTCGATCTTGGCGTCTGACGCAGTAATTCGCACTCCCTCTTGGCCAGTTCCAGCTCTCGTCGCATTAGGTCATTTTCCCTCCGCAGGAACAGGGTTTCCATCTCGTCGAAACTCGCTGCCCGCGGATTCAGGCTGGATTCTATTTGACGAGGCGGTTCGGATGGCTCTTTGGCGACGTCCTCGGCAGCTTGGCTGGTGTTCTGAGCTGCCTCCGTTGGCGTCACCTCTACTTCGCGTACCCAGGATCCTTCTGGATCGTTTGTGTTCAGACGTTTGAGGAGTTCGGAGTTTGTTCCTGAAGTCGACAGTTTTAACTTCCTCAAGACATTTTTCAGATCTGTTACCGAGTACTGGTTCTGATCCATGTTGGCCACGTGGATGTTACAGACGAACTGTTATTGCACAAAACGGTGTACACGGCACTCACGGGTTCGTAAGAGTCAATGCCACACGCGCAGAGCGATGTACTGATTCGGTTCTAATGCGCTCGTCACCCGTGCACTCAACGATCACTAAGTTCCGTCCGCGACGCCGTTAAACGACACACGACCAGCCGGAAGATTAATCCGAGAATTCAGAACGGCGCACAAAGCGTGAACTCTTTAACCTTCGGTCTGCACTACGGGCATTCGCGAGTATTATCCCACTTCTGATATTTGTGAGGGGTGGACGGGTGTGAAATATAATTAACTGGGTAAAGTGATTCACTCTTAGAAAACCGACTTTATTATTCGTGCTCTGGCAAAAGACTGTCGAACCTCGTCGGGCCGCGCATCGTCAAAGACGATGCGCCTTATCCCCACCACGCGCCCCATGCGTCACCCGACGGTGGGCCCGTCGATGCGACGTTCTCATCTTACATAATGTAACATTTGTCTTTACTGTTTTCACTTTTTGCAATCAAATAATTCAGGGAAGGGTAAAATTACAAATTTTGGGTGGTAGATAATCTTTTTGAACGAGGCGTTTCATATAATTACGATCGAACTTCACTTCAGGTAAGTTCCTTTGATCGTTTAATTACATTTCTCGCCTCGTTCTTCGAGATTATACAATGTACGAGGGCAGTCCGATAAGTACTTAGCCTCACCGCCTAATGGCGCCACTATCGTAGAAAAAAAATTACTATCGTGTAATACATTCTCGTAGACGATTACTGTCAAAATTTCAGCCATATTGGATTTGTAGTTTTGTTTTGATCGCGTCCGCGGATTATGCAAAAATGGGAAAAGAGCAATATCGGTCGGTGATTCGATTCTTGTTTTTGGAAGGGAAATCGCGCAGCGAAATCAAAGAGCGCTTGGATGCTGTGTACGGTGACTCTTCTCCTTCAATGGCGACCGTCAAAAATTGGTTTAACGAGTTTCAACGTGGTCGCATTTCAGTTGTTGATGAGCCACGCCCAGGTACCCCAAAAACAGCTACCACGGAGGATAGCATGACAAAAGTCCACGATCTCGTATTGGCAGACCGCCGACTGAAGGTGCGCGAGATAGCTGAGACAGTAGGCATTTCAAAAGACCGCGTGAGTTATATTCTGTATGAAATATTGGGCATGGGAAAGCTTTCTGCTCGATGGGTGCCGCGTTTGCTCACTCCGGATGACAAGCGCATCCGTGAGACCACTTCAGAGCAGTGTTTGACACAGTTTAAGCGCAATCCGAAAGAGTTGCTACGTCGTTTTGTGACTGTCGACGAAACGTGGATCCACTGGTACACACCAGAGACCAAGGGACAGTCGAAACAGTGGACTGCGCCCGGCGAATGTGCTCTGAAGAAGGCGAAGACTGTCCTACCGGCCGGAAAGGTGATGGCCACCGTGTTCTGGGATTCACAAGATGTGATCTACATAGTCTACCTGGAGAAAGGCAAAACAGTCACAGGGCTGTACTATGCCGAATTATTGAGCCGATTCGGCGCCGAATTAAGGAAAAAACGGCCCCATTTGGCGAAGAAAAAGGTGCTCTTTCACCACGATAACGCACCGGCTCACACCTCTGCCCAAGCTACAGCCAAATTCGTTGAATTAGGTTACGAACAGCTGCCCCATCCATCGTATTCTCTAGATTTGGCCCCGTGTGACTTCTTTTTGTTCCCAAACTTGAAAAAGTCACTCGCTGGGCAGAAATTTGAGTCGAATGAGGAGGTTATCGCCGCCACGGAGGCCTACTTTGCAGATCTCCAGAAAACGTATTTTTCAGACGGGTTGAAGAAGTTGGAGCATCGCTGGATCAAGTGTATCGAGTTAAAAGGAGACTATGTTGAAAAATAAATCGTCAATTTTCCAAAATTTTCGTTTTTCTTTTGTAGGCTAAGTACTTATCGGACTGCCCTCGTAGGTATTTAGAGTAATTACAAAGAACAGCCAGAAAAGATAGACACAAATTAATTACACCTTCTTTTTTTTTAAGTTCAGCCATTTACTAATAGTTTGGGAACTTACTGGTTTATGAGGTTTTTTAATTGCTGAAAACAACTTATCATGCCCATTTCTGAGCTCCTTTGTCATTTCTATATACTTTAAAACATACGTCGCTTCACAAAGTTTGGGTTTACTTGGAAAAGACGGAAGTAACAGCAAAGGCTGATCTTTTTCCGGAGCTGACGTCTTAATGAGCTCCGTAATATTTCTGTCCAAACCTTTTGGAGTCTTTCTTATTTAAGATAATTTTTTGCTAGCTAAAGTTTGTGCCGTATAAGCAGTACTCAGTGCTAGCAGCATCATGTTTCTTCTGTTACTTTCCTTAATGACACATTTTCTATGCCTTCCGACATATTTTCTAAATACCTTAGAACTGTAGTAACGTCCAATATCACAGAGTACTTTGGCTTAAGCGGTCTCAATCTGCATTAAATTTATTAGTAAAAAATTGTATAAGAACATCTGTTGTTGGGTTTGAAGGATCGAAATTCTTTATGTCACAGAAGTTCCACCAATATCGTAGAGCTTTTTTTTTTTTTGACGGAGGGGAAATCTTCTGTAAGACACCCCCGCACTTCCAAGGGAAAGTGCAGGGGTAGTGCCGGATTTTTACCGACTAAAACCCCACCGATGCCACTTCCCTACACCGATTTCTGATGGGCTTCGGGTTCTCCTAAGAATTTCACCGAAACCCATCCGGCGCCACGAGTCGAACTCGCACATTCCCAACGGAGTTCCGGAAGGGATCTCCGACAGACCACCCGGGGTATGCAACACACACATACTTACACCTTTATTTACAAAAATAAACGTCACACTCGTACAAACATTCTTACAATGTTACATACTAATACCCGGTAACTACCGACGAGTGGCCAGACATCTGCCCATCGCCATCGCTCGCTTGTGCACCTTATTGGTTGTACGAGCCCCTGCTCGTGCCAACGTGCACCATTCTACCCAGTCGCAGGCAGTGTCCGACGCCTGCCACCAGTGCGGCAGTCGGAAGGAGATGACTCTAATGAGGTTAGCAGCTCCACCGACTACAGCCGTAGTTATGTACCGCGCATTGAGGCGATCGGTGACCGGGGCACGTCTCCGGTTGGTCCGCTCGCAACCGGGTCGCCTATCGCGCTCCCGGTCCGCAGACTCCTTCTGGGACATAACGTCCTCGCACAGGGAGTTAAACGCTCGTCGGCACCCCCCGCTCTCGAGCAGCTTCGGTAAGATGCCCGAAAGCAAGAGGTCCCAGCCTACCGCGTCGACGAGGACTTGGCGTTCACGTGCCCACGCCGGGCACACCTCGAGCGTGTGCGCCGCCGTGTCCTCACTACCCACCCCGCAGTGCTGACAATTGGCGTTGCGTTCCCTCCTTATCCTCCACAGATAAACACCGAAACAACCATGTCCGGTGAGAATCTGCGTGGCGCGAAACCCCGGCGAGATGAGACAGCTCCGGCTGAACCACTCCTGTGGGTTCCGCAGGAGCTCCTCGGTGAGTTCGCGACACCGGCCTAATCGCCGCTCACTCGCGTACACGCGGTCGCTCACTCTCCGGCGCCATCGAGCTATCGAGCGACACCTCGCAGCCCTCCGAACGGCACCGGTGAGGATCACCGCCGGATCCTGACCGCGCTCGCGCATTCCCGCACGGTGATCGTAGATCTCCGATTGTTCACGCGCAAGCAGGTCGACAGGCACGATGCCTGCCAGGGCTCTCGCCGCCTCGAGGGAGACGGTTCTGTACCCTCGGATCACACGGATAGCCATCTGCCGCTGGACCGATTCCAGCGCCACACGACTACCCCGCGACAGATCGTCCGCCCATACCGGCGCACCGTAAAGCATCATCGAGTGCATGACGCCCGTGTACAGGCGGCGAACCGCCGCGTTTGGCCCCGCGCAGTTTGGCAGCAGCCTTGCCAAAGCTGCAGCCGTACCCTTAAACCTTTTCAGGTTTTCTTGGAAGTGTCGGTCGAACTTCCATCTGGAATCGAGTCTGAGGCCCAGGTACTTATAGCCCTTGGTCCCAACCTCGATCGATACGCCCCCGCCGATCGATAGCGTGGTGCTCGGAGGTCCGGAGCCCCGAAGCCTGTGGGGATGAAACCACATAGCCTGGGTCTTCTCCGGAGATATCCGTAGGCCCAGCGCCTCGATCTCACCGACAATAGAGGTCACCGCCCGTTCCGCTCGGTCGGTGGCCCTTCTCCAGGAGTTCCCCCCGGCGAGGACGAGTGTGTCGTCTGCGTAACACACGACACTCACCCCTGGAGGGCGCGCCGCGCGCAATACCGCGTCGAAACCGATGTCCCATAGAAGCGGTCCGAGGACCGACCCCTGCGGGACCCCCCTGAATAACGTAGAGCTGATTTATATTGAGCCATTGTTGAATAGTTTTAGGTGGTCTGTTTGAGGATGTTGTTGCAACCATGGTTGATTCGGCCACTCTGGCACAAGCAGAATACCCGACGCTTTATCTTGCTTAATTTTTGCTAAACATCTTAAGATGAGAGCAAATGGAGCAAATGCGTAGAAGTTTAAATCCGTCTATCTAACGTTGAATGCATCAATTTTAGATGCAACGGGTTCTTGAAGCCAAGAAATATACTTTTTGCATTTTGCAATATCCATTGAGGCAAATAAATCGATGTAGGATTTACCGAATTTCTTAATTGTTAGTCTGTATATTGAATTATATAATTCCCATTTAGAATAATCTTTTTTCAATCTTGATAGTTTATCGGCCATAACATTTTTAGTAGACGCAATATATGAGGCTACTAGAAATATATTTTCTCGTTATGCCCATTGCCAAATTTGTTTTGACAGTAAATTGAACTTCTCATGTTTAACTCCTCCTATTTTGTTGATGTACGAAATTGCTGTTATATTATCTGTTCTAAGTAATAGTTCACAATCAGATAGATACGATGATAATTTCATTAAGGTTAGCTTTACAGTTAACAATTCCAAATAGTTTATATGCTATTTTTTATCCCCATCACTCCAAAAACCGAAAGTATTTTATCGCCCGCTGTGGCTCCCCAACTAGACCTAGATGCGTCTGTAAAAATTATTCTTACAAACTTATGTGATCTTATAGGTTTTACTGCTTCTTTAATTTTTCTGCTCTACCAAAGCAAATCTTCGTTTAAGGAATCTGATAAAAACCTTGTTTTATCATAATTATAATCATTAATAATTACTGCAAACAGCTTTTCTTTTTCAAACACTTTTGTATAAAGCTAGCCATACTCTATAGCCGGACAAGCCACTATCAGTTTACCAATCATTTGAGTAAATTCTGTGATTATGCATGAACATTTTTTCAGCAAAGAATTAATAAAAGATAATAAACTAAGTCTTTTACTATCCCTAAAGTTCTCATAACTGGTTTCATTAGTTTTGTAAAAAACGAACGGAGCTACTGATAGCGCAAGCGGCATGCATATAAATTAGTATAACTTTCCCAACAATTCAAATCTTGAAGATTTCTTAGAATTTGTATTAATTCGAATTAATAGTTAAGGATCTTCTAAATCAATTGTACTCATATAATAATTTCGTGAAACCAATTTAATTACCGTTCTTAAATCTTCCATTTTAAAGTGAATAGTCCCTATAAATTTATTAACTGCCTTTAAATTTTAAATAAATCTGTATGACCCGTCCGTTTTGGGAACCAAAAAATAGCTTGATAAAATTTGACTCTGTTCAGGTAAACACTCTTCAATCGCAATTTCTTTAAAAAGGAATTAATTGCCTCACGATAATCTTCTGTACAATTAATAAAGTTAATTGGATCTCATTCAAACTCCCTTTCCTGTTCGATTCTGTTTCAAATTCGGTTCTATAGCCCTTAATGCAATTAAGGACAAATTTGTTCTTTGTAATATTTTGCCCACATTTCACATAATATTTGAATCGACCAGCGATACGTACATCTATTTCCGAATCGCTTGTTGTTCCGCATTCGAATGCGGAAATGTCGAAGACTTCTGACTCTGACCTGTTTGTTTTAAGAAACAACTTTGGTCTTTGTCGTCCGTACGTATTTAAATTTCCCGCCTGGTGGTTGAACGGACCATTTTCCCCAGGCTTTTGTAGTTTAACTTCTGCGTAGCTGTAGCTTTGAAACGATTTTTCCCTGCGATTCTTTTAAACCCTTGGTTAAATTATTTAGTCTTCATTTCCTTAATTTCTTCTGATAAAGCTTTACCGTATAAAAACTCATCTGTTTTACCCTCCTTTAATAAATCTTTAAGAGTTATTAATCCTGGCTCAATAAACTTCTTCCTAAAGACCGTTAAACTGTAAAAAGTTTCAGTCAAAATCTTTGCTGAATTGCAAAGAATTTGCAGTAATTCCCCTTGGTCAAGTCCTTCAGGATGGGGCTTTATTATCGTATTCATTGCTAAGCCCAGGGATGCTAGTGATAAACTAATCAATTCCTGTTTTTAAGTATATGTTTGTCTCTTTTAATACCTGATTCTCCAATCAACGTTACAATCTCCTTATTTAATTTTGGCGCTAACAATTCCTTGGGGCAAAATTGCATTGTCCAGCACAACCGCCTGCCTTTCAGACTTGGTTGGATCGTCACCCAGCTGAACATAAAAAGCAGGTTTCTTGGTTTTATGTTTTATCGTTCACCTGGTATAAGATGTTTTTGTGGTCTTTTCTGTTTCTTCATTTTCGGTGTCCATGTCCGATTCGCCAACGCTCGATAGCGCTTCGAATCTATTACTGCATGATATAGAATTTGTGGTTTCTCTTTGTTTGGTCCTTTTTTTTCGTATGTCGTCCTCCATGATGCTATCATTCCTGCGCCGTTTTATATGTTTAGTTATGATTTTGCTTAGGTTGTATTCATGTTCTTGTTCTTTAAATTGCAGGTTAGAGTCCCCGGAGGGGACGCTATGTTTTGCGTTAAAGTTATTTTTGTTAGGTATGTCTTGAGTTTCGAATATTGGAGTATTGGGTATTATTGTTATATGTTTTGTTCTTTTCACGCTTTATTTTTGCGTTTTACCTATTACTTGTGTTTTACTCTTTCGCTGTTAGCGCTCAGACGAAAATCGATGTTCACGTGGTCGCAGCCGGACGACAACGGTGATCGGGTGATCGGACGAGAACCGGTGTATTTCAGCACGTTTTCACCGTTGGCATGTGAACCAACTGTTTACTGCTCTTTTTTTTTTATTAATTCGCATAAAGGACATGCAATTCCAATCTATCATACCACTTTGTGTATGCGCCGATTGGACATGAATTCTAACCTGTCATTGAACATAAGAAGCAGAGTACTATATATATATATATATGCAGGGTGCGTCGCCAAAATCTGGACAAAATTCAATTTAAATTTCCCCTCGTTCTACACCACTTGGAGATGTCGCTGTTGGCAAAGAAATAATTTGAAACATGTAATAAACATTCATAACCTCGAAACTGTAACTATGTTAAATCTGTGTGCAGAGTATAATCGAAGAGCCGCAATTATCGAAAGTATTCGCGCTGGGCGCTCAGCGACAGAAATGATTCGATTCTTCGGTTACCCAAGATCGACTGTGTATGATGTTTTCGCGAGATATAACGAGTCTGAGAAGTCCAGCGAAGGTTTTGCAACACCGGCCAGGAAAAGTCACTCGAAGGAGCGCGTTTTTAGGACGACCGAAATCATTCAACGGGCTCCGGAGCTCATTTTTCAGGATCCAGGGCAGTCGATCCGAAAATTGTGGTCGATTTAGGGTGTAAGCGAAAAAACTATGCGTCGAATCGTCGAGGAGGACCTCCGCTACAAGTCTTATGCGTTAAAAGTGAGACAGATGCTTTCCGAAGCTGCCAGGACAAAGCGAGTTGAATGCTGTAACCTGCTTTTCTGCCTCCCAACAGCCCAGATTTAAATCCTTTCGACTATTATGTATGCAGCGTGATTGAAAGGGTCACCAACAAGTCCAGACATCCCAACGTCTCATCATTAAGAGCCGCTATTGAAGTGGCATACGCCGATATGAACCGAGGCTTGTTAAAACGGGCCTGCGACAGATTTAGACCGAGAATGGAGGCGGTCATTAAAGCAGAGGGGGGTTATATTGAGTGAATGTTTTCTTTATGGCCCAACAAACAATACAGTAACAAAAAAATTTTTACTTTTCTATTATTGCAATAAAAATTATGTTCCAAGAAAATGTTACTGCCAATGCGTGACTGTTTCCTTATCCATTTTTGTCAGGAATGAATGTATTAGAACAGAGTGTACATCCAGATGTCCGCGTCTATGTAATTTGCGAAAGTGTGCTTCAGTCCTGTTTAAGAAAGAACGAGTTGCAATTTGAGTGGCTCGGGAGGATGAGGGCAGATCGAAAAGAGCCTTTAAATGATTTAAAATAATCAATACTGGTTTATTGTAAGCCACCCCTAATAAATGACTAACCAATCGAATAATTAGCGTTAGAAATCGATAATGATAGAATAATTTTGATCGGTTCACCACGTAGGCACGATCTTAAGTATATTAAGTACAATATCTTAAGTAGAATGAATACTGTTGGGTGATGTGGTCGAGTGCGTACTGCCTTCGTGGTGGCTAAAGGTGTATTGCTTCATCTTAACGTAGAGTGAGTTTTTTCCCGTTTTCTCCAGCCGCTGAACTCTCGTATGTGTATATGTATATGTATATATGTATATTGGGCTTCCCATATTGTGGCCTTCGATATTGGTTGGAGGTGAAATGGCGCATCCCAGGTTGGTTGGTACTGGGTACTTCTTTCCCTTGGTTGCAGATGAGGTACACAAGCCACGACACGCGTCATAAATTACGTGGGTGCTCATTCTCAGCCACATGGGTAGTTTCATTTTTCATTGCAGTGTCTATGGGAACTCTTGAAGAGCCAGATAATGACAGTGTACCGCCAAGGACAATTCAATATGCACGGCGTTTTGTTTTCTTGCAATGCAAAAAGAGGAATTGATAAAAATTAATGTAACCGATACTAACGCCAATGTCATCCAATACATGAACCTTGATAGCGCGAGTGGAAGCTTCTGAACTATTTTCCGAGATTGGTTTCCTATATCTGCCAGCTAGATGTATGATTGTGCACATTTAGGAAACTTTCTTCCGACCATGTTGGAACATTCACTTTTGCACACACTGTGGCGAATTTTGTGGGCACTAAATATATGCGTTGGGTCTGCACTCGAAAGTAACTACCACCAGTCGCCAAGTACGTCACGGACATTTTGTTTCCCGCCTGTGTTCACTCACATTGTCGCCACACATCACATTCTATAGTACGCATCAAGCATCTGCCGTACAGAAGTAAAAATATCAATTGGTTTGTGCCGAATCCGTTTCCATTCTTTAGTGTGTCCGATTGATAGTCCAACTGTCGATATGGTTGACGGAATATCGTGTACCACGGATCATTACAACCAGCCGAAGTTAAACGTGTTTTCTATCGCAAGCCTTATAGCGGCATAACAGTTCTTGGTACGGTTGGTCTTGGACGTAGATTCAAAAGCTGTGCCAAAAGATAAGTAGAGCATTCACCACGGCAGACCAAAAACTGTGTTTTCGGTGCCGCGTTTGTATTGTCAAGCGCTGCTTTAATAGACGGTAGAATTGTGTGATCCTGAGACTTCCTTCGGTTTTTGATGGAAGTTATTGCACCAAGATATTGGCCGCCTCAATAACTCCAGTCGAGCTGAATATTTTGAAATGCTTTAATAAATAAACTGCAAAAGAAGCCCTTTTCTGACGGGGTGGGGTTTTTTTTTTGTAACGACTGCAGCTTAGCAATTGGTCCATCAATGAACTGCCTGAAGAGAAGTTGTTAAGCAAACACTCAGAGCGGGAAAGCTATTAACACATTTGAAAAGTTGCTCGATCGCGCCGCCATTGGCAATCTTGAAGTAGAAATTATTAATACGTCGACTTTATATTTTTGACAATGTAAAGTCTGCTACCTTGCAATGTACACGTGAAACCGGGTCAGTTATTTATAAAGTACGCAGAAGAAAGTAAATTCTATGAATTGCTCAAAGCATTACACGTCCTGAGGAGTACGGATCGGAATGGAATAGAAAATTACATAATTTCAGCGTAACTAATAGAACATAGGATGCGAATGATGATGACGTATAAAATGTGAATGACGATATAAAATGACGGTGACGTATAGAAGATATTGTACAAACGGAAAATATCGTCTAATAGCGTTGTGAAATTACGGAATTGGGGTAAAATTAAAACATTCTCAGAACGTAGGTCGAAAGAAACGGGAACATAGATATAATCAGTGAAACACAAAACAATTTTTCGGAAAGTTGGTCGCTGAATGTAATGTTCTATTCAGAATATTGTGTCACCTCCGATGGAGACAAACATGATTTCCAGTTAAATGAGAGAATCAGATAAGGAACAGAGAAATGCAGAGCAAAATAAGTTATACTGAGAAATTATTTGTTGTAATAGTTATGTCATCGGCCTAATGAAACAAGACATAATATTTGCTGCGCCTACACTAACTACATCTATCTCACGATTACGGAATATTTAATGGTGACTTAATTAAACGGGTACTTAATATGTTGGAGACTCCTTCCTTTATTACCATAAAACACATACAAGGGGTGGCACGACATATCAGCTACATACATACTAATCGGATCGTTTTTGTAAAAGACCGAAGATCATAGAAGGAAAGGCCATAATGCTGCTGGATCCACCGATTAGCGAGAAACTCTCCCCGGAATGAAACTCAGTACTGCTATCCACTACAGAGGCTGTATTATCACGAAATTTCAGACCTTATGATGAATTATTATTGAAATATAATTAATATCCCATCTAGTATGTCCCGTTGGTCACATGGGTTGAAGCAGTGTTGGAGCATGATAACCGAAGCCAGTTAAACTGACCAGTTAAAATATGACGTAACCAGTTCTCTGTTATCCTCTGTTAGTTAGTGTTGTGGAAACGTCAGGGATTGACTTGTATTTGTTATATACCAGTTACACAAAATGAAAGTGAATATCAACTTGGTTCTCTACCATTAATTTCATAAAAACGCAAATTCTCTGTGAATATGAAGGTCAATAATACTTTCAATTTTGTTCGTTAACCAGGAATAACGAAACTAGAGATTTCGATACGATTGCGTATAGTTCTGACGGAGAATACGAAATATTGGATGAGAAACTGATAATTTGCAATAAATTGCGATTTGATGTAACACTTTTCGACAAAAATGGAAAATGTAAATAATATATAATGCGGATAAGTAGTGGTAAACGACGAGTAAAACATTTCCCCTCAAATAAAGTAGCTTAATGCACTTGTTCCCCACTTCCAAGCAATGAAAATGAAAAAATATTTTAATGGTGGCATACTGGTCCAATTATTATTGAATTTAACGATAATCTGGTAAAGAAAGTATCCAATATTTAGACGCATTTTCATTATCAATGTAAGTCTTTCAGTATCCTTGAAGTTGGCGCTCAAGTTGCAATAGGGGAAGAGGAAGTTTCCATGGCTACCAGGATGAAATGCTCAGTCCGTCTACGGTAGGAGGTTAAACAGTTTGCAGATTACAACAGGCATTAGATGTGCATTGTGTGCGAAGTCACAAAACATCGGTATTAAACGACATTTCTCTACATGTAACAGTTTCTCTACTAGGATATCCCTCTTGCGCCATGCGCGCTATAGCCACTCACTCACTTGTGGGCGAATGAAATCGAAATTATAATAAAAGAGTTGGGAGGAACTATGAAGTTTGCGATTCTTTGTTGAAGCTGTGTGCTGCCAAAGAGATTATGTAATATTTTGAACCTGGTGAGGGTTAGAGCACAGAGCAAATGAAATCGTTACACGTAAATCGGGCTAATACTCTTGCTTTCGGTATCGCTGTGTGTGGATGGGTACCGGTATCGATAAATCGATAAAGCCGTTACAGGCAGTCATCACCGTGTAGAAGGAAACGGTAAAAGACATGGACGACAATAAACGAATTCTTATATACTCTCACCAAGACAATTCGCCACACCTGAGGCACATTAAGAATTAGAAAACGTCTAACGATTTCCAATGATAATCAAAGTGGATATGCCACTTACGAGAAATGTTGCGAAAATAAACTCTATTCAAATAATAAAAGATGTAGCCCATTGGTGAAGGCGCATATGTTCCCGAAGACCATAAAGATATTTCCAATGCGGCGTGTGATTTCATCAGGACCGACGCGTTATATAGATGGCGGAAACTCGCACTTACAGTAACACGCAGGTTGCGCAAAGTATTTCTAAGTTCCCACTTCCCAACCAGATTCTGCAACATCATACCATCTACGATATATGGTCTACTAAAGTTTCGGAACGAACGATGACAGAACAAATATTATTTAATGAAGTAGTACCAAGTGCCATGGTCGCTAATAGTAACTCATGAAACAATTGTCGCGGTAAGAAAAAGACCGAGGTGATACATATTTACTTGATCGACACTCGAACAAGAAAATCTGATAATTGTGGTAATGTGGCGCAAGCGGTCTCAGGGGAAATAATAATAGTCAAGACGTTGCTATAACTATGAATAGTGCAATTTGCCTGAAAACAATGTAGCAGCCCAATGTTTAAAACCGATATAAACACAGAGCATTTGTGCCAGAAATCGATCACAGGGTTATTCTCAGTCATATACAGACAAATGAGAAAACCGGCGATGAATCGCTTTACGTTTCAAAGCATTTCAAGGCGTATAGAGAAAATTGAGTATGCTACAATAAGAATAGTTGTGGGAATTCTTACATACTACCTTTATCAAAAAGTTTTAGGACTTTATTCATAAAATCGAAAATACAAGTTTATCCATCAAAATTGATATTGTCCCTTTCAAAGTACTCCCCATCGACTATAAAGCACTTATGTCAGCGCTTGATCCAATCTTCGAAGCATCGCTTGTATTCAATTTTTGGTATCTTCATCAGACCCGTCTTCGATTTTTCCATAAGATCCTTCCGTGTCCTTCTTAACGCATACCGCAAAGCGGTTTTTTAAGTCGGTTAAACAGAGCAAAGATGCACGACTCTAAATCAGGTGAATTCGAAGGCTGGTGAATAGTATTCGTATTAATTTTGGTAAAAATTCGCGAATAAGGATCCCATTGTGCGACGGTGCGTTACCGTGGTGCAAAATCCACGAGTTGTTTACCCACAAATTCGGTCTTTTTTGGCGAATTGCTTCACGCGAACGTCTCATAACGCCCAAATAATAAATTTTGTTGACTGTCTGTTGCTCTGGCAAGAATTCATGATGCACAACACCGTTGTAATGCATGAAAACCGTGAGCATCACCTTCTTTTTCGACTTAAAACGGCGTGGTTTCTTCGGTCTCAGCTCATTCGATGCACGCTTGACGTCTGGATTGTGTATCATACTCGTACACTTACGTCTCGTCTCCAGTAACGATCCGTTTGATCAATGTTGGATTGGATTCGGCCTTGAAAATCATGTCTTTCGCGATTTCAACGCGGTTCTTTTTTTGGAAAAAATTGAGGTCTTTCCGCACTAGTTTTGCTGCAACACATCTGAGACACAAATCATTAACCAAAATGCCTTGAAGAGATTCGTATGCGATGTTCAGGTCCTCTGCCAACCCTCTGTTGGTCAATTTGCGGTTTTCGGTCACCATTTCTTTGATTCTATTGGGGTTTTCGTCGGTTTTAAATGTGTACGACCTGCGACTGCGTTCGTCATCCTCGACCACCTCACGATCACTTCTGAAGCGTTCGTGCCACCGAAAAACGTTTGATCTCGAAAGAGTATCGTTGTCGAAACCCTTCTCGAACATTTCCAAGGCCTGCGGACCGTTAAATCCGTTTTTTTACAAAAAACTATGCAAATTCGTTGATCCAAAGTTGATGCCATTTTCAAATATGTAAAAAATGGAAAACACGCACAAAGGTAGATATACTCAACACGCAATAACTTTTACAAATTTCAAGCTATGACGCTGCAATTTGGTGGAAACGGTAATGACACATGTGGCAACCTAACAAATAAAAAACAATTGCAATCTAGTGATTGAGACCGACCGGTCCTAAAACTTTTGCTCAAGGTGGTATATCGTGTATGGTTTCCGCAGACAACACGAAATAGCCTTAAAAGGCAGCCAAGATCATGTTTGACACAGATAGGGTGTTCGGACGCGTATTAATAACAGCGAACACGTGCGGAGGGGCGGCACATTTTTTCGCATCAAAGGGTTCTGATACGTCGCATAGCAACACTCAGACCGAACTTTTATATACAATAACGTGCGTCACCGACTGATGCAACGTTTGTAAACCAAAGCGCCCTTTTATCGCGTAAAGTATACTATCGTCCGTGGTCCGGAAAAGAATGACTTCTCGCTGGGTCGGATGCACTCTCGACCATACACTGCCCTTTGTCGGTGCTGCGTCCGTTTCGTTTTCGGCGTATCGTTCTTCGGCGGCAGTGCATTGCGTCACCCAGTCGTTCGATACTTCGTTGTCATAAGAGATTTTACACGTTCGTCTTTTGGGCAGTTACGGCTAAGATCTCGTGCGAGACACATCAGAGCATTGTTTTAGTAGGCAAATTGTCTTCTTCTAGTACTTATTCACGCGATACTTTTGTAAAGTATAGAAACAGTTTTTGTTAATAAAAACTCATAAAACCCTTAATCAGGCTTCTCTTACTCTAAAGGCAGAGAAGTCGCCACGTGTAATTAGCGACCGAAATCCACGTAATCGCCTTTGCACGTGGGTAAGAACGCATAGTGCGTTCGAGGCAAACCCGTTAGTAAAAATTCAGTAACGGGCGCGCACATAGGGAGATCAGTCACATTGAAGCCCTCGCATAAACACACAATGAACGGAAGCTTACGGGCGTGTCTGTTGGATCATTTAATCTGAACAAGGATCTAACAAAACGAACTCTTAGAATAAAGTAAACAACGTTGCTAACCTGCGAAGAAGTTGCGGCCGGCCAAAAGGACTTCTTATGGCTCAAACAGTGGCCACCAAGAATGACACGGTATCATGGAATCTGGACTTATCATTCTATTCTTGCCGAGGTTGGTTAAAGCGGACAATTACACGTCCGAATACGGAACGGTCGCACGAAGATGATCGCTAAATTATAGACCATATTTGATATTATAACTGGGACTACGCCCGCTGCATGAGAAATGCAAAAATCGTCCGGAGTTGCATTATAAAATGAGTTATATTGTGACGTCTCGTTCTCAATGATTACAGGTAGTAGTGTCAGCTATGCTCAAATCCACAACTTTTAGAGTATTTCAATTTTTTTCGCGTCGTCGGTCTTCCTAGCAACGTATGGCCTAGTAACACCTCATATTGTTTTGTTGTGCTGAATTTGAAAGTGAAAGTGCAAGGATTTATTATTATAATTTATCGATATAAATTATTTAACAAAATGGGAAAGGAAAAGAAAAGAAAGCGTTCTCGGTCACATTCTAAGGAAAGCGAGAACAGGAAATCTGAGGATGAATTGCAGAAAATGCAAACGAAGTTAGATAACCTTACTAATCTTCTCACGCAGTTTGTTAATCAACGAGATGAGAAAGCATCAGAAGGAAAATGTTGGGATTTAGATTTGAGTGTGAAATAAGTATCCTTCTGCGTTTGTTCTGACTTCTACTTTATACTTTCAAGTGAGGATGGTCTTTCCCTTATGAACGTAGGGCTTCGACTGACTGATCTGACAAACAACATGTTTATTCAACCTTTGTTATTTTGCGTCGCAGCTCATGCCACGCATCACACTCCGTCGCACATGCATTCGACATGCGTTTGTTTTAAAAGAAGCGAATCGAGTTGTCATCTCGATATAAAGTCTGAGGCGTAGCATAAACAGCTCAAAGGAAGGACATTGGTTTTTGTCGTATTCCAACAGAAAATATGAAGAATGTTATGTGGTATCCCAACAAATCTCAGGTAAAAATGATCTTTTCTACATCCTCATCTGTACTTTCCACACGAAAGGCAGATTGCTTGTTCCACACGAATAATGCACGTCCAACAAGGACAATAACGACAAAAAGTCAATGAACAAAGTTCAACAGGCTCCACACGAGTATTGATGTTGAAATAAATAGTTCCATACGAACAACGTTCAACAGGCTCCATACGAGTACTGGTATTGAAATAAATAGTTCCATACGAACAACGTTCAACAGGCTCTACACGAGTACTGATATTGAAATAAATAGTTCCATACGAACAAAAAAAATAATAAAAAAAAATCATGTACTTTTCAGAGGTTGATTCTAACAAAGAAAATGAGGTTTTGAATGAAACAGAAGTGCCTATAAACTTTATTGACAAATGCGATCGTCAGTCAAACTCCCATACGGAGAATGAAATGAAAATGAGACTGACAAACCTAAAGGTTTTTCTCTTCTTTAAAAAGGCTTAACAAAGAAATATCCACGTAAAGGCGAGTTATATTCAGAACCTCCCAAAATTAATTTAGAGATCTTAGTCGCACTAACTGAGATTGCGAAAGACTTCAGCATTTTGTAAAAAATCAGGAATGTGTGGGAACAGCAATCATGTCCCTTGGTGCTGCTGTGTCTCTGCTTCTTGATAACGCTGAGGAAGGTGTTGACCAAATAAAGCTTTTAGAATACTTATGCGACACTGGAAAACTGTTATCAGAGGTATTCTATCAACAGCCCAACGCTAGAAAGTCTTTCATCACACCTGTGATGAAGAAAAGTGTTAAAACCCTGGTTGAGTCATTACACTCGGACGAATGGTTATATGAACAAAACTTGGCTACACAAATAAAGGACACCAGGGTCAAGGAAACTAGAAAGGCCTGTCTACTCGTTACAGGCAGATGGGCAGTTATCCGAAAAAATAATTTGTTCGCTTCAAGCAGAGGCCACAGTATCGATCGAGCCTGATGGATCGGGAAAAGAATCGATCGATGAAAGATGCAGCGAAAAAATAGATAAGGTAGGCAATCTTGCAGGAAGATTAGGTTCTTTTATAGACGAGTGGAGAAAACTAACGACAGATGTTACGTATTAAACTGTATAAGTCGATGCATCATTCCGTTTAAAGAAACCCCAATACCATATAAATCCTTTGAGCAGCAAATATGGCAAAAAGAGGGAATCGAGCAAATGGATTTGGAGATTAACAAACTTTTAATGAAAAAGGCTGTAGAGAAATGTGAAAAATGCAAAGATGAGTTTATCTTCCAATTTTTCTAGTGCAGAACCCCGATGGTTCATATAGGTTTATATTAAATTAAAAAAAAAAAAGTTAAATAAATTCATTAAACCTCCTCATTTCAAAATGGAAGATATTAAATCGGCAAAAGTCTTTCGACTCCTAATGCATTTATGTCTTCTATTGACCTCAAGGATGCCTATTTTTTAGTTCCAGTTCATAAGTCAAGTAGAAAATATTTACAATTTACTTTTAAAGTCAAGTATATCAATTGAGATGCGTACCGTTTGGTTTATGTACAAGTCCGTAGGTCATAATAAAGGTTATGAAACCGGTTATAAATGCATTGAGGGCTACAGGTTTATGTCAACGATTTATTTAGATGATATGTTATATATTGGTAAAGAATCGAAAGATTGCAAAGAAAATGTACTGAACCAAAATATTTTTTAGAAAAGTTGAGCTTTATTATAAATAAAGAAAAGAGTAGTTTAATCCCATCTTAAAACTGCAAATTTCTAGGATTTGTAATTAACTCAGTTGATTATACAATTGAATTAAATGGAAAAAAGAAAAATCAGATAAAAAGATTGATAACAAACTTTAAGGTAGAAAATGAAGGTAAAATTAGGGAATTTGCACACTTAGTAGGAGTCTTGAACGCAGCCTGCCCTGCAGTGCAATGTGGTCTAGTGTACTGCAAAAAATTGGAGAGTGAAAAATTTGTTGCATTGGTTATAAATGATGGAGATTACGAAGCCAAAATGACGGTGAAACCTAACCTGAGAGAAGATCTTGAATGGTGAAAAATTAACAATCGAATAGGGAAAAATTTAATTAAAACAAAATATGCCCTTGTAATATTCTCTGACGCATCCCTAACAGGCTGGGGTTGTCATTGTAACAGAAAATCAGCAAATGGCTGGTGAAATGAGAGAGAGAGAGAAAACGGCATATAAATGATTTGGTGCTCTTAGCAGCATTTATGGCTCTCAATTGTTTTTCAGCGCATATGGATAATTGCAAAATTCTCTTAAGATTGGATAACACTACCGCAATTGCGTACGTGAATAAAACTGGAGGAATTCAGTTCCCAATTCTTAATGAATTAGTCAGACAAATTTGGATGTGGTGTGAAGAGCGTGGGATATGGATACATGCATCTTATATTGCTTCAAACCTAATGTACTCGCAGACATTGCTTCGAGAATTACAAATATCGATACAGAGTGGGAGCTGTCAGTCAAAGCGTTTGACCAAATTAATGAAAAGTTTGGACTTTTCAGTATTGACCTCTTCGCCACACACTCAAATTAAAAACTTAACTGATTTTGTTCACAGTTTCCAAATCCAAATGTATTTAGAGTCGATGCGTTTACCATCTTATGGAAAACGAAAAACCACACGCTTTTCCCTCATTTGCGTTAATTTTACCAACTTTAAGAAAATTCATTACGGATAAAACTGAGGGGGTCATTCTGGTGCCACAGTGGTCAATCCTGGTATCCCTTATTTACTATGCTGCTCAGAGGAACTCCAATCATTTTTAAACCAAGAAAAAATCTGTTATTGTCTCCTTGTAACAAAGTATAGCACCCATTGACAAAGATGCTTTCGCCGGTGGTAGGAAGATTGTCCAGCAAGCTTTTTTAGACAAAGGACGCACAGAAAACGCAGTAGATATAATGGCTGATTCAATTACTGACTTTACAATGAAACAGTACAAATGTTCTTTAAAGCAATGGTGGTTCTTTATAAAGAAGAAAAATTATGATTTATTTAACACTGATACTTTTAAAATAATAGAATTTCTTACGGAACGTTTTCATGATGATGCCAAATATGGTACGTTGGACTCGGATAGAGCAGCAATTGCGCTAATTACATCAGGGACATTTTCAGAAGATAAATTAATATCTCGTTTTATACGCGACGATTTTTAAGAAACGTCCTTCAAGGGCAAAGTATTCAAGTACGAGGGGTATTGATTTGGTTTTTTGATTCTATAGATAAGATATCTGCAATAGGTAAACTTAAATTTAAGGATCTGACAGAAAAAACTGTTACTCTGATATTATTGGTCACAATTCAACGGTTACAAACAATGATATTAATTAATATAGAAACATAAAAGTAACAAGGGAAGAAAAAATTGATGTGTAGCAGAAACTATATTGCAATATGTCGAACATACAAAAGAACTCAGAAGAAAACATAAAAATCTTTTTGTTTCTACAGTTAAACGGTACAAATCGGTTACTGCACAGACTCTGGCTCACTGGGTAAAATCGCTTTTAGGAAAGCAGGTATCAACACGAATAATTTTGTAGCCTATAGTACGAAACACGCGGCAATTTCCAGGGCAGTTCATAAGGGTGTAGATATTGACACTATTAGGAAAACAAATGGTTGGTCAAAAAAGTCAAAAACCTTTACTAAATTCTATAACAAGCCAATATCAAAACGCAAAAATGAAACATTTGCTTTTTCTATTCTTTAAAATTAATAAATATGTTGCTACAAGTTTCTATTTGAAATAATGGTGTTTAGATAAAAATTGAAGCACAATCTCTGAACATCTACCTGTAATCATTGAGAACGAGACGTCATAATATAATTGTACGATCAAACGAGCTCGCCGAAGGCGAGCGAAGTTTGATCCTGGTTATATGTAGACGTCTCGTTCGAAGATGATTAACCTCCCTACCCAAAAAAAAAAAAAAATGTACCCCAATTTCTGCCCATAATCATCAACTTCGGTGTTAAATTTTTATCAAAAAATAAAGAAATAAATACAAATAAATACATAAAAAAAAACTCTAAACGATATGAGGTGTTACTAGGCCATACGTTGCTAGGAAGACCGACGACGCTAAAAAAATTGAAATACTCTAAACGTTGTGGATTTGAGCATAGCTGACACTACTACCTGTAATCATCTTCGAACGAGACGTATACAATAATTAATAATACAGACATCGACGTTCACCCCCGGGCAGCATCAGTTTTGACGCTCCGATCACTTCAGCGTCGCCAAATTAGCTCCAACTACACTTTTGCCAGGTTTGCGCTTGTAGAACCGGTGAAAGTTATGTCTAGACTGCGGATGTTTAGGCGCGATTGATATGCAAAAAGCGTATCAGTTTTAGGCACGAAAAATATCTTAATATGCACGAAAAATATGCAAATATGTATTCTACTTATATAAATTTTTTCAAATAACGAAAACAATTAATTTGTATTGTAGTTTAAATTGAATTAAGCAAAGATCATTTTTTTCTACATTTAATGGCGTCACTTGTTGACGTTTTTTAGTAAAAATTAATTTATCCGCCGAAAATGAGTGCTTTACATCACACGATGTTATCGGTGCATACGTAAATTTATTTAAACAATACTCTGGCACACATATCGGTTCCGGTACAAATCCGCCACTTAAGATTCTAGAAATGTTTCCTAATTGCGTAAGTCCTGAATTTTTTACAAAAATGTCTGTTATTTCCTTTCGATTTTTTCTCTGCGTTCACCCGGAATATTTTTTAATTAACTTATATAATTCATATATATTCCTATAGAATTGATTAACGGTGATCGAATGGTTTCAAATTTTTCAATTGTGGCCGGCAAGATGTTTAAATGACCTTTAATAAACATCAAGTTTTGTAGAAGTTCTGTGTGCTGAATCACTTCTCGTGCGGTTTTAATTGCAGCAGCATTTTTTCCTTGAAACCCAGAACTACCTAGTAACATGTAACAAAATGGATATAGTTTTCTTCAAATCTATATAAGTTCATGGTACCACTTGTGGTTATATAAGAAAAGGTCCATTAACCTGCTTAATATTGTCAAAATGTTCGGCATAAAATAATATGCTGCCTCCATCTGTGTACCCTATCTGGTCAAGATTGGTTCCGGGGGTAGAGGAGTAATTTTCAATATTTTGCGATACGATTCTATGCGAAGTGGTGCTTTAAAAAAATCTTTTTCACAGATGGAATAAGTTTATTTACCATTGGAAAATGAACTCGTACTTCCTCAGCAATTCTATTTAGGCCATGTACTAAACATGTTAGTATGTATCATGTTTTTATAGAATAATTTTAATTTTTCCCCTATTTTTACCATATATGGTGTTATGTCTGTTACGAGTAAGAAAACTTTTTCTTCGCCACCATTGGGAAATAAGACTCGTAAGGGTGAATTTATAGATCGATCTACAGTGCAATGATTCGTTTCCTGTAGTTCTTGCAACAGAGCAAATGCGGCTTGGTTATCTCCCAGCCAGGTAATCTTCGTACTATTAGGTTTGCAATGTATTTACCGACTTTATTAATGGTTTCATCTACAGAAATCTATATGTAGTGGTCTGCTATATCCTCCTTAATATTTTGAATGCTAGAATTGTAGCAGTCATCCAAGTAATTTTTCCACAGCGTTGATCCAGAATGGAGTGACTTATATACTTTGTCAAGAAATTTCTCCACGTTTCGTTATCCAAAACACGCCAAGATATATTGACTGCGACCATCGCCCTTGTTAGATCACAATAAAATTCATTGCTTTTTTTAAGTGATTGGTTGGCACTCATATGGGATATTGTGGTGGTAATTGTGCATGAACAAGTTTTGTGCAAAGGTTTATTTAGTATTAACAAAAAGATCTATGGATATTCACAATCGAAAAAAAGTCTGAGAGAAAAAAAAAGTCTTCGTGTGTCTTGGTCTGCGGCTACTCTAGAACTTGACTGCTCGACAACTTAAAACTCTCTGCCCTATTACTCAACTATCTCTAAACGAAAACTCTATCTCCTCGCCGGGCCGTTGCTATGCACCCCCGTCCTTCCCCAAGGGTTCGGCATCCAATCATTCGTAAAAACACGCATCCTCTCATTCTTACCTACATTCTCTCTCGCTCACTCTAAATGCGTTACAGTCGACACGCGCAATAATGAGACATACGTCACGCATTCTTCAAACAAAACCACGCTATCGTTATACCTCACTCGCAACAATCGGTCGCAGCCACTCATACACACACACACACTCGGACGCATTCGATCACCATTCGTACCTATGCCTACACTCGGCCATTCTGCATATTGAACATTTATATTTAATTGAATGTTCATTCACTAAACTCATCGGACAAACTCTCCGAACCATCGGGCCACGGTTTCATATATTCGGCGGCGGTTGATGTGGTGTACGGCCCGGGATGCTCGCCAATTTTTTCGACTATATATCGGTCGTTTCTTAACGTTTTCGATATTCGGTACGGACCTAAAAACTTTCCAGAAAACTTCAACCCTGGTCCGAACTGAGTACGTTTAATCGCGACTAACGCACCTACTTTGTAAGATCGTGCCTCCTTTCTATTCTTGTTGAAACTACGCCTATTCTCCGCTTGAATTTTGAGGATTGATTCTCTTGCGTGCCGTCGCATACATTGTCGATCTTCCTGGAAGGACAAAACGCTCTCTTGTTCTATAATTTCCCTTATCTGTGGATCCTCTTTCAAACGCATACGGGTTCCGACTAAGATATCGAAGGGCGCGAACTTAGTACTCCTACTGACAGAGCTGTTTATGTACTTCTGTGCGGTGTCGACATATTTATACCAAGTCTCGGGTTTCGGGGCTGCTAATTTTGTGAGAATCGGAATGAGTACACGGTTTATGCGTTCCACCTGTCCATTACTTCTAGGCATACCCGTCGTAATAGTCGCATGTTCGATTCCTTCATTGGTACAATACTCCCGAAATGTATGAGCGGTAAACGCGGATCCCCGGTCCGAAATAATCCTACGCGGGTTCCCGAATATCACTGACAGTTTCTGTAAGCGGTCACAAACTTCATCGGCACTGGTTGATTTTACGGGCCAAAGCCAGACGAACTTACTAAACGCGTCTACTACCAAGAATATGTGTTTGTACCGTTTTGTCGTTGAAGGGAGAGGTCCTATATGATCGACGTGAAACGTATCCAGAGGCGAATCGCCTTTATCAATGGGAAACAAATATCCTTCCTGTCTACCCTGCTTCCTCTCTGCCAGAATGCAATGTATACAGTTCCGTATTACCGTCTCGATCTTATCGCGCATTTTGGGGAACCAGAAATCGCGTCGGATAATCTTTTCCGTCTTATCGACACCGAAATGGCCCCGCTCGTGTGCCTGTCGCACAATGCTATCTTGCATTCTCTTTGGAACGACTACAAACATCTCGCCGTCTCGCTGTCTATAAAGCAAACCGTTCCTTACGACGTATTCATCCATACTTCCTTGTTCGGCGGTTTCAAATAACTTCATTATCTCGTCGTCGTTTCTTTGAACCGATTTGAGCCTCGCTAAGATCCCGTCATAATCGTGCTCTACTAAGAAAACCGACGGTAGAGGATTTCGGCTCAGAGCGTCCACGTGCAACATCTGTTTACCGGGTCGGTGTTCGACGGTATAGGCGAATTGTTCCATAAACATCGCCCAGCGGGCTACCCTAACACTGAGATCCTTTTTTTTTAAGGTACAGACTAATGCCCTACAATCTGTGACTATTTTAAAGTTTATACCGAGCAGATAAACCCTAAATTTCTTCAGTGCTTTTATCACTGCTAGCACCTCTAACTCATAACTGCAGTATCTAGATTCGGCGGGTGTCGTCGTACCGCTCGCGAAATATACCGGTAACATATTGTTCTTCTCGCTATCTCTCTGCAATAGGATTGCGCCGTACCCCATAGCAGAGGCATCGGTATGCAGTTCCGTTTCTGACTTGGGATTATACAGCTTCAAGACAGGTTTACTTGTTAAACTTGATTTTAATTCGGTAAACGCGCGCTCTTGTTTTAATTCAAATTGAAACGTCGCGTGTGCTCGTAATAGGCTGGTCAGAGGTTCCGCAATTCGCGCGTATTGGCAGACAAATTTTCTAAAATAGCCCGTTAATCCCAAGAAGCTACGGACATGCCTTACACAAGTAGGCCGCGGGAATTCCTTCACCGCCTTAATCTTTGCGGCAGACGGTTGAATGTGACCATTCCGTATTATGTATCCTAGATAATCGACGCTGTCCTGTAGAAACGCACACTTTCTCCAGTTAATCTCCAATCCGTATTCGCTCGCTACATACAGTACTCTTTTCATGTTTCTTAAACCTTCTTCGCAATCGGTGGAAGGGATAATCAAATCGTCCATATAAACTAACAAAATTCCGGCCGCAATTAAGTCCTTAAAGATGTGATTGATAAATCTTTGAAAAACGGATGGGGAGTTGCATAGTCCAAAAGGGACTCTCAAAAACTCGTAGTGTCCATTAGGTACTACGAAAGCCGTATATTTGATACTCTCTTGCTCAATGGCTGCGTGAAAAAACCCGTTCTTTAAGTCTAAAGTAGTAAAAATCTTTGCGCCTTGCAAGCGATCCAGTTGGTCCTCAATCAAGGGCAGCGGATATCGGTCTTTAATAATCTTTTCGTTCAATTTTCTATAGTCTACACAAATGCGGGTCGATCCATCCTTTTTTTTTTACTAACACTACTGGGCTGGAAAAATCAGATACCGATGGTCTAATGATACCCTCCTCCAACCAGACTTTAATCTGTGCGTCTACATCGTCTTTTTCGGCCGGCGATAATCGTCTTGGTCTTTGACACACGGGTGTCTCGTCCGTGAGAATAATGCGCATTGTGATAGGCGCGTCTTTTCTTTTTTCTGGGTTGTAAGTCTGGATTATAGATTTAACCTCGGCCTTATGGTTACCGTCTCTAATATGCGATAGCTCTACATCATCAATTGTTATTGCGTCTATTTTAAGAACGGCAGGGAGTTCGTTTGAATCGGTTGGTTTCGAAATTGTTATATTTCCGCGGTTTATGGAAACATCTACTGTGCTAATGAAATCTGAGCCGATTAAGATGCCTTGCGGTATTAAGCTATCGGGAATTACGTGGAAAGTTATGTGAAAGATGTTCTTATCTATTGTTACGGCCAGCTCTACTTGCCCGAGCGTCGCGATGCTGTTGCGCGTTATGCCGCGGAAGTGGATTGTTCGTCTTTCTATTTCGGGCTCACCTATTTTGGCGTAAAAGTCGGATGTGATTAGGCTAACGTCGCTTCCCGAATCAATGAGAGCAACGTAGTTGCTTCCTGCTATACCTACAGTTTTTTCTAACTTCTGGTGCGACGTTTCACAGAGGGCGACGCTACAATTCCTCCCTGTCTTCGTTGGGCACTTGGCGGATATATGTCCAAATTCGTTGCACTGGAAACATTTTCTCCCCTTGTCCAGGAATGGACAGTTTGGCTCCACATGGTCCGTCTTCCCACAGTTGCGGCACCTTGACGTCGGGGTCGTCGGACGGCGGGGTGGCTGCATCGTCTTCCTAGGAGCATCTGCGTACCTTGGCCCTTGTCTCATAGCAGCTCTGATCTTCTCGTACACTTCAAATTTCGCCTTCAGTTCACGAATGCTGGTAGCACCATATAAAACGGATTTGGTCACTCCGTCGCCGTGAACGCCGTCTATAATGTAGCTGATTATTGCACTGGTCTCCACATTCGCTTGCGATCCAATCTCCATCATCGCGTAAATATATTCGTGGAACGTCTCGTTATTTTTCATCTTTCTTTGGCATAATTCCTGGTGTACCTTATGGCTGTCGGCCTTATGAGCAAATTCGTCTTTCAGCGCCTTTTTCATTCTCCTCCAGGTCTTGCTGCATTTTTCGTAGCTGACGAAAATCTTCGCAGGCCCTCTTAGCAACCGTTTTGCGAAAATAATCTTTTGTACCTCGGTCCATTCGCATAACTTGGCTGTCTCTTCAAATTCAGTCAGCCAACGCGTAACACTCGCTGTACCTGTACCGCTGAACGTTTCCATGGACTCCTCCACGTCCTTGAACGTGGGCACGTATTTCGTTCTTCGTCTTCCATTCGTGCGTCGTGGTCGTTCAACGTCGTCAACATCATCGTCTTCCTCGTCGTAATCGTCGTCATCGTCTTCGTTGCTTAATCGTTTATTGATCATCGTAGCATTCATTGTGCTATCATCGTCGTCGTCGTCGCAATCATCAGGTTCTCGTTCATCGTCGAGCGCCAGAGCAGTCCGCAGACGTTGGGCTAATTCGGCTTTATTTCCGGCTGTTTTTAGTTTTCTGGCTTTAAGTGCTGCTTTTAATTCCTCCACCTTCATTGAATCCACTGCGCCAGCGGTCTTCGTTAACGTCGTCGTCGTCGTCGTCGTCGTATCCTTAGACGTATCGTTCACCGCGCTCGTAGATGCCATTATGTCGACGGAATCACAACACAGAAAAATAGCTATCTCTTTTTGTTTTACTCTACTGCACACTACCTTGTCCAATTTCAAGCACTATCCCGGACGAGCCCCCAAAAATATGGGATATTGTGGTGGTAATTGTGCATGAACAAGTTTTGTGCAAAGGTTTATTTAGTATTAACAAAAAGATCTATGGATATTCACAATCGAAAAAAGTCTGAGAGAAAAAAAAAAGTCTTCGTGTGTCTTGGTCTGCGGCTACTCTAGAACTTGACTGAACGACAACTTAAAACTCTCTGCCCTATTACTCAACTATCTCTAAACGAAAACTCTATCTCCTCGCCGGGCCGTTGCTATGCACCCCCGTCCTTCCCCAAGGGTTCGGCATCCAATCATTCGTAAAAACACGCATCCTCTCATTCTTACCTACATTCTCTCTCGCTCACTCTAAATGCGTTACAGTCGACACGCGCAATAATGAGACATACGTCACGCATTCTTCAAACAAAACCACGCTATCGTTATACCTCACTCGCAACAATCGGTCGCAGCCACTCATACACACACACACACTCGGACGCATTCGATCACCATTCGTACCTATGCCTACATAATGAAACTAGAATCGTTATCGACCCAGCTTTTCATTGAAAACACTCTATTTTTATGAACTTTCGGCATTTTCAAAATATTTCAGAGCACTTTCAGGAAATTCACCTTATCGCTGTGATGATCACACTGAACTATCCGAATTTAAAATACTAAGAACTCCATCTAACACTAAGCAGCCTTGACTATATGTATGTGTAGCGACCATATATATATGTACGCATAGGAAAGTGTCTCTCCATGGTTCGTCGTGCATAGACAATTATGATTGGCTAGTGCCAGTAGACAAAAAGAGTATAAAATGCACGATGAACGGGAAACAGATCAGTTGGAGAACCGAAGCGCAACGAGACGGTCAATAAAACAATAGAATCTGCATATATGGGACACTCATTAAATCACATTCTCGCCGCAAACAACGAAATCCGCACCTTTAGGCGCGAGGTGGAAACACGTTTAAAACAAACAAACGCACCCCATATTGGTGACCTCGACGTGATTCTGAGTTCACGTTAAAAGAAGACTTTGTGCGCGGCAAGTGGAAAGGGAGATATTATCGTAAAAAATGGCAACGGACCAGGGAGCTACACGACGAGCAAATTGCTCAAACCCGGAAGTCGCGAGTGTAAATATAAAGGTTCCAGTGTCCTTATTTAAAACTCCGAAAGTGTGTTTCGCGTTCCTGGAAGGGCAGTTCGAGTTGGCAGGAATCACGGCAGACCACAGCAAGTATCTGCAAGTAATTGCGAACCTTGACCAACGACAGGCTGAAAAGGTAATAAACATTTTGACGGATCCCCCGGCCAACGACAAGCATGAGATCCTAAAAAAGGAACTCACAGCGAGACTTTCAACATCGCAAGGGAGGAAATTAAAACAACTCCTGGAAGGCGAAGAATTAGGAGACCGAACACCGTCGCAATTTTTAAGGTACCTCCGCGGACTGGCCAATAATGATGTCTCAGACGAGGTGCTGCGGACGCTGTGGACCGCACGGCTCCCAGCAAGTCTGCACCCCATACTAGCAACATTGACAGACATACCGTTGGACAAAGTCGCCATAACAGCAGATAGAATGTTTGAAGCAACGGCCGATACGCGAATTGCAAGTGTGTCGAACGGACCTCCCTAGGACCCACAGATGACCACGCTACGGCAGGAAATTAGTGAGATACGACGGGAACTAAGCCGATTACGGATGCGCGACCGAACACCGGAACGACGGAGAAGAAGCGGTGTCTGTTGGTTCCACTGGAGATTCAAGGAGCGGTCGACAAGGTGCCAACCACCATGCAAATGGAACCAGGGAAATGGAGAGCCCCGTCACTGATAGACGCGGTCAGTGACAGTCCAAAAACGCGACGACTTTTTGTGACAGACTCGAAATCAAGAGCATCATTTTTAGTCGACACGGGCGCTGAGCTGTGTGTGTACCCGCGATCTCGAATCGAAGAAATCGGCCGAAATGCAAATATGAACTATATGCGGTAAACGGGCCGAAAATCGCGACACACGGCACGATATTTGTATCGCTCGACCTAGGGCTTCGGCGTAATTTCACGTGGCTGTTTGTCGTCGCAGACGTGGATCACCCAATAATAGGGGCGGATTTCTTGGCCCACTATGGGTTTCTTATTGTCATCCGCAACAAGAGGCTCATAGATAAGGAAACGAGCATAACGGTTCCGGGCCGCGCAGAAAAGGTACGCGTACGGTCCATCAAAACCATAGCGCAGGAAATGCAGTACCATCAACTACTCGCCGAGTTCCCAGAGATTTGCCGCCCGATGGGGGTTACGCAACACATTAAACACCCGATAAAACATCATATCACAAAAATACCAGGCCCGCCAACTTTTTGTCGCCCAAGGCGCCAGCCCCCGGACAGGTTAAAAAAGATACAGGCAGAATTTCAAGAAATGTTGAGAGTATAAAATGCACGACGAACGGGAAACAGATCAGTTGGAGAACAGAAGCGCACCGAGACGGTCAATAAAACAATAGAACCTGCATACCTGGGACACTCGTTAAATCCTCACACTCTCGCCGCACACAACGAAATCCGCACCTTTAGGAGCGACGTGGGAACACGTTTAAAACAAACGAACGCACCCCTCATATGTAACTGTTATCGACACTATTCATATTATGATACAAACCTGTCTCATTCGCGCATAAACATCCGCAGTCTATTAACTCTTTGCGCTCGACCGGTGCCTCTCAGGCACCACGGCATGTGCTGCGCCAGCTCGACCGGTGCCTCTCAGGCACCACTCGCATCGATGCGGTAAATTGAGTGGTAACGGTGTTTATTTGTGTTTGGCCTAACGAATATCGCTTGACAAGTCTACCTGGCCTTTTGTAGATCATTTTATGAGGTGTCTACATAGCTATAAAGATGTCTTATTTCAAAAACACAAACGAATTTCAATGCGTGCATTATGTCTTGAGAATAATAGAACGCTGATAGACGTCGCAACGCTTCTTTCAATTCGCTTCTTTCAAAAAAAGGTACAAAAAGAACCAATCACAAAATGCAATCCAATTGCAAAGTTTGTTCCCAACGAAAGTCCGGCCAAAGACGACAAACTGTGTACTATTGTGACACATGCCCCGACAAGCCAAGAATGCACATTGGAGATTGTTTTACAAAATACCACAAGAAGAAAAATTATAGAACGTAATCTTTAATAAGTAATCTTTAATAACGTAATGTTAAAATATACGAGTTTAAAGTGTCCTATTGTGCCTAAAATTATTTTAAGTTAACAGAAACGAGCTCATGAAATAGGCTCGCGCGTGGCGGATTACTGTCGAGTTGCTGGTCAGCCCGAGAGAAAAGCGCGTCGAGCGCAAAGAGTTAAAACACTAAATTAATTTAACGGGACGGATACTTTATATGAGCATGATGTATGCGTATAATGGCAAATAACATATGCAATATATTCTGACATATGTTTTTAAACATAGATATGCAAAATATATGCATTATGTTTTGCATGCAAAATAAAAAATATATTTTTAGAATCCTGTTGTTTAGCCGTGCGAATTTGTAGGACTCACACGACTCAGTTCGTGATCAATTTCACGGCGACCCGTCGCAAATTAGGCTCTGGGAAGGGTCTGTTTAAGGGTTAGGTAACCAAACACTAATTTTCTAAGAACGACTGTTTACTACTATACAGCGTGCAGCTCAAAGCGGACTGACGACGCAATGCGTTGGATGCATAGGTGCCTTCCCGATTCGTAAAGTCTCGGCCCCTTTCGTCAAAACACTTGAAGATCCTCGGCACTGACTTCGGCAGTGACACACCAGGCACGCTTGGCCCTCTTAGGCACGAACATAACCGGCCGCCTTGAACTATAAGTTCAAAATGCTTACAATAATCGTGAACAATACAAAATTACGTCAATAATACACAGAAAGGTAACGTATTAGTACAAACAAATCAGTATAAATGATGGCCTAAAACAATTCAAACAGAAAGTAACAAAACTATACTTATAACTAATTAGTATGCACACTCCGATATTATCAAAAACTATAAGCTATGCAAAGTAAAATTTGTTAAATTCAGTTCAAGTTTGTGGAGAGATGGGCAATATTGCGAGTCTTTTTACACATCGCTTAAAAACACCATTGTTCGTTTTTATGGTAACCACTCTGGTCACATTGTCTGCTCCGGGATGAATTTCCAACACTCGTCCCAACGGCCACTGTAGAGGGGGGATGTTGTCCTCCTTCAGAATTACCAAGGTTCCAATGTTGATTTGAGGCTTCCCTGATGGCCATTTCGATCTTTGATGCAACTCATTGAGGTAATCCTTTCGCCAGCGCCTCCAGAAATCCTGCTTAATCTTTTGGACATGTTGCCAGTCCGACAAACGATTTACCGGCAGGCTCGCCAAATCTAGCTCAGGCACATTCGTTAAACAATCACCAATAAGGAAGTGGCTTGGACAAAGCGCTAGAAGATCACTAGGATCCGATGACATGGAGCTGATGGGGCGGGAATTAAGGATCGATTCCACCTCGCAAGCAAATGTGCTAAATTCCTCATAGGTCAATAACAACTCTCCTACCACCCTTTTGAAGTGGTGTTTAAAGGACCTTACAGCGGATTCCCACAGCCCTCCAAAATGAGGCGACCGGGGAGGGATAAAATTCCAAGTGATACCCTCGTTATTTAGCAACGTACTCAATTCGCGATTCCATGATTTAGATTCTAGCATCTCCTGCAATTCCCTCAACTCGTTTTTCGCGCCTACAAAATTTGACGCATTATCCGAATAGAGAATTCTAGATTTCCCTCTTCTGGCAAAAAATCGACGCAAAGATGCCAGGGAAGCGGCGGTAGTTAAGTCACTAACGATCTCAATATGCACAGCCTTAGTGGAAAAACAAATAAATACCGCTACGTATATCTTGACTCTATTTCTATTTCGGTGTTTCTTTTCTTTGATAAAGAATGGGCCACAGTAATCTATGCCAGCGATTTCGAATGGTCGAGCAATGTTTACTCTATCTTTGGGCAGGTCACCCATAATGTAATCAGGAAAATGAGGTTTGGCACGAAAACATTTAATGCACCCGCGTACAGTTTTCCTCACTCGATTTTTGCCGTCAATGATCCAATATTTCTGACGCAAAGCGTCCGAAGTTGCTTGCGCCCCAGCATGCAATTGCTTCACATGTGTGTCTCTAATAATAGTTTCTGTTACGTGATGCTTACCAGGGAGGAGAATGGGATGCTTTGCTGTGTATGGAAGCGGTGCATTTTTTAAGCGTCCACCCACTCGTAACACCCCCCTTTCGTCCAGGAAAGGACATAATGAAGCGATCCGACTTTTTCTATTTACTGTTTTTCCAGCTTTCAAATCGCGTATTTCCGCGCAAAATTCGGTATCCTGTATCAAAACTATAATACGTGTCATGGCATTTTTCAACTCGTCCAGACTCAGTGGACCGAGGATCCTTTCTCTATTACGCGCGATGTTGTAAAACCGAAAACAATAGGCTACCACGTTTTTCGTTGTGTAGATTGACGAGAATTTAGTTAGAATATCAAGGGCATTTACATTATTAAGTGCTACTATTGTTTTTTGCTCCGGTATATCTATCGACGGAATTTGCAAAACTGGCCATTCACCTTCGTCTTTGATTAGCCACGATGGACCGGATAACCACAAATCATTATTTAAAAATGCCCCTGTCGTTTGACCTCTGGAGGCCAGATCGGCTGGATTATCTGAAGACGATACGTGTCTCCATTCACATAAATCTTCTACGCCTTGGATTTCTGCAACTCTATTTGCGACAAATGTTTTGAGCCTATGCGTCGACGTTTTGATCCAATGCAATACGATCGTCGAGTCAGACCACAGGATCAATCTATGAAACGAAACTTGCAAGGATTTTAACACTATTTTTAGCAGTTTCACGAGAAGAACTGCTGCACATAATTCCAGTCTTGGAAGTGACGTCCGTTTAACAGGTGCCACTCGAGTTTTTGCGCATACTAATCGTACATGGCAATCCCCTTGCGCATTCCGCGATCTAATGTATATGCACGCTCCATAAGCGCTCTCGCTACTGTCGCAAAATCCATGTAATTGGATGTTTGCGGCATCCTTAATTATCACCTTCCGCGCGATTCGAAATCTATTTAACAAACTTAATTGTTCTTTGTATTCACGCCATGACGTAACTATTTCAAAAGAAACTGATTCATCCCATGTCAATTTTATAAGCCAAAGTTTTTGTATAACCATTTTAGCTCGAACTATTAGGTGTACAACTTTGCTTCCGCCGTTTTGCAATAGATGGCTGTAGCGGTAAGTGGTAGTCGAAATAAATAGATCGTAGATGTCATACAATAAGCTTAGGCATTTGTAAACATAACGCCATCGAAATATTAGTCGATTTGTGTCTGCATCATAAAGTCATTCTCGATTAAACATGTCAGCTTACGAGCCAAATTCTCGTCATTTGCGGGAGGTTTTAATTTTCTGCTTTAATATGAAGAAATCTGCGGCTGAGGCTCATCGAATGCTCTCAAATACCTATGGTGAGGCCGCTATTAGTGAAAGAACGTGCCGAGAGTGGTTTCAACGCTTCAAGAACGGTGATTTTGACGTCGAAGACCGGCAAGGCGGTGGAAGAGAGAAGGTTTTCGAAGATGCAGAATTGGAGGCATTACTTGATCAAGACTCGTGTCAAACGCAACAAGAATTGGCAGTATCATTGGGAGTGACGCAACAAGCCATTTCAAAACGCCTGAAAATCATGGGAATGATTCAGAAACAAGGAAATTGGGTGCCGTACGAGTTGAAGCCGAGAGATGTTGAACGGCGTTTGTTTGCTTGTGAACAGCTGCTTGCAAGGCAAAGACGGAAAGGATTTCTGCATCGCATTGTGACTGGGGACGAAAAATGGGTTCATTACGATAATCCCAAGCGCAGAAAATCATGGGGATATCCCGGCCATGCTTCCACGTCGACGGCCAAACCGAATATTCACGGTTCCAAGGTCATGCTCTGTATTTGGTGGGACCATCTCGGCGTAGTGCATTATGAGTTGTTAAAACCGACTGAAACAATCACAGGCGATCGTTATCGAACGCAATTAATGCGTTTGAGCCGAGCATTAAAAGACAAACGGCCGCAATACAACGAGAGACATGATAAAGTGATTTTACAGCACGACAATGCTCGACCCCATGTTGCGAAAGTGGTCAAGACATACTTGGAAACGTTGAAATGGGAAGTCCTACCCCACCCGCCGTATTCTCCAGACGTTGCTCCCTCGGACTATCACTTGTTTCGATCAATGGCACACGGCCTGGCTGACCAGCACTTCCGGTCTTATGAAGAAGTAAAAAATTGGATCGATTCGTGGATCGCTTCAAAAGATGACCAGTTTTTTCAACGCGGGATTCGTACGCTGCCCGAAAGATGGGAGAAAGTAGTGGCCAGCGATGGACAATACTTTGAATCATAAACGTATAACCAGTTTTTTACAATAAAGCCTCGAATTTCGGAAAAAAACGGCGGAAGCAAAGTTGTACACCTAATATTACTGGAGCCAACAAACCCAGTGGATCAAACAAAGTGGCAACTTGAGCCAAAATACTACGCTTAGTGGGAGAATAGTTATCCTGTGCGACTCTAACTGTATACAATATTTCATCAGTTGGCGGGTGCCACTTGATGCCCAATGCGCTCGTCTCACTGTTGCTGTCTAGACATAAGTGGGGGTCTGCTGGTGTACTCAACGAATGTGTGAGGCGACTGTCATTTGACGCCCACTGTCTAAGATTGAACCCTCCACTCTTTAAAAGTTCTATTAAGTCGTCACGTAATTTTATCATCTCTTCTATACTATTACCCCCGGTCAATATGTCATCAACATAAAAATCGCGCCTTAATACCTCGGAAGCTGCGGGAAACCTTTGTTTTTCATCTTCCGCTAGCTGCAATAATGTGCGAGTGGCTAAAAATGATGCCGACGCGGTCCCGTAGGTAATAGTGTTTAATCGAAATACCCTCAATTGTTCGGTAGGGTTTTCGCGCCAAATAATTTTTTGGTAGCATGTATCATCCGTGTGTACGTTTATTTGTCGGTACATTTTTTCGGCATCTGCTGTAAGGACGAATTCATGCGACCGAAATCGAATGATGACCGAAAAATAGTCGTCCTGTAGCGTCGGACCTACCATGAGCGCATCATTAAGCGATATTCCCGAACTTGTTTTGGCGGATGCGTCAAAAACAACACGGACCTTGGTTGTGGAACTAGTCGATTTGAATACCGCATGATGTGGCATATAATAGCCCTTAAGAATGTCGTGCTTATCTGTAATGTCGGTCATGTGCCCTAAGTTTTCGTATTCTTTCAGGAATTTCCCATACTCTTGTTTCAAGTTTGTGTTGCTCGAGAGCCTATTTTCGAGTGCGTGAAATCTTTTAAGTGCTTGCTCGTATGAGTCACCTAATTCCTTTTTCTTACTATTGAAAGGTAGTCGCACGCAGTATCTACCAGTCTCGTCTCTATAAGTATTTGCGGAGAAATTACGTTCACAGGCTGACTCTTCATTCGACAAATATTTCGCACTCGGTAATTCCTCTACAGTCCAAAATCTTTCCACCTGCGTTACTAGCGAATCAAGTACCAAATGGCAAGTAGATCGACTCGATTCAGTATTGGGAACGCGACCCGTAACCAACCATCCTAATTTAGTTTTTTGCAACACGGTGCTTTTATTGTTTAATTTAATTTGACCCACGCACAATAGTAAATAAAACATTTCGGACCCGATCAATGCGTTGATTTCCGCCGACTTATGAAACTCGGGATCCGCAAGATGGATATTGAACGGTATTTCCAACATCCCTTTACTTATAGATCTTGTGGGCAAATATTCTGTGATTTTGGGCGTTACTAAAAATTCTAAATGAGTTCTAAATCTACCGGCTCTTGATTGTATTTTTGACGTTACTGCGTCGTTAATGTGTGTCAACATTTGGCTAAATCCCGAAACGGGAATGTTGATCCTTTTGTGTTCCAATCCCAATGCGGATGCTAATTTTTTAGTTATAAAATTGGATTGCGAACCTGAATCTAATAGTACTCTACAATTGTGATATTTTGCCGTGCTGTCGGCTATTTGTATTATCGCTGTAGACAATAACACTTGGGTCGACAGCGCGATCTGCAAGTTTGTAACCGGCCGCCCTGCGATGCTGACGTCATCGGCCACAGCGGCTGAAGCTGTGCCTTCCGACGGGCCTTTGTTTCCGTTTTCTATATGCAGAGCGGTATGGTGCTTACGATTACACTTATAACAATTATGAGCCCGGCATGCTTTGATCCTATGGCCTGATCGAAAGCAATTAAAACAAAGATTGGCTCTTTTAACTATATCGATTTTATCCTGATGCGGTGTGTAACGACGCTCGGCCCTACCCCCTCCACAACCACCGAGGGCCAGGACCACTGACCTATATATAAGGGCGCACGCCCACGCGCCAACTAGTTTTTTAGTCTCAGTTTCATTATTCTTACGCAACCTAAAATCACGAGTAGTCCTCTGACCACGGTCATCCGACGTATAATTGTATTCTTTTAGTATTTTTATTAATAAAGTTTTGAGCGATTGCCACGGCAATCCCTCAATTGTTTTTAAAAATCTATTTGAAGCAATTTCCCCGTGACACGGTGCCTCAAAGAACGATTTACAACTCTGCAAATTATGCTCCTGCTTACAATGTGGGCATTCAGCTTTTACGTTTGCACTCAAAGCCACGTGATTGGCAACAACGTTCCACTAACCGATCGTTCCCACTCACAGCGAGTGTTTCTATCGAGTTTACTCGCTATTAACCCTTTCGCTACGGCAGTGTCTTCCGTAGGAGCGTCACCGCTGTACGGGCCCGCGTTTCGCGTCTTCTATCGTTCGGAGTTTCGCGTCTTCTGTCGTTCGCATGGCAAACAACATACATTCTCCTTGTTTTTTTCCCTACTTATTTAGAAGTTGACGGAAAATGTCGTTCTATTAATAATCAAGTGGTATCAAACTGACGTCGTCTATAGGCGCCGCTCGTACACACAGGTCGTCGCGCGGATGTCGCCTATAGGCGACGCTCGTAACGAAAGGGTTAAATGCAGCAACAAAGCATCCCAAGATTCTGTTGGCTGCTCAAGAGCCTTCACTGCACGAATATGTTTCAATGCGTCGTCAATTAACAACCGCAAGTTATTTGAGGACTCTCTAGTGAGCACCGGTAAGTCAAACAAATTTCTAATGTGCGTTTGTATTATCACACGACGATTATCGTAACGTTCCTTAAGTAATGTTAAGGCTACCTTGTAGTTGGCTTCTGAGGACTCTAAACTTTGTACAGTTTGCGCGGCTTCGTCTCTCAAGCAAGATTTTAAATAATGCAATTTTTGTACGGGTGTTATGTCAGAATTTTGGTCTATTACACATGAAAAAGTGTCGTAGAAGCCGAGCCATTCCTCATACTTTCCATTAAATATGGGCAAATTTATGGTAGGCAATCTGATGTTTGCCGCACTCGAAGAAGCTACAGTGTTGTGTGGCGTAGATTGCCGTGGTGCCATGGAAGCTTCGTACATTGTCTGCGCTCGCTCTAACAATTCAAAATATGTGTTCTCGAAACTTTCGCGTTCATGCTGTTGATCATCGTCTATGAGCTCTATTTCGTCTTGAATTGCGCTAAAAACCGCCCATGTTTCTTGGAATTTATTTAATCTTCCACCAAGTTGTGCTAAATTTACACCTTCCTGAGCTTGGTTAAGGTACGCTTCGAATCTAGTGGCTTGACCCTTGACCATACCCCTCTTGCGAATTAAAGCTGCCTTCGGTTCGGCAGAATTAGGCATCTTAATTGATGCTTTTGAGGTGGGGGTCAATTGGACAATTGTCGGAAGGATAGCAAAATGGGAGTGGTGATTCAAAAGTGCGCTAGATTTGACTCACCCTAGTGTGATGGCCGTCCAACGTCTCGATGTCGTCTTCAACGTGCTAGTGGCAGCTTGCTGATGCCTGCTGCGCTGGTCTGCAACCACGTCTCAGGGTTGGCTGCAACCTCTCTATTTCTATGCAGTTTGTGAGTCCGCCAGTGACTTCGTCACTTAGTTCCCTGCTGGTGGGTTGTGCTGCGCTGCCTTTCTACTTCTTCGTCGTACACTATATCTCCAAGGGAGATCCGGCTCGAAGGACCAATGTTTAGCCGTGCGAATTTGTAGGACTCACACGACTCAGTCCGTGATCAATTTCACGGCCACCCGTCGCAAATTAGGCTCTGGGAAGGGTCTGTTTAAGGGTTAGGTAACCAAACACTAATTTTCTAAGAACGACTGTTTACTACTATACAGCGTGCAGCTCAAGGCGGACTGACGACGCAATGCGTTGGGTGCATAGGTGCCTTCCCGATTCGTAAAGTCTCGGCCCCTTTCGTCAAAACACTTGAAGATCCTCGGCACTGACTTGGGCAGTGACACACGAGGCACGCTTGGCCCTCTTAGGCACGAACACCTGTAATTATAAAACATATTTCAGTCTAGGTCCCATTTCTCTTTTTTTTTATATATCTCTTTTTTTTTATATCTCTTTTTTTATAAAAATATACAGTTGCATAAACTTCCGCAGTCTATTTATTATACTAATACTTTTTATCACAGCGCGTGCTGTGCTCCAGTTCGGGTTAGTTCCCGTGTCCCAAAGAAATCCGCCGAACTTATATGAGACACATCACGATATATCGTTTTTAAAAGATTTGGCGTTATATGTCTCACATTATGTTTCTAAAATCGTTTAATTTTAAAATATACTCTCACTTCTGTCATTCGGTACACATAGAAATATTACTCAAAACCAATTCCGAAACTCACATACAGGCACGTCGCATTGATTTGTATGTTCTTAATCAATAATACAACATTTTTTACAAAACGCTCCCTATATCCGTTTCCGTTTCTGTTCCGTCGCATACTACGGAAAGCTATGAGTGGTTGACGTTGCTTTCGGCGTGCTTACTACCTGGCAAGCTGAATTCTGCAAAGACTTGGAGAAATCCATTGTCAGGATATAATGAACGAAATTCAACGCAAGGAGCTTATGTAAATGAGCGCAAAGAAGCATTGTACCAATCAAAGAAATATCATAGGCAGTCAGTTAGTGAAGCACGGAGAGACAATTCAAGCCTACGTGGTGTTTCAGTTGTAATGGATTAAGTTCCTTTAGCAGGGAATGTCGTACAACCAGCAATACAAAAAAAAATTGACAAGGTAATGCCCAGGATGCACAAACTCAAGCACGAAACAGCGTTTAAACTCTCGTTGAATACTATGTATCTTGGCGACACACGATTTATGGACAGTGGTGTCATACGCCAATTTAAGAAGATAAAAAACTGCTTTAATCATTTACAGCATATAATGTTAACGTTGTTTTTACTGCAGCAAAATTTACACTAACTATACGACAAGGTGACTCTTCAAGGAAAATAATAGTATACAACGTCTAATGTTAGCCAGACGTGAGAAAGTACTGGTGATAGTGTCAGAGGTAGAAAATTGATGGCGTAAGCTGAAGATTAGTAGTAGAATGGTTAAGACAATAAACATACTTACGTAAGAAGCTTCAGGTGTGTAGCGTAGAAACGTCCATCTCGTATGAATTATGTGCTGAAGTGAAGTAGTACAATAACATAGCATCAACGACGGATGCCCCTGACATAGACCGCAACTCACTGTAACATAGAATATATGTAACATCTGTAAGGGAGTAACTAGAACAACCTTCCAAGTCAGGAATGTTATTGTAGTTTGGGATGCATCTGAGTGGTGCAACATTCGTAACATGCGTTGCGCTGGAAAAGGGGCCAAAGCTGCCTATAATCCAGTTCTAATAAAGCAATCAGTGGATGAGCATGGACCGATTCTTTCAGACAAATGTGTAAATATGTCACCGGACGTGGTGGGGGATGTGAATTTTTAGACGCACAAAAAGTAATTTCTTCCGTTCAATAATTTTGGGCAATTCATGGGCTGAGATAAAGCGGCGTGTACGGTTATTAGTTGCTGTAACTGAATGGTGTACTAGGAAATGTGTACGACAATTGAGCACCGATAATGGCATTATGATATGTAATAAGGGAGTTACCCCCCGTTTCATATAACGGCGATTTAAGGAGTCATCTTGGGAAAACTGAAAACGAATGTTCTGAAAGCGTGTATGGAAACCAAGTAGAATTTCGTAACAACACTGTTGGTGTCAGTCGGGTTGCCACACAAACTTTATGCCATGGCAGAGGCCATCACTGCATACGAATAGAGCTGGGTAGTTACCCAGAAGCGCAGTGGAGAAATCCCTTTAGTTATACGGATGATAGGCAATAACGAAGTTGCACGTCCTTACCCAATTCTTGACAAAAACGTATGCCGAATGATGCAACGAAACTTGCGTCAGGATTCAGTAATAAAATGCTGAATTAAATTGCAATATTAACGGCACATCGGTTTTTTCCTAATTTCTCTCGATCCTTAAAAAGGTTGGAAACAACACATCACTGAAAACACCACCCTCCTTGCGATAAATGGGCCACAAAAAAGATTGTGACTACTACCAACAGCCACACGATAGAAAAGTAAGTGGAAGACGTTTTGTGTTTATGGAAATGGAAATTTTGCAGTAATCTCTGTAACTATGAAGACAGGAAAAGTACCACATACGCTGTAGGGTGTTCCGCATACCCTAGTACAACGGCATTTTATGAAGAAAACAGAATGCTTTCTGGGAACATGGGAGAGATATCGAAATGCATGCTTGAGGGCGGAAAATATGTAACATGTATTAATCGTTGAGAGAGGGAAGGCGTGTTAATAGGTGTGGCTAAAAATATCAGACGTACACCAGTGGCAAATGAATATTGATCGTTCGTTCCTTAGCATTTGCGATACATATAATTAGACATGAATTTAATAGATGATTGATGGGAAATAACGTTCCTTTTTTTCACAATTCGGGATCAATCAATAGGATTGTGATGAAATTGCGGAAGAAAATGTAGCAGAACTCTTACAAATGCGAAGCATATCCAATTAGGAATTACTGGTCACATGCTGGTACGATGATGATTGTACACACTCGAGGTACAAGAAATTTCGTGACATAGATCTCAATCTCATAGAGAAAATTATACATCAATTCTTTGCGGATAATGCGTCAATCGTTGGCGGGGGCCACAGGTACATGTGCACAGTATTTTCCGGGGAGAAAAGGCGGGACGCAGTTTCCCAAAAATATTATAAACCGAGTAAAGGAGCAGACCGTGTTCAACTTATGCCGGTATATGTGAGGGATGTAGACCACAATGCCAAGAAATGGATTCCATTTTCCACTCCAAAGGGCCGAGAAAAAATAACAGTAGCTCATTAATTTAGACGCCCACAAGTCTGAAATACAAGAAAAAATACGCGCCATATTGAATCATTGTAAATAGCATTGAGTCTGAATTTCAAGTACGCAAGGTCAGATGGATGCAGAGAATATGTAAACAGAATATTTGGAATAGTTTAGCATTGACATGCAATGTGAATGGTACGGATTTTGTGACGGAAGTCAATTCACTAGACAACTACTGGAGAGAATATTCGAATACCGCCAATTATCTGCAGAAAGAAATATTTTCAACGAGCTTAGACGATGTTTCAGCATTGATCAGTAATTACATCAAACCTAGCTTGAACAAATTCAGAATATTAGATGAATTAAGAACGTCTAAACGAACCACGGGTGTCCTTTCAATTGACTATTACGACAACTCAAAAAGGTATAATCCCCTTGATTCACATACCCTTGATTCACGAAAATTCTTCATTCTGTATCGTCCACTAAAGTCCATCAGTTTTACTTCCTGTCCCTACCTTGCGGCTTACCAAGGAGGCCCCCTGGGGCGAGGCATCTTCTACGCCAAACATGCGTGCCAGGTTAGCCAAATAAGGGTCGAGGTACTTGCCACCAGTTTGCACAGTGTACAAGCCCCTACGCCCAACTGGTCGAGGCGGAGCACTTCCTTATCTCTACGGTCTCTCCAGGAGAGTGTCGGAACCCTTTATTCTCTGTTGAATAGCTGCGCCGACACGCTAATAAGGGCGATAGGGCTCACTACAGACCAACGATTGCAGCTCCAGACGAGCACCAACCCAACGGCTATGACATGGACTTGGTCATAGTCCCCGTGGAAGTCGAGACGCGCAGGCTGTGGTGGGACCTTGGGGAGGGAGGTGAGGAGACGAAAGTAAGTTATCATGAACCCGCTACCAGTTGTTGCCACTTCGCTCTCGATAAAACTGGTGTACCATACGAGGATATGTATCATTACTCTCCAAGGTAGTGGGGTGACACCGTCAGGGCTGTTAGGAAGTTCCCCAAGACCCCCCCCCCCTCCCTTACGGCATTCTTAATGAACAATGCAACGAGAAATTAAAATTGAGTCCTTTGCGAAAAACCGAATCAGATTCAATGGTAAAAGGCATTTGAGAATAATATGGGAAGCCAGTCAATAATGGTACAATAACCTGAAAACAAATACAGAGGTTGAAATGTATGGGACAAGATGAAGCTGACATGCGAATTAATAGTAAACAACCGTTGTTCAGAAAACATTGTTGTTGACTGAGAAAAGTTGTCTTGAAGCTATAGAGTGTGCCATTGCTGGCTATGATGCGACAACTGATCATACCTTCACAGGTGAGTGACCATAAAAAAGATGGGCTTTTCGTGTAAATCTTAACGCATCCGAAGTGGATAGTCCGAAATCCGTCAAAAACAAAAAAGGCAAACAGTAACATTAAATCCTTACTTCTTACATTGAAGGTAAAATTGATACCAAAATTGTAGCGAAGTGTCTGAGGGAGCAGGTGTACTAACAAGAAGTTGAATGAAAAACGGAGGAATTATAGAAAACGTTTTGGGCCCCGGAACACTCATTTGCCGGTCATTGCAAGCAAGGAACAGGAAAGCAAATAACAACATTTGGTATTCCAGCCAGCTTCAAGAAATGGTGCACCTAACAGTTTTATCTACATTGCAGCAGCAGTCAGTGGTAAGTTTGTATGACGGAGTCCTTTACGAAACGATGCAAACGTATTTTAAAAGGATTAAATAACTATAACATCGCCATCGATTCCCGGAAGATTCTTCAAATATCTTGCTGAGGCAGCGTCGTACCAACAGCAAACCTAACTACATACCAGTTACATTTGCAGAAGCAAAGAATGCTCTCCCTTCACGTAAACAAGAATCAGATCCGTGCCTTGGTGAACACCCCACTGTGACAATGCAAAACTCCATCAGGTGTCGCCAAATATAATACTTTTGAGTACCATACATATCAACTGTCACAAGTAAACCCAAGGGTTCTGGTTGAAAGGAATCCTTTTGTACTCTGCCTGTATTCCCGCAGAATCGGTGAATATGTGTTTTCAATTCACATTTATGCTGCCTTGAACAACACCGACATATGAAGTTGAACTGCATTTTCTCTCGTGTGCAAGTATTTCCTAATGGTTCAACTGACGCCACAGGTGGGGCATGTTACCAACTTACTCGCCAACAACCAGTCCCTTCAATGTGTATCATACCTTTAGATTGTTCCTTGTTGTGTACGCAACCTTCACCCCTGCTGTCGGTGTTCTTTAACCACTACACCAGACATCTTCAGAACAGGTGCTACCCTGTGTAAAACATGCAGGCGGTGAAGCTGCCAACGGGGTTATTCTATGACCAGGAGAGGGCGCCTTCTAGTACCCCCACGCAACCCACACCGGCAGTGAAGTTGACAAGATTGTACACATGGCGTAAGGGCTACTTGCCCAAATCTTCGACACGTCTTATACTAAAGTTTTGCCATGTCTGTACTCGGGATGACTGGTATTCAGCGCCAGTACTTTCGGTGTTCTGTTCATGTTGAGGAATTGACACATCTCTAGTGTTTTGTAATATTTCCCACTGTTACCCTGCTGCCTCTTCACATTTTTCTGGTGGGGATGGCTTTAATTCTCATGCAGTCTTTTGAAGAAGCTCCACAATTGATGGTGTTGGCACCAGTAAGGGAGGAATCGTTTGGGGTGACGACTTCAAGCGCCCGACCTGACCGGCTACAGAGAAATTGCGCCTCCTGCATTAACATTTTGCATGGGACCTACGACCATCCCGCCCACAGGGAGTTCGAATGGTGTGCCTGTGGGTTCAAACTATTTTAAGTGAAAGCAGTTGTTTGACAGCCCAAGACTGACCAAGCACCTTGCCGTAGGGCAATAGCCCGGGTGACGGTGTTAGTAAGCATTTTCACTGGTCCTGATCCAAGCTTGGCGGATCGCTTCAAAAGTTTCTGGCGACTTCAAGAGTTCTAGACTTTGTTATTCGTCGGGGCCCGGTATGAAAGTTCTAATTTTTGAGAGGATCATGAGACAGAAGGAGATATAGGCTACCAAACTATCCTGATAGCAGTGTGTCCATATTGTGTCTCTTTCTTTGCTTCACTACATTGAATCCATGAACCAAGAATCCACAAATGAATCCTTTACAGGTCGGGGATAAAGTGCAAAATTCCGCTACTATGTGTGAGCGCATCCGATTTGTCGGACTCTATCATGCCGTTCTCGTTAATCGAGGTGGTATACCTATATAAAATGTACTTAAACCACTAGCTGGAAATTGGTTAATAGATATACGTGGGCAGCCCGATAAGTACTTAGCCTACAAAAGAAAAATGAAAATTTTGGAAAATTGACGATTTATTTTTCAACATAGTCTCCTTTTAACTCGGTGCACTTGATCCAGCGATGAAATCTGGGCATATCCTGCATGAAATATTGGGCATGAGAATGCTTGATGAGAAAGCTCGATGGGTGCCGCGTTTGCTCACTCCGGATAACAAGCGCATGCGTAAAACGACTTCAGAGCAGTGTTTGACACTGTTTAAGCGCAATCCGAAAGAGTTTCTACGTCGTTTTGTGACTGGATCCACTGGTATACACCAGAGACCAAGGAACAGTCGAAACAGTGGACTGCGCCCGGCGAATGTGCTCCGAAGAAGGCGAAGACTGTCCTATCGGCCGGAAAGGTGATAGCCACCGTTTTCTGGGATTCACAAGGTGTGATCTACATAGACTACCTGGAGAAGGGCAAAACAGTCACAGGGCTGTACTATGCCAAATTATTGAGCCGAGTCGACGCCGAATTAAGGAAAAAACGACCCCATTTGGCGAAGAAAAAAGTGCTCTTTCACCACGATAACGCACCGACTCACACCTCTGCCGTCGCTACAGGCAAATTGGTTGAATTAGGCTACGAATAGCTGCCCCATCCACCGTATTCTCCAGATCTGGCCCCGTGTGACTTCTTTTTGTTCCCAAACTTGAAAAAGTCACTCGCTGGGCAGAAATTTGAGTCGAATGAGGAGGTTATTGCCGCCACGGAGATCTACTTTGCAGATCTCCAGAAAACGTATTTTTCAGACGGGTTGAAGAAGTTGGAACATCGCTGGATCAAGTGTATCGAGTTAAAAGGAGACTATGTTGAAAAATAAATCGTCAATTTTCCAAAATATTAGTTTTTCTTTTGTAGGCTAAGTACTTATCGGACTGCCACGTAATGCACACGCATGCTGGCATGACATGCGATAAATTAATGAAAGAAATTGCGGTCGGATGTCCGTCCATGACTGTAGGCGGCCCCGGCTCCGGCAAGTGACGCAAGCAAGATGATGCAGACATACCTTGGGCGAGCAAAGCGATAGATTGGCCCTGGTAAACGCTTAGTAGATGTGTCCGAAATGTGTTGGCCGAAATCGGTGTAGACACAATTTCGAAAGTGCGAAAGCAAGTGTATCCGAAGTGCGCTGGTTGATGTCGATATAGACACATATTGGACAGGCCAAAGCGAGTCCAGAGAGAGGCAAGTACGTTAAGCCTAGCTTAACGGAAAACCTACCTTGCTACAGGGTTGAATCGCTCGCGGGAGTGCAGCGGAGTGCCCTTGCTGGACAAATTGTGTTGCCGAAGGGACTACCGTGGCGTTCTCGTGTGGCTTGATTGCTTGGAGTAGGATACTGTGTTCCTACCTCTAGAATCTCATTTTTTGTTGAGTATTACACAGCGCATAAGTACAATGCAGCCGAAACATGCAACTAAACTGTCGATCCGCCAGTAGCTAAGGCTACAATGCAATAAGCGATGAGATGGATTAGCGAATACGAATAGGCGGACAAGCGATAGGGAACGCCTTAAGATAGCATTTGATGGTAGTGTTAACATAAAGACAGTTAGGATAGCAGAAATGGAAGCCCAAAGTAAATGAAAAGTTGCATGGCTTCGGTGAACATACGTTCAACAAAGCCAATCAGTGAAATTGCTTGGACTTATGCGTCGTGATACACAACGTCAGCAAATGCTCGCCTATAGTGCGTGGGACTTCGGTTCTTTGTGCTGTAGGCGAGTGCTTCGAATGGGTGTCATTCGAGCCTCAGTCCTGTGTACGGAAGCGAGGGGACTTGGTCGTCGACCGAGGCCTTAGTTGTTGGGGTGTGCTTTCCTACCATACACTGGAAACCGAGCATTACACGAGTGTAGCAACCTGCGCCGCGCAAGTGTTGTACGTCACGTCAGCATAAATACGACATTGATGCGTACCCTTGTCATTGAACGCTGATGTTAGGGGATGTAATCTTACCCTACTCCCGTGCTTGTCGATTAAGGGGTTAGTCTCACTCTTGCCCTTCTCTGTGCACGCGTACTTTATTTGAAGGCGACATTATTTGAGGACATGTCCTTGTTCGCAAAAGTCATGATGGTGTTCGGGGATGTAATTTTACCCTTCTCTCATGCTTGTCGACGAAGGCGGTTTCCTCGATCGTATCCTACTCTGTGTGCGTCTACTTTGTGTGAAGAGGCATAAGTCGTATTACACGTGTTACGATGGTATTAGGGGAAGTAATTTTACCCTTCTCTCGTGCACGTTACTTTGCTTGATACGTTTACACGTGTCAATTATCCCGGTACCCTTGAAAAGGGATACGGCGGCAGTACTTGAATTTGTTGTGTCCTTTTGAAAGGGATTCGAAGGTCCTACTTTGAATTTTAATGTATCCCTTGTCTAAAGGGATACCACGTTAGTACTTAAATTATCTGTAGTGCTCATCTGCGGTCGAGTCTCTCAGAGAGGGTGTACGACGCGCGTACTTAGATTCGTTTGCATGAGTGAATGTGTCGCGTTTGCGTTTCGAGCCCATACGAGAATGCGAGTTCGAATGTGTCGCACGTTCGTATTTTTCTTTGCGTCGTATTTCGCGTCGGGATTTTGAGTCGATACGATCGAGCGAGTTTCAATGTGTCTTGCATTTTGCATTTTATTCTCTCGCGATTATCTGCGCCTTTTTTATACAGCGATTTTCGTTTTTTTTTTATGCCGCGTTTCGCGATTTCTTTTCGTGCTGTTTTGACGGCCCGCGGCCCAGACCCTAACTTGGTTTTTAGACATCGGTGCAAATTCGGGCACAGGCTCTGCACAAATTTTCGGACGTCGGACTTAGAAAATTTCGCCGTCTTTTAAAACTTGTAAAATTGGAGTCTGAAACAAACCGTCTAAATTGCCTGGGCGGAAACTTTGTTGAAAAATAGGATTCTTTCCACCCCCTTCTTGCCTGTTGCAGGCACCAACAATCAAAGATGGCATATTCTCTCAGGGCAAAAAACTCCGGACGTAAACTACGACCCCGTTTGGATGTCCGGGAGGGGATTGCCCTGGGGGAGTATGCTGACGATTAGCTCTCGTTGCGGCAACCCCAACATGATGAGGTTAATGGTATTTCCCTTTGTTTTTTATAATACTCTCCGTTCCACCGCTCACTTGTTCCCCATAGACCCGCTTACGCATTACCACAGGGGAACAGAGCTGTGCCTCCCCCAGCTTCGCGACCGCCTCAGTCATGACAGAAGGTCAAAACTGAAGGGTATTTGTCTACCGCGCCGAGAAGATCGAGTACTCATATGTCGCAATCATATGAATACTCGACCCGAGCCCACGTATATTTGCAGCCACGAAAATACACACGAAAGTCATGAAGTGATTAACGACAAGAGATCATACTTGATTAAAGAAGTGATTAAAATGTGTGAATATGAACTCTGTGTATGTTTATTTTACTATTTGTGCTGGTTATAATTACCCATGTTGGGTTCACGACCCATGACTTATATCGAAAATTATTACGATGTAGTATTTTAGGGTAGGCCGGCCGTTAAACGTAGAGAACTACGTTTACCCTGGTACATAACCATTGCAATCTCGTTTCGCAAATTACTTGTAGGCCGCCACCGTTTTCCTCTCAGGTGAAAACTAATCCTCCCAGAATGTTATGCGGTCACATTCATCCCACATGGACATACATACACATGCACACTTTTCAACAATATGTTCAGTCACAACATGCAATAGCATACGGTGACCCCTAGAAGGTCTTGGTGCCCATAGGGTTTGCAGAATCCATTTATAACCGAGAAAACCATGTTTCACGGGAAATCCATGGTATTCTACGCAACTCTAGAGTCGCCAATACACTCTAGAGGCTTCAACACCCATACACAGGTGGGTACACAGAGGTAGATAAAATTTGGAAATATGGGGTTTTTCGATACTTCCGAAACACCGCCGTGTACCTCCCTTTACCTTATATACAGACATACCAAAAGATCACTGCCTTACCTGAGGCCACATTTTCAGAAAACTCTGAAGAGTTTTTTGAAACGGTTTCTCCTTCGATACGGCATGTAGACCTCTCGGTACACTGGTACGCTGCTCGGGGGGGGGGCACAGAACCCTTCGCTGCGCCTATGTCGCTGAGATGCGTCGTGCCGTGTACTCCCGAGGAAAACTAAATTCTTTAGATTCCCTACTGGCACTTAGGCATTACGTATGCTTACTCTCATGTCCACAGGCTTACACGTGGTCGATCAGAAGTCATACTACGCATCCCATGGTTACCCATAAGTCTGAGTTTCCCATGGGCACGCAGTATGTCACGATCAACCTCGTGTCGAATGCATGACATGAGGGATTACATAGGAAACACCCGCAGCCAGTTTCCCTATTATCTTGCATTCATTCCCCACATGCCTCATACTTTGCTGCATCAGGTGACAAGTTTTGATTTTAATTTGTGACATAGGGTCATCGCATTATGGTTACATCGTGTGCTAGGCCAAAATTGTGGCATTATTATTGACACAAGTTTGGCCTGATCGTCTCATTTGTACAAGCAAGTTTTACTCATGCATATCATTCACACATACGTACATTTTAATTATCCTGTCCTACGGGTATTTTCAATTTTTCCAACACTGATTATTGCTGTGGTTAACCAGAACAGAGCTGGTCCAACAATAATTGAACAGGTCATATGGAAGATGGTTTAGAAGATTTTAGATCAAATAATCTTGGAAGGAATTTCAATGGTTGGTTTGGAATAGGAAAAAGGGATTAAGGGGGAATTTTCAAATATTGTCCGGGATTACTCTGCCCTAGTCCACACAGCAATATTTGACCATTTTTTCATACATACTACATACACGTACACACATTTACTCTTGTCATTATTCATACACTCCTCCATTCATACTTGTGTGCATACACACATAAGAGATGTATCTATTCACTACTGATATTGCGTTTTGACTGTTGTAATGCATATCAAACAGTTATATGTACTTTTGCACTACAGCCGACTATAGCCGTCGCAGCACGTTGCACACGGATGATGTTGATGGTCTGGCAACCAATGTTGTGCGTTCTCCAGCACGAGCGGCCGCAGCCAGGGCCAAAATCAACATCAAGTCCAACTACGCATCGCGGATGGCCCGAAACGTCCAACCCACTACCTGCGCCGGGCGAGAGAAAGACGGTTCCTGCCTCAAGTTTCCGGCCTTTATGCCGGTTCGAATTAGTCGACCGTATACGGTAGGGCTGTTCCTGATCCGTCGCCGGCGACGAAGGAAAGAATAGTATCAAACTTAGACATGGTGGGAAGGGAACCAGAATAGCGTACGGACTTAGGCGCGGAACACGAAGTCCCTGCGAACCAACAAACCGCGCCGCGAATAGAGGGTAGAGAAACGGAATATGCCGTACGAGCCGAAACACAATCCGTTTCAGTACTGCCCACGGGTGTTAGGATGCTACAGATGAACGTGCGTCGCGCAGCTGTAGTTGCGGGTGAGGTACGTACACTTGTTGCGCAGAAACGACTGGACGTGCTCCTCCTTCAAGAGCCGTATGTCCGTAAGTGGTGCGACAAGTATAGCTTTGCCAGGTTAGGATTGGAATCGAGAGTTGCAGCGGTCCAGTCTACCCACATTTGGGTGGCAGTGGTAGTCTGCAATCCGGAATTCTAGATTAATTTTGTCCCGCAGCTTAGCACGGCGCACTGTGTTTGTGCAGAAGTAAATGCTCTCAGCTTCATATTCTATGCCGTCTCCTGCTACTTTCAGCACCAGGACGACATAGAGAAGCATCTTAGCCACCTCGATACGGGGCTTCGATTGCTGAGAGCGAAGAGAGTAGTAATAGGGTTGGATGCGAACGCACATTCGTCTCTATGGAGTCCCCAAGAGACGACGACGATGGAGCTAAACTCGAGGAGCTCATCGATGCGTTAACTTAGATGTGGTGAACGCCGTAGGACAACCTTCGACATTTAGCAGTGAGCGAGGAACTACGTTCATCGATGTAAACCTCTGCTCAAGCTCCATGTCTCGCTACAGCGAGGAGTGGAATGTTCGTGAGGCCTGGACTGAGAGTGACCATAACGCGATCGATTTTAGGTTGAGGGCACCGAAAACCGCAAAGGGGAACCGATGTGCTAATCCTGGTCGGTTCGGCAGGATTAATTTTGCTCAGGATGATTGGGAGAAGTTCGCTGAGATCCTCTGCCGTCTATCGAGACAGCGGTTGGAAGCGATCAGCCTTTGCTCAGCGGAGTACGTGAATACGATGGCAGAGACCATAACGGTTGTACTTACGGATGCCTGCAGCCGGTCGATGCCTCGAAAGCCTCGATTTAGAATGTCCAACTCGTGGTACACGAAAAACTTGACGATTGCCAAGAAGGCCGTATACCGAAAATGGCGAGCGTTCCAGATGGAACAAGTTTAACCGAGTCGCCAACAGAAATTGGCAATATACCGTACTGCCCTGCGGGAATATTCCAAGTTGGTGAGGAAGGGCAAACTTGAAAGCTGGTGTGAGTTCGTCACGACCGTCGGTGATAGGGACCCCTGGGGCGATCTTTATGAGCAACAGTCGGAAAAACTGCAAGTCGATGCAGTACATAGCATTTTAACCCGCGCGACGGGACAGCCGCGAATATTGGAGAAACCGCCAGCTTTCTTCTGAACACGAACGTCCCCGACAACTGGGTTAAACTAGATTCTTCCCTACAGCGGGAAGTAAGAGAAGGTGCACACTTCGCACAGGATACTCTCGATGCCCCCCGTTCGCGTGCGCCGAGATTGCAACCGCGATCCGCACGATGAAGAATAAGAAAACGCCGGGACCAGACTTAATATAAGTCGGTGTCTTTAACACTGCTTTCAAGACCATATCCGGTCAATTCGAATGGCTCTTCAACGGATGCCCGCAGTGGGGTACTTTTCCGACTGCCTGGAAAGTGGGTTCACTTCAAATCCTCTTCAAAGATGAGGAAAAGGACGCGCAGGATCCAAAGTCCTAGCGACCAATTTGCCTCCTCTCGGTGGTAGGGAAACTCTTTGAGGAAATTCCCGAAAATAGACTACGAGGCATGTCGATGGCGCCTGGTAAGATCTTGGACCGTTAGTACGTGGTTACGCCTGGACGGTCGGCGGAGAACGAGATCGTTGTGTTGCGCCGACGTGTTGCTGCTTCTGAAAAGATGTACATGTTGCTCTTCAATATATCGGGTGCTTTTGACAATGTCTGGTGGCCCGTAGTTCTTCGTAGCCTTCGGGAAAGAGACTGCCCGCAGAATGTTTTCGAAGTACTCCGTAGTTACTTCGAAGTTCGGAGGCTACAGAGCTCTATCGGATCAGAGGTCGTTTTGAAACAGGCAACGCGCGGGTGTCTACAAGGTTCCGTCCTTGGGCCAGCCTTTTGGAACCGCATGTTCGACGGCCTACTCCGAGCACTCGAGAGCTCCATAAGTCTCGAATTTGTCGCGTAAGCAGAAGATCTAGTGGTTCTCATTCGAGGGTACTCGCGCGCCGAACTAGAACTTGAGGGACGTCGCATCGTCTCAGTAATTACCGAATGGTGCGCGTTCACGGAACTCGAACTTACTGCGAGCAAGACTGAAGCAATCACATTTCATTGCGACTGGGTTCGAGCTCCACGGATAGGCCGACGCGGAGGCACACGACCCGACCGACAGCGTAAGACATTACGGAAGGCAACACTTGAAAACAAACCGCCGGCAAACCTACTAGACGACAAGAACTTCAAGTTCAAGAGCTCTGTGAAGTATCTTGGCGTCTACTTCGTTAAAGGAATGGGTGTTAAAAACCATTGCCAGTACTTGCGCGAAAAATCAGCGCGGCTGTGCATTAGACTTAGAAAGTTTGCAGGGTCAGGATGGGGATTCGGGTTCAAGGCTTTATCTACGATGTACAGAGGCGTGTTCTTTCCGACAGTGGTATACGCCTCTGCGGGATGATCCGACTTGTGCATCGGGAAAGACGTGGATATCCTTCTCTTCGCGCAGTACCGGGCGCTGATTGCAATATTCGCAGAGTACCGTACCGCTTGGAGGGAAGCACGGCAAACCGTTGCAGGGTCTGTCCCTATTGGCATACTAATATCGAAACGCAGGGCCCTGTATAGCATAAAGTTGGGGCAAGACGCCAAGATGGGCATCACAGTCATTCAAGGATTTGAGCCCGACGCGAATGGTATCGAGGAAGAATCAGCGTTAGACATGTGGCAGGCCATATGATCAGAGTTGACCAAAGCCCGTACCACATTCGAGTTCTTCCCCGACGTCCGTGACAGATTGCAGGCTGTGAGGTTATATCCGGACCACTACAGCGCACAAGTGCTCACGGGAGATTCTCAACGTGGACACGTGTAGCTCCTTCTTGTACTGTCCTCCGTATGTCGCTCAAAGAGTCGCTCTGAGCGAAGTTGTAGGAGAAGTGAACTGGCCGGAGATGGCATGCTTATTAGTGTCGTCATCCGAGGCCGTGTCCGTCCTCTCAGGGTATTGCCAAACGTCTCTTTGACTACGGGAACATGGGTGAGCTCCTCTATGGAGTTCACTCAATGCGTAAACCGAATAACATGGGGCGTCGGTTGGGATAAACGCGTGCGAGCGAGCGTAACTAGGTTGTTTTCGTGTCACTGCCTAGCGAGTGGGACCCGTGATGGGTCGCCGTTCCGTACTCTTCTCAAGTAGCCGCAGTCCGGCACTGACAGCGGCTAGTTTCCGAGACATAGCCGATTTGGGTTGCGGTATTAAGTTTTCAAACTTGCTACTTTCTACTAATTAAAATTTTTTTTCAGCAAAATCTTTGCTTGTGTGGGCGGAAACAGGAAGCGCGCCTTCCCGAAATTCCCGGCGGGTGCAGTGCCGGGTCTGTCGAGCTGTACAGTCTAAACATCGGTCTCGTTCATACAGAAAGGCAGGATCGCACCATAGCAAAGTCGTTTCTTCTGGTTTTCGGCAGCGGAGGTCATAGGATTATTTCCATTGCCTGTTACCTTGGCATGGTGAAGCTTCGGAGTAGATGGGCAACTTTTTAGCGTATTCCATTCTTGGCCAGGTCGCATGTACGTCAAGTGTAGGCTCGATGTCACACACAATAGTCTTCACGTTTCCCTATTTTATCTCCCTTTGGAACAATTTCTTCTATCTCTTCAACCAGTTCCAAAACAGGAGGTTCCTGTGAACCTGCGCTTATATACGGAACTTTGATATTGAGCAGTCCGGAACTTGAATATTGAGCAGCACATTTCGGGGAAAGTTTAACCCTATGTCTATCCCTTAAGGCAATCCACACTCTTGGTTCATATACCGGAGTTAAAAATGTCCTTTTGCCGGGTGTCGAATCCTTATTGAGCTCGCAAGTAGCGAGTATCACTTAGTATTATCTCAACGATTCATATGAGGTTCTCGTTGCACTTAAAGTATCGGTAACGTATCCGTCCCTTTCAATTCCACAACTCTTTTAACAAAACATCAACTGATGTTCATATTCTGTCAATTTCTTTAATGGCAGACAATATGTAGCAATCTGAAGGGTAAACAGTACTGCTCTAACCATGCCTTAATTTCCCATTTCCTTCTTTACCGCATTTTCGCGTACTGCCTCTTTGCATGCAAACCCGGCACGTTTCACTCCTTTCGCGAACAATTTGCTATTGATGACAAGACACTGCGGGCCGGAACCAACGAAACACACTACTCTAGAGGCAAGTGATCTCGCGGTTGGCTCCGTACGGCCTGCATTTTTACTGTGCGTGTCTATATATCTTCTCCTGCCTTGATGACTTACAAGGCAGGAACAGGGAGTTAAATCACTCGGCATCGTTGCTCCACATTTATTACTCGTTCATCGTGACTCCGTACCAACCATGTTTCTCAAGAAACTTTCTTGCAGGATTTTGTGGACAGAACTCGGTGTTCATCAATTTGCTTCCATTTTTGTGAATGTAATAATCTTCCCTTACGGGATTTGCATATTGCGGGTGTATCGTGTTACGGCTGTTTTTCCTTTCCTTCCTTGTTTCTCGTAGACCATATCTCCATTCGTAATATTTTGAAACATGGAATATATTTTTCGGGTTTCCAATGTGATTAATGTAGTTTAAATGGTACCCTAGTCTGCGGGTGAAATAAGGATATTATTTGTTAAATCAACGTATTATATTTCGGGACCTTACAGGATCTGTTTGCACGAGTCGACAATATTTATATTTGGGTTGGTATATGCTGATTGCTTAGTGCCGTTACTACGACGTGTTTAATATTTGTTTTATCTTCCGTTCTGTGGCAAAAGTTCCCTTTTTTTTAGAGTCGCTCTGCACTACCGTATTCGTACTACTTGCTATTTCGCCAAACTTTCAGGAAATTGTATATGTATTATTCAGGATGGAGAGAATGTGGTTAGTGAATATGTTCCCTTCTACAAATATTGCGTGCGTATGTGGTTCTTGTTAGCTCAGATATTTTATTTGATTTTAGCTGAAGAGTGGATCCTGATGTTAGTCGTATTCAGCGTGTACAGCAGTTACGTATGCATTGTTCATATTCTGTGTTTAATTTTTTTGGTTTATTATGTTTCCCTTCTGTACATGATCATATATTTGGTAAACTCTGCCCTGGAGTCGATTTCTGTATCTTATATTTATAATTTCTGCAATCAATATTATGGTCTTCTCAAAATTCCTTGTCTTTGAGAGCTGTAGGTGTATATGGCCTGCAGTTAATGTTATCTATGTGTTACATAAGCCCGCTCTTTATATATTCTTCAGTGTGCCGTATTAACACATTTCGCAATTCAGGCGTTGAATTTTGTATATCACTCATCTTACTTGTAATTCTGAATATTGTTATAATATCGTGTGGATCTAAGGCACTTCTGCATTTCTGGGAGAGTACTTCAATGTGAAGTACGCACAACTTTCTCAATGCGCCCATCCCATGTGCTTTTCAGTAATTTGGTTTTATTGGCTGGTTTACCCATTTACTATGCACCATCGTTCCACGCAATATTTGGGCTGATTACATTGTGTAGTCGTTTCCACCTGTGTGTATACAGAGCATTGCAGAATACTACCTCCGGGAGTAGTGTGCTGCGTTGTAGAACAAAATGTCCTTCTATTTTTTTTATGTTCTCTGCTTTTTTATATAATGCGTTAGTATCCCTTCCGATTTTTATCGTATCACTAATTGTCTCCATTTCATATGTCTACCTCTCCTCATTTAACGTAAGCGTCTATTGTGCATAATGCCATCCAGTTGTGAAGATGATGATGTTTTATACTACTGTCCTTATTTCAGTTGATTTTACTCTCGTAGAGGAATTCAGGCACTGTCTCGAATTTTCTCTTAAATCGACTGTTCCTTTTATAGGATGTTATGATGTGCGATTTATTTACCGATAGTGCTATGCCTATTATGTTAAACTTTTCTTGTCTGCTAATAAAATGTTAATGTTATAAACATTATACGCTTTAATTCTGATGGGAACAATATACATGCAATCTGTACTACGAAATTTATTTTTTAATTTTTTACCTGAGTCAGTGTTCAGGTTCTTTCTAAGTTTGCTGAATTAATTAACGATTTAACTTTACAGTTCGTAGAGCGGTTACCATAGTGACACGTTTTACGAGGTAATTCCTCAAATGTGCACAAATACAATATTAGTGACCCCAGACCTCGGAACTTATGAGTTCTCGTCACACTCTGACTTGGTAAGGGAAAACTATTATTCAAGCACTGAAAGGCGTATCACTTCAACTTTATTAATTAATTTCCTCTTAAACAAATTCACTGTAATTTATTGTTCAGTTCTGACTTTTAGAACTTATGCGACGTAATGTATAGGTCTGGTAGACAGATTAATTATGCGGCAACGACTCATTTTTATCAATTTTCCCATAATGGACCCTCAAATTTGTAACAGAACACACCATTATGGGAACGTGCTTCTCCATTACATTCATTTTTCTCCTCCTTGCGCTGCACAATTGCCATCAATGGTGTACTTGGATTGCCAGCGAAATGATTTCATGGCTCTCCCTTGGAGTTGTTACGTTTTACGTACGTTTTATTTTTGTTACGCTTAGAGCGGCTCAACTGAGCAACATAAGATAGCAGGCAAATTGCTTTTGTGTGTACGCCTAATCTCGCCGATTTGTTGTCTGAAACCCTGTGCTCTCTGAAATTTTTCGTGTGTCACAACTCTTCCTTCATCCGTTGTAAATGGCTTTTGCATATTCATATTTTACCATTACTGACATGGATCTCCTAACCAGTAATTTGTTACTCACCTTTCCTACTTATTGACATTATCTTTATTATATTATAACAGTTCTTAAAATGTGCTTCCCCCTGCGATTGCCATCACGCCGACCGCACTGCGCATATAAAGTTTGCGCATAACAAGAGACATGAAATGGCCGCAAAAACATATCAACTGCTTATATACACCTTTCCACATGGACAGTCTTCCGAAGAAACAGTGTCTCCCATCTCGGAAATACATATTTTCTCCGAAATTACTCATTAATAAAATACATAATATATGGGGGGGGGGGGGGGGGGGATACAAATAAGTTTTGCGGGATTTACATAGAATGGCGTTACTAGTATTAAATCCTATCGCACAATCTTGAAACTATATTTATGTTAAAGCGTCCTCTTTTCCCTCGAAATATCCGCCGGTTTCATTTCGCTGAAGTGTAAACGACAAACTTTCGTTGTGCTCAACCCTGTCAACCTTTGTACCAACAAAACAAACTTCGGGGGAAGCGTGTTTCTTCTGTTTTAATTTGAAGGAATCTGTTCTGATGGTCATGCATTGCTGTGTGAAGCACGTGAGCAGCATGCTCAATGAATAAAAACTTGTGAGTACTGATTCCGGCGTTTTAAAAGTGACAATTTTGCACCATCGACAAAGAACGCGCCAGTAAAGTTTGATGACGCTGTGTTTTTTTTGGGGGGGGGGGGGGGGGGGATTGTATCAAGATTCATGCCAAACTCAAATGGAGCTCGCCAAAACCTTAGAAGCGACTCAACAAGCGATTTCGAAGCGACTCAAGGCCATGGGTATGGTGCAAAAATAAGAAAATTGGGTTCCGTATGAATTCAAACCAACAGACATCGGACGGCGTTTTTTCGTATGCGTACAACTGCTCCAAAGGCAAAATTCAGAAAATCGTGAGCAAAGCTCAGTTATTCAACTTCAATCGCCAGACCGAATTTTCATAGCAAGAAGCTAATGCTGTGCATTTGGTTGTGTCAGCTCAAAATGATCGATAAAGAGCAGCTCCAAACTGACGAAACCATTGCTGGGGAAAGTTGCGAACAATAGTTAATGCAATTGAGCCGAGGATTGAAGCTCAAACGTCTCCAAACAGCCAAAAGACATGACAAAGTGATCTTTCAGCACGACAACGCTCGTCCGCATGCTGTAAAAGTCAAGGAAACTTTGGAGGCGCTTTAATGGGATGTTCTACCCTACCCGCCGTATTTACCAGATGTTGCTCTTTCCGACTTCCACTTATTCCGGTCGACGACTCATGCCTGGGCCGGACAGCTCCCACTTCATACGAAGCAGCCAACAATTGGGTGGGTTCTTGGATCTCCTCAAAATACATTTTTTTTAACGCTGAATCCGATTCTTCCTGAAAGATGGGGAAAAAGCGTAGCTAACGATCGACAATATTTTGAATAAAATTCATTCTTCCAATTTCTTTGAATAAAGCTTCAAAATGACGAAAAGCCCTCAAATTTCATTAGTACACCCAATATATATATACGGCTATTCTGAAGAATTTAACAGTATACGTTATTTAGTTACATCCTCAAATGGCTGCATTTAACTCTCTATTTGGAGTCAACGGGAAACCATTCTCTTCAACCGGCAAGAGGCCCACACAGTGATTAGTTTATTCCGATTACTAGGAAGACTTTGATTGTTAGAATGGATCGAAAACAGCAAAATCGCCTCTGTATACTATGATGATTAATGTAGCGTCCGTGCTGAAGTCAAAACAGGAATTGAAACTCTAATAAATGGACGCGCAAAAATGGATGTGATAGAATTCCTAAGATATGCAAATTATCATTTGGGTGGTATTCCAATGGATTAAATTAATCCCACAAGCGTGACAGAGTACAGCCCTGAAATGTGGAAGATAAGAAAGCCAAGCTGGATTTAATAATACCATTTAGGACATTAGATTTCAAATGTATGAATGGATGTCGAAGCGCGACATCACTTTTGCAAATATTCATGAAAATGTATGCATCCTAGAAACTGGCCAATAAAACCGAATTTATGTTAGATTCCGTAATACATAGGGGGACTCGGAATTATAATCAGCGCAAGTTTACATCCCGATTTGTAGAAGTACAAAATCTGATACTATTTGAATAATCATAAATGGGATGAAATATGTATAATGCGAATAGCATTTGATTCGTTCGGAATCAACGGAAGACAGTAGGAATTGGCTACATATCGTCCGTACATTTAGAATTAGTAAAACAAGATTCGTTAAGAGTGTAAGTCGACAATTAATATTTTTTTGGAGACCTTACTTCCATTTCAGGTTAAATTAAAGTATTGATTTATTCATTATTAACGTTGCCAATTTCGAATTTCCTGTTGCATCCACTGGTTGCCAGTCCCGTTTTTACCATGCTTGTGTCACGGGCCTTCTGGCTTTTGTTTCTCCGATCACTTTCTGTACTTTTATGTGGGATCTGGGGAGAGACATTAACGAATAAATCAGACACGGCCTGACGGGAAACAAAAATTTTATATTACAATAACCAAAATATGAATCGCGCCCCGGTCCTTCTCCTTTGACTACGGATAAACGACTGCCGATTTCTTTCCTCCACTGTTTCGAGTCTACGAGCCAGGTCTGCTGACGATGTAGTGATTCTTGAATCTTCTGCATCGAATTCATGAATCATTTCGTATCGATCATGATCTTGAATTCCCGATATTTTATAAGGGAGTAAGTATTTCCCTTTTATTTTTAAACCTGAACTGAATTGCGTCCGCTTAACGGCAACCAAATCCCCCAGTTTGTACTACATGCCTGGCTTGCTGTTTCGATGGTGGGCTTTCCTATTTTCTTCATGTATCTTCGCATAATTCTCTTTTGCGAGGTCTCCCAGTGCCTCCCGTTCGCTATAGAATAAAGACACCATCTCTTGTTCGATTAGAGATGATATTTCATAGTCATCCTTCTGTCGCATTTTTACTCCGAAAAGTATCTCAAAGGGACTGGTCCCAATGTTTCGTTGATACGTGCTATTAATTGCGCATTGGATCTTGTCTGTATGTCGATACCATTTGTCTGGACAGTTGTACGAGAGTTTCGTAGGGACAGGAAGGATTATCCAATTGATTCGCTCCATCTGTCCATTTCCTCTTCGTACACTTGTTGTAATTAACACATGCGTGATATTTTGCGCGCCACATGTTTGGCTGATCCGCATCCAACATACCGTGTCTCCTTTTGGTTTTTCTATTTTGTTTTGTCTTCACCTTTCCCCCCTCCTCTCACTGTAATTTTCGTCTCTTCCTTTCGCGGCTTCCTACTACATCGGTCTTTTATTCTTTCGTAGCGCTCTAATTTTTTTTCCTAACGCTCATATCGTACGCGAGCTGTAAAGTATTGTTTTACCATCTTCATCGTCTGACACTCCGCCGATAATATATTCTGTCATCGCTTCGTCTTCTACAACAGCCTGACCTTCAATTGTACTCTTCGCGTACACATACTGTCGTGGTGTTTCATACGGTAGTCGCTTACGTTTGAAAAGCTGCGAATGGACTGTAGCACTGTTCACTTCCGTCTTGAATTTACGCACCAGTCGTCGTTTCATTGTTTTCCATGTAGTGAGACCTTTTTGTAACGCAATATACTGTTTTGCAGATCCTCTCAATGGTTTTCTTCATCGCAAATAACTTTTTGTAAATCATTCCACTCTAACAATGCACTCGTGCCTTCGAACTCTTCGATCCACTTTTCCACTTGCATCTTGTCGACTTCCGAAAAGTGTGAGATAGATCCTTCCACGTCTCTAATCGTGAAAACGTTCGCTGCACAAGGTGGTAGCCTTCTCATCACTCGCGTACTTCTCCGCCTGGATCCCGATCTTCGATCGACGTTGCATGTTGTTGTTTTTTCATCTGCGTTACTCTCAATCGTTCTTCCACTATTTGTTACATCATCTTGTTCTTCGGATTTGATCTGTGTATCATATTCACTATCTTCGTCATTCTTGAATTCACCGTCCTTGTGTCGTTTAAAACGATGTCCCAGCTCGGCCTTCTTATTGGCCGTCGATAAGTGCAATAGCTGTAATTGTCTTCTGAGATCGGCGACCATCATCTTCTTCACCATTGCATCTTTTTCCGTTGTGGTGTACCTTTTACTGATTTATTACTTGTTCGACTCACAATCCGTTTCTGCATAGTTTTCATCGTCTTTATTCGAACACTTTTTTTTCTTTGCGTTCCTTCTTGCCTCTTCGTTGGTTTTCTTCGTGGCACCACCCGCAGGCTGGACATTTTCTTCATCGTTTTTCTTTTTTTCGTCCATTAGAGATCTCTCTACAACAATTTTTTTTTCACTCGCGAGTATTCGACTTTTCTAAAATTCTGAAACTGTCCTTTTATCACTGTTCGTTAATAGAGCTTAACGGCTCAACGACTGATCATTTTTGGACTTTACGACGTTTCACCTTTAAGGCCTCGCGACTTGGCTATTGCGACTTTTCACAACTTTTACGTCCTTTCGTTCTGTTTCTCTTCTTGCCGTTTTTCGCGCTTTGCTCTCACGATACTCAACGAGCCCCCAATTCATGTGGGATCTGGAGAATTGCATTAACGAATAAATCGGACACGAGTTAACGGAAAACAGAAACTTTGTATTACAATAATGTGGGACCAAATATTTGAAGTCCGCGAAAAAATAATGCGTATAAGTTAGAGTGTGATGTGTGATGTGTGGCGTGAGCGATGACGCATGTAATAAAAGAAGGTCGAAGATGTTGTTTCATATACGGGCAGTCGAAGCCGCTGCGTTTGTGTGTGTGTCGAACTGTATTTTAACTTTTTCTGAATTATACCTTATCCAAGTTTAATTGTAATTATTTAATTAATACCTGGAACCTACAAATTTGGGGGCTCACTGCCGAGATTCGAGACCTCTCGCATGACGCGGAACAGTGCCGAGAGAGAAACCACGTGCGTATCCTTCGCGAAGACGTACATTTTCGATTAGACGAAACGAAAGTGGAAAATCGAAAATTTGGACGTGTTTAGTTTTCCATAAGACGAGTCGGAAACAAGAGGACGAATGCGTAAAAGTGTTCGATTCTAGACGTAGAAAGAAGAAAGACGACATTTCGAGAAGCCGAAGGAAGCGTGAAAGACGAGGACAGAGGAACAAAAGACGACGTTGCGAGAAGCCGAAAGAAGCGCGTGAGACGAGGACAGAGAAACAAAAGACGACGGAAGAAGTAAGAAAGACAAGGATACAGAAGCAAAAGACGAAGCTCCGAGAAGACGAAACAATTGGGAAAGACAGAAAGTGACCGAAGCTTCCAGAACGAAGCGACGAAAAAGCACGTGCGTGACAGCGAAAACCAGTGACGCGAAGACGACGTCGAAAAAAGACGGACCGTTCGAATCATAGTGAGAAGATTTTGTGCGTGAGTGCGACATCAAGGACATAGTGCTTGGTGCAACGGAATTCGCGAGGAAGCACGTTGCCGGTCGAAACGTGCACGCATACGCGAGCACGTTGCCTAGCAACACGAGATCCGTGGAAAGGGTTTATTTATCATTCGGGAAAAGACGTTCATTACCAGAGATAAATCGTGAAGGAGAATCTTGCCCAAATTGAGAAAGTTGCGCAGAAAATAAAAACGGCGTCGGCCGCAGCAATTAAAGCTCTTCATAAATTCGCCTTCGAGGAAGATGCCGATAGATTCAATCGGAAGCGTCTCAGAGAATTTGAAGGCTTTAAATTTGCCGATGGCTCTGAAGAATATGTAAAGAAATTAGAATACGGAAGAAGGCTGACCGTTGGAGATCTTACGTCATGCTGCAATATTCTCGGACTCGATTACGGAGGAACTAAGGAAGATTTGATACAACGACTGTGCCACGAAATAATAGACTTAAATAGTCTTGTGAACTCGCATGAGAGTGAAGAAGAAGATGAAGAAGAAGGTGGAGAAGAAAACGAAGGAAAAGACGACACGGCTAGCGTAGCCGGGACTGGTCAATGTGCACCAGCACGCCGTGACCAACGTGTAAACTTTGCGATGAGTTACAGAAACATCAAAGATTCTATCCGACATTTCAGCGGTGACGATTCTTATCTGGTTGAACGATGGATTCGTGACTTCGAGGATACTGCGCTTTTATTCGGATGGAACGAGTTACAAAAAATCATTTTCGCAAGAAGATCGCTGGCAGGACTAGCGAAGCTATTCGTGGAAAGCGAGGGTGTCGTCAAAACATGGGACAAGTTGAAAAGTACTATAAGGAATGAGTTTTCGTCTGAGGTAGACAGCGCTGAATTACATGAAATGTTAACTAAACGGAAACTGAAGAAGGACGAGACGGTACAGGAATACTATTTAGCGATGAAGGAGCTTGCGGCTAGCGGCATGATCGAACCAAAGGCTCTTACACGATACATAATAAACGGCATACAGGATGATTCGAGTGACAAACTCGTGCTGTACGGAGCAAAAAACTTGGAAGACCTAAAAGAACGATTGAAAACGTATGAGGAGATTCGGGAAAAACCCCGTGAAAGGGTGAAATCTATTCGAGGAGATAGCCGGTTCAAGAAGACAGGGTCGTCATTGAAGAGAACAACATCGTCGACGGGGACAACATCACCAAGGAGGACAATGTCGCCGAAAGGTAGTGAAAGTAAAGACGCGAAAGCTGAGCGGCGATGTTTTAACTGCGGAAACAAATGTAGGCGACAATGCGTCGCCGGCCCTTCATCGAAGGCGGTCGCGCCGCTTATCTTTATTCACGTAAAGACGAAACCGTAGGCCCTGCAGAGGCGAGGACTAAGAGGCAGTCGTCGTCCCGCAGGCAAGGTGTGCAGAACAGACAAATTATCAGTCCAGCTTCGTTTAGGGAAATCTGCGTGCACTTTTGCCGTCCCTGTATTCTATTACATTTAGTTTAGCTTCATCTCACTCTTTTTCCCCACAGTAATTTCAGAAGTGGGATTATCGGGCCAGCGCGAAACCGATCGGAAATCTTGACATTAGTGACAAACTTTTAGATTTTTGTTGTTTGACTTTAGACGGTTTCCTGAGAGCGGTAGTGCACCTTAGACCTTCTCCGCGACAAATGTGTTGTGTTTGAACTTTGTTCGTGGTGAAAACATTTAGATTAGCGCTACGTTTGTGGTGAACCCTTTAGATTTTGAACGTGATCACGTTTCGTACGGGAAGTGTGTTATTTAGAACAATGAAGAAAACCGATTTGTTAAAACGTTCGACGGATGCGGGAGTCAACGTGGAAGAATTGGGATCGACCGACGACTCAACAGGAAGAGCGCAATTAGAATTACTGCAAGCACAGAAAGAACTGGCAGAAGGAGAAGTACAACTCTTACGGAGGGAATTATAATTTATACGGATATCGCAAAGCCCTAGCGGACCCGTTCCAACCTCACGGCAACGAAGTCTCAGCTGGCAGAATGTACCAAAATTATTCGGTGAGTTCGATGGTGTATCGAAAAATTATGAAGCTTGGGAAAGGCAGGCCAAGCGCCTCATTGCGTCTTATGCTTTGAACGAAGACGAGGCTAAGGCAATGATATGCGGCAAACTAAAAGGAAAAGCACTGACATGGTAGTACTCCAGACCCGATTGTGTTGACTTGGGATCGGAAGAATTGTTGCAAGAGCTGAGGAAAATGTTCAACCTACGACCGAACAAATTGCGCCTCAGAAGAGAATTTGAAGCGAGGAAGTGGCAAATCCACGAGACATTCACTGAGTATGTGCATGAGAAAGTGTCTCTGGGAAACCAAGTACCGATAGATGAGGATGAAACTATCGATTACATTATTGAGGGCATACCAAACGAAAATTTACAATCGCAAACGCGTATACAACGTTTCAAAACGGCAGCCGACCTACTGGAGGCATTCTGCAATGAAACACTTAGAGTTAGCCTGGTAAATAATAAACCAAACAGCCGCACAGAAGAGAACAACATGATGCAAAGAAGGACGAAGGAGCCGCCTAAGGAAAGAGATATGAAAGAAGTACGCTGCTTCAATTGCAACGATTTAGGACATTGGTCGACGGATTATGACCGGCCAAGAAGGGAAAGAGGCACGTGCTATCATTGTGAACAATATCGCCATCGAGTGTCGCAGTGCCCGATGCTGAAGGAAGGCGTAAACCAGGTTGTGCAAGAGCCGAACGACGTTTTCCACAATACGTCGCAGTATAAGTTAAGAAACAATAGCAACGTTCACGCGGTAACGTTACACAGTTTAATCCACACAGGTAGCCCAGTTAGTTTTGCCAAAGAACGATACATTCCATTTAAATTTAGAAGCGAATCGCCGAGACAGTATCCATCCTTGCGCGAAATTAATGATAACAAACTAGAAGTTTTAGACACAGTAAATAGCACCGGTTCATTAGAAAATCAAGAAGTTAGCCCTGACACACGTGTTGTAACGAACCAAACAATGAGTAGTTCGGTAGTTTTAAGTCGCAACTTTGAAAAGAAGGAGAATTTAGCACTCAGTATGCGTTCAGATACAATGAACGAGATAATGAATACTGAATTAGGCACCGACATTATGGAATCTGTTTGTGAACAGATGATAACGAACGAAACGCTTCCGATCGACATTACGTTGCAGATGATAACGTTAGATGATTTAGTTAGAAAAGAAGGAATCTTTAAATTCGAACAGCCTGAGGTGCAAGGGTCCGAAATGTTAAAAAAGTGCTTGACGCACCTATTTTATTAGTTTATTCGCCTCACGATGAAGCAGAAATATATCGTGATGCAAACGCTTTAGGGTACGGCAGCATTTCGATACAAAGAAACGCCGACCGTAAGATCGTGACGGACCGCCAGTCCCTAAACAAAAGGGAGATAAGCCCCCGAGTTGCACGACGGACACTTGAGCTCCAAGAATGTGACTACATTTTCGGACATAGGTCTCGAACCGTGATGACGCATGTGGACCTGTTTAGTTCTAGCCCAACCATTTTAGTTTTCGGAGATAGCTCGTGTGAAAGAAATCTCGCGTTGTGTCCAGACAACAATAAACACTTTTTAAAACTACGGCGCCAGGTCATATACGGGATTAGGGATGCGTCAGAGGCAATACAGATTAAGGCATCGAGAAATTTTGAACAGGACGTCGTTGCCGACGCTAACGGGTTTCAGTTTTCGCAGGTATCATACCGAGGTACCTGGAAACCGTTCGATATACGCACCTGGGTACAGTGATTGACAGTGATTGAGTGATTATGAACAGAACATGCGTTTGTTGTGATTGCGAATAGTATTAGTTATTTTTATTATTTGTAAGTTAGGCCTGTATTGCGATGCCGGTAAATGCCAAATACCGGCGATATCTTTTAGTTTAGTTTTTAGGCTTTGTTATGTTATTATAGTATAGTTTTGTCAACAATTTAGTTATGAGTTTATAATAAGTAGAGATAAGCTTTGTATTCGTATGAACGTGCGTTTAGTTAGTTACGCGACTGCTTTTTGTAATCGGGACGATTACATTGTCAGGATGGCCGACCTGTAGGCGACAATGCGTCGCCGGCCCTTCATCGAAGGCGGTCGCGCCGCTTATCTTTATTTACGTAAAGACAAAACCGTAGGCCCTGCAGAGGCGAGGACTAAGACGCAGTCGTCGTCCCGCAGGCAAGGTGTGCAGAACAGACAAATTATCAGTCCAGCTTCGTTTAGGAAAATTTGTGTGCACTTTTGCCGTGCCGGTATTCTATTACATTTAGTTTAGCTTCATCTCACTCTTTTTCCCCACACAAAGGACATCTATCTAGAGACTGTAGTGAGCGAGCGCGAGGTAAGAAATGCTTCAAGTGCCAAGAATTCGGGCACACTGCGGTTGATTGTCATGCGGCTGAGGGCGGTAAGTCATCGAAAGAACGATCTAATGTTAATAGAATTGAAATATCATCGTCTAGTAGAATGGCGAAGAAAGTAGTCGTGGAAAATGTCCCGGTAGATGCTTTAATAGATACTGGTAGTGAGGTAACTATAATTCGTAAAGACATATATGACATGTTTAAATCGCGTCGGTTGGTTGGTCCAAGATTACGTTTAACGGGCTTTGGAAAAAATGAAATCGAGACGTTAGGTTGCTTCGAAACTGTTGTTGATATTGACGGAGAAGATTTTCCATGTAACGCATACATAGTCCCGAAAGATACGATGAATCTGCGCATGATAATAGGTAATGATATTTTAAATTCTGTAGAGGTTACGATTAACACCACAGGCGTTACTGTTCGCAAACTATCTACTACTGTCTTTTTTGCTCAAATTAGCGTGGAGGAAGATCCGGTGCTACAGGTAGAAGCGCCCGTTGACGAAGAAATACAAACAGAGTTGAATGAAATCGTATCGTCGTATAAACCACGTAAATGCAAAACGACCGGTATACAAATGCGTATAGTGCCTAAGGACCCGACGCCGATTCACCAAAAGCCACGAAGGCTGCCGTTAGATGAGCGAACTATCGTTGAGAAACCAGTTCAAGAGTGGATCGATGAAGGGATAGTAGAACCTTGCGTATCGGAATATGCTAGTCCCGTGGTAGCGGCGAGAAAGAAAGACGGTTCGCCCCGTCTTTGCGTAGATTACAGGAAAATAAATAAAATTATTCTGAAGGATCGGTATCCACTCCCGGTGATTGAGGATCAGATCGAGAGACTGGCAGACGTGAGGATCTTTAGCACCATAGATTTAAAAATGGGTTTTTTCATGTGCCAGTAGAGGCAGAAAGTGGAAAGTATACTTCGTTCATTACGCATCATGGTCAGTATCAATTTTTACGAGTTCCATTCGGACTAAGTACTTCTCCCGCTGTTTTCCAACGTTTTGTTCACGATATTTTCAGGCCATTGATAAACCAGCAGATCATTTTGCTATACTTAGACGACATCATCATTCTGGCCTCTGATTCTCATGAAGCCATCAAACGTTTGCGTATATTATTAGAAGTAGCGAGTAGCTATGGACTAGAAATAAACAAAAAGAAATGTCAGTTCATGAGACAGCGAATAGAATTTCTGGGTCACGTCATTGAGAAGGGTAAAGTATATCCTTCACCTGATAAGACAGCGGCGGTTATGAATTTCTCGGAACCTAAGTCGGTCAAAAGCGTGCAGAGTTTCTTGGGACTCGCAGGATATTTTAGAAAGTTTATACCCGATTATTCGAGGATTGCGAAACCTCTGAGCGACTTATCACTGAAAAACAAGTCATTCCAAATTACCGAAAAAGAGAGACACGCATTCCAAACGTTGAAGCTGATTATGAGTGAAGATCCCGTTTCGAAAATTTATAAAACGAGTTTAGAGACGGAGTTGCACACAGATGCTAGTCGCGATGGACTAGTTGCCGTGTTTCTGCAGAAAGATCTCGAAGAAAAGAAATTTCATCCCGTATACTATATGAGTTTTAAAACTACAAAACTGAACAGAATTATCATAGTTATGAACTAGAAGTTCTTGCGGTTATTCGTGCACTAGAGAAATTCCGAATGTACCTATTAGGGCTAAAGTTTAAAATCGTAACCGATTGTTCCGCCTTTAAACAGACGATGGATAAAAGAGATTTTAATCCAAAATTTGCTAGGTGGGCTGTGAAGCTCCAAGAGTATAATTTTATTATAGAGCACCGCGCGGGGACTAGGATGAAACATGTCGATTCGTTAAGTAGATACCCTGTTATGACGATTAATCAGAGTGAACTTAGTGCGAGTTTAAAAGAGGCTCAAGGGAGCGATGACGAATTGAAGGCTATCATAGAGATACTCAAAGAAAAAGACTATGACGATTACTTTTTGCGAAATGGTGTTTTATATAAGTATAAGGAAGGCAGAGAGCTATTAGTGGTTCCGAAATCAATGCACAACGAAATTATTCGTAGGGGTCACGAAGAGGGAAATTTTGCTGTAAAAAGAACAGAAGAAACCCTCCGAAGTGAGTACTTTATACCGAAACTGAGAGAAAAGATCGAAAAGTTTATCGCGAGTTGTATTCCGTGTATTTTGTCTAATAAGAAAGAGGGTAAGTTAGAAGGTTACCTACATCCGATACCGAAAGTCGCCCTGCCATTGCATACGTATCACGTCGACCACCTAGGACCTTTTGAGAGCACTAGTAAGCATTATAATCATATTTTAGCGGTAGTTGACGCGTTCACAAAATTTATTTGGCTTTATCCGACCAAGTCTACGACGGCTAAAGAGACGATTTCAAAGTTGGAGGTACAAAGGAATGTTTTTGGGAATCCTGCACACATTATTCCCGACAGGGGGACAGCGTTTTCATCCCAAGAATTCCAAGAATACTGTAAAACGCAGAATATTAGGCATTCCATGATTACGACGGGTTTTCCCAGAGCGAACGGGCAAATTGAGCGTGTGAACCCAACAATTATTCCGATTTTAACGAAACTTTCGTTAAACGATTCTGCTAAATGGTACCAACACGTAGCTAAGGTACAATAAGCTTTAAATTCGACCTATGTGTGTAGTATTAAGATGACACCATTTGAACTACTTACCGGTGTAAAGATGCGTCAGAAAGAAGATTTACAGTTGGAAGAACTTTTAGAGACCGAATTTCAGAATCAGTTTGAACAGGATCGCGACAATTTGCGTGAACAAGCCAAAGAAGGCATATTAAAGATTCAGGAAGAAAACCGTAAAACATATGACCTTAGACGTAGAAAACCGACGAAATATAAATTAAACGATCTCGTAGTGATGAAGCGTGTACAGGGAGGACCAGGCCGAAAACTCCGAGCTAAATTCCTAGGTCCGTATAAGATCACTAAGGTGAAACCCAACGAGACTTACAATGTCGTGCGGGTGTGTGACGGTGAGGGTCCTAAGACTACAAGTACATGTGCTGAGTTTATGAAACCGTGGGCCTCACTAGGTCAATCATTCGGGTCGAATGAGTGAGTCGAATGGCCGAGTTGTGGGACCGAATATTGGAAGTCCGCGAAAGAATAATGCGTATAAGTTAGAGTGTGATGTGTGCCGTGAGCGATGACGCATGTAACAAAAGAAGGTCGAAGATGTTGTTGTTTCATACACGGGCAGTCGAAGCCGGACAATCAAAGACGAGAGACGTACTTTTAGCAGTCGCGCTTATAGGGAGTTCGGTGTTGTGTTTTGAAGAGCGCTGCGTTTGTGTGTGTATCGAACTGTATTTAACTTTTTCTGAATAACACCTTATCCAAGTTTAATTATAATTATTTAATTAATACCTGGAACCCACAATAACCAAAATAATAATCGCGATCCGGTCCTTCTCCTTTGACTCCCGATAAGCGACTGCCGATTTGTTTCCTCCACTGTTTTGAGTCTACGAGCCAGGTCTGTAGAGTGGGCGTCGGAACCCATTACCAGATTTATGTTAAATTCATGATCAATCATGTACTGCACTCACCAAAGTACATGTACTTACAACGAATATCACACCCATCTGGTTGGCTTCTGTCTATTGTGCGGTTACTTTACTTTATGCAATTCAAAATTTGTTATGGCGTCATTTAGAAACTTTCCCAAACTTAAAGTAATATGGCGCACTGCGGAAGATCCGCATTAAAATTTTTACGGATGAAAAATGTTTACAAGCATGCACTAAAGGAAAATGTTTGTGGCCGAAATTTGGGGTCGCAGTGTTCCACAATAGAAAAGAACTCAATGGTGGCCTTTGTAGCGTGCTCCAATGAATTCGGTAGCGTTTGGCAGGGACAGCAGACGGCTGCGAAAGAGATATGTGCACTTGCACCAACACTGTATTCTCTCTACAGACGGCCAACCAGAATTTAGGAAGGCTTTGTTGTGGCTGTTTTACGCATCTTATCGGTCGTAAACACGCGACGCTTAGTGGAACCAACGACCAGTTGCGAGGGTCACTATGGGCCCGATAAGTCTTCGTTTCATTGAACGGGCACCACAAATGATCGACCCCTGCACTCTCAACGGGGGGAGAATGTTCCGGAACTAACGGCCCTTCCGAATCTACAATAGGGAACATTCAAAACACAATGCTTGAAGACCAATGACACCCTGCATTGCCATCGAAATATTTCAAGTCGTTTTCAAGAATATGTCTCCAGTTTCCAATTTGTTCTCGCACTCCCCGCATCAGGTTTCGCGTTAAATACCTGCGATTGCTCCCACCACCTACTACAATTCACAAAGAAGCGTTCAGCGCGTACCGTCAGTCACGTCGCCATTGGTCAGGCGCGGACCACTCGCTTAGTATAAAAAGAGCCGGTCGAACTGTTGCAACGAAACACATTCGCCCTTAACTTACTTGAGTCCGAACGTACCGTCAACCCAATAAGTGGTGGTGCCGCCGAGGGCGAGTGGACAGACAGTTCACATGTTAACCAGTCGAGATCACACCTTAACCGTACACTACATTAACGACACAGGGAAGCTCGGACACCAGCCCCACTTTCCTGTCACAACATAGCATTTATCCTTGTATATGTTGTAAACAATAAACTTCACTAGGCATCACGAAGAACACGGTTGTCACCACCTCAGTAACATCCTCACAGAGGTATAGAAAACAATCTGCCGCATAGGAAGCAGTAATTAATATGATAAAATGGAACTTTCCAATCAACAACCCACAACACGTGGCAATGGTGTAGAAAGTGAAAGGCAATTTGCAAAGAAATGAATATGAAGAATAGGGAATCAATCAGAAGTAAGAAGCCTGAAATCTAGCTACAGAAGGGATAAAGTTTCTAATGATCAATTTGCAATTTCAGGAAAAGACAAGATTTCGTATACGAGGAGATGGACAAACCTGAAAAATGATGCAGGTTTAGCAGCTAACAGATTCCGACAACGGACCGAGCAGACAATGAAATTGATATAGATAAAGACTCTAAGAAAGGACACTAGACAGAGACACTATGGGCTAGAGATCCTGAGGATGAACTGATCCATAACCCGACGCAGAAAGTAGCGAGCAGTTATGACGTGAAACAGATCGGACGTCCTCAAGGACTGTCCACCTACAAAGAAAAAATACAGCAAATTCGGAAAACTGTCTTGAACGCTGAATATAACTTAAAATTACAGGGAATGTTTCAAATATGTAAGTAATTGGGTTTGGTAGTATTTTTCAGAATAGATATAACAAAAGTGGTTAATTAGACACCACGAATACAGCAATGAATTTTGTGGAATTCGTTGGATCCTGTGGAATTAAGTAATATGAATACATCTGTTGAGGTACGAGGTACCGATTTTGTCGAAACTCTGACAAATGACACAACAGTACAACGTATCATAACGTGTTACATTACATAAGAATTATATGACTTACAGAGTGCTGTAACGCAATGATCGGAAACTCACTGGTGCATTGATATACTGATGTGTGGCAATTCAACACATCAGTACTGGTGCGCTTGGTGTTCTCTTACAATTTACAGTTTACGACGAAATGGTTAATCACCATGCCGCTGTGGGGAAAGTAAGATATATGATGAAATCTTATAATAACGTGTTCGTTTACAAAATGTATGGTGCTGGAACAGTGTTTCACGCCACCATTAATTGGGCATAATGTAAATTGGTATAGTGACCTAATTTAATTAGGCTTACTGTACAATCTAGTCGTATCAGAGGAAAGTCGCAGAAACAGCACTTTTTTCGCCCTGGCTCCTGCTGGGGTTCAAAACGGAACTAAACTGTGCCGTGAAACCAGGATTACATGTATTCTAGGAACCTAATAGGTAACCTGTGGGCAACACTATTATTCTGACGGGTTCCGAAATTTATCACAAGAGACTGCTTTAGAAAAAAAAACGAAATAACATTTTTTGACAAAAATATGGGTACTAATCTTTACCTTAAAAGGGAAACTCAATGGGAACGCCAGTTAGTTAAGAAGTATATGTCGAAGGATAAAATGGTCGGGGAGCTGCCAACTGAACCTTCAGTAGAATACAAGCAATTTGTTTTGGAAATGATATAAGAACTGCAAAAGTTGTACACGTAAATGCCATAATATACAAGTGCTATAAACTGTATCTCACATTCTCCATGTAATTAATTCGATTTGTGTATTTCTTATGGTGAGCACAATCTGTATTATTCAGTGCAGTTCGGATTCACGGAATTCAGAAACAGTTCTACACATTCATCGCACTTAGTTTGGATGTTTTCAGATGAACACTTTTACAGTGTCTCCTCATAACTACACACTTACCTGAGATATACGGCAGTACGTGGCTCTCTTATATGTCATCAGCCCTTAAAGTAAGCGATTATCATTGGCATATTGGTTAAAGGTATTAATACAAGTCTCCCATCATCCTCTCATGATACCGTGCGAAATGGTTGATTATTGTGCTTGTTTTAGACAATTTCTTGTTGACGAAACATTGTGTAGTATTTATTCGTTCTTATTTACTTTGATTTAGAGAAAAGACACCCCTCATATAAGACGTATCCTAACTAGAGGTATATTTCTGGTCACGAAATCCGTATATTTAAATACACGCCTGGAGGACCTGTAAAGTTCTGAAGCAATAGTGCCTCATTTACGGGAATGATATCAGAAATACACTTGAAAAATTGCGAAAGCGAATGAAATGCAAACGCCGCAAGAATCATCCGGAAATACATAGCCCTCCACAAGAATTAATTATGTCGAGTTCTATAGAGATATGGAGAATCAGGTAAAACATCAGCGCATATAGCTGCGAAGACGTTTAATATTATATAGTAAAAATAATTAAATTAATATAATAAATGTGCATAACCGCAAAATAATTTGATATGACAAAATATTCGTTAGTGTCTATGCACGATTTCAGAGTTATCCTAAAGTGAGCTATTATCCGGATAAGGTAAAACTCAAGAATTTGGCACAATCGAGTAAAATATTAGAGTTAGAAGAATTTCTACATTTAGATCATTTTGAGGAGTGTACTGAATTATTTACACAACCGATTCCTATAAAATTGCCGAATCTTATTATATGTGTAACTGATGTGTAGCACATTATACCAGAAAACGCTATGATACAATTACGCAGCAATGTTGCAATAAATGGGAACAGATGTACATAAACCATATAAAAATATTGCAATAATCGCACATAATCGTTTTTCAATCTTATATGACGGAATGGATCTGTAGTGGTAATATTTCGCACAAAAATGTCTCCAAAATAAGAAATTGTACAGGAAATACAAAACTTGATATCATACAAATAGCGCTTCTCGTTTTCAATGGAGAAATCAAATATTAAATTTAAACATTCTGGGAAATTTCACGAGGAATAGACACGAATGGCTCTTGGGACGAAGGACATTTTCTGTAATATATTTGCAGTACCTATAATGTATGGTAAAAATAGCGGAAAAGGTACGGGACACTACAAACGGGAAAAGATGCAGGAACATTGGGATCTTAGTGGATGTCCAATCGAATAAGTTCTCGATCAGCGGGAACATAGCAACTTCTTACATATGAGTCGTTTATTTTGAAAGTGGCCTAACTCCATTTATCTTCAAATCGAGATAAATAACATTTACTGATAAATAACATGAATTTGTACATGTAACCATGGTAACCGGAAAATATTGAAAAACAGAGTGAGGCCACTTTGAAAATAAACGGCTCATATCATTCTTGATTTGACAAATTATTAACAATCCAATAGTCTGCTATAAATAATATACGGAATAATATCATATGCACTGCAAGTCCAATTCCATGTTCAACATTTGAAGTTAGGCAGCCGGGCACGAAAATTCGATGCTCGAACTTTATAGCATAAGATTTTGCAAGGGAGGCATATTGGAAAATTGTCATTTAACTATTCTAGAAGAGTTTTAAAACATCGGTTGCTCAGTGGATATATGTGAGGGGACCTGATGGTGCGTGCCATCTGTTGGACGCGAGGGCCCGAAAGGATGACGCGTGGTCACGTGACGGCGTGCGGCCGGGAGTGTAGAGAGGAAGGAAGAGTCGTAATTGAAAGAGCCGTAGTAGATAGATAGACGGGTGCATACTTTACACATTTCGCTTTGTTATAATACTTGTTATTTTGTAATACCGTTCATATCTAAGTCTATACGCATTCTAAAATAAATTCTCAAACGGATCCTACATATGTATCCAACACACAGACTAACTTTTGCATTAGGAGTCGCAAAATAGGCTGAAGACGTAGTTAATTGGTGAAATTAAATAACTGAATTTTGGACTGTACTTCCAACACCTCTCATGAGATTCAAATTCTATGTATGTTAAGGGGGTATCATTATCTAGGTCAGGGAAGAAAACTAAAGACAGAGAAATGACACGACAATTAAGATTCTATTTTACACAAAATCACGCATGGTAATAGAATACATTAAATTCAAGTAGTTCTTTTTTTAAAGTTTCTTTTGAGAGTTCGTTTTGAGTTAGTAAGCTCCATTCAAATAATAAACGATTACATACAGAAGGCTTAGCCTCCACACAAATGCTAGAACGGTGCAGCACGCTATTGCCGCCCTACCCACAACCACTGCGAAAATAGTCCAACTCACCGAATTTTCAGATTCACGTATATTACTTCTGCGACGTAGTGGCTATTATAACCGCGAAAAAAGTTTAAAGTGGCAGAATATCAACTATTCACCAAACAGAATGCAGCTGCCATTGCCATTTATGCACAAACGAAACGCCATATTCCCAATATTTAAATGTATCCTAACGAAAACCTACCGGCTGAAGACGCAGCAGACTTTTCCCAATAAATAGACATCATCCATAAGCACAAAAGCTCACGATGCCCCGAGGAGAAGACAGTCGAAACCAGTGGCAGAAATTTCAGAAAATATTCGAACAAAGACAAAATTTTAATTCATTGAGGGAAACGAATCTGACAACACGGAGCAAAAAATGAAGCAAAACATGTAACATGGAGACACGTAAATATTCTACATAACAGCGGCTATTCCCCCGTAAAAACATTTTACTGTGACAACATCTCAAAAAATCAAACCTTCGTATTGACAAGGACGGGGCAAATGTGTAATTGGTGGGTACAAAATTGTCACAGTTACGGCACTACCAATCATGAAATTACGAAGTAAATCGCATGTATATCTAGAATCAATGATACCTTAACCGAATTTAAAATAGACACATGAATCGCGACAAGACAAGTTTGTGATTGTAACGGATCGCAACTCCCGAAAGAAAATGATAAGTACATTACTCCATTTTCGGAGGAATCCTGTTCCACTGCAAGAGAAGGCGACCACCGCGGACCCAACAGGTCGGAAATGTAGCCGGAAGAAAAGATAGGCCTGGAAGTGGCAGACGCTACACTTGTTGTGACGTAGCCAATAGTTTAGGTTTCCGGGTCAAGCCATAATCAAACAATGTCAACTATTGGCCAATATCATGTACAATTACTATAGAATAAGAAATCCGGCCAATAATGTGTTGCTGTGTACCAGCACAATAATTATGCACACCCCATTAAAACTCTACGCCAACCGTAGAGGAGTTAAATAAGCCGCTGAAACTAAATAAATACTCCCAAACAGGGTACCGTTGCATGCGAAATAAGACTGGAAAATTTTATTTACGTAGGAAAACTAATTTTCAAATCTGACACTGTATATGGGTATGGCCAAGGTTTTCCTGTAACCTGGAGAGAAACCAGCGTCGTACTACTGCTCGTACTAGAGGAAGGCAGAGGAACGGGATCTAGAATACAGTAGTAAAAATTACAAACAGAACTTAATGCTGATTCCTGATATCAAAAACGTATTAACGCCCATCAAACATTAATTCCGCCAATACTTCTCCACCGTCATCAAATCGCGATAAAAAAGAGTATAGGCCGTTTCCTGAAAAAATGCAAACATGTCATGTTAACATGCTTCGATAAACGGAAAGAACGAGTGAGTCTTACGAAAAGCTAGATCAACAATATTTCTTAATAAATGCAACATTTGCGAACTCTTCCGCACCTTCATAACAAAGCTGCTAACATATATCAACATCTAGCTCAGGTGAAACAATTCAGTTTTAGGTGATGGTTGACCAACGAGCGATCGCTCCTGACGAATATACAGTAGCGTCTCCCAAGTCGTATTAGGAACAAAGTCACATCCAAAAAAAGTGCAGCCGATAGTGAGATATCGGTTATTCGCAAATGCCTTTAAAATATTTGTGAATGAAATAACGTAGGTACTGCAAAGGTGGCCCTGTCGGAAGTAATCATCAAATTCTTCTAATGGTTTAACCAGTTGGAACTCAAGTACTACACCCGGAAGCAACCAATATTTTTCTCACTAGTATACAAACACCGTAGAGTGAACAGGAAATATGTTATTTTAGGTAAAATGACCGATACAGTTTGTGGATAACGTGTTACATCAGAACTGTATATCCCATAAAAGAACATCGCGAGTCTCCTATAAAACTGATCCCATAATGTGCGTCTGTAGGGTTTAAATGTCGCGAATGCTTACCAATGAAAACTGTACTACAGACAAGGATGTTCTACTATAGAGGAACTGGGTCTAAATCTTACCAAAAATCGACTACTAATCGAGTCTGCATAAATCAGTCAAGCGTACATCATAAAAGTAATTCAAGAGCGGATTCGCAGACTAAGATCCGAGCCAACCGGATCGTCCGACCCCGCTTTTTACCCGAACCCCCGAACACATATTCCGAATTACAATAAACATCACACGCATCGTTGAAAGCTGCCAATGGGGAATAACAGCATAGAAAATTCATATGCTACAAATGAACGTGTAACTCACCGGCTAAAAGGAAGATAAAAAATACAAACTTCCACATTCATAGCATTGAGCAGCAAATGCTTACACTTCAATAAATTCTGCAGACGCGTTAATATTCAACCAAGCAGATCGTACGCCGTTATGTACGAAGAGTTTACGGCGCCCTAAAACTCATAGCGGAAGCGGATCTGACCTTCGTATTTTTTGGGCAATCTCAATGTTTATCATCTCAAATTTTGTAAACTTGCCCAAAACATTGCCCAAACCAACATTTTTTTGGAATATCACCAACATATACGATCTTTCGAAAAATTGGTGTATTCAAAATCGAGGAAGCAAATATGAATTATCAAATATATCGATTCCCCAATTACGTTAAATGGGAGCCCTTACACATTGCAGGGTGTTGAGTAACACGCAAAAAATCAAAGTTAAATAAAATGAAACCAAATTTGTATCACTTCCAGCAGAGCGAAGATCCAGAACGCAGCAGCAAATTGACACGATGCAATCACAATTAACAGCCACAACTGGAAAGGAAAAGCAGTAATGTCCTAAAAGTATTAATATATAAGCCACTCCAGGACCACTCCTGCACTAAACTTGTCATACTTATCTATCACAAAAGCGAGAGCATATATGACGGACCTGAGCGCTTCCAATGCAGCCCACTATTTGGGATATTCAAGACACAAAGTTCCAGAAGAATATGGTGCCATTGTGAGTAGTCATTATATATAAGCATTTCCGGAATATGAACGAGTAATTTATAAAAATGATGTCTTTAGAAATAAACACTATACCATCCATCCCTATGAAATTTAACATCACGTGGCGGAAACGATAAACGGGAGTAACCAGAGACATAGAAGTAGTATCAATTTTGTTATGATTATACACTTAAAGCTAGTCTTATCGATATGATATACTAGGACGGCCCTTGTAAATATGATGTGCCAATATCAATTTTAGTTACACATTCAGAAATAAATTCCAACAAATTTTAACTGTTATTGAATAAATACAGTCGAAAATTTTCGATACGATTGTATCGTTTCCGCACCAACATTAATTGATACGTTTAACTATTTGGATATTTTAGTGGATTACACGAGCACCTACTGTATATGAAAAAGGCGGGGTATATCGTATGTCTGAATTTAAAATGTTGTACTGTGACAAAAACGAGAGACCAAAATTATCTAAAACCCAGAAATATTTGGAAACAATTCGTAATGGTGAATTCTCAGGAAGCCAATATAAGGCTATGAAAGTGCGTGATGGCTTTCAAATTTGATAAGATAAGATGTGCAGCGGACCCCGCATACGAGCAAAAATGTAATTAAATTCAAACAATTTTAAAGAAAGCACAAATTAAGACAATTCAACAACATTGCATGCCCTGCTCAGGAGTGGTATTAATTACTGGTGTAGAAGTATTTAAACAGCAACAAATTTACTTATAATAGTAGGGTTTCGGAAAAATGATTTCGCGTATAATGTCTCATATCATGGTGAGATTTTATGGCAGAAAAAAGTAAAAGAAACGGTACATCATCTCGAAAAGCCTTCTTCAAATTTTACTGAAGGAATTTCTCGAATTAAGGCCGCAAAATTGGGGGGAGGGTGGGGGGGGGGGGGGGGGGGGGGCCTCTCCACACCCCTGGGTCGCACATGGGCTCGCGTTCTATGCGCGTACGTGTGTGACTCAGTATCCATTTATTGTGCGAAATTCATACGACATGCCCGTATCCTTCATGTGTAGAAATTCTTACAGAGCTCACCTTGTTACAATTTTAACAGCCTCAGGTGGACACTCGTTGTATTTCAGATAAGATTCGTATAAGCATGTGCGCCGCACCTCTGCTGAACTCCACAGCCGCTAGTTGCTTTACGTCCTTGTATTATTTCTAGTGGTCTCCATATTTGAAGTACCAACTAACTAATATGTTTACCGAAAAATACGTGTGTGGCTTACTGTAACATCTGATATACGGCTTGCATATAATATAAATATCTATACCTGGGACTATACGTGTAACATCGTGAATATCCACATAAATTCCGTTATAAGCTGTTCCAAAATTGCACACTCTGCTAGAATATTAGAGGTTGTCACCGCCGTTTGTTTGTGTGATTTCCACGGCCCAGGATTCCTATCGGAGAATCTACCGTTCCGCTCTATGACTGTTCAGTGTAAGTATCCAATGCTCTGTCTGCATCATGAAATATTTTCTTCTGTATTGTATTGGTTGTTTGGTGATGCGGTATCGGTAGTTGTGAACATACATTTTTATCGTTTTATTGCATACACTTTGTGAAGTATGTCTACGTTAGATACCAACTGTGGGGTGTCCGATGTTGGGTGTAACATATTCGGACTCATCGCCAGCGATTAATACATTACGGATCTTATCCCATTTGCTTCTAATCCATCTTAAAATATGGGATAATTTTGACGATATTTGGACGATTTTGGGTTGTCAATCGTGATGGCAAAGATTGCACGTCGAAGTCCATGAATTTAATCTCCAAATCCGTAGAGAGATCTTCCCTGCCCCTCCAAGGCGTTGACGACGTCCATGGCAGTATCACTCTTCCTCTTTGCATGCTCAGTGTACGTTATAGCGTCACGGATGACATTCTCAAGGAAGACCTTAAGGGGGGATTCCCGTCTAGACGGTAAAAAAAATTCGATTTTTTTTTGTATATTTTTAAAGTATATGACATGGAGAATATGTGAGCAAAAGAATTTCCCCAAATTCTTTAAATTATCAAAGTTATAGCTACATATATGCAGATGTTCCTGCCGCGCGCTCTAAATGCGCTCGTATTTTGTTACGGGCTGCGCAACACAGCATTGTTTACGTATCATATTTCAGCTCTGAACAAAAAGACTCCAGAGCAAATCGGGTTCATTCAGATTGTCATAAAAAACGAAAATTCTCAGGCAATAGATTTACAATTGACCAAAATGTGGAATTTACGAGTACGTCGGCAAAAAAATTACTGACTTCCTGTAATACGGATTTTTCTGTTTCGAAAGAATTTGATTATTGCATCGTGAATTTTTTCATCGTTTTTACAAAAATTGCATCTCTTGTAGTTTGTAATGATGAAAACCCGCAGCATCAAAACTGTCCGGAGGGTGAGGACAGTTGGTGTAAGTGGCGCAAAGCCAAAGCCGCCGGCACGCTTGCTGGCTTCAATCACAAAAATCCGCCTCTCAATGATAACGTATTAGAAATTATAAAACCTATTTACAAGGATTTATCGAATGATGAGTTGCTTGAAAGTTGTTCGGGTGCAGAAACGCAGAATAGCAACGAATCATTGAATTCGTTGATTTGGACCATGGCCCCGAAACACCTGCACTGTGCTACAAAAACGATAGAAATCGCGACCTTTTTGACCGTGATAAACTATAATGAAAGGGTTTTACCCATTTTAAAAATTATGAACCTCATGGAAATTGCAATTGGCCAACAAGCGGAAATATACGCCCACTCCCGTAACCACACTCGCGTCAGCCGATCGGAGCAGCGGTCGTCCTATGTCGTTCAAAACGAACGAGTGCTACTCAGAGTCAAAAAATCGGCTCTGCAAGACGTGTACGAAGAAGAGGAAGGCGTCCTTTATGGTCCCGGAATAGGAAATTCAATGTAACTGGAATTATTTGCGTGTTATCTCTGAGTAATTTCTTCAAAAACTTTAAACGCGTTTTTCTCGAAACTACATTTTCGCAATTGGTACCGACGATATCGCAAAATCTATCGAACCGATTGCGCTCAGAGAACGCACACATCTTCAGCACATATGTTGCTTTAGTGTGTACTACAATCAAATTGGTATATTTATTTAAACAATTTTTACAATACTTTAAAGCTGAAAAAATTGTGACAAAATCGATACTTAATTTTCAAAGTCATGCTATTTTTTTAATTTTCAAGATTTTTTTTTTCGTCGTAGTTCACACGATAGGCATTCTCATATATTTTAATAATATTCTTTGTTTTTTTGTTTCTGATGAACGGAACGGTCAGAATCATGGGTACCATGGAACTACTTTTTTTTTAATTGTTTAATAAAACCTCTCGTACGGCGTTCATGTTTATAATTTTGAGAGAACAAAAAAGATTTTTGAATAGTTAAAACGTGTACTAATATGTAGAAAGAAACCGCAATCCAAAAGACCTCATCGTTTTTCCTAAAGAAAATTCTAAAAGTTATCTAAAAAGCACGCCTCTAGACGGGAATTCCCCCTTAAGGAAACCACGAGTTTCTTCAGAGATGAGGCCAGAAATACGTTTGACGCCACCTCTCCTTGCCAGACGACAAATTGCGGGCTTGGTAATTTCCTGGATGATATCACGAAGAACCTTCCTATGACGCTTGGCTCCTCCCTTTCCACGGCGAATCATCTTTGTTTATGCGAGCACACGACGTCTACTAGCACAGAGCTTAGAGGGAAATGTTTACTAGCTTATCCCATTCGTCTTTAGCATTGAATAATTCCCACATTTCATGACCAATTCCACATCCGGTGCATGTCAGTGTCCGCTATTCTAGTAAATTGACGTGCATCGAATAAGATGATCGGCTAATATCCACGTGCTCTTGGTAGCCATCTATCCGAGAAAGAGTTGTCTGAGAATGAAGTATATGAATCCAAAACTTTTTAAATATTTTCACTTATAGCCAACGGAACGTCAATCGGCCATCAAATAAGGCACGATGGCCAAACATTCATTAAACATTTTTCACTCTTAGCAAATTGGGTAGGGTTGAAAAGATATTGTGTCTATTGCAAGACGGACATTGTGGCCGTGTTACGAAGCATTTAAGGAATTAAAAACAGATTGTCAAAAAGTGTTTTATTGTTGTACTACATTTTCTTACTTCAAATATCGTGTCTTAATTTGTAACGAAACAGCTTTCCAAAAATCATTTATATATTCAGTGATGTAGTGATAACTTATAATAAAATTATTTTATGAAATAGGCTCTAGTTATTAAAAATATTAGGAAATTGATGTATACAAGAAAGGAAAAGGAACGTCAAAGACAATTTCTGTTGGATTATTTATGCGATGCACCAAATAGCAATTCAGATAAAAACGAACTCAGTGGTAAAAGCGACATTCTTGAATTAAGTGATGTTACAATGTGTAAGTGAATGTAGTAAAGACTTGGAAACCGAGCCTGATGAGCCTGTAGTTAATAATGGACAGAAGCGAATACAAGAAATTGTGGTTCGGCTACATTATTACAAAAAAACTCCAACGTGAAAGAAGGAGTCGATTATAATTTGCAAATTAATTTTTAAAAATTATTTGTTAGGGAACAAGTCGTTATCATTTACAAAATGTATATAAATATCAGGCTAATTCCAAGCAAGGAAAATTGAGGAACGACTTATGTTCTGAAATTAAGAAATTGTTTAGAATATTCGTTTCAATGGAAAAAATACGAAAGGAAAAATGGTGGAATACTGGTCCGTCGATCCATATTTTGCAACACATATCTTTTCACACTTTATGAGTAGGAACATGTTTGTAGCGGTTACGAGATATCACATTTTAACGATAACATAAAAACGCATGAAAATAGTGATAGGTTCTATAAAATAGACCCTGTTTGCAGTTTAGTAATGGAAAAATATACAACCTTTTCTACTCTACATCAAAACCTGCAGCTAGATGTACCCATCCTTCTTTGGCGAAAACGATATAATTTAAGACGTACAATCCACGAAGGCTCATTAAATGTGGAATATTTATACGAGTATTATCGACGAGTCAGACTAATTATATACGTAATATAGAAACTTATTATGACAAGGCAAAAAACTGCAGAACATAGTAACAACGATTTTTGCACCGTATTTCGGGTATTGGCGCCATTTTTATGTTGATGAATACTGCAATACGTTGACTACAACTGAATTCTTATTAGAAAATAAAATACAATTATGTGGTACAATACGCGATAATAGATTGTCAAGTTGTTTGAAAACAAAGTCGTTGAAGCTGTAAAAGCCGAGAGAATATTCAAGCGAAAACGTTATGTTTTGTTACAAATTTGGACAGATAAAGAAGAAGTACTGTAGGGATCGAATGTGTGATCATGAGTCACACCTTACCGAAAGGGCAACTGCGCTGTGTTGCGCATTCCGAAGGACATAAAGCAGTTCAGGCCACATCGCGAAAGATGAAGGACGTGCGAAGTGTGGCTCGTTGTTACTTTTATTATACGACACAATTGTTATCCCAAGTTATTTGTAACCCCGGTAAAATATGTTTTCATTAGTTTAGTAAATCCGATTTATTTCCTTTGTCTTCCCTTCTACAGTACGAATGAAATTCGAAACCATAACAAAACCCAATTGTATCGTAGATTATAATTTGAACATGAACCTCGTCGAGCTTGCTGATCAATATCTGTAATATCACTCCATTTTGAGAAAAACAATTAAATGAATGAAAAAATATAATCTTTGGAGTCAAATTAAGATTCACATTATATTATTCACATAATATTACATATAAAGTTTATAAAATATAATATAATATTTAATCATAATATTATATAATATATAATCTAATATTGACATAGATATATGTAATATCTGCTATAAAAATTTACCATTTTTCCACTTGCTGTGATGAAATTATGGACAACGAAAGAAAAATTAACGAACCCATTCAGGGGTATTAAACGATGCATTTCAAATACACCAAATTATATACGCATCGACCCACCACATAGACTCTCGCGTAATATGAAACAGCATAAACTTTGAACAAATAATGCGTAAAGCAAAGAAAAATTCCCCAACAAAAAAAATAAAGTCTGTCTGTTCAATGCAAAAAGGAGCGAAACCATATACAGGTGCAAATCGTGCCGTACACCATTGCGTGAGGGAGAATGCTTTACCAGAAATCATACTCTAAAGCATTATCCAAGTTTGTAAAATAAGCAACAGCTGAAACGTAAAAAATCTTACATAATAAATAGATGTACAAAATACAGAGTACTAATTAAGAATACTTTATATGAATATAATATCAGATGCGAATTAAAATTGCATGTATGTATTATACAAAGTCTTTCTGGAGCCCGTGTACTTGTCCTGCAAGCCCGTTGAGTGAACAGAATGCCGTACGCAATGTGTTAACCGTAAAATTTAATTTCGAAGTGTCTCCTTTTTATCACGATTTTGATGGAATCTTAACTTTTAATTAGACAGAAAATGGTTGACAATGATACATAATGGTTGCGAAATATGAAGCACTAATATCTGATTGGCTATTCAATTTGATAACACTATAAATATCAGCGTATAAAACAAAGAAACCCAATGGGGACTAGAATTTTCTCCTTTCATCATCTTCATTACATTTTAATATGAATAGTCGCAGTATTTAAATTTAATTTTTGTGATTTCTCTTCAGTTGGTAAGATTTCAGCATCGCTACTACAGGTTCAACGGACATCTGTAACCCACAAATAAGCATGCTGTGCGATACTATCTTCATGCCTAATTGATAGCATCCACAAGGAAAGTTCGAACTTATTTCCTCCGTCGATTTCCCGACGTAAGCATCCGCATTCTCTACCTAGATGATGCAGTCCCAAAACATAATTTATTATCTGTTTGTATTTGTAACAAGCTTATATGACCTTTAATTTGAGAGCATCGTATAATTTTAGCTGTTCCTTATCACATACATTGGAGAATGGACATTGCTTGTCCAAATGTTGCCGGCTCATTTGTTTCTCAAGAAATTATGTGTTCTTAGCGGTTTGATCGTAATGCACCGAATATGTCCTACAGCTATTCTTTTTCTAAGGCTGGGAAACACCATTCCTCATAACGTCGCCCTGCGAAGAGCCAACTGAAATAGAATTGATTCCGCCCATTCTGATCCCAAAATTGTGTGTCACATCTTGTGTACATAAAGTTATGGAATAATATTATACTCCGTCGGGCCCACAGCGTTGTCCCAATTTCCAAACGAAGCTAATGTATTTCCTTTTGGTAAATACCTATACTCATACTGGTTGCAGTTTCAGAAATTCTCTCCGCTACGTGCAGGTCGCTGTTACGTTAGTTCCATCTTGTATTCTCTACCTCATAGTTTGAGATGTACAACTTGTGCGTATATACACAATTGCAAAGTGATCAGATGTCTGATTAATATGTTTTAAAAAAGGCGCGTACACCAGGCATCCATACGAACTACATTCTAAGATTAGAATATCTTTGCTGCCTATCAATACACCTTATGCAACATTGTCGTCCAAAATCGATGCTTTCATTCTGTTTAGAACGTAACGTGCCACGAGTAATAACTTCGCCCGAAATTTTCAATTACCTTCACTGTTCATAACATTACAACACCATGTTTATCATGGTGTATATGCTATTTTTATATCCTGATTAGATTATTGTGATATGCTTTCTGTACTTAGCATTTATAATATTGTGCGAGCTTCGGTTTTTGTACCAAGTATACATTTTGGGTGCAGTCCTGTTCGTTATCTTGTTCCCACAATAACGTATTGCAGTTTTCTTTGAGATACGCTGAGGATATATTTCAAGAATTCCGTTGCTCGGACTGGCAGTGCGCGGATGGATCGGAATGGAGTTGTTTTGACATAGTTCGGCATTCCTGGTCTCGATGTTCTTAGAGGTTTCTTTACCCCATATGATGAAAATTTTACAGCATTATAAAAAATAATACCATTTATTTAAATTCTAACATATTATTATTATCAATGACTCACACTCCCAACAGATTTGTCTATTGCTGGAAATGCAAGATTTTATGACCCTTTTTTCAGAACTTTCTCCACACTCATTCTACCTCGTTCCTGAATATTTTTAACTTGTGGGCGTTCATAGTTAAACGCTTTACCGCTCTCTTAGACTGCAATTATGGCAACGAACTGCTTCACGGCTTGGGACATGTTAAACTTTTTCAGTCCAGAATAATACTGAACACAACGTGATTCAGGCAATCGTCCAAATAAAGTCCCCATTACCTGGCACTTTAATATTACTATCCGTATAATAATGTCGTATAGGAAGTCGTTATTTCGATACGAATTTGTAGTTTATAAACCAGTTCTAGTTCGTATCTACGCGATAAATTACGCAGTTCCTTCTTACATACCTCCGTTCCTTGACTGCCGAAATTCTCCTGATTTCTTATCGTATCCTTATTTAGTCTGTTGATATTAATCGTTGTACCCTCTGTTAGTGTCGCTTTACTTCTTTGCGGTCTTTTGATACTGACTTATAGGGACCCCCTTATTTTGGATGACTGAAGGTTTGAATCGTTTATAGTCTCTGGTGCCACTATACTGCTGTTAGAACTATCTGGGAGGCAGCACATCTGCCTCTACTGGAATAAGGTTTCCCATGTTATCACTTTTACCTAGCACGGCATCGTCTTTCCGTTGAATTCTAATTGTGTGGAGATAAATTCTCATTCTACATGTAATACCTGTAACGGCAACTCCGCTTCCAGAAACTATTGCAGCGTTTTCCGTTAATCCGGAGCATGTTCAGTCTTATCTGTGGTATGAGTCTACGGCTGCAGCTGTATACGAAGTATGACGCATGGGAGCTGTACAGAAATGGGTGAATCAAAAATGGCCCCAGTTTTTGGCGTAACCGGTCTAAAGGATTGATGTTCCGCGGTCCCATGGGGTACACCAGTTTTAGCGATTCTGTAGAAAAGAACACTCGTTGGGGTATACACAGAAGCCTAGATCTTTCATCGTTCTTGTCCCGCCACAAAGACCACAACAATACTTATCACTTTCGAAATTTTGGCAGTCGGGATAGGCGTTTCCCGACCATTTGGTTCGGAACCCGTAAGAGTTGGAGTCCTGTAACGCAGTAACTCTCTATCGTACGTGGTAGTAATTGTTGCATTTGCTGCAGTTGCTAAACAAGGTACCCGTCAGGACACTGATTTTAAAGAGCATAGTAGGTTGGAAGTATTTGCCACTATCAGAGTACCAAGTGGAATGCAACCCGAGCAAATTGGTCGTACCAACCGCTGCCATAGTACACAAGTGCTAATTGTGTGTAGCGTATTTCCGCACGCATGGGTGTTTTCCACTAAGTCATGGGACGGGCGCTGGAGGAAGGACAACTCGATATTCAGGTATTCATGATGCACATTTGGGAATGCTATCTCCTTCAGGTGTATAGGGTGTACCCCGGTGTGTTTTTATTGCTGGTTCGAAGATGTCGCCACGTCCGCTGTTCAACGGTTGTCGTTAGTTGGAATCTATTTGCACATTAAATTTCTTATAGCGGTGATAATTCCCAGTTAACTTATCGATAGGACCGAGGCATTGATATTTGCTTTCATTAGACATTCGAACGGTATACTTGTATAACCTTGCCTGCACATGGATTCCATACAGCAACTTTTCCTCGTCTCATCCTTAACACCTTGTCTGCCAAGCGTATTTTGCTGCGTTAGAACCACGATGCGATGAAATACTGCAGAGTATGATTAAGTAGTGTAAAATGAAGGTAACGCAGAGTTGCGGGAAGCCAAAGTATTGAAGCACCGTTCCAATAGCACTTGCTTTTACAAGATTGCAAATGGGCTTCATTAGACATTTTTTTCATTTTTAGTACAATCTTTTGCGCCGGTCACCGGTGACCACCATGGCAGTCAACGTGTTAATTCCTACTTTGCAGGATTGAATCCACTATCGCTGTCTACGACACATATTCCTTAACTTAGTGTATCTGCATGTTAAGTTACTCTTGCATGTTAACCTGATATGCAGTCTTGCATGATAAGTTAAGGGGGTACACACACCTAGAAATGTTGAAAAAATTCATTTTTTGTTTTTTGTATATTCAAAAAGTATATGGTCTTGAGAATGGCTCCTGCAAGTTTCAAAGTGATTCCTTAAAAATTGTCGGATGTATAGTGTTACACACCACACTTTCTCTTTTCATTCGAGTCGTTTCGCCCGGAGTCCTGTCCCATCCCCAAAACAAAGCCTTTATACCTGCACTCTCGAGACGCCTCAAAAATAGCCTTCAATGCATTCATTATAGTTCCACGACTCCGTTCCCTAATCCTCCGTGACCATTTCAAGTACCTTCCTAACATCTTTATTACTTCAGCGCTGCGCTTAGTCTTCAATCTTCACTCAAGTACCAATACCCGCTTTCTCTTTTACTAAGACATGCTGCAGCCACATGTCGCCCCACTCATCAGCAAAAAAGGGGAAACACTGTATTTTCCGCTATGGGTGGAGCAAACTTGCATCCAATCATAGGTTAACAACATCACCAGAAAAAACCTCCCTGATTGGCAAATCCCTCTCCTTTCTCAAATCTTGCACGAGCCTTTTCCTTCGTGATTCTTCCAAAACGACGAGAAGGACACTCTGATACAAACTCTCGCACCGACAACACGCGTCACTAAACAATCCGTTACAACATTACACAATACTTACACTCAACACGCGAACATTACTGTATCACGAAAAACTAACTTAGTATCCAAACCCTTTTGTTCTATACTTTTAGAGAAAATATACGTTCTTTGTTACCTCGTTACAACAACAAAATCATTCTCATCTCCCTAAACGGTCGTGAGAAAACGCGCATAATTCAAGTGGCACAACGCGTCGAGGATTTACGACCCTCGTAGAATCGACGACACGGATCGCGATTCTCGTTCGAACGGTGCGCGTAACATATAGCATTTGAAGCGAGACAGGCGCAAGCGCGGTCGAACGCCTTTGAACGCGACGTATATGTAATTCGAGCTAAAGATGAACAGTGCGCCAGAGTAGTCACATTTCTGTCGTTAGTAGCTGTCCGTTAATTCAAGTGTTCGTTTCGATTTGGTTATAAGCGCGGCAACGTAAGAGAATTGTTGAACAAAATAATTTTTTGATAAAAATGGAGAGGAAAAAGGGTTTCAGACAAGATCATCGATCAGGCAGTTTTATAAAAGATACGAAAAGAAAAAGATTGCGTCCTCTGAACAAGCACGAAGTAGAAAAGAGACAGCGAGTATCAGCGTTTTGTCGAGAAAATTAAAAACAACGAACGACGTATATGTTCCTGAAGAACGAAGCATCGGATATCGCATTTTAAATTGTAGCACTGTGTCTCAGCAATTTCTGAGCATGTGAAGTGCAAAGTATGTAACTCTAATGTAGAGTTTAAAACAGAAAGCGCTCGAGGACCTGGTTTTCAAATTGTGATTGTGCGTTCATCTTTCAACGCAATTTCAATTCCATCATGTACATATATTGGACCAGCGTATGAAATTAATAGACGCTTCATATTTACTATGCGTTTATTGGTTATTGGTTTAAACGGAGTAAGAAAATTTTGTGGGCTAATGGATCAGATTAATGACAATAATAAACGCAATGAAAATTTCTACGGGACCATATGTCCATCAATACTCGGTCTACTTTGCCGAGCTCCGAGCACAGGAAGAGATAAAATGTGCAAAAATATTACGCCGAAAAGTTAGGATCGAAACTTTTGATGCCGCTACATCTGGTGAAGGTTCGCTATATGGCTCCGGAGTGGATGACTGTGTGTAAGTTTAAAAAAAAGTGTTGTCTATGTTTTAACCGAATGCCGAACTTTAAACGCGTTTTTCCTGAAACCGTGTTATCAAAACGCGTACCAGAAATATCTCGGAAACGGCTACACCGATTTACTTCAAATTTGGAGGACTTCTTCTAAACGAAGAAAGGCAGTCTTTGCGGTGGCGGATTTTTTTTAGAGCTCTTACTTTTTTTTATAGCCCAAAAAGACCAATTTCTACCCTAAAATATCGCGTTTTTACTTAAACGTCCGCCATTTCCGCAAAAATAAATATTCTCAAAATCTGCCACGGCGAAGACTAGATAATTTTACGTAGTTTAAGAAAATTCTAGTATGGTCTGTTTTAGATAAATCCTGTATGAGCTGCATCTGGTACCACGGAATACCTTTTTTCAACATCGTCTTACGCCGAGGACTATATCTCCACCATTTTAAAAAATTTTTATTTCAAATTTATTCTCATACATATTCTAATAATGTACTTTAAGGTAAGGAAAGGTAGGACTAAGTACACGCGTTACTTTTCCCATAAAAGATTCGTAAATAATGCCTATTTTGTACAACCCTAGGTGTATGTGCCCCTTAAGAATTACGTAACCAGTTTTGTAAAATGTACCAAATACGTATTATCCTCAGGGATTGGTTTCGGCAAAGTTCCTCTTAGTGACTCATATCTATATATATCAAGAATTGTCTGAAATACATTAATTTTGTAGGAAATTAAAATATTCACGCAAACTGGACACCATTGCTTATCGTGATCAAAAAAGTGAAATTGTACCATAATTTTGACAAATGGGGAATGCTAATAAATCAGGAGTGCAGCCAATGCTTTGAAAAACCGGCACTGGTGAGAATGTCTCTACCACTTATAATATGTATTCATGAAACGTGAAATGGGAAATGCGATAGTAACGTTGGTGAAATCAAAATGATGTTGACAGTCTTAACGATAATGAAATGAATGGAAAGAATTCGTGTGGGCATGCAGAAATGTGCTGTGACTAGATATGGAATATTCACGAAAAAGTAGGCACCATTATAATGAATTCAATCCATTGTACAGAAAACACAATACAGAAAAATGTTGGCGCGAAACCATGACATTCTCTGAAGTGCAATGCATGAGGATATTACTAAATTTGAGAAACTTGAGGTATTGCAACCATTTATAATATTCTAAAAAGTTGATTTGTTTACATCCCCGAGTAGATGTAAGATGCGATACATATAAAAAAAAACTAAATAATACTAACACACGGCATGATATGTTGAGAGCAAACCAAATTAATGTAATATTTGTATACGAGTCCTTTACAACTTCATATGGCTCAGTAACGACTACGTCGTACACCCAGATGGAAATTCCTGCAAATTTAAACAAAGAACACGGAAATGCTAAAGCAAGGTTCTATCCAAATTACATCTAATTGTGAAACTGTAAATTCACTACTAATGCAGCAGAGTGATAATGTTAATGTGTTATAAAATTGAAATGGAAATAAAATCTCTGAACGTTTCCCAAAAAACGCTGATGTTATTTGGCAAATAAATTGCACCGAAGGAAAGATAAAGTATATTCGATTTAAACTTCGATAATTGTGATACTATTAATGCGACGAATCTTCTCAATATCTATAACAAATACCAATGTCTATTAGGAATTAATTGTGCGTCAACAAAAAACTAATTACGTGTCATGGTAAGTCGAATTTGTAAGGTCGTGCCGGTGGAAACGATATTGGTTATTATCGGTTATCAAGCTCTAAATCTCGTTCGGTCGCCGACCGCTAGGAGACACACACAAGTAATGTCAACCCGTATCAAGTATTTTTTCCACATAAGATAATCTACTGAATAATAATTAATCATGATTGAAACATTGACATACTCTTCATGAACTAAATTTATGTGACCCGTTTTAATACGTTTTCGACAGTTATGATAGTATGTTACCACATTATAATTTTTGCGGCGAAACACTGCAATTTTCAGTAAACTCTATTGGGCATTTATTGATACAAAATGGAACTGTTAGGCAACCGCATAATTATTAATCACTAGAAGGTCCATCATTCATTCCATGCGACGCGCTTCTTTATATATACCAACTAAAGTTTCGTATTCCCTCTCTATGTTGAATATTTGAGTTGAACATTGTTTGTTCGATAACAAAATTGCCGATTCTTGGTCGTATCCAATACACGGTTTTCCATTGCCCACATCAACAGCATATTCCGAGGGTTAATGTCGCCCTTTTTTTTTGTAATTACTCTGGTATTATATGCCATAGAGCGGAGTGACCGTCAAGCACTTGTATACTCGTGTAATGAAGTGCCAAAATAGTTTCATTTACTGGGATTTCATTATGCGCTGCGTAGATGTAAATATTCCATCGCGCGTGATTTCGTACTGGGTTGAACTAAAATGTGTCTTCCTGCATCGAAATTCTGTATATTTGGATCTAGAAAAGTTGATATCACTTTCCAATATCCCGTACCAAGTTGATTTAATAAGCATAGGATATATTTCTACCCTGTTCAACTGACGCGGCCTATATTCAAACTTTTTGCCGTTATTTCCAAAAAGTTGCTAGTTATAATCCCGTGTTAATAATTTTAAAACATAATTTGCGTATAGCACGTTTTGGCACTTATATTTTATCATCCATATAAACAATACTTTCTCCGGTATCCTTCTTACCTTCTACGTAAAAGCATGATCTTGCTACTGTGCAGTGTGCTCGTGCGGTCCAACTCAATTCCAGGGTAATTGAATATGGTAAATATCATTCAAATTTTAGAAAACATTCACATCCAGATTATTTAAATACTATGTGTCTTCAGTGATTCGTTGGCTTTATTTTTACCTTGGTAGATTGAAAATATCTCTACTTGGACCGTGAATACTGCGTTTAGGAGATACCCTGGATGGATATTGATGGCATAACCGTTCGAGGAACATGAATCTCACAACTCGCTACACCTGTAAAAAGTGTTTTTGTAGTAACACAATTCGCCAGAGCAAGAAAAACCTCGTAATCGAGTCATTTCGCGCAAATATGCAACGGAGCGCCAACTCCGGTTCGTGTTTATTTATACAACCGTACTGGTCAATGTTGGATTCGAATATCCATCAACTTGTAATATACTTTAAATAAGTTGTTTTTGATGACAGTGTCTACTGTCTGTCTGTGAAGTATTAAATACGGATTTAATTATTTGTCGTTTATCTGCGTCTTCGAGTTTTGTGGTTCCTTCCCGTTTGACTGCGTGCGCTGGTGATTCTTCAGATATCAGAATATGTCGTTGCTTTGGTCTCTATACCGCATTGGTTTGGGTAATGTATATTCTACGGTGTACGTAGTCTATCATTGGGGATTTTGTTTTCGGATTTACTTATTCGGCTGCTATCTTCTGATCCAATGGATTCTTAGTCGTCGTATATTTTGTGTCTTATAGTTCCTCTAGTTTCCTTTACCCTCGCGTTTATAAATTAATCATGGTGTTGGGCCTGGGAGTATCTTCCTGAGGTTACATAATGTGATTCCAAAAGGATGCTTGCAGTCTGTAATGTATTACTCCGCTTGACTGGTAGTCAAGAGATAGGTGTCCTGTCTCAGTTTGAATCAAACAGTCTTTTTGACAATATCTGATAGCAATTATGAAATTACCGAAGCAGTAGATTCTGTGACCCGGGTTTGGCCCCATTTGGCGAAGAAAAAAGTGTTCGTTCACCACGATAACGCACCGGCTCACACCTCTGCCGTCGCTACAGCCAAATTGGTTGAATTAGGCTATGAACAGCTGCCCCATCCACCGTATTCTCCAGATTCGGCCCCGTGTGACTTCTTTTTGTTCCCAAACTTGAAAAAGTCACTCGCTGGGCAGAAATTATAGTCGAATGAGAAGGTTATCGCCGCCACGGAGGCCTACTTTGCAGATCTCCAGAGAACGTATTTTTCAGACGGGTTGAAGAAGTTGGAGCATCGCTGGATCATGTGTATCGAGTTAGAAGGAGACTGTGTTGAAAAATAAATCGTCAAGTTTCCAAAATTTTCGTTTTTCTTTTGTAGGCTAAGTACTTATCGGACTGCCCACGTACCCTAGATCCGTTTTGTCATACCATTGTTCTGTTCTGTCATACCAGGTTTCCGTTTTGTGAGATGACGGTTCCGTTCTGTCAGCCCAGGTGAGTTTCGAGGTCGTGTTTTTGATCGTTCCGTAGCGTGAGTGCTTGTGTTGGGGGTTATAGAAGGCTGGGGGGGGGGGGGGGGGGGGGGGTTGGAGGAAGAGATGTCGCTGGAAGTTGCGATATGCTGTTGTTGATTAAAGGGAGAAAAAACTGCAAAGAAAGATATTCTCGATTGAGGAGAGGAAACCGCGAAGATGGTAGTTTATTAATAAGTCGTTACGCTGAAAAGTCGATCGTGAGGAGGAAGAGCGTGTGTGGGAGATATTTTTTTTCGCGGTGTCGATAAGCTAGTGTGCGAGCGCGCGGCGAAAAGGAATTACAGAGAGCGTCTTATACTTTAAGACGGCGGTTGCGAGTCTGGATCGCGTGTGTGTGTGGGAGATATTTCTTTCGCGCTGTCAATAAACTAGTGGGCGAGCGCAGCGATTACAAAGAGCGTCTTGTATTAGACGGCGGTTGCACCGCATTTAGATGACGGTGGCGAGTCTGGAGCAGCTCCGAGTGTCTTATCGGTTCTCGTTGCGAAATTCGTTATCGATTCGAAGTAAATGAAGTGTCCCGCCGCGGGCGGCTGGGCGAGACAGCCCGTCCGATAGGCGCTACGCGCAACGCGCAACGCCCCTGCCAGCGATTACTATATTTGTGATCATAATGGAGGCTAATGAGATGCTGTCAACTTTAGGACGCGGAAGGTGCATAAGAGGTATGCGTCACGTTGGACAAAACCACGACGTGTACTGCGAGACTTGCGATCTTGCCTGTGTAATCTATTTCCAGCATTTTCACGTTTTTATTCTGGAGAATTCTGCCTTACAGCGCATGAAGCAACGAAAATGTGCGCTTTGCCATCATTCGATTTATAATGTCAAATGCGCTGACGATTGTAACGTATGCACGTCCATATTGGACTATTTATGGAACAAAGCCTTTGAGAGCGGTGAAGATTCGTTATTACTTTTGAGTGAACTGACGGTGGAAGATGTTAATTCGGTTTACGAAGATTTTGGATATTATTATTTTTTAAATAATTACAAATTTATTTTTTTTGCATATTGTTTGTGTAATAAAATAAAATAGTACATATGGAATTTTAAACCAGAATTTTAAATTGTTAACCTTCATTAGTTTAAAAAAAATCTTGCGTTTCTTGTATGTATCTGAATATAAACATTCCAGTTATATCGTGACTTGATTTAAAGTTTAAAATAAATCTTGTGTGTCCATACCCAAGTCATGTGAATATAAACATTCTATTGATATCGTTTGCATTGTAGAAATACTATCATCATCATCATCATCTTCATCATTTTTTATATCAAAATCAAAAAGTTCTGGTGATGATGTTGAAGTATCGTCATCGTCATCGTCATTGTTTTTATGCATCGACATTGACGTGTGGCTATATAAAAATTACATACATTATTAATACATTTATACATTATCATTACTAATGTTTATCAAGGTTAAAAAATGAAAATCTCATCTTTTCAGTTATTTAGTCTATTGGATTATTATTTAGACTATATTTATACGCTTTCAAATATATTATTAATAATAATATTTCATGTAAATTGTAGAGATTTATAAATTATATGATGTTTTAAATTAAGTCAGAAGTAATTTCTTTGTAATAAACCAAGAGTGTGGTACCAAAGTATAATCATTTTCAACTTGGAATACATAGATTTTTTATCCATTTGGCTGAAAAAATATTAATATTATGCTTAGTGCGTTTTGCATTATAAAAATAAGATTAGAATTAAAGTATTTATTGCTTACGAATCTTCTTTTCCCTTTTCCTTTTCCTCCCTTTCACTTTTGAGCATTTCAAATGATTTTGATGTAATTGTTTTTTTTTTATTAATGTCCACAAAATAAAGTTTTTTATTTATGTAAATTAACAACTGTCTGTGTAATTTTTTTATTAGTAACGAACATTAATATTTTCGTAATATTATCCATTAATGTAGAATTTAGAAGTGCTCAAATGGTGATTTCACATCTACCGTACCAGCTCTGACTGTTCCATTTTGATGAGAAAAATCGATTACTACAATTGGACCGACAGAATGAATATGGATATCTAATAAAGGGGCAGAATCAGAAGAGAAATCTGATGAATTGTAATAAGATTTTTTAAATCTAGCATACATGTCATATAAAATATTAATTTGATTATTGTTAATGTTTAAATTGAGTTTGGCGCATGGATAAAACTCAGAGTTCAAGTGAAGTTGACAATAATCGAATTTTGTACAAGTTCCCTGTAAATCATTTTTTCTATTAGTTTGAAATGCAAATATAATGAAACGTGGTTTTTCTATTTCATTTGAAGCTTTAACAGCCTATGTATGATTTTGGGTTTCTTGTAATAAAGGATATTCATGTATTTCCCAAGAGCGAATGCACATTGGAATTGGGAGATCTTGTTGTAGAACGCGTAAAAATTTTAATTTTGTAATTTCGTCTAGAGTAATATGTTTCACAATCCATTGTATTTTTGTTTGTTCAATTCTTGGTTCTTTTTCTTTATCAGTAGGTTCGTTTGCACTCAATATTGCATTTTTATCATCTTTTGCTCAAATTAATATTAATTCATGTCTACCACAGGTAATTACACGTTTGTAATCATCAAAAAATCCATTAGTATATTTGATGGTATATAAAATTTAAATTGATTAGTAGATTGTTTCAGCGTATTCTTTTGCATATTATTACAACTTGCTTTATTTAATTCGTTACCTTTAGTATGACTCAGTCAACATAATTTTCTACCAATGTGAAAACACCTACATTTTTACAACAATCAATTTCAATACCATTTAGTTCATATCGTATTTCAGTAAATACTAGAGTGAATAACATTATTATTTAAGTAAATACCTATATTTTAACTATTATTATAATTTACATGTGCAATCAACTTTCCCTCAACATATAAATAACTTTCACAGGGTAATACAATTAAATCTTTTTGTTGTATTAGAATTCGTATTTCATAATTATAATTAAGAGAAGAATTTACATATGGATTATATGCGTGAAATGCAACGCTACTAATACGATTATCACTAATATGAGATTTATTAATATTAAGTGGATCAATCATAATGAATATTTGTTGTTTAAATTATTTCTGTATTACTATAAAACCTGAAGATTTTAGAAATTTTCGAGATAAAGAATTTTACCTTTTTAATTTTCTTAATGGTAAAGTTAAATTTATGGGATATTTTGGTGGTAATTGTGCATGAACAAGTTTTGTGCAAAGGTTTATTTAGTATTAACAAAAAGATCTATGGATATTCACAATCGAAAAAAAAGTCTGAGAGAAAAAAAAGTCTTCGTGTGTCTTGGTCTGCGGCTACTCTAGAACTGCCATTCTGTCGCCTCGGCCTCCTCCTTCTCGCTGCCAAGCTCGCCCTTATCTTTTGAGATAGGATTTCGTAACCCTCACTCATTCTCACATGCACTCACACGCATTCACACACATTCGGACGCATTCGATCACCATTCGTACCTATGCCTACACTCGGCCATTCTGCATATTGAACATTTATATTTAATTGAATGTTCATTCACTAAACTCATCGGACAAACTCTCCGAACCATCGGGCCACGGTTTCATATATTCGGCGGCGGTTGATGTGGTGTACGGCCCGGGATGCTCGCCAATTTTTTCGACTATATATCGGTCGTTTCTTAACGTTTTCGATATTCGGTACGGACCTAAAAACTTTCCAGAAAACTTCAACCCTGGTCCGAACTGAGTACGTTTAATCGCGACTAACGCACCTACTTTGTAAGATCGTGCCTCCTTTCTATTCTTGTTGAAACTACGCCTATTCTCCGCTTGAATTTTGAGGATTGATTCTCTTGCGTGCCGTCGCATACATTGTCGATCTTCCTGGAAGGACAAAACGCTCTCTTGTTCTATAATTTCCCTTATCTGTGGATCCTCTTTCAAACGCATACGGGTTCCGACTAAGATATCGAAGGGCGCGAACTTAGTACTCCTACTGACAGAGCTGTTTATGTACTTCTGTGCGGTGTCGACATATTTATACCAAGTCTCGGGTTTCGGGGCTGCTAATTTTGTGAGAATCGGAATGAGTACACGGTTTATGCGTTCCACCTGTCCATTACTTCTAGGCATACCCGTCGTAATAGTCGCATGTTCGATTCCTTCATTGGTACAATACTCCCGAAATGTATGAGCGGTAAACGCGGATCCCCGGTCCGAAATAATCCTACGCGGGTTCCCGAATATCACTGACAGTTTCTGTAAGCGGTCACAAACTTCATCGGCACTGGTTGATTTTACGGGCCAAAGCCAGACGAACTTACTAAACGCGTCTACTACCAAGAATATGTGTTTGTACCGTTTTGTCGTTGAAGGGAGAGGTCCTATATGATCGACGTGAAACGTATCCAGAGGCGAATCGCCTTTATCAATGGGAAACAAATATCCTTCCTGTCTACCCTGCTTCCTCTCTGCCAGAATGCAATGTATACAGTTCCGTATTACCGTCTCGATCTTATCGCGCATTTTGGGGAACCAGAAATCGCGTCGGATAATCTTTTCCGTCTTATCGACACCGAAATGGCCCCGCTCGTGTGCCTGTCGCACAATGCTATCTTGCATTCTCTTTGGAACGACTACAAACATCTCGCCGTCTCGCTGTCTATAAAGCAAACCGTTCCTTACGACGTATTCATCCGTACTTCCTTGTTCGGCGGTTTCAAATAACTTCATTATCTCGTCGTCGTTTCTTTGAACCGATTTGAGCCTCGCTAAGATCCCGTCATAATCGTGCTCTACTAAGAAAACCGACGGTAGAGGATTTCGGCTCAGAGCGTCCACGTGCAACATCTGTTTACCGGGTCGGTGTTCGACGGTATAGGCGAATTGTTCCATAAACATCGCCCAGCGGGCTACCCTAACACTGAGATCCCTTTTTTTTAAGGTACAGACTAATGCCCTACAATCTGTGACTATTTTAAAGTTTATACCGAGCAGATAAACCCTAAATTTCTTCAGTGCTTTTATCACTGCTAGCACCTCTAACTCATAACTGCAGTATCTAGATTCGGCGGGTGTCGTCGTACCGCTCGCGAAATATACCGGTAACATATTGTTCTTCTCGCTATCTCTCTGCAATAGGATTGCGCCGTACCCCATAGCAGAGGCATCGGTATGCAGTTCCGTTTCTGACTTGGGATTATACAGCTTCAAGACAGGTTTACTTGTTAAACTTGATTTTAATTCGGTAAACGCGCGCTCTTGTTTTAATTCAAATTGAAACGTCGCGTGTGCTCGTAATAGGCTGGTCAGAGGTTCCGCAATTCGCGCGTATTGGCAGACAAATTTTCTAAAATAGCCCGTTAATCCCAAGAAGCTACGGACATGCCTTACACAAGTAGGCCGCGGGAATTCCTTCACCGCCTTAATCTTTGCGGCAGACGGTTGAATGTGACCATTCCGTATTATGTATCCTAGATAATCGACGCTGTCCTGTAGAAACGCACACTTTCTCCAGTTAATCTCCAATCCGTATTCGCTCGCTACATACAGTACTCTTTTCATGTTTCTTAAACCTTCTTCGCAATCGGTGGAAGGGATAATCAAATCGTCCATATAAACTAACAAAATTCCGGCCGCAATTAAGTCCTTAAAGATGTGATTGATAAATCTTTGAAAAACGGATGGGGAGTTGCATAGTCCAAAAGGGACTCTCAAAAACTCGTAGTGTCCATTAGGTACTACGAAAGCCGTATATTTGATACTCTCTTGCTCAATGGCTGCGTGAAAAAACCCGTTCTTTAAGTCTAAAGTAGTAAAAATCTTTGCGCCTTGCAAGCGATCCAGTTGGTCCTCAATCAAGGGCAGCGGATATCGGTCTTTAATAATCTTTTCGTTCAATTTTCTATAGTCTACACAAATGCGGGTCGATCCATCCTTTTTTTTTACTAACACTACTGGGCTGGAAAAATCAGATACCGATGGTCTAATGATACCCTCCTCCAACCAGACTTTAATCTGTGCGTCTACATCGTCTTTTTCGGCCGGCGATAATCGTCTTGGTCTTTGACACACGGGTGTCTCGTCCGTGAGAATAATGCGCATTGTGATAGGCGCGTCTTTTCTTTTTTCTGGGTTGTAAGTCTGGATTATAGATTTAACCTCGGCCTTATGGTTACCGTCTCTAATATGCGATAGCTCTACATCATCAATTGTTATTGCGTCTATTTTAAGAACGGCAGGGAGTTCGTTTGAATCGGTTGGTTTCGAAATTGTTATATTTCCGCGGTTTATGGAAACATCTACTGTGCTAATGAAATCTGAGCCGATTAAGATGCCTTGCGGTATTAAGCTATCGCGAATTACGTGGAAAGTTATGTGAAAGATGTTCTTATCTATTGTTACGGCCAGCTCTACTTGCCCGAGCGTCGCGATGCTGTTGCGCGTTATGCCGCGGAAGTGGATTGTTCGTCTTTCTATTTCGGGCTCACCTATTTTGGCGTAAAAGTCGGATGTGATTAGGCTAACGTCGCTTCCCGAATCAATGAGAGCAACGTAGTTGCTTCCTGCTGTACCTACAGTTTTTTCTAACTTCTGGTGCGACGTTTCACAGAGGGCGACGCTACAATTCCTCCCTGTCTTCGTTGGGCACTTGGCGGATATATGTCCAAATTCGTTGCACTGGAAACATTTTCTCCCCTTGTCCAGGAATGGACAGTTTGGCTCCACATGGTCCGTCTTCCCACAGTTGCGGCACCTTGACGTCGGGGTCGTCGGACGGCGGGGTGGCTGCATCGTCTTCCTAGGAGCATCTGCGTACCTTGGCCCTTGTCTCATAGCAGCTCTGATCTTCTCGTACACTTCAAATTTCGTCTTCAGTTCACGAATGCTGGTAGCACCATATAAAACGGATTTGGTCACTCCGTCGCCGTGAACGCCGTCTATAATGTAGCTGATTATTGCACTGGTCTCCACATTCGCTTGCGATCCAATCTCCATCATCGCGTAAATATATTCGTGGAACGTCTCGTTATTTTTCATCTTTCTTTGGCATAATTCCTGGTGTACCTTATGGCTGTCGGCCTTATGAGCAAATTCGTCTTTCAGCGCCTTTTTCATTCTCCTCCAGGTCTTGCTGCATTTTTCGTAGCTGACGAAAATCTTCGCAGGCCCTCTTAGCAACCGTTTTGCGAAAATAATCTTTTGTACCTCGGTCCATTCGCATAACTTGGCTGTCTCTTCAAATTCAGTCAGCCAACGCGTAACACTCGCTGTACCTGTACCGCTGAACGTTTCCATGGACTCCTCCACGTCCTTGAACGTGGGCACGTATTTCGTTCTTCGTCTTCCATTCGTGCGTCGTGGTCGTTCAACGTCGTCAACATCATCGTCTTCCTCGTCGTAATCGTCGTCATCGTCTTCGTTGCTTAATCGTTTATTGATCATCGTAGCATTCATTGTGCTATCATCGTCGTCGTCGTCGCAATCATCAGGTTCTCGTTCATCGTCGAGCGCCAGAGCAGTCCGCAGACGTTGGGCTAATTCGGCTTTATTTCCGGCTGTTTTTAGTTTTCTGGCTTTAAGTGCTGCTTTTAATTCCTCCACCTTCATTGAATCCACTGCGCCAGCGGTCTTCGTTAACGTCGTCGTCGTCGTCGTCGTCGTATCCTTAGACGTATCGTTCACCGCGCTCGTAGATGCCATTATGTCGACGGAATCACAACACAGAAAAATAGCTATCTCTTTTTGTTTTACTCTACTGCACACTACCTTGTCCAATTTCAAGCACTATCCCGGACGAGCCCCCAAAAATATGGGATATTTTGGTGGTAATTGTGCATGAACAAGTTTTGTGCAAAGGTTTATTTAGTATTAACAAAAAGATCTATGGATATTCACAATCGAAAAAAGTCTGAGAGAAAAAAAAAGTCTTCGTGTGTCTTGGTCTGCGGCTACTCTAGAACTGCCATTCTGTCGCCTCGGCCTCCTCCTTCTCGCTGCCAAGCTCGCCCTTATCTTTTGAGATAGGATTTCGTAACCCTCACTCATTCTCACATGCACTCACACGCATTCACACACATTCGGACGCATTCGATCACCATTCGTACCTATGCCTACAAATTGGGTCCGGATTCAGACGTTTTTCGCGGACGAAATGAGTTTCGACCAAAGTCTGCTGATTTACTCACTTTATTTTTATTTGGTGTTAATCAATTACATACTAATCTTTCATTATCATGATTAATATAGATATTCATTTTTTCGAATATGCAATCTTATTGTTACTTCTTCATCAGCAAAGTCAACTAAACTTTCACTTTGATCTACTATCTGTAAGATTATTTTATCTATAACCCTTAGAATGATTGGAAGATAAATGACGTTTGAGGGAATTTCTGATATATTATATCCAGGTTCAACGTTTGGGAAAAATTCGTGAATTGTACGAACAACTTTTCCGGTACTGTATACACCAGCTGATACGTATTATATTTTCTTTAATCATTTTTTACAGTAATATTTGATTCGTACCACTTATCTGGATCAAGTACTCTATCATTTGAAAATCCTATTATACTTCCAATATTATTTGGTTTACTGAAGTCTATAGAATACTTACGTTTTATTTCATTTTTAATGTACTTTTATTTGGGCGAAATATAAAAATATTATCAGGTTCATCATTCGGTTCTTTAATAATATTATCTTGTATATAAGTGTTAATACTTGAGAGTTCGTAAGAACCTTTGGTATAATAATCTCATTATTACTGTCATAGTAGAATTTGTTATTTGACTGATCAGTATGTGGGATCTCAGATACAGGGTCCTCTAGTTGGCGAGGAAAGGTCACCTATGATGCTCAATTATTATATTGATGTATCATAGGTGACGAGTTTATTGAATTGTGTTATTTTGGTTGCTAAGGAGAGAGTTGACGATAAGACGTAAAGACGAAACGGCGTAAAGGCGAAACTACGAAACGACGAAAGATTAGGAAATAAGACGAAAGTGTCTTCATTGTGTTGTTATTATTAGGTGTACAACTTTGCTTCCGCCGTTTTGCAATAGATGGCTGTAGCGGTAAGTGGTAGTCGAAATAAATAGATCGTAGATGTCATACAATAAGCTTAGGCATTTGTAAACATAACGCCATCGAAATATTAGTCGATTTGTGTCTGCATCATAAAGTCATTCTCGATTAAACATGTCAGCTTACGAGCCAAATTCTCGTCATTTGCGGGAGGTTTTAATTTTCTGCTTTAATATGAAGAAATCTGCGGCTGAGGCTCATCGAATGCTCTCAAATACCTATGGTGAGGCCGCTATTAGTGAAAGAACGTGCCGAGAGTGGTTTCAACGCTTCAAGAACGGTGATTTTGACGTCGAAGACCGGCAAGGCGGTGGAAGAGAGAAGGTTTTCGAAGATGCAGAATTGGAGGCATTACTTGATCAAGACTCGTGTCAAACGCAACAAGAATTGGCAGTATCATTGGGAGTGACGCAACAAGCCATTTCAAAACGCCTGAAAATCATGGCAATGATTCAGAAACAAGGAAATTGGGTGCCGTACGAGTTGAAGCCGAGAGATGTTGAACGGCGTTTGTTTGCTTGTGAACAGCTGCTTGCAAGGCAAAGACGGAAAGGATTTCTGCATCGCATTGTGACTGGGGACGAAAAATGGGTTCATTACGATAATCCCAAGCGCAGAAAATCATGGGGATATCCCGGCCATGCTTCCACGTCGACGGCCAAACCGAATATTCACGGTTCCAAGGTCATGCTCTGTATTTGGTGGGACCATCTCGGCGTAGTGCATTATGAGTTGTTAAAACCGACTGAAACAATCACAGGCGATCGTTATCGAACGCAATTAATGCGTTTGAGCCGAGCATTAAAAGACAAACGGCCGCAATACAACGAGAGACATGATAAAGTGATTTTACAGCACGACAATGCTCGACCCCATGTTGCGAAAGTGGTCAAGACATACTTGGACACGTTGAAATGGGAAGTCCTACCCCACCCGCCGTATTCTCCAGACGTTGCTCCCTCGGACTATCACTTGTTTCGATCAATGGCACACGGCCTGGCTGACCAGCACTTCCGGTCTTATGAAGAAGTAAAAAATTGGATCGATTCGTGGATCGCTTCAAAAGATGACCAGTTTTTTCAACGCGGGATTCGTACGCTGCCCGAAAGATGGGAGAAAGTAGTGGCCAGCGATGGACAATACTTTGAATCATAAACGTATAACCAGTTTTTTACAATAAAGCCTCGAATTTCGGAAAAAAACGGCGGAAGCAAAGTTGTACACCTAATATTTATAAATATTATTCTATCTAGTTTCACGTATTAAATTCCTACAAATTTTGGGAGCTCAGACGGGATATAACGTGAAGCTTTATTGTGTGTGATTGTTAAACATGGCAACAGGAGGCGAAATGATTGAGATAGTGAACAACGATGTGTTGGCGAATGAGGGAATACGTGTGGAATTAATGAGATTAGATGCGCTCAAAGCCGAATTGATGAACCGTAAGCTCCAAACGACAGGAAACAAATCCGAGTTGATTGCAAGATTGAAGACGGCACTGATTTTGGACAACGAAAAGGAAGCCGAAGAACAACCTGATGATGATGACCAACATTCACGTACCGCTGCAGTTTTCCGTGAAGTACGAAGGTTTGTGCTTACATTTAGAGATATGGAGGGAGTCCATGGAAACGTTCACGGGAGAGAATGGTACAAACGTGTCACGATGGATCACCGAATTTGAAGACATGGCCGAAATGTGTCAGTGGAATGATTTACAAACATTAATTTATGCAAAGAGATTATTAAAGGGCTCGGTAAAATTGTTTGTCCAACACAAAGGATGTGGAAAGACATGACAACAATTCAAAATAGGGTTGCAAGCCGAATTTGCGCACAAAATAAATAGCCACATGGTCAACAAGGAACACTGTCAATGGAAAAAACGGTATGATGAATCTTACAATGAATATGTCTACGCGATGGTTGGAATTGCTGCGCAAGCTAATATAGAAACGGAGTCTGTAATACGGTATATAATCGACGGTATTGATGATTATGAATCGAATAAGTCAATGCTGTACGGCGCCTTCACTATACATGAATTGAAGTTTAGGTTGGCCCAGTATGAAAGCATGAAGTCTAATATGAGACAGGGACGGAGAACCAACGGATAACCAATGACGATGACAATCCAAGAAACCCGAGCAGTGACGCGCTGTTACAATTGCGGTGTCACAGACCATCCAGCAACCGAGTGTCCATTACGAAGCAAGGGTCCAAAGTGCTTCAAATGCAACACCTTCGGACGTATTTCAAGAAGATGCCCAGGAAACGATCCTCCGGTGAAAGATAGTTTCAGTCTAATGCGAGCAAGCCAGAAAAAGTGTCAGAAGCAAGTGCAAATAGATGGACAGAATGTAGTAACGCTAACTGAGACCGGAAGTGACATTAGTTTAATACGACCAGAATGTTATATTCGAATAGGCGCACCTAAATTAGAAAAGCGAACGGTTCGACTTCGAGGTATCGGTTCCGATAGTAACGCGACATTAGGCGAGACGCAAGTAGAGATGTTTATAGATGGTCAATCATACGATGTTATATCACACGTAGTTACCGACAACCTGATAAAGCAAGACTTGCTTATCGGTTCTGACTTTTTAAACACCGTAGAGGTCAATCTAAATCTAGACAATGTAGTTATTTCACGAGTAGATGATTCGAACCACCCGCAGATTTATAAGATAGATGTTTCAGATACTAATGACGCGCTTGAATTATCACATGTTGAAAATCTGAAAGTAAAAACCGAAGTAGAGGAAATCGTACAAAGTTATCAAGCGAATAAAACAGGCGAAGTAGGCGTACAAATGCGGATTGTTTTAAAAGACGAGATACCAGTATATAAGAGGCCTCGAAGACTCTCACCGGAAGAGAAACAAGAAGAAGCTATGCGGCTTCAACAACCAGGGGGAATCACGTCAACGGTGGAGAGGATGCAGACAATGTAAAATGAGATGCAAAATTATAAAAAAACAAATAGAGATGCTGAGGCGCGAAATTGTAGATCAGGAAAGAAAGTACAAGAGCCAAATTGCTGCATTAGAGACAAATGCTCATGAACAGTGGATTACTGCACGTCTAAATGAGCGTCGATTGGTAGAGTCAAAAGCTGAAACGAGTCAATTACAAAATCGCCTCGCACTTATACAGAAGAATATAAATGTGGATTTATTCTCTAAATGTGTGAGGCCTTACTCTACGAAATTTACGGGGGCAACAGAAGTAGTGGATCCACGAAGAATTATTTCCGACCAAGGGGCAGGCGTACGAAGAGGACACGAACAGGTTGAACCGATTAACCGAAAATCAATTCCTATTTTTACTAAATTGTCGGCACCCAAACTTGGAACAAGGATGAGATTCATGGAGGGTCCACACGTTAGGGAACTCTTGGAGAACGAAGAAATCGAAGGAAACGCTTTTGAGAAAGATCGAACCAACCTACGGCGACAAGCAAAAGAAAATATAGTAAAGATCAGACAGTTTAACAAACGACGGAAGAAGGCATTACGGTACAAGGAAGGCGGTATAAAAAATGTATCGCATGACGATGATAATAGGTATAAGTGAATGAAAGAATTTATCGAGTGACGATGATTATAGTTTAAGTTAATGAAAGCATGTATCGGGTGATGATGATTATAGCTTGAGTGAATGAAAGAATGTATTGAGTGACGATGATTATTGTTTAGGTGAATAAACAGTGAGGGCAATGAGCATCTGACGTCAGATGCTACGTGCAGGATGGCCAAGTGTGGGATCTCAGATACAGGGTCCTCTGGTTGGCGAGGAAAGGTCACCCATGATTCTCAATTATTATATTGATGTATCATAGGTGACGAGTTTATTGAATTGTGTTATTTTGGTTGATAAGGAAGGAGTTGATGATAAAACGTAAAGACGATAATACGTAAAGATGAAACGGCATAAAGGCGAAACGACGAAACAACGAAAGATTAGGAATAAGATGAAAGTGCTTTCATTGTGTTGTTATTGTTTATAAATATTATACTGTAGTGGATAAGATGTTAGGTATCGTCGAAGCAGGATGCGGAATTATATTAAGTTGAATAAAGTTTATTTAAAGATAAATGAAAACACTAATATATAAGTATAAATAAAAAATGAAAGTAAAACTATGGCAATTTGACTTCGATTCGGTAAACGGCAAGAAAACGAATCTATACCGGACTGGACTACACTCTGAACTTGACTGGTCTAAACTTTGAACTGTAACTGACTGAGACTGTGACTATAACTGAGTAAACTCTGACCTAAAGTGAACTATAACTGAAATCGCGTCGCAAATCGGGCCGTCTTTTATACGGACCTCTACCCCCTTATCTTAATCCAGTAGGGCCCGATGGCCCCGCGACAGTGCGACGCATCTACGGCCGTTTTCCTGATGCTACAATATTATCTAGTTTCACGTATTAAACTCCTACAAATATTCGGAATTGCATGAAATGTTTGAGAGTCAACCAAACCTAATTCATACTTTCCGTTAGTTAAATTTAATGGGGGGAAAAAGTCCGATATTAAATCTGAAGGTATACCGCTTCGAGTTACAGTAAATTACATTTTTAGGTTTAAGAAATTCAAAACATAACTGACCGCAATTACTCATATCATGTGATCGATAACTGTTGTAATTATAATGAATTATTACATTTTTTGTATTAAAATGTTTTATTACTTCTAATGGATGTCGTAAATTACCAAATGAATCGAAATATGTAATATTAAATCGTTTTTTCATATATGATACCCAAAGTGTTCCTTTTCCTTCATTACTATCTAAAATGATAATTCCACATTCATTTCTTCTCATTGAAATAGGAATATTATTTCGCATGCAAACTTCTCTAAAATGTGGAATATTTTGACATGTTTTTTCAAGTTGTATATGTGGGATGTGTGATTTTGTGCGAACAGGCAATGAGAGTGTGCGTATGAGAGAGAGAGAGAGAGAGATCGCATGAGTCTGTTTTTGTTATTAGGAAGGTTCTCGAACAAATTCATTATCATTTGTACGAAACAGAATAAAAGGATCGAGCGCGATGTTGAGATAAGTACGAGGGCAGTCCGATAAATACTTAGCCTACAAACGAAAAACGAAAATTTTGGAAAATTGACGGTTTATTTTTCAACATAGTCTCCTTTTAACTCGATACACTTGATCCAGTGATGCTCCAACTTCTTCAACCCGTCTGAAAAATACGTTTTCTGGAGATCTGCAAAGTAGGCCACCGTGGTCGCGATAACCTCCTCATTCGACTCAAATTTCTGCCCAGCGAGTGACTTTTTCAAGTTTGGGAACAAAAAGAAGTCACACGGGGCCAAATCTGGAGAATACGATGGATGGGGCAGCTGTTCGTAGCCTAATTCAACGAATTTGGCTGTAGCTTGGGCAGAGGTGTGAGCCGGTGCGTTATCGTGGTGAAAGAGCACCTTTTTCTTCGCCAAATGGGGCCGTTTTTTCCTTAATTCGGCGCCGAATCGGCTCAATAATTCGGCATAGTACAGCCCTGTGACTGTTTTGCCCTTCTCCAGGTAGACTATGTAGATCACACCTTGTGAATCCCAGAACACGGTGGCCATCACCTTTCCGGCCGGTAGGACAGTCTTCGCCTTCTTCGGAGCACATTCGCCGGGCGCAGTCCACTGTTTCGACTGTCCCTTGGTCTCTGGTGTGTACCAGTGGATCCACGTTTCGTCGACAGTCACAAAACGACGTAGAAACTCTTTCGGATTGCCCTTAAACTGTGTCAAACACTGCTCTGAAGTGGTCTCACGGATGCGTTTGACATCCGGAGTAAGCAAACGCGGCACCCATCGAGCAGAAAGCTTTCTCATGCCCAATATTTCATGCAGGATATAACTCACGCGGTCTTTTGAAATGCCTACTGTCTCAGCTATCTCGCGCACCTTCAGTCGGCGGTCTGCCAATACGAGATCGTGGACTTTTGTCACGTTATCCTCCGTGGTAGCTGTTTTTGGGGTACCTGGGCGTGGCTTATCAAAAACTGAAGTGCGACCACGTTGAAACTCGTTAAACAAATTTTTGACGGTCGCCATTGAAGGAGAAGAGTCACCGTACACAGCATCCAAGCGCTCTTTGATTTCGCTGCGCGATTTCCCTTCCAAAAACGAGAATCGAATCACCGACCCATATTGCTCTTTTTCCATTTTTGCAAAATCCGCGGACACGCCGGCTTTCAGACGCGATCAAAACAAAACTACAAATCCAATATGGCTGAAATTTTGACAGTAATCGTCTACGAGAATGTATTACACGATAGTAATATTTTTTCTACGATTGTGGCGCCATTAGGCGGTGAGGTTAAGTACTTATCGGACTGCCCTCGTAAGTCTCTGCGAATCTTCCGAGAATACCAGTGCGTGCGTTTTAGCGAATCTTCTAGCGAATCGTTAGAGAATACAAGCGATTTCTTTGGAAAATATTAGCGGGTGCGTCCGCGAGTGTGTTTAGCGAGTTTTGGTGAATCCTTTAAGAGTGTCATCGTTTAATATAGAGTGTAGTGCGAGTAACATTATAGCTATTACTTTTGTTACCAAGGCCGTTTAATAATATCATTCCAATCTAAATCCTTCATATATTACTAGACCCCCTACGGTCAGGAAATATAATTACATTCTTATTTCTTTTTTTTTAAACACCTTTTTTCGTTTCTTAGTAACCTGACCCTTTCCACGTTTATATGGCGATAAATAAAGCCCACGGCCCTCTAAACATTCTGTGGGGGGAAAAGAGGTGGGATTGAAGCTAAACTAAATGTAATAGAATACAGGGACGGCAAAAGTGCACACAGATTTCTCGAAACGAAGCTGGACTGATAATTCGTCTGTTCTGCACACTTTGCCTGCGGGACGACGACTGACCCTTAGTCCTCGCTCGTGTAGGCCAACGGTTTCGTCTTTTGCGTAAAAACAAATAAGCGGCGCGACCGCCTTCGATGAGAGGCCGGTGACGCAGTGTCGCCTACAGATGGAAGGCCGGCGACACATTGTTGCCTACAGCTCGGCCATCCTGACAATGTAATCGTCCCGATTACAGAACAGTCGCGCAACTAAACTAAACGCACGTTCACACAAATACACAGCTTATCTCTACTTATTATAAGTTCGCAACCAAATCGTTGACAAGACTATGCTAACATAACGCAACGACTAAAACTAACTAAGAGATATCGCCGGTATTTGGCATCTATCGGCGTCGCAATAGAGGCCTAACTTACAAATAATAAAAATAACTAATACTATTCGCAATCACAACAAACGCACGTTCTGTTCATAATCACTCAATCACTGTCAATTCATATGTCTCTTAATTAATTGTACGATCCTGTACCCAGGTGCGCATATCGGACGGTTTCCAGGTACCTCGGTATGGTACCTGCGAAAACTGAAACCCGTTAGCGTCGGCAACAACGGCCTGTTCAAAATATCTCGATGCCTTAATCTGTATTGCCTCTGACGCATCCCTAATCCCGTCTATGACCTGGTGCCGCGGTTTTAAAAAGCGTTTATTGTTGTCTGGACACAACGCGAGATTTCTTTCACACGAGCTATCTCCGAAAACTAAAATGTTTGGGCTAGAACTAAACGGGTCCACATGCGTCATCATGGTTCGAGACCTATGTCCGAAAATGTAGGTACATTCTTGGAGCCCAAGTGTCCGTCGCGCAACTCGGGGGCTTATCTCCCTTTTGTTTAGGGTCTGGCGGTCCGTCACGACCTTACGGTCGGCGTTTCTTTGTATCGAAATGCTGCCGTACCCTAAAGCGTTTGCATCACGATATATTTCTGCTTCATCGTGAGGCGAATAAACTAATAAAATAGGTGCGTCAAGCATACACTTTTTTAACATTTCGGACCCTTGCACCTCAGGCTGTTCGAATTTAAAGATTCCTTCTTTTCTAACTAAATCATCTAAAGTTATCGTCTGCAATTTAATATCGATCGGAAGCGTTTCGTTTGATACCACCTGTTCAGAAATAGATTCCACATCGTCGGTGCCTAACTCGGTATTCATTGTCTCGTTCACCGTACCTGAACGCATACTAACTTCTAAATTCGCCTTCTTTACAAAATCGCGACCAAAAACTACCGAACTACTCATTGTTTGGTTCGTTACAACACGCATGTCGGGGCTAACTTCTTGATTTTCTAATGTACCGGTGCTATTTACTGCTTCTAAAACTTCTGGTTTATTATCATTAATTTCGCACAAGGGTGAACACTGTTTGGGCGATCTGGTTCTAAATTTAGATGGATTGTATCGTTCTTTGACAAAACTAACTCGGCTACCTGTGTGGATTAGACTGTCTAAGGCTACCGCGTGAACGTTGCTATTGTTCCTTAACTTATACTGCGACGTATTGTGGAAAACGTCGTTCGGCTCTTGCACAACCTGGTTCACGCTTTCCTTCAGCAGCGGGCACTGTGACACTCGATGACCATGTTGTCCACAATGATAGCACGTGCCTCTTTCCCTTCTTGGCCGGTCACAATCCATCGACCAATGTCCTAAACCGTTGCAATTGAAGCAGCGCACTTCTTCCACGCTCTTTCCTTGGGCGGCTCCTTCGTCCTTCTTTGCATCAAGTTGTTCTCTTCTGTGCGGCGATTGAGTTTAATATTTACCAGGCTAACTCTAAGTGTTTCATTGCAGAATGCCTCCAGTAGGTCGGCTGTCGTTTTGAAACGTTGTATACGCGCTTGAGATTGTAAATTTTCGTTTGGTATGCCCTCAATAATGTAATCCACGATCTCGTCCTCATCTATCGGCACATAATTTCCTAGAGACACTTTCTCATGCACGTACTCAGTGAACGTCTCGTGGATTTGCCACGTCCTCGCTTCAAATTCTTTTCTGAGACGCAATTTGTTCGGTCGTAGGTTGAACATTTTCCTCAGCTCTTGCAACAATTCTTCCGATCCCAAATCAACACAATCGGGTCTAGAGTGGTACCATGTTTGGGCTTTTCCTTTCAGTTTGCCGGATATCATTGCCTTAGCCTCGTCTTCGTTCAAGGCATAAGACGCAATGAAGCGCTTGGCCTGACGTTCCCAAGCTTCATAATTTTTCGATACACCATCGAACTCACCGAATAAGTCTGCTACATTCTGCCAGCTGAGACTTCGTTGCCGCGAGGTTGGAACGGGTTCGCTAGGCCTTTGCGATATCCGCATCAATTCTAATTCCCTTCGTAAGAGTTGTGTCTCTCGTTCCGCCAGATCTTTCTGCGCTCGTAATAATTCTACCTGCTCTGCTGAAAGAGGTGTCGTATCGGTCCGTGATCGTTGCGATTCACTTATACCGCTGTCACCAGCCGTTTCGCGCATACTCTCGTCACCACTTCCTGTTGAGTCGTCGGTCGGTCCCAATTCTTCCACGTTGACTCCCGCATCCGTCGAACGTTTTAACAAATCGGTTTTCTTCATTGTTCTAAATAACACACTTCCGTACGAAACGTGATCTCGTTCAAAATTTAAAGGTTTCACCCCGAACGTAGCGCTAATCTAAATGTTTTCACCACGGACAAAGTTCAAACACAACACCATTGTCGCGGAGAAGGTCTAAGGTGCACTACCGTTCTCAGGTAACCGTCTAAAGTCGAACAACAAAAATCTAAAGGTTCGTCACTAATGTCAAGATTTCCGATCGGTTACACGCTGGCCCGATAATCCCACTTCTGAATTACTGTGGGGGGAAAAAGAGGTGGGATTGAAGCTAAACTAAATGTAATAGAATACAGGGACGGCAAAAGTGCACACAGATTTCTCGAAACGAAGCTGGACTGATAATTCGTCTGTTCTGCACACTTTGCCTGCGGGACGACGACTGACCCTTAGTCCTCGCTCGTGTACGCCAACGGTTTCGTCTTTTGCGTAAAAACAAATAAGCGGCGCGACCGCCTTCGATGAGAGGCCGGTGACGCAGTGTCGCCTACAGATGGAAGGCCGGCGACACATTGTTGCCTACAATTCATTATCTCCTTTCACTTCTTATAGCTGTTTTTGTTGACCTTTAGATTTATTTATTGCAGAAGCTATATAAAACGCTCCTCCTTCTAAAGAATCTAATACTCCTAAAAATGGCCATAACTGTATAAATCCACCTCGTTAAGCAATCCGTATTTTCCTTTTCTTACTTTTCTTTTTGTTCATACCTATTCCCATTTTTCACTTCATATTCATAAGAGCTTAAGTAGCAGTTGCAGCAATGCGTTGTCCAATTTTTGTATCTTTCTTCAATATCTTTATTATTAGAATAGGAAATATCGTGTTTACGACAAGCTGAATCTAATGAATTTATACCTTTTTGACCCAATGATAATATTTTTTTTAAATGTGTACCCGATCCACAAAACTGATACCCTGGAAGGTGTAATTCAAATGGAAGCGCATTGATTGCGGAATTTAATACACCGTGGCCTATATATTTACTTTGATCACTCTTTTCATGAAATCTTTACACTTTGCAGTCTTCTAAGATAATGATATTAATAAGCGAAGACTCTCCTATTTATATGCGGTTCATATGACAAACAGTTGTACTTTTAATTTCTAATCTCTACGACGAACAATGAGATTGAAATGCAATTCGTAAAACAACCATTAGCAGTGTGTAATAGATTTGTGTGTGAGGGAATGTACAAAATCATAGTAATAATTATCATCGTCACAGTAAAATTCTACCTAATACTACATACTCGTAGTATAATATGCGGCAGTGGATATAATATTACTGAAAATGGTTATGATGCGAGAAAAAGAAATATTATACATTTGCCAGATCCTGGAAATACTAATGATGTTGTGAATAAAGATTATTTAGACAATCGTATATTAACGAATGATAAATCACTTCGAGATAGTGTTTATAAAAGAATTGATGAGTGTACATCACAATGTGCACAGCAGTATGATAAGTGAGAAAGAATAAATACTGCATTAATTGTTTATAAAACAAATTGAAAAAGAAACTTGATGAAAAAATACCTTTATTATTAAATAACGTAACTGAAAAAACTAACAAAATGGAACACAATCAAATAGAAAATCCTACAAAATTAAAAAATCTTATAAATAATTTCCGTTTACAACAACAAGAAAAATATAATTCTTTTTCTACAAACATTACAGATTTTGATTATAATATTGTATCAATAAAAAATAATCTGAATGAGCATGAAATTTCTAAAAATGTTGTGGTATCGCGATATGGATTGGCGACATGCGATACAGTGTGTGCATATGTCTGTGCGTAAGATGGAGAAAGTCTCACGTTGTAAGGGATTTCTGGGAACCAAGCAGCTTCGTCGAACGACAGAGAGATGAAAAGACGAAAGGCGCGCGAAGGTGTCGTTTGTTATGGTTCTCGGCATAGGAGGTGACGAGGAGGGACTCGAGAGCGTCAGTCGCAAGGAGAATATCAAGGGGAAAAGAATATGGGGAGAACAATTCGACACACGCGGGAGCAGCGTTTAACTTCAGATTTTATATTGTATCAAATTCTTGTTCCTTCCACTTTAATAAACATCTATCATACCCACTTAATTCCCACAATAATGTTCAAAATTTAAATTGCGACAAAACTCCTTTTTTTTTGCAATTTGATTACAGAATTACAAAAATATATAGTGAATTTACAATCTCTTTTTGATTAAACACACAAGCAATCATTGATGAGATTAATAAAATAAACATGATGCGCGTCTTCAGAAGGAAGATATAAACAATATACTTAATATATTTGTTTCCCAAAATGGTTGAAAATATTAAAATAATAAGAAAGTGAAAAATTGCAGAACAATATAAATTATGTTAGAGGAGATGTGAAGACTCAAGAGATTTCAAGACGAAAATTAAATAATAAATTATACCACCTTGATCAAAAAGTTTTAGGACTTTATTCATAAAATCGGAAATACAAGTTTACCCATCAAAATCGATATCGTCCCCTTCAAAGTACTCTCTATCGATTGTGACGCACTTATGCCAGCGCTTGATCCAATCATCGAAACGTCGCTGTTTTTTGAGTCGGTTAAACAGAAAACACTCGCAGGGAGCTAGATCAAGTGAATTTGGAGGCTGGTGGATAGTATTCGTATTATTTTTGGTCAAAAACTGGCGAATAAGTTTCGCATTGTGCGACGGTGCGTTATCATAGTGCAAAATCCACGAGTTGTTTGCCTACCACCTCGGCTTTTTGGGCGAATTGCTTCACACAAACGTCTCATAACGCCAATATAATTCATTTTGTTGATTGTCTATTGCTCTGGCAAGAATTCGTGATGTACAACACCCTTGTAATCCATGAAAACCGTGAGCATCACTTTTTTTTCGATTGAAAACGACGTGATTTCTTTGGTCTCGGCTGATTCAATGCGCGCCATTCATTCGCTTGATGTCTGGGTTGTGTATCATACTCGTACACCCACGTCTCGTCTCCAGTCACGATCCATTTGATGAATGTTGGGTCGGATTCGGAATTGAAAATCATATCTTTCCAGATTTCAACACGGTTCTTTTTTTTGCAAGAAATTGAGGTCTTTCGGCACCAATTTTGCAGCAACACGTCTTAGGCCCAAATCATTAACCAAATGGCTTGAGCAGATTCATAAGCGCTGTTCAGGTCCTCTACCAACTCTCTGATGGTCAATTTTCGGTTTTCGGTTACCATTCCTCTGATTTTATCGAAGTTTTCGTCGGTTTTAGATGTCGACGTCCTGCCACTACATTCGTCATCCTCGACCACCACACGACCACTTATGAAGCGCTCGTGCCACCGAAAAACATTTAATCCCGAAAGAGCATCTTTACCGAAACACATTCTCCAACATGTCAAAGGTGTGCGGACCGTTACATACAATTTTTACGGGAAATTATACGCAAATTCTTTAATCCAAAGTTTATGCTATTTTCAAGTATGTAAAAAGTCGAAAACACGCACAAAGGTAGATATACCCAACACGCAATAACTTTTACAAATTTCAAGCTATGACGCTGCAATTTGGTGGGAACGGTAATGACACATGTGGCAACCTAATAAATAAAAACAATTGCAATCTATTGACTGAGAGCGCCATGCGGCGACCGGTCCTAAAACATTTTGATCAAGGTGGTATATTATATTTTTACAATGACTTTACTTAAAAAACAGCTTGTGAAAGAATCACCTACAAATTTTTCACTTAAAGAACATTTTGTAAAGGAATTACATACACCTGCAAGAAAAAATTTGTTAAGAAGTCGTGTCAGAATTCGATGATACGATGATTTCTGGCAAGCCGATTTAGTAGATATGAGAGTACATAAACGGTGTAATTCAGGTTTTCAGTATATTCTTACCGATATTGAAACATTTTATAAATATGGATGGCCTCGTCCATTGAAAACGAAGCAAAATAAACATGTAGCAAATGCTTTTTCAAATATCATCGGTGAGCGGAAACCGGCAAATTTACAAACGGATGATGGAAAAGAATTTTTTAATAAAGATTTCCGATATTTAATGCATAAATATCAAATAAACCATTATTCTACATACAGCACTATGAAAGCGTCAGTAGTTAAAGGTTGGAATGGAACGCTTAAAAATGATATGCGGAAATTATTTTCATTGAATGGAAACTATGAATGGGTTCCTATAATAAAGAAAATGGTACATAATTATAATACGCGTAAACTCAGATCAATTAAAATGAAACCTATGGACGTGACACCTAAAAATGCTAAAATGCTTCTTTTTACAGTTTATAGGAATATAAAGATGAGTAAACCAGGTAAATATCGAGTTGGTGATTTGGTAAGAATTAGTATATATAAACACTTCTTCGAAAAGAGATATACTCCTGTTTGGACAAAATAAATTTTTACAATTATATCTGTTCAACATACTAACCCTGTGAGCTACCTACTTCAGATTTTCAAGGAAATAATATTAAAGGAGGTGTCTATGAATACGAATTATTAAAAGTTAAAAATAATGATGTTTATTTAATTGAAAAACTAATTCGGAAGAAGGGAAATAAATTATACGTAAAATGATTGGGATTTGATAAATCGCATAATTCGTGTGCTGATGTAGGTGTACAATAAATTTATGTCTATAAAGAAAAAGTACGCGCTGTAAGTGAGGATAGGATGGACAGCATAATATTATTAGAACATGAGTAATTACAATAATCTTTTTTATTAACATTATTAAAGCATATGCTACAATTTATCACGTACAGTTTTTTAACATTTTAATTATTTAACACGTTCACGCCGGGGCCGATTTTCATGTTTTTCGCTGTGAGGCGGCGCTCGAATTCATGCAGCACTTTATTTGGTAGCGCACGATTGTTGCTTGTTTCAATTATTTAAAATTTATTATTTAAATGTTCAACTATACGGCAATTTTGTCCACTTACTAAACGAACTATATTTTTGATGGTGAGCGGCGTGTAAACAAATGTTCACGCGCGATGGGACAGTCGAGCGTGACCCACCGGTGGGTCACGCCGGCGTGAACGTGTTAAATGAAATATTTTTTAAAAATTAAGTGGAATTATTCAAATTATAAATATACGAATTTTTACAAACTTGTTTTTCGGGTGAGAATAATAATATCTCATCCCTTTCTGCCACATTATTTCATGTAATGGGGAATTAGTTGTATTAATATCTACTTGACTAAGTTTACTATCTAAAAATATTTCATCGTACTTTGGGCAATTGAATTCTTGTAAATTTATATTTTTTATATTCAATTTATCTACAATACGTTTCTCACAAATTCCACCTTTATGTGCCACAATTGGATTTTTCTCACATTGAGTTATAAAATTTTATGTTAATCTCGGTAAATCTTCCTGTTCGTACGTTTCAAGGCCGTAGGGATGGTTTCCCCCAATAAAAATGGTGGGGAAGTTATGTGGAAGGGGTACAGATTGTATAAAAACGCATTCAGTGTTATCATATCCACGTATTCTAGATTTATTGCTACGTCTGTTCACTGCACTTATATAAAACATGTCAATACGATTTGAAGTGTAACTAAAAACTTAAATACAGCTAGTGTAGAAAAAATACAAGTAAATTCAGTGTCACCCGTAAAAATGAAAAATTGTTATTTAATAGGTGGAATAAGGAAAATCAAAACTCGTAATGGTAGTCTAGGTATGCTGAATATAAATGAACTTTTCTCAATATTTTTACAACCTTCTATAGGTAATGTGTTATTGGAAAATAATTGAGGGATCGAGCGAGCCCGCCGAAGGCGGGTGATGCTCGATCGTAATTATGCGGAGTGTTTCGTTCGAAGAGATCACTAGGTAGTACCGCTACTGTTCACATGGTGTCGCCACAGATTTCAGCCCTAAATAATAAAAAATCACGGTCGTCACCCTCGCGTGTCCGTTGTCTTCATATCTTTTAGAGCTGTTTATTATTATTATTATTATTATTATTATTATTATTGGGGTGGGTTTTTCATCAGAAGTTTTCTGGAAAACAGGGAGGGAGTGATCTCTTCGAACGAAACACTCCGCATAATTACGATCGAGCATCACCCGCCTTCGGCGGGCTCGCTCGATCCCTCAATTATGCATCGTGTTTCGTTCTCAAGATCACTAGGTAGATGTTTAGAGCAAAAGAACTGCAATCTATATTGCAATGAACATTTCAAATTATAATTATTAAATAATTAACTTCAAACATATTATCAAAATGATTAATATAGTATTAGAATAATTCGTTCCAAAAAACTATGACAACAGTACTGTTTTCCCAAATTTACTTTTGTCCTTTATAGTAGGCCGATTGTAAAACCGGTCAAATATCTGAGAATTCTCCGACTAGCTAGCGAGGCTTTTACTAACGCTCAAGTCCATACCTTTCTTTGACGCTGCAGACGTAGCAGCAAGACGTAAACTATGTGGGGCAAAATATTTGCTAATACTCATCGTATCCTTTGATGCCGCTTTAAATGATTTTCTTGTCGTTATAAATAACGCATCTTCATTTTGCCGCAACCTCGCCGTCTTCTTCAAATATGCCTGCAATATAGCAGCAACACACAATCCCGGCCGATCTCGAAATTTCGGTAATATCAACACTGGTTGTACAATTCCAGGTTTAGACGTTTTTATACGTTCTGTTATTTTAATCTCAATTACATCTGTCTTTTTCTGAACTGGCATCATTGTCTTCAACTCTTCCAACAACGGTTGAATATCATATATTTCTTCGTATTTCGGTTTTGAAGGATGTAATTTGAAAATCCCTTTTGATAACCTAGTAATTAATGGATCCTTTCCAATATTTTGGCTAGATACTAACGATACTGCCGACCGACATGTACGTACCGTACTGTAGGAAGCTCACCGATTGAACTTCTGTGTCAACCATTCGAAAACATAATTACGTTGAGGATCAAGAACATCCAAACCTTTTTTAATACAGAAAACCGTCCAATCTTGCAACGATCTAGCATCATGCTGTGAAGTTCCCTCAGAAATTGATTCCATCAGGAGCTTTATCGAGTCTACATTCACCTTATGTCTGCTGAATGCCTCCCGGATAAACGCCCGGCCATCAGTGTTAAACACTCTCCTAATGGATGCTGAATTTTTCTGCACGGAAATATTAATAAGTTCTTATTTGGCCTAAATTTTATAGGAGGTGCCTCCATCAAGGACAACCACAATGGATACCATGGTTGCGATTCCCAAACCGGAACTACTAATATCTCACAAGCCTGATCCCTTTCAATTTTCCGTAAAGACTTTAAAATTAGCGAAAAGGGCGGAAAACGCGTAAAACGCGTAAAAAGAATTTATTCCATTTCAAGATAAATGCGTCCACACAAAAAGCTTCTGGATCCTTATGCCAAGAACAAAAAATGTTTACATTTTTTATTATTACGAGTCTAATCCAGACTCTCCAAATTCAATCAATATCATATTGAATGCCCAATTTGCAAGTTCATATTCTGTGTTGATATTAAATACTCTCGATTCCTTATCAGCTTCCGAATTTTCTTTGGACAGAATATAGGAAGCAAACACCCACAATTTCCTCTGATCACGCCTCGGTATGAAAACTGCACGGAGGAGCTGTTTTATCGTTTCTACCGTGCAGTTCGACATGTAAACTGCCCAGAAACCGAATCTGCTGACAGATCGCAAATCGGCCGATATCGCGTTTTCGGCCCTCAGAAGCGCCGAAATCGCGTTTTCTCGCTGAGCCCAGTGGACGGTGACTCGGTATGAAAACTGCACGGAGGAGCTGTTTTATCGTTTCTACCGTGCAGTTCGACATGTAAACTGCCCAGAAACCGAATCTGCTGACAGATCGAAAATCGGCCGATATCGCGTTTTCGGCCCTCAGAAGCGCCGAAATCGCGTTTTCTCGCTGAGCCCAGTGGACGGTGACTCGGTATGAAAACTGCACGGAGGAGCTGTTTTATCGTTTCTACCGTGCAGTTCGACATGTAAACTGCCCAGAAACCGAATCTGCTGACAGATCGCAAATCGGCCGATATCGCGTTTTCGGCCCTCAGAAGCGCCGAAATCGCGTTTTCTCGCTGAGCCCAGTGGACGGTGACTCGGTATGAAAACTGCACGGAGGAGCTGTTTTATCGTTTCTACCGTGCAGTTCGACATGTAAACTGCCCAGAAACCGAATCTGCTGACAGATCGCAAATCGGCCGATATCGCGTTTTCGGCCCTCAGAAGCGCCGAAATCGCGTTTTCTCGCTGAGCCCAGTGGACGGTGACTCGGTATGAAAACTGCACGGAGGAGCTGTTTTATCGTTTCTACCGGCAGTTCGACATGTAAACTGCCCAGAAACCGAATCTGCTGACAGATCGAAAATCGGCCGATATCGCGTTTTCGGCCCTCAGAAGCGCCGAAATCGCGTTTTCTCGCTGAGCCCAGTGGACGGTGACTCGGTATGAAAACTGCACGGAGGAGCTGTTTTATCGTTTCTACCGTGCAGTTCGACATGTAAACTGCCCAGAAACCGAATCTGCTGACAGATCGCAAATCGGCCGATATCGCGTTTTCGGCCCTCAGAAGCGCCGAAATCGCGTTTTCTCGCTGAGCCCAGTGGACGGTGACTCGGTATGAAAACTGCACGGAGGAGCTGTTTTATCGTTTCTACCGTGCAGTTCGACATGTAAACTGCCCAGAAACCGAATCTGCTGACAGATCGCAAATCGGCCGATATCGCGTTTTCGGCCCTCAGAAGCGCCGAAATCGCGTTTTCTCGCTGAGCCCAGTGGACGGTGACTCGGTATGAAAACTGCACGGAGGAGCTGTTTTCGTTTCTACCGTGCAGTTCGACATGTAAACTGCCCAGAAACCGAATCTGCTGACAGATCGAAAATCGGCCGATATCGCGTTTTCGGCCCTCAGAAGCGCCGAAATCGCGTTTTCTCGCTGAGCCCAGTGGACGGTGACTCGGTATGAAAACTGCACGGAGGAGCTGTTTTATCGTTTCTACCGTGCAGTTCGACATGTAAACTGCCCAGAAACCGAATCTGCTGACAGATCGCAAATCGGCCGATATCGCGTTTTCGGCCCTCAGAAGCGCCGAAATCGCGTTTTCTCGCTGAGCCCAGTGGACGGTGACTCGGTATGAAAACTGCACGGAGGAGCTGTTTTATCGTTTCTACCGTGCAGTTCGACATGTAAACTGCCCAGAAACCGAATCTGCTGACAGATCGAAAATCGGCCGATATCGCGTTTTCGGCCCTCAGAAGTGCCGAAATCGCGTTTTCTCGCTGAGCCCAGTGGACGGTGACTCGGTATGAAAACTGCACGGAGGAGCTGTTTTATCGTTTCTACCGTGCAGTTCGACATGTAAACTGCCCAGAAACCGAATCTGCTGACAGATCGCAAATCGGCCGATATCGCGTTTTCGGCCCTCAGAAGCGCCGAAATCGCGTTTTCTCGCTGAGCCCAGTGGACGGTGACTCGGTATGAAAACTGCACGGAGGAGCTGTTTTATCGTTTCTACCGTGCAGTTCGACATGTAAACTGCCCAGAAACCGAATCTGCTGACAGATCGCAAATCGGCCGATATCGCGTTTTCGGCCCTCAGAAGCGCCGAAATCGCGTTTTCTCGCTGAGCCCAGTGGACGGTGACTCGGTATGAAAACTGCACGGAGGAGCTGTTTTATCGTTTCTACCGTGCAGTTCGACATGTAAACTGCCCAGAAACCGAATCTGCTGACAGATCGCAAATCGGCCGATATCGCGTTTTCGGCCCTCAGAAGCGCCGAAATCGCGTTTTCTCGCTGAGCCCAGTGGACGGTGACGGTATGAAAACTGCACGGAGGAGCTGTTTTATCGTTTCTACCGTGCAGTTCGACATGTAAACTGCCCAGAAACCGAATCTGCTGACAGATCGCAAATCGGCCGATATCGCGTTTTCGGCCCTCAGAAGCGCCGAAATCGCGTTTTCTCGCTGAGCCCAGTGGACGGTGACTCGGTATGAAAACTGCACGGAGGAGCTGTTTTATCGTTTCTACCGTGCAGTTCGACATGTAAACTGCCCAGAAACCGAATCTGCTGACAGATCGAAAATCGGCCGATATCGCGTTTTCGGCCCTCAGAAGCGCCGAAATCGCGTTTTCTCGCTGAGCCCAGTGGACGGTGACTCGGTATGAAAACTGCACGGAGGAGCTGTTTTATCGTTTCTACCGTGCAGTTCGACATGTAAACTGCCCAGAAACCGAATCTGCTGACAGATCGCAAATCGGCCGATATCGCGTTTTCGGCCCTCAGAAGCGCCGAAATCGCGTTTTCTCGCTGAGCCCAGTGGACGGTGACTCGGTATGAAAACTGCACGGAGGAGCTGTTTTATCGTTTCTACCGTGCAGTTCGACATGTAAACTGCCCAGAAACCGAATCTGCTGACAGATCGAAAATCGGCCGATATCGCGTTTTCGGCCCTCAGAAGCGCCGAAATCGCGTTTTCTCGCTGAGCCCAGTGGACGGTGACTCGGTATGAAAACTGCACGGAGGAGCTGTTTTATCGTTTCTACCGTGCAGTTCGACATGTAAACTGCCCAGAAACCGAATCTGCTGACAGATCGCAAATCGGCCGATATCGCGTTTTCGGCCCTCAGAAGCGCCGAAATCGCGTTTTCTCGCTGAGCCCAGTGGACGGTGACTCGGTATGAAAACTGCACGGAGGAGCTGTTTTATCGTTTCTACCGTGCAGTTCGACATGTAAACTGCCCAGAAACCGAATCTGCTGACAGATCGCAAATCGGCCGATATCGTGTGCCCTCAGAAGCGCCGAAATCGCGTTTTCTCGCTGAGCCCAGTGGACGGTGACTCGGTATGAAAACTGCACGGAGGAGCTGTTTTATCGTTTCTACCGTGCAGTTCGACATGTAAACTGCCCAGAAACCGAATCTGCTGACAGATCGCAAATCGGCCGATATCGCGTTTTCGGCCCTCAGAAGCGCCGAAATCGCGTTTTCTCGCTGAGCCCAGTGGACGGTGACTCGGTATGAAAACTGCACGGAGGAGCTGTTTTATCGTTTCTACCGTGCAGTTCGACATGTAAACTGCCCAGAAACCGAATCTGCTGACAGATCGCAAATCGGCCGATATCGCGTTTTCGGCCCTCAGAAGCGCCGAAATCGCGTTTTCTCGCTGAGCCCAGTGGACGGTGACTCGGTATGAAAACTGCACGGAGGAGCTGTTTTATCGTTTCTACCGTGCAGTTCGACATGTAAACTGCCCAGAAACCGAATCTGCTGACAGATCGAAAATCGGCCGATATCGCGTTTTCGGCCCTCAGAAGCGCCGAAATCGCGTTTTCTCGCTGAGCCCAGTGGACGGTGACTCGGTATGAAAACTGCACGGAGGAGCTGTTTTATCGTTTCTACCGTGCAGTTCGACATGTAAACTGCCCAGAAACCGAATCTGCTGACAGATCGCAAATCGGCCGATATCGCGTTTTCGGCCCTCAGAAGCGCCGAAATCGCGTTTTCTCGCTGAGCCCAGTGGACGGTGACTCGGTATGAAAACTGCACGGAGGAGCTGTTTTATCGTTTCTACCGTGCAGTTCGACATGTAAACTGCCCAGAAACCGAATCTGCTGACAGATCGAAAATCGGCCGATATCGCGTTTTCGGCCCTCAGAAGCGCCGAAATCGCGTTTTCTCGCTGAGCCCAGTGGACGGTGACTCGGTATGAAAACTGCACGGAGGAGCTGTTTTATCGTTTCTACCGTGCAGTTCGACATGTAAACTGCCCAGAAACCGAATCTGCTGACAGATCGCAAATCGGCCGATATCGCGTTTTCGGCCCTCAGAAGCGCCGAAATCGCGTTTTCTCGCTGAGCCCAGTGGACGGTGACTCGGTATGAAAACTGCACGGAGGAGCTGTTTTATCGTTTCTACCGTGCAGTTCGACATGTAAACTGCCCAGAAACCGAATCTGCTGACAGATCGCAAATCGGCCGATATCGCGTTTTCGGCCCTCAGAAGCGCCGAAATCGCGTTTTCTCGCTGAGCCCAGTGGACGGTGACTCGGTATGAAAACTGCACGGAGGAGCTGTTTTATCGTAACTACCGTGCAGTTCGACATGTAAACTGGCCAGAAACCGAATCTGCTGACAGATCGCAAATCGGCCGATATCGCGTTTTCGGCCCTCAGAAGCGCCGAAATCGCGTTTTCTCGCTGAGCCGAGTGGACGGTGACTCGGTATGAAAACTGCACGGAGGAGCTGTTTTATCGTTTCTACCGTGCAGTTCGACATGTAAACTGCCCAGAAACCGAATCTGCTGACAGATCGCAAATCGGCCGATATCGCGTTTTCGGCCCTCAGAAGCGCCGAAATCGCGTTTTCTCGCTGAGCCCAGTGGACGGTGACTCGGTATGAAAACTGCACGGAGGAGCTGTTTTATCGTTTCTACCGTGCAGTTCGACATGTAAACTGCCCAGAAACCGAATCTGCTGACAGATCGCAAAATCGGCCGATATCGCGTTTTCGGCCCTCAGAAGCGCCGAAATCGCGTTTTCTCGCTGAGCCCAGTGGACGGTGACTCGGTATGAAAACTGCACGGAGGAGCTGTTTTATCGTTTCTACCGTGCAGTTCGACATGTAAACTGCCCAGAAACCGAATCTGCTGACAGATCGCAAATCGGCCGATATCGCGTTTTCGGCCCTCAGAAGCGCCGAAATCGCGTTTTCTCGCTGAGCCCAGTGGACGGTGACTCGGTATGAAAACTGCACGGAGGAGCTGTTTTATCGTTTCTACCGTGCAGTTCGACATGTAAACTGCCCAGAAACCGAATCTGCTGACAGATCGAAAATCGGCCGATATCGCGTTTTCGGCCCTCAGAAGCGCCGAAATCGCGTTTTCTCGCTGAGCCCAGTGGACGGTGACTCGGTATGAAAACTGCACGGAGGAGCTGTTTTATCGTTTCTACCGTGCAGTTCGACATGTAAACTGCCCAGAAACCGAATCTGCTGACAGATCGCAAATCGGCCGATATCGCGTTTTCGGCCCTCAGAAGCGCCGAAATCGCGTTTTCTCGCTGAGCCGAGTGGACGGTGACTCGGTATGAAAACTGCACGGAGGAGCTGTTTTATCGTTTCTACCGTGCAGTTCGACATGTAAACTGCCCAGAAACCGAATCTGCTGACAGATCGCAAATCGGCCGATATCGCGTTTTCGGCCCTCAGAAGCGCCGAAATCGCGTTTTCTCGCTGAGCCCAGTGGACGGTGACTCGGTATGAAAACTGCACGGAGGAGCTGTTTTATCGTTTCTACCGTGCAGTTCGACATGTAAACTGCCCAGAAACCGAATCTGCTGACAGATCGCAAATCGGCCGATATCGCGTTTTCGGCCCTCAGAAGCGCCGAAATCGCGTTTTCTCGCTGAGCCCAGTGGACGGTGACTCGGTATGAAAACTGCACGGAGGAGCTGTTTTATCGTTTCTACCGTGCAGTTCGACATGTAAACTGCCCAGAAACCGAATCTGCTGACAGATCGCAAATCGGCCGATATCGCGTTTTCGGCCCTCAGAAGCGCCGAAATCGCGTTTTCTCGCTGAGCCCAGTGGACGGTGACTCGGTATGAAAACTGCACGGAGGAGCTGTTTTATCGTTTCTACCGTGCAGTTCGACATGTAAACTGCCCAGAAACCGAATCTGCTGACAGATCGCAAATCGGCCGATATCGCGTTTTCGGCCCTCAGAAGCGCCGAAATCGCGTTTTCTCGCTGAGCCCAGTGGACGGTGACTCGGTATGAAAACTGCACGGAGGAGCTGTTTTATCGTTTCTACCGTGCAGTTCGACATGTAAACTGCCCAGAAACCGAATCTGCTGACAGATCGAAAATCGGCCGATATCGCGTTTTCGGCCCTCAGAAGCGCCGAAATCGCGTTTTCTCGCTGAGCCCAGTGGACGGTGACTCGGTATGAAAACTGCACGGAGGAGCTGTTTTATCGTTTCTACCGTGCAGTTCGACATGTAAACTGCCCAGAAACCGAATCTGCTGACAGATCGAAAATCGGCCGATATCGCGTTTTCGGCCCTCAGAAGCGCCGAAATCGCGTTTTCTCGCTGAGCCCAGTGGACGGTGACTCGGTATGAAAACTGCACGGAGGAGCTGTTTTATCGTTTCTACCGTGCAGTTCGACATGTAAACTGCCCAGAAACCGAATCTGCTGACAGATCGCAAATCGGCCGATATCGCGTTTTCGGCCCTCAGAAGCGCCGAAATCGCGTTTTCTCGCTGAGCCCAGTGGACGGTGACTCGGTATGAAAACTGCACGGAGGAGCTGTTTTATCGTTTCTACCGTGCAGTTCGACATGTAAACTGCCCAGAAACCGAATCTGCTGACAGATCGCAAATCGGCCGATATCGCGTTTTCGGCCCTCAGAAGCGCGCTGAAATCGCGTTTTCTCGCTGAGCCCAGTGGACGGTGACTCGGTATGAAAACTGCACGGAGGAGCTGTTTTATCGTTTCTACCGTGCAGTTCGACATGTAAACTGCCCAGAAACCGAATCTGCTGACAGATCGAAAATCGGCCGATATCGCGTTTTCGGCCCTCAGAAGCGCCGAAATCGCGTTTTCTCGCTGAGCCCAGTGGACGGTAACTGTTTTATCGTTTCACCGTGCAGTTCGACATGTAAACTGCCCAGAAACCGAATCTGCTGACAGATCGCAAATCGGCCGATATCGCGTTTTCGGCCCTCAGAAGCGCCGAAATCGCGTTTTCTCGCTGAGCCCAGTGGACGGTGACTCGGTATGAAAACTGCACGGAGGAGCTGTTTTATCGTTTCTACCGTGCAGTTCGACATGTAAACTGCCCAGAAACCGAATCTGCTGACAGATCGCAAATCGGCCGATATCGCGTTTTCGGCCCTCAGAAGCGCCGAAATCGCGTTTTCTCGCTGAGCCCAGTGGACGGTATGAAAACTGCACGGGGGAGCTGTTTTATCGTTTCTACCGTGCAGTTCGACATGTAAACTGCCCAGAAACCGAATCTGCTGACAGATCGCAAATCGGCCGATATCGCGTTTTCGGCCCTCAGAAGCGCCGAAATCGCGTTTTCTCGCTGAGCCCAGTGGACGGTGACTCGGTATGAAAACTGCACGGAGGAGCTGTTTTATCGTTTCTACCGTGCAGTTCGACATGTAAACTGCCCAGAAACCGAATCTGCTGACAGATCGAAAATCGGCCGATATCGCGTTTTCGGCCCTCAGAAGCGCCGAAATCGCGTTTTCTCGCTGAGCCCAGTGGACGGTGACTCGGTATGAAAACTGCACGGAGGAGCTGTTTTATCGTTTCTACCGTGCAGTTCGACATGTAAACTGAAAACGAATCTGCTGACAGATCGAAAATCGGCCGATATCGCGTTTTCGGCTCGCTGAGCCCAGTGGACGGTGACTCGGTATGAAAACTGCACGGAGGAGCTGTTTTATCGTTTCTACCGTGCAGTTCGACATGTAAACTGCCCAGAAACCGAATCTGCTGACAGATCGAAAATCGGCCGATATCGCGTTTTCGGCCCTCAGAAGCGCCGAAATCGCGTTTTCTCGCTGAGCCCAGTGGACGGTGACTCGGTATGAAAACTGCACGGAGGAGCTGTTTTATCGTTTCTACCGTGCAGTTCGACATGTAAACTGCCCAGAAACCGAATCTGCTGACAGATCGAAAATCGGCCGATATCGCGTTTTCGGCCCTCAGAAGCGCCGAAATCGCGTTTTCTCGCTGAGCCCAGTGGACGGTGACTCGGTATGAAAACTGCACGGAGGAGCTGTTTTATCGTTTCTACCGTGCAGTTCGACATGTAAACTGCCCAGAAACCGAATCTGCTGACAGATCGAAAATCGGCCGATATCGCGTTTTCGGCCCTCAGAAGCGCCGAAATCGCGTTTTCTCGCTGAGCCCAGTGGACGGTGACTCGGTATGAAAACTGCACGGAGGAGCTGTTTTATCGTTTCTACCGTGCAGTTCGACATGTAAACTGCCCAGAAACCGAATCTGCTGACAGATCGCAAATCGGCCGATATCGCGTTTTCGGCCCTCAGAAGCGCCGAAATCGCGTTTTCTCGCTGAGCCCAGTGGACGGTGACTCGGTATGAAAACTGCACGGAGGAGCTGTTTTATCGTTTCTACCGTGCAGTTCGACATGTAAACTGCCCAGAAACCGAATCTGCTGACAGATCGCAAATCGGCCGATATCGCGTTTTCGGCCCTCAGAAGCGCCGAAATCGCGTTTTCTCGCTGAGCCCAGTGGACGGTGACTCGGTATGAAAACTGCACGGAGGAGCTGTTTTATCGTTTCTACCGTGCAGTTCGACATGTAAACTGCCCAGAAACCGAATCTGCTGACAGATCGCAAATCGGCCGATATCGCGTTTTCGGCCCTCAAGCGCCGAAATCGCGTTTTCTCGCTGAGCCCAGTGGACGGTGACTCGGTATGAAAACTGCACGGAGGAGCTGTTTTATCGTTTCTACCGTGCAGTTCGACATGTAAACTGCCCAGAAACCGAATCTGCTGACAGATCGAAAATCGGCCGATATCGCGTTTTCGGCCCTCAGAAGCGCCGAAATCGCGTTTTCTCGCTGAGCCCAGTGGACGGTGACTCGGTATGAAAACTGCACGGAGGAGCTGTTTTATCGTTTCTACCGTGCAGTTCGACATGTAAACTGCCCAGAAACCGAATCTGCTGACAGATCGAAAATCGGCCGATATCGCGTTTTCGGCCCTCAGAAGCGCCGAAATCGCGTTTTCTCGCTGAGCCCAGTGGACGGTGACTCGGTATGAAAACTGCACGGAGGAGCTGTTTTATCGTTTCTACCGTGCAGTTCGACATGTAAACTGCCCAGAAACCGAATCTGCTGCGTTTTTCTCGCTGAGCCCAGTGGACGGTGACTCGGTATGAAAACTGCACGGAGGAGCTGTTTTATCGTTTCTACCGTGCAGTTCGACATGTAAACTGCCCAGAAACCGAATCTGCTGACAGATCGCAAATCGGCCGATATCGCGTTTTCGGCCCTCAGAAGCGCCGAAATCGCGTTTTCTCGCTGAGCCCAGTGGACGGTGACTCGGTATGAAAACTGCACGGAGGAGCTGTTTTATCGTTTCTACCGTGCAGTTCGACATGTAAACTGCCCAGAAACCGAATCTGCTGACAGATCGCAAATCGGCCGATATCGCGTTTTCGGCCCTCAGAAGCGCCGAAATCGCGTTTTCTCGCTGAGCCCAGTGGACGGTGACTCGGTATGAAAACTGCACGGAGGAGCTGTTTTATCGTTTCTACCGTGCAGTTCGACATGTAAACTGCCCAGAAACCGAATCTGCTGACAGATCGAAATCGCAAGGCCGATATCGCGTTTTCGGCCCTCAGAAGCGCCGAAATCGCGTTTTCTCGCTGAGCCCAGTGGACGGTGACTCGGTATGAAAACTGCACGGAGGAGCTGTTTTATCGTTTCTACCGTGCAGTTCGACATGTAAACTGCCCAGAAACCGAATCTGCTGACAGATCGCAAATCGGCCGATATCGCGTTTTCGGCCCTCAGAAGCGCCGAAATCGCGTTTTCTCGCTGAGCCCAGTGGACGGTGACTCGGTATTGACAGATCGAAAATCGGCCGATATCGCGTTTTCGGCCCTCAGAAGCGCCGAAATCGCGTTTTCTCGCTGAGCCCAGTGGACGGTGACTCGGTATGAAAACTGCACGGAGGAGCTGTTTTATCGTTTCTACCGTGCAGTTCGACATGTAAACTGCCCAGAAACCGAATCTGCTGACAGATCGAAAATCGGCCGATATCGCGTTTTCGGCCCTCAGAAGCGCCGAAATCGCGTTTTCTCGCTGAGCCCAGTGGACCCCAGAAACCGAATCTGCTGACAGATCGAAAATCGGCCGATATCGCGTTTTCGGCCCTCAGAAGCGCCGAAATCGCGTTTTCTCGCTGAGCCCAGTGGACGGTGACTCGGTATGAAAACTGCACGGAGGAGCTGTTTTATCGTTTCTACCGTGCAGTTCGACATGTAAACTGCCCAGAAACCGAATCTGCTGACAGATCGCAAATCGGTCGATATCGCGTTTTAACCGAATCTGCTGACAGATCGAAAATCGGCCGATGCGTTTTCGGCCCTGACAGACATGTAAACTGCCCAGAAACCGAATCTGCTGACAGATCGAAAATCG